>VZSR01003803.1:27766942-27820337 GCA_013398615.1 Brachypodius melanocephalos
GTAATAAAAACAGGAAGAAAGGTGCATGCTAATGCTGCTGACCTGCTAGTGTACCAGTAAATGTAGTGGTAACTGTAAAGGATTGCTTTTAAACACTCTTTTTTTTCTCTATTGGATTGTACATAGATAAGATGGAAAACAGCCATAGAAAAGAATAAGCATGACTACAGAAGTCTCAAAACAGATATCTGTGTGCTATATTCAGCTACATTGCCTTCACTTTTTATTTCATATGGATTTTACAACAGAAAACTATTCCTGATTTTACAAGAAACAGAACAATTATCTTTCTGGTTTTTCCCTTGAAAGTTTAGTACATGAATAGCATAGATTTCTTAGTAGAAGGTCTTTTCAGACATTAATCTGTGCCAAAACACAAGACAATGACAATTGTTAACTTTTAGGAAAATTACTTGAACATGAGAGAGAGAAAGGGTCGTGACTCCTCCTGTATACTGACATTCCGACAAGTCTGAAAACATATTACCTGTATTTGCAAGGGCAACCACAGATTTCAACCTTTCTTTGCCTCCACAGATCAACCATTTCTGTTCTGTCATGTAAGTGTCATCTCATGTAATTAGGTGTAAAGAGTCATGTGGTGCCAACATGTAATACTGGCATAGGATGAGGAATTCTTGGGAAAAAGGCAACATTTTCAGGGTAATGCCAACCGTCCGCATAAACCTACCATTGCTTGACTTTTGCACTGGCTCGTGAGTAGGCAAAATGCCATCCAAACAGACGTTCAAGGCTTCAGAGAGACAAAATACCATGTATGCATACTCTGTGCTTGCAGGGAGCACAGCTTCTATCAAGAATGTCAACTCATCCATCTGCCACGAAAATCCAGGCCTGGAGTTGTGGGAATGAGCCTCAAATGACCCATCAATAATTTGGATTAGTTTCTAACAAGATTCTTCTTCAACAGAGAGGAAAATTCTGGCCTACTACCCCCTGTCTGGGATTACAGACAGTCATTTTAACAAAGTCTTTAGTGTTTCTCATCTCAGCAAAGTTATGTGTGATAGAGCATGGTGGCTATGCACCTGCTGCAATGCCCTGCCAGCACATTTCATGCTTCAGCTTTCACACAAACTGGTTTCTAATGGAATTAGACTGGGAAATATCATGCCTAAAGGAAAATACAGCAGAAATCACCTATTTCAATTGGGTTAGAAGACAGAAATCAGCCAAATTTTTCAAGATGGTTGCTGTAGCTCATATTTCCGATGGTGCATTGAAGGGTTTTACCCTGCTGAGGACAGTACTGTGAAGAGCACTTGCTGACCCAAACGCTGTTGCTCTGGAACCAAAGACAACATATCTCTCATCATGGAGCTGAGAATCAGCCAATTAACTTGGGCATAATGCCCTCTTTCAGGAAAGGTATCATATGTTTTATATGTTCTTGGATTATCATACTTTAGGAAGTTATTGATACACATAGAACCTTCCAGAAAAAAGGAAAAACAAAACCGAAACAAGCCCACAAAACACCAATCAGCAAAACAAAAGCAAAGAAAAATACCCCCAAGGGGTGGAGATATGCTGGTGAGAATAAATGAGCATATCCAAAGAGAAAAGGCTTGAAAGACTCTAGAAATGTATAAAGATTTGAAAGTGAACATTTTGTGCATGGGTTATGAAACAGATTTGAAGAAGTGACAGCTAGAAAATAATTTCTTAAAAACCACGAAGAAGTGCTTATGGTTTCTCTTAGTTAAAAAAACCTGAGTTTCAGTGTCTGGGCTAAGAGCCAGAACTTGCCTGAAAGGACACAGCCAGTGAAAGAAAAATAGTTTCTAATGATCCTCCCCATTCCCCATTTTATTCTGCTTTTCCTAATCATGTTTACCAAATTTAAACTGGCAAAAAAATTCTCCCTAAACTCTTTTCAGGCATAGAATGGCCCATAAGCATACTATTATACTCTCCAGCTTCCAAAATAGGTAGGCTGGAAGCATGTTCTCTGTTGAGAAATATGTCTGATTTGTGCTGAATTCAAACTTTACTAAGGCCCTAGCAGGCCATCTGCCTATTCTGCTTGGCCTAAAGCATATTACAGACCTCCCTAGCAATTCACCAGCACAGGAAATAAAGTTCAGATAGCCAGGAGATCTGTCTGGCAGGGTTTATTTACTACTTCAAGCAAACTTACTTTTTCTCTATTCAGAGTTATATATTCTGTATTTTAGTCTACTAAAACCAAAATAAAGCTCTGATTGAATATCATTCTTTCTTTGGACTGAAGAAAATCTTAATATGTCTACCCTCAAAACACTGACTGATTTTAAGTCCTGTCACGCCAAAGTCATACAATTGTATTAATTTCAACACCTGCAGGTCGACAATCTGGTTGTACAGCTGGCGATGTTGACAGGAATTTGGCTTTCACAACCATGGGACCCACTTTGAGGAGAGAGGACTGGAAGAGGACATGCTCCTTACAAAGTCAAACCATAAAAATCTTTGCAAAATGATGTCCAAAATGATGAGGAGAGCTTTAAGCTACAAACAACACAACTCATGGTAAAGCACAGTAGAGTTCAATAGTGCTGAATGCAAAGGGTCAAGATGATGGGAACAAGGGAGATCTCAAAAATTATACAATAGGGCAAAAGGAAATTCTCAGGCATATATTGTCTAGGAAACAAGCATTAGAAAGTGGAGGTACAAGTGAGTGAAGGTTGATTAAAAACTTGATATGTGTGCTTGCAGCCCAGAAAGCCAATTGTATCCTGGGCTGCATCAAAAGCACCACGGCCAGCAAGTCAAAGGAGGTGATTTCTCCCCTCTGCTCTGCTCTTGTGAGACCCCACCTGGAGTGCTGCATCTACCTCTGGTGCTCCCAACATGGAATTCTTGGAGTGGGTCCAGTGGAGGGTCACAAAATTGTTAAGAGGACGGGAACACCTCCTCTGTGAAGACAGGATGAGGAAGTTGGGGCTATTCAGCATGGAGAAGAGAAGAAGGTTGCATGGAGATCTCCAAAGGGGCCCACAGGAAAACTGGAGAAGGACACTACCTCAGGAACTGCAGTGATAGGACACAGAGCAATGGGTACAAATTGAAAGAGGGGAAATTTGGGTCAGATATTTTGGAAGAACTTTTTACTGTGAGAATGATGAGACACCAGAACGGGTTACCCAGGAAGGTGGTGTGTTCTCCAGCTCTGGTAGTGTTCAAAGCCAGGCTGGATAAGGCATTGAGCAACTTGCCCTACAGGTAGGTGTCCCTGCCCATGGCAGGGTGTGTTGAGAGCAGACAACACTTAAGGCCCATTGCAACCCCTCAACATTCTATGAGTTCACAAGAGAGACTCATTCTATGAGTCTATGAGTTCACAAAGTCATGACACCATTGAGATAACTGAGACAAAATTTCAGATTTAGCAGCATTCATTTTTTTCCAATGAATATAGAGGCAAGTCAGAAAGCTATGCCTAACTTTTAAATTACTATTTAGAGATAAAACCCATTGTCGCTTTTAGGGACTTTTTACTTTTCTCTGGTACCTGATTTTTAGAGTGCTGAATACCCAACTTCCTAAAACCAACTTATTTGAGTGGTATGAAAATGTTTGCTTAATTTTGAAATAAAAAGAAGAAAAAAATACTTTCTCATTCATTTATTAAACATGAACTGATATTGAAAAATAACAGTCTTTTCACCACAGAGCACATACAAACACACACATGTACAATGAAAGCAGCTATTGATCTCAACAATTATGGATGAAAAACAATTAGTTCAAAACTACTGTAGGCTCAGTCTTTATGAGGCACGAGATTAATTTATCTGTCTATATATGTGTTTTGTAACTCATATGTCAGTCATGTTTATCCTGCTGAAAAGAGCAGAGCTGCAGCTGAGATGAACCCAAAGGACCCAATAGGACCATGACCCCAAATATCTTCGGCCCGTCTCTGTTTTTTCGGTGCTGTGAGCAATAAATATATCAAGTGAGAGGATCCTATAGTATACACATAGATTGAAAAATAATAATTGTATAAGACTGTATAATTGGTGATTACATGACATTTTGCTCAATATAATGTTTTGAATTGTATTTTTAAAATACCATAACATAGTCAAACCTCATGCACGAGAAAAACCTGAGAAAGAGGTTAGCTCTGTACTCTCTGACTTTGACTTAACACACTTGAAAATCAACAGATAAAAGGGAGAAAATTGCTAGGGATCCACAGTGAAGCTTTCAGAGAGAAAAGCAATTGGAGAATGAAAGTGAGGCCTTTAATAGTAGTTCTTAACTTGGGCATGGGGATTCGAGAAAGAGAAAGAGAGGCAATTTCTGAGACCCAATTATGTGACTTCAACTTGAACTGCATGTGTAAGTGGAGAGGGAGGCACTCCTGTCTTTAAAGAGCTGGCATAATATTTTCTCTGTAGCCGACTTCACTAAATAAGGGAGTACTGTGGCATTTCAATGTCAAACTGCCTACATGCATTTGTGAAGTACAACATGAAGGAGCAAGAAGGTTTCAACAAGATTTCATTTGGATGTTGAGTTAGAATTTTCATAGGATACTAGGCTATTCCAAAACACTTTACATCCACACATAATTTCCGTGAAGAATTAGACTTAAAAGCAGACAAAAATAAAGGCGTTCTTCACCTATCTAAAAATGCAGTATTTTGGTATTTTTTTCTGAAAAAGAGAGAATACATGGGGAAAATAAAACCAAAAATATTTCCTAGTTTTGCAAAATGAGTCTCTTTGCATTAAAGGAATACCTTATTAAAAAAAAAAAAAATTAAGACCTCACGCTTAGCTAAAGGCAGTTTTTATACAAAACTTTTAGAAAGTAAAATCTCCACATATGTGTGATCAAACATGCTAAGGAGGTGGGAGAAAGGGGTATAGAAGAGATATGCCTTCAATTTCATGTTATTAAGCATAATGGAATTTACAGAGTCAGTGATATACTGAATCCTATTGTCTGTGGAAATTTAATGGGTTTTTTTAGCTAGTAGGGATTTCAACAGAAAATTTTGCAATAGATTTTATTTTTTGTGCGTGCATGTGCATGTGAATATGCACGTATATAACACTGAGGCAGTCTAGGAGAAAAATATTATACAAAGCAAGAAATTTGTTGATTATTCATTATTAATATAACACTAAAGGACATTTAGGTGCTAGATGTTGGAAGACAGAAAAAAGGGCCATTAGTCTTGTACATTGCTTCCCACAAGGAAATTTCAGTGGGGTTGTGGCAAGAACAGAACTGTACCACTCAGTGACAAGTAATCAAAATATTATTTGCTCAACAGGATGGATATAGTGACTGAATAGCAACCTTGTAATCTAAGATTTGTATTCTGAGACGCGCACACACACCCACAGACACACATACACACATCTCACACTGACACTGCTCAAGGTTCCAGATCCTCTGGGTTTGTGCATCATGAATCCATGATGCCCACTTCTGGCTAGCAGCCAGGGAAATCCCTACTAAAGATATTGTGCAGGCACAGTATGCATGCTACTGAGAAGCAAAGCTGTTGTTGAATTGTGTAATGCCAGGCTTGATGCACATCATCAGCCATTAGCACAAGAGGTAAATATGAGTCAGGAAGGTTTTATTGACTTTTTATCAAGGTCTGATGGGGATGGAGACCATTACCCCCAAGCTGTTTATGCTCATTCCTAAATATTAAAGATAAACAATTCATTATCAACAACTTACAAGCTAACAATTACAAGCTAATAATTCCTATTGTTAAGATCCAATTATTAGGCTTATTAGAGAGATGTTTCTTTCCAAATCAAGGTGCAAAAAAGACTATATGCCAAAGTCAATAGAAAGGATTTTATTTAACATTAGGGAAGACAGCAGATGTTTTGCACTTTCTTTTGCAACACTGTGGGCTTGTTGCAACACTGTGGATCATGTCAAATATTGTTAATATTTTTGTCATCCTGGTCAATCAAATAGCTATGGTATTTTTAGATTTTAAAAATATCACATATATTTACCCCCAGTAGTCACTCAGATTAATTTAAAAAGAAAATTATAACTTTGTCATCATTTTCAGAACTGAAAGTAGTCAGCTTTTACTTGAAAAGCAGGGTTAAATGACAAGACTCCTAAAGATATCAGATTGTTTTACTGAAAATCCTGTCACATGTTCTGAGGGAGTCTGTGATTGTATAAACACATAGGCATGCCCATATATTTTCACTAATGAAATATATCACGGGTTTTATATAAAATCCTACTGCAGTCTGGTATGTAAAATCATACAATTTTACAATCATACAAATGCCAGAAGATTTCAGCAGAAGCGAGGTAAAAGATCATGTAGTTCCAACCTCCCTGACATGGACACAGACACCTTCCACTGCACCAGACTGCTCAAACACTCATCCAACCTGCCTTTGGACACTTTCAGATATGGGGTATCCACAGCTTCTCTGGAAAACCCCTTCCAGTGCCTCACCATCTTCTTAGCAAAGAATTTCTTCCTGACATCTAACCTATACTTATTCCCTTTAAATTAAAAAACATTCATTCTTGTCCTATCAATTCAGGCCTTGGTAAAAAATGTAATAATGGTAATAATCAGATTGTAAGAAATTGAAAAATATGTTTGAAGCTAAATGACCAAAATTATTGCTCTGGATAACTGCAGAATGTCTTCCTATTTTTTTTTCCTTTGTCAAAGATTCGTCTCCAAAGTGGTTAGTATTTCGGTTTCCCAATACCCAATAATTGTTAGTTTTCTAAATTCCTATATGAAAAAGCTATTTTATATTTTAATCTTGTTTTTGACTCTTCAGTGCCAATATCAACCCCTATTAGTTGTCTGAATAAACAGAGGGAATATATCACTCTTCCCATGGCTACTGTTTAATTTGTTTGATGGGGTTTGGGGGTCATAAGATGACTACGGTGTCCCCTTTATTCTCTTCTGCAATACATTTTAGATTATACACACAAAGCAGCTCAATTCCAGTGCTTTCTCAAGTTACCCATTACTTTTATTCTTTGTAAATATTTTTATTCTTATGTTGCTGTTTCAAGCACTGAATCCTTTAAGGCTGAGCCCAATGCATATTATCCTGAGCATATTATCATGAGATGCTTTGACGATACACCATGTAGGTTTCTTGGTATTTTAAAACTTACTTTCTATTGTGGATAAAAACATGATACAAGTTCTAGGGCTTAACCTAGAAGGGGCGAAATGCACTGCATTTGTAAATGTGATTTTCTAACTAAAAGTAAAGCAGATGCTGAAAGTCAGGACCGTATTTTGGCAAAAAAAAATGAAAGCAAATACATTAAACATTGACTGAAATAACAGAAGATTCCTGAATACAATCCATTATGCCCAAAGACATTCTCCAGGTAAAAAAATGTGCTTCATACTAAAACCATTTATTTTTCATGTCTTATAATAAGCAAGCTCTAAGCACAGTTCACTGTGTGATAGATTTCCTTCTACAAAGTTTAGCTTTCCTCAGTCCAAACCTGTAGACAGAATTCCTTTCAGAAATTTATCAGCAAGGGCCAATGACAGAGAGGTCACAACTACTGATACTTCTCATGCATTTTTACATAAAGTAATTGCCCTCTGAAAAAAGAAAACATGCAAATATACAGAAAAAGCCAAGAAAACATTAATTTACCCAGAATAAAACTATATATTGAGAGTCATAGAGGAAGTCTATCACTTCTATCAGAATCTAATTCTTAAATCTGTATACAAAATGAAAGTTAAAAACTAGTGTGTTACCAAGTGGTGATTGTAAAAGATTTTTTACTAATTTTTCTGATACATGGAAAAATAAGACAAATAACTCCCACTGTAAATTGGCATTAATTCATAGTTCTTTTCACTGTCCAACCTTTCCTTCTATTGAATTCAAGAGAGAAGAAAAAATATAGAAATATGTCTAAAAACAGGCTCCTGGACAGTGTGACTAATAGAACAATATTTTATTGAAATTTCTGGAAAATGATCAATTAGACAAAAAGAATATCCAGAGCAAAGTTATTGCAGTATTATTCCCCACTTGGCTACTTCAAGTTTAGGAATAGCTGTTCCTCTGATTTTTGGCTATGAATATCTAGGACTTTAGTCATACAGGATGAGCAAATCCTCACTGAAACCCCAACAAATCAAGTTTTAAGTAACAAAACCCCACCTGTTTATTGCTTAACCACTGGGCACATTTTGTTGACTTTCTCCTGTTACCTCTCAGCTCTGGTGCATTTTTTTCTCGACATGTGAGGAGTAATGTTCATTACATGCGCATTACAGCACTGTTTATACCCATCTGTGAAGAGCAGTTTGTTACCAAAGCAGTTAACTCATGTTTGCCCATTTTGATAAATAATTAAAATTCAAGAACTAAACTCAATGTCATTAAGATCAGATGTAGTTGTTTGCTAAGTGAACATCTACTTCTGAGCTGCCTATTTCTCCCTGTCAGAATGACTTAGGCACAGGTGTAAGTACTTGGACTTCTAAACTTAGAGGAAATGTAAGATTCAGTCCTTGGCACCCAAAGAGTTATGTTATGAATAAACAGAATAAACAGCACTATGAGGAGAGAAACAGTGTAAACAACTTAATCTTGGAGTCAGGAAGTTGACAGAAGTCTCTGAAGTCAGGAATTTAGTGTCCTGCTTTTGTGCCCTGATCATTTCATGCACCACACTGCTTGTACTTTGTCAAGAAAAAACCAAAAGATTTTTCTAACAAATATATATATGCACACATATATGCATGTGTGTCATAGTGTGAAACAGACACACACATACACACAATATATACATAAATATTTTTTAGTAGATTCCTCTCTGTAGTAGCTGTTACAGCAGTTAATAAAACAACTGGGATCTGGACAAAGATATCTATATTAATAGATATCAAAATTATAGATATCTATATTAATAGATAATCAAAATTGTCTATATTTAAGCCATGATCCTTGTACTGCAGGACTGAAGAGAAATGGAGGAGGCAGAACATACTGTAAAGTTACTAGGCAGATGATGTTTCAACACATCATCTTCTGATGGACACTTCTTCAGTTTTTAGTGGGAAGACAGAAGGAGAAAATAAGAGTACCGAGGAGGAAAGCCAATTTTTTAAAAAATTACATATATTGACTCATACAATAGACAAAGAATAACAGTTTCTTTACTAGGGTTGTCCTAGAAACAGGTGCAAAAGTAGTAATAGTATGTCATTGTCAGATTATTTTCAATGGAAGGATAATTCATTATATCATTATCTCTGTTAAAATCTCCTTTTTCATGACCTAACTATTCATAGAAGTGTCTTAAACTTAGAAAGCCTCTACACATTTATTTAAGTTAGAGCAGCTGAAACCCACCTGTGGCTGGGAGTCCCAGCTTTGATACAATAGAGATAAACAGATTCTTCAATACTGAGGTTTTTCTAGGCTATCTTATGTGAGATAGCTGGGGTGAGAGATCTCTTTTATATTATTATTTACAGAAAGAAAAAAGTGAAAAACTGGTTAGAGAAGATGCTCAGCTGCTAGATGTTGCAGTGATGGTTCCCCTAATCTTTTATTTTTTTTTTTAATCCTGGTTTCTACTGTTTTACTTCTGCCCACACAAAAGAAACATTAGACTATTCTCTCATTTAGACTCTGTGAAGGCAATTTCACATATCAACTGTAACCAGATTTGTGATTGATGGCAGACATTAATATCCTCTAACATGGAATTATATACACAGATACATGCACGTGTTTTATTTAGGTTCATTAATCTAAGTGGTTCAAGGACAGTGCTTCTTTATCAGGTTTTCATAAAACAATTAATTGATGCAAATTTGCCTTCTGTTCTGCACCATGTGGATTTGAAGGTTCATAAGATTCAATACTGGAACTCAATAATGAAAGCTAATTTCACGATTGCATCATCTATAACTCGAGGTTGTGTATTCATCAACCCAACTCCAGAGTTTTCCTGGGCTATTTTGAATAACTAATGTGGAATAAATCTTACCTTTACAAGAAGATTATACTCAGAAGGGATTGGAAAGCTAGAAATCTGAGTTTTAAATGTTTTCTACCCATCTGCTTTGTATTCACATTTTTACATTCAGTACATAATGTCTGATACTTTGTCAGGCAGTTTATGCACAGCACTGGTTTATAAAGATACACAGATGCTGCATATCTCACTTTCCTTCTTCAAACCTGTTCAAACTTTTGACTAGCCTTGGTGTCATGATTAATTTCTTTTTACCTTTTCTTCACCTTAATACGCTTCACCACTGTGACTTCCTAAAAGAGGCATCAAAGAGGGAAGATGTACCCCAAACACAAAAGTCATGTTTTGAGTACAATGAAGTGATTCAGTCTTGAGAAACATACAGAAAATAATCAAAAATGCATTTCCTCTAATAAGCACAAAGGAAAACATGGAGTCTCACATGAAATTTATCCTAGTGTTGATGGCATACAGTTACACAATTGGTACTAAACTGATAGGGAATAGAGTACCAACATCTGGTACAGCATAGACATTTCACTCTCTCACGCTGTACTTTAACAGTGTTTTAGACAAGTTCCCATTGAACAATTAAAAAAAAGCATAATTTAATACTTGACAAAGACTTCCATGGTGATCCCTAAAATTTCTTGGAGTGCATTTGTTCATGAATTCTTCTTGTGCAAGTTTGTGAAAGAACTAGAAAGTCCACTCTCATTTACATATGCCATGTATTTTTTCATAATAGTTTCTGAGCTAGTTATATACATCTTCAAGACAATAATGATGTTATAAACACATCTTCTCTTTAAAAAATTTCATAAATGGAGGCAACGACATACATAAAAGTGCACAGACATTTGTTTTATAATAAAAATGAGAATTAATTGATTAAGGTATCAGTGTACTCGATAAAAGATATACATTAATTGCTTCCATTCTGTTTATCCTTCTCTGATCTGGGCTTTCTATTTATAGTTCTGTTTTGTAAATTACTTATTAACCATCATGTAATGGAGATCATGTTTTGAAATCTTTACAAAGCACAACTTTACAACTAACAATTTTTTTCTCTTGGCCATTTCGAGGTATGACATTTATTCTAAGCAACTGCTTGATTAAAACAATGGATAAAAGGGAAGCTGCATGCACAAGAATTATTTGTCCACACAAAAGCCTCACATAAAAATGAGACACTCTTTTAAATTATTTTTAATAAAATTCATTAATAATTAATTTCATAATGCTTTACATAATCAGCTACTCTAAAAGCCATTGTTTGGAGGAGACTGTCTCACCAGTCATCACTGAACTTCACAAATTCATGATATGGCCCAGAATTTCAATTTGACTGTGACCTGGTACTCTTGTAATTTGATATAAGGCTTGTATAAGTGAAGCCAATGACATCTCATCCTATTATGGATTCACTTCAAAGAAGGGTCAACCCTGAAGTTAAATGAAATGAAAAGTTTGTGAAGTAATTTTTCTGTGTGTTCTTGTTATCTTCTCTGCATGCAATGTGTGCTTGACTGTCAAGTTGAACTAGCCCATGTGTAGGAGGCCACTAGCATCTGACCAAAGCCCAAGGTCTGAGACAATGACAGGCTAAGCATGCCAAGGTCCAGGCATGGATGTCAGACTGAAAGCCCATGAACTGAGGTTTGTCAATCAAGAAAATGGGAGTATGTGCATGTTTCACCGATTAGTTTCAAACCTGATGAGACATAGAAGAGGAAGTCTGTCTGTGTTCAGGTGTATGTGCACACTGAGGATGTTTATGTAGATGCTGGAAAAAGGCCATGCTGTCTGCGCATTGACGCATGGCCAGTCACATCTGTTGTGCTTATCTTTGGGACGCTTCCGTGTCCTCAGCTATTGCCTGGATCTGGAAATGACAACAGCAGCCAGCAGACAGAGAGAAGTCTCATGCGTCCTGATCCAGCCTGTCCTTAGCAAAATCTGCAGTATTTCATTCATATGAAGGTTCTCTACAAAATATGTCACACTGTTACTTAAACAAGGAAGGGCAATTTTTTCCAAAGGTAACTGACCTTCTGCTCCCTCAAGCACTGGTAAACAGGTTAGCAAAAATAATCAACTGATCTAAATCACTTCTGTGAAGACAAAGATTTCCTTTAGTTCTTCCATCTGGTCTATTCCATGACACAGGAACTCAAAGGAATGCCTACAGGAAGTTCTTTCCAATTATCATCTTGGTGTCTCCTCAAAAAGAGTAAATATTTGGTGGTATTTGATAGTTATGGAGAAAGGTAGAAAAGTAATGTTTAAATATCTATTAAGACACATAGTATTTTCTCCAACATTTTAACTCAATAGTTTTACCATTAGTTCATATAGGACCAAATTATACAAATCACAAAGTGGCAAAATCCTTCTCACAGGATTTATTAGGCCTCATACTGGTACTTGAATTTTAATGAATATTAAGACTGACCAACAGAGAGAAAACAAAGTTTTTCCTCTTCTCATGTCCTAGGTTTGTTGTCATTGTTCACCCTCTAAAAACTTCTGGTTCCTGTATAATGTGAAGTCATTGCATTTCCAAGGGTGCTAAATGTGAACATGCACGTATACATGCACCAGCTAATATAAACCAAAAATACCTTATCTGTTTTTACATTTGACTTTAACAATATGATAAGGTTAATGATACATTTAAAGTTAATGAACCAGTTATTTTTAGACCAAGCAATGATCACACACACTCATTTTACTATGCAAATAACTGCTTGCTGTCACTGGCCTTTGTATTCCTGTTTGCACCTCTAAATTAGTCTTGAACAATTATTAATAAGATCTCATGAAATGTTTCTATTGATGCTTTCTAAAACTGACTGATACTCTAAAGAAATTAAACATCTTGCTGAAAAGTAATTTTATTCATTCAGTATATACATAATCTTAATGTGATATTGCAGAAAAATCAGCAACCTCATAGTATTCTATGGAAATTTCTGCAATAACCACAAGTACATGTTATTTTTTGCCTAAGAGAATATTCCTTAATCTGGTTAAATACAGGAAGACTTGGCATAATGACTGACAATAGCAGTGTGAGATTAACAGCTAAATTTTTGGATTGGTGTAGATGAGAGAAGCCAAAAATATGAGTATACAAACTGTACCGCAAATCTATGTTCCAGAAACATTTTATGGCTTAGCATTATACAAAGAACTTTCCAAAAGGAAAAATTGGGTTTTCTGTTGTGTTATACAGATAGCAAATTGTGTTTTCTTTTTGAGTCAGCTGTGCCATTCATGTAACTCCTGACAGAAAGAAGACAAAAATCCCTTGGTATTGCCAAGTGAATTCTGCCGCCAAAATTATTTTAAGCAGAAATTAAAAAAATATTGTGAATGGCCAAATCTCTTGTCATGTAAACATGGTGCAGAGGTAACACAGGTATTTGTTTCTGTGAGCAAAAGAGATCATCAGATATTGGTCCTGTAGAATTATACCTGTGCTCATGATGGCTGTATTCAAATCTATCTAATTATTGTTGAAATCCATGTATTAACATATTCAGGCTTTATAAAGCACCAAAAAAAAAAAAAAAGTGTAAAATGTCAAGCAGAAATGGATCCCAAGGTGGACAATGCAGTTTTGAGGAAACGCAGTGTTGTTCTTCTTGTCCAAATCAGGACTTTTTCATTAAACATTTTCTTAAATATATGTATCAGTGGAGAGATATCTGTGGTGACAATGCAAGGAAAACTTTTAGATGACATGAAATCACACATAGGACTTGTTTACTTGTTTTAAAGCTAGCAGTTGACAGGCATTCTGCATAAAATTTGTGTCTAGGCTACGGTGCATGGCTCACTCGTAACTGACCATCATCACTGTTTTGTTAGAGACTGTCTTCTCTCAGTCGCTGATTCCCAAGACACTTTAATCAAAAGAAATTGAGTTGCTTTAAAATGTGCAAATATCAAGTCTTCTATAGTCCAGATCATTTTGACTGATGCAAATTACAGATTGCTTGTAACAGTGTTTGTGTGAGGGGATCTACTGGGGAGAATAATGTCAGGCAGAAGGAAAAGGAACAGCAGGGCTAAACTGGCAATGGTAACCTTTTCTGATAATACAGCTGAATCACAAAAAGGCTGTTTATCCACAGGACAGGGGAACCAATGGCAAGAATGTAACACCAGAAGCAGACAACTGACACTAGTTTTGACAGGTTAGGACATAAACATCAGTAGCAATGCAATCCAGAGATCAGCAGTGATATAAAGCTGAATAATGAGACACAGGCAGAGACAGATTCATGAAGAGTTCCAGTGCTTTCGCCAGAATCCATATTCCCTTGCTATAAGCAGATATTGCATTATCGGATACAGCCAGCTCAGCAAGATGTCAAGGGTGGAGAAAGTCATCGCTGTGTTTTAGTGTGGGAGTGACAGCCATAGGTTTAACAGCACCAGATGGGCAAACCTGTGGCATCTGAACAGTTCAAGTGTGGATCTGCTGCAGAAACTGTGATGTGAATGGCTGCGGGCAAGCTCTCCTGGTGGAAAGCCTTCTGGATCTGCACCAGAAGTGGGGAAATGAGCCAGCACTGGCTGTTTAAGCCAACATCAGCAGGTCTCTCAGGACTCAGCTGTCTGCTCATCCCACTCTCAGTCCACAGTAAAGTAGTGCATAAATAACTGTCTAAGGAACACAGATATCTTCTGTATGTGGACTGCTTTTGGCTCCTCTGCCATAGGAAGTACTTTGGGCTATAGGAATATTTTTCAGTGTTGTGATCCTTGTAGCCATGCCTGTACTACACAGCATACAGTGTTGATAATTTAAAAAAAATAACTACATCTCTCTCCATGCTGTAATAATCAGTGTACAGCTGAAAGCATAAATCAGTAATGTAGCTGGCTTTGTAGCAACATTGGTATAAATCTTGTTTCACCAAAAAAAGGCAGCGATGGACACATAATTCACTTTTACAGAAAATTGAGGTCAAAGAATTTCTTAAGGACTTCCTCTTTTCCTTGTTCTCTAGCTGTGGTCTCAGTTTAAAAGTGAAGATGACCTCAGCAGTTAGCAGCCACAGAACTTCACACCGCAGCAATGCCTCCTCCTCAATGCTGTCGAGTGAAAGTGCTCTACTTTATTGTAAGTAAAGAGTCAAACCAGACACCCAGATTTCCCCTGTCCTGTTTTTCAAGGAAAATATGCTTACTTTCTTTCTGAAATTTTGGTGTTAAATTTTATTTTTCATGAAAAAAAACCAAAAACCTATCAGTTTTATTAAAAATACACAAAACCCAAAAAGCACTTGTGAGTCAATTTGATAAGACACACACTTGTCGCTCTTGTTAATGGAAGTATTCATCAATTTAAACTCTGTTTTAAAGTTTACTGAGGAAATATCAAGAAAAATTGCCAAGCATCCTTGTAACTCAGAGAGTTTAGACTCCCCAACAAGACAGAGGGCTGTGTTCATTGCATTAATTTTTGATCCAAGGTGGTATTTGAGTGTTCTTAAGAGTGCCCTCCTTGTTTTACCTGTTAGTTCTGGGGTTCATTGCACCTTAAATGATTGATGACCCAGCTATATGTATACTGATGCAAAATGCCTTCTTTGTGTCCTCCTAATGACAAAGCATTACCAGGAGTTTGTAGCCAAATAAGGTAGATTTACTGCCACCTTTGTGCTGGTGATGTTGAAAGCAAGTGGATAATACCACCAAAACTCGTTTTTGATCTCTCCCCTGGAAACTAGATAGTAAATACTACAGAAAAAGCAGCTGCATGGAACAGCTAGGTATTATAGTTTGTACAAAATTTACCATTTGGTTTCTTTATTACTGGTAATACTAGCTTTGGCTTTTAAACTCTTTTGTGCTGTTTACTAGTATCTGAATAGTTACAAGAAAAATCTGCGAAACACAATAAAATTTAAGGTACCTGGCTAGAGCTTGATTTTTGTTGTTGTTGGGGGTGGTTTTAGAGTTATCTGTATTTGTAGTAGCCAAGAACCCAGCAAATTCTCAGAATAAACTGCATTGACCTCACTACATCAAACTGCCCATGGCTTCAGCAAAGTATACAGTCCTTCACTGGCAACCATAGCTGCCAGAAAATGATGATACACTGCCAGTATAATTTGCAGATGTTAGTAATCATGAATTCAGTGTTGGGCATAAAGGAAAGTGGAGAGAGGAATCCCAGAGACTGGTCAGCAGCATTGCATGTGGCCAGAATTTTTCACTGAGTTCACATGTGTGCTGCGATACTGTTTGTGCACCTTCTGTCCACATATAATTGAACACACTAGGGAGTACCTTCCTAATCAGCTGTTACCTGATGCCCATCTGCTATCCCAAATAACATGTGTCCTCTGTAACTTTTACCAATATTTGCTCGTGGCTCATTACTTTTGCAGGATATGCTGTTTTGTAAGGTAATAGATACCCATTAAAGCTGGTATTCCTATCCCCTCACCTTTAGGCTTCTGCAAGACTGCAATGCTGGTTCCCACTGCAGTCAAACGAAACCCAGGCATCTCTAAAGGGAGTTTCATCCTTTTCTGAGACATCTAAAATACTCATGGTGAACTCCTTTCTGAAGGCATTTTTCTCTTTCCTCTGAATATAGAGAGAACCAAATATCACCAGTTTAGGAAGTTAACCTACAAGAAAGATTAATATTAATATTAATATAACTAAATAGAGTTGTCTATAACCTCAGGGTCTTTTTGTAGTCTTTCAGGAGAAATATGTGCGATGCATATCATTTTACCGTTAAATCTCTAAAACAAGTGAGCTAAATCACATACCAGAGCTGTTTCTTCTTCTGTAATGACTGTGGTCAGCCACATAAAGTCACTACCACAGGTATTGTCAAGATGTCTCCCATCTTTACTGGAGGTTTAGTAATGACAACTTTATATAAAGACCATTTATTAGTTAGACTTGTTCTGTGAATATAATCACTTTTCCCTTTGCTAGACAGATATTGCAGGGAAAAATACTTTTGCCATGTAAATACTTACTGCCTAAACTCTTGTTAGTGAAGTTAAGACTGGAATTTCAGATCTCACTCAGCCTAAAATTCCCATTGACTTAAATCAAGTTAGAAAAGCAATTTACATTTTTCTTTTTTCTTTTTTCATTTTGAAAAGAAGAAATACATATTTTAATCAGGATTCTTTATGTCTTTATTATGTGAATACCAAGGCTATAGTCTCCTGGTACTCATGGTATAGTGTTGCTTCCTTGTGTTTCCGTAACAGTGCCCATTACTTAGAGTTTGTGAATGAAAACAGGAACAGGAATCAGATCAGGGGGAAGCTAACAGTTGGGAAGGGTGTTTTTTTTGCTTGCTTGTTGCGGGCTTTTGGCAGGGGTGTTGAGAAATATCATCTAAATTTAAGGTAGCAAACTCATGCCTTGTGACTCAGTAAAGCTGACTAATTTCCAGAAGTGGTCATCACTGAGGAATTGACATCATAATTTAATGTTTCATAAGCAATTCTATCGAAACAAAAGCAACAATTACTTGTTTTTGTGGAAAAAGAACTTCTTTTTTTCTTGCGTAAATAAAGCGTGAATTTTTTACACATCCCCTTTGCATGTATCCTACAAAGCGTATGAACTTTTAGACCCCACCAAGTAAATCACACAGGTTTGTAACTCAACTTGCTGCATCTTTTGCTTTTAGCCCTCAAAATCTGCAGAGAAAAAGCCAAGGGGTGGTAGCAGTGTCATAACGAATCAGTGAAAGATTATCAGCTGCTGTAATGGACATTGGATTAGATCTTGTGTTAGCTCGTGTACCAAAAGTTATAAAACTTAGTATGTTTCTTTTTAAATTCATTGGGATAACACATTCATTGCTAACATAAAATAACATAAAATAACATAAAATAACATAAAAACATAACATAACGTAATGTAACATAGCGTAACATAACATAATGTAACATAACATCACGTAAGGTAACGTAACGTAACATAACGTAACGTAGCATAACATAACATCTCTCTACCTCTGCCATGTCTTTGTTTCTAAGCTTACCTCCCATCAAAAGTCGAAATTTAATAGATGAGGAGAAACTTTCTGTAGCCCAAGCATTAAGGGGGGATAAAAGCAAATATGTCCGTCAGTGTGGCTATTAAGAGCAGCTGCACCAGAGACAGTTGACCACCAAATGGTATCCTAGCAACCTACAGTAGCATCGTTATACATACTGATATCAAGCCAAATTTATCCTTTTCAATATCTTAGCTTTGAGAGATCAGGCATGAATACAGAACAAAGGATGAAAATGGTGCCTATGAGAAAGACAACACGGGGTTTTAATTTAAGCAGAGGTTATACGGAATGCCTGTGTAAAAGGAATAAAGAACACACTTTTGTGAGAAGGAAAGATACCTTCCTGTGGTAAGGCACTCAGACATTTATTAACCAATTTGCTTTCAGAATACTAATCCTGTGTATATTTTAGCTTGGAATAAAACTTGCAATATGTTGTCTCTTTAATTCCATTTAGATGATTCCATTTAAAAGGGAATAAATAGGGAAATTATTCTTCTTCCTGAGATGAAATAATTTTTAATTATTCAAACTTTCTAAATTTAAAAAAAAAAAAAAGTCTATGCAATTTTACCTATCAGTTGTGGCTTTCAAAAAAAATAGCTGTTATTGTTTTTAATATTAAATCTGATAATTACAGTTCTCTTAATAAACTTTCAAAATTGAGCAGTTCTCTCTTTTTACACCATAAATTGCCTCTATTCTCCTGTTATATTTAGAGTCATTGATCCTGCACAGTCCAGATAATTTACCAATGCGCATAATGATCATGACTGTAAATAGCTTTGTCAAAGAGAGGAAAACTGAACCTATGTGCAGGTTAATTACAGCATATTCACCTTTTTTTTTCAGTTTTCAGTAAATATTGGAAAAACCTGCTAAGCGTCTAGACCTTACCCACCATAAGGTCTGGACTCATGTCCAGAGTAAATTAGTGTGGTTGCACCAGTCCTAGTTGAAATGAGGACCTCTGACCTCAGCTAGGGGTTTGGCTGAATGTAACAAAGCTACTGATAATGCAGACAGAACACAACCTCAAGCAGAAGCAGAACCATCTCCCTTAGTAGATGCACTGCCAAGTAAGCACTATGTTGCAAATTTCAAGACATTATGCAAAGCTACTGATCACTGATCATTTTTAACTTATAATCCAAACATTATCCTTGCAGACGACGCACTCTAGAGAATGGATTTACAGAGTTATGTTTTTTGATCTAATAAGAGTTTTTGCATGCACCAGAAAATCTGTGCGAAAAATATTTCCAAATGACACCCTGCAGTAGAGGGCTCTTTGGAGACTTAGCTGAGGAAAAGAAAATCCACAGAAGAAACCCAAACCACTAAATTATTCACTTTTTTAAATGGCATAATTGAAGCAAGTTTTTAATCCAAAATTCAGTCTCTCCCTTAATTTGTATTTCTAATTTCTTTTAATGATCTGTTTTGGAACAGGCTATTTAGCTTCCTACCCTTTGTTATTTATGCAGATGATACCAATCCCCAATCTTCTCCAAATATTCTTTCAATCTCTAGTTATCACTGCTAGTACTTCTTCCTCACATCAGCTGATACCTTCTTTAGCTTCCAAGGAAAGAGTCTGCTATAGGAATATCTTAATCTAGTAGAATAATTTATTCTACTTTGTGCAGTTCCAAATTTACCTTCTACTCTTCCCCTGAAATGCCTGTCCATTCACATAGCCAATCCCAGGATTAAAAAAAATATATATAATCACCCAAAAACCAGACACATTGTCTTCTTGTAATCTGGCTGCCTGTATGCAAACTGTATGTTCTTGATTAGTGCTCCCTGAGCAATATATCAAAGGAACACTGGACAAGAGGAAGCCTGAGAGCTGACAGAAGAGCTGCCCTCTGTTAGTCTGCCACCACATTGACTGAGATCTGTAACATATGTGCTGAATGCTTGCCTGTGAAACAAAAATCTTCAGCAGTTTAGGCTCTATCAGCAGGACAACAGGCCAGACCTATTTAAAAAATGCCTCAAATATAGTCAATAAGGCAAGTTATAGTCTGCTGCATGCACATGAATACATATGAAGAGATATTAATAGTTTGTTTAGTTTCCCACACCAAATGTGCATTTCCAAACATTGTGTGGATTTTCAGAGCATGTAATTTCTGCTTTAATTTATTTTGATAGTCTGTTTTTTTCTAAGAGATGAGCTAGGGACACAGTAATCCGGGTCACAAGAAAGAGAATACCATCCCTGGTAAGAAGATAAATCAGGCCTTAGTTTTAAATTTTTCTTGACAAAATGTTAGAGGAAGCAGACAAGTCTTCGGACCCATAGGCCAATACAAATGCAAAGCAATTAAAGCAGAATTCTTAGAAAGGAATCAGAGTTGGCCTTTGAGTTTTTATGTGACACTAAATTAATGTTTCAAGGATATTAACAACTTGGCAGCTAAGTGAGCAGAAGAACCACTTCAGAGAAATCCTATCCAATAAATGCTGGAGCAATCCAGTTTGATCGATCAGTGTAGGAATTTATGAAGGCACTATATGAATATTTAGGGAGTTTTCTGAAATAACAAAAGCTAGATTTGGTGATTTGTGTGGTCATTTCCATATCTAAAATTCTGTGTTCACCTAGATTATAATTAAATTCTGGGTAAAGTAATTTCCCGCAAGTGAAATTCCTGAAAGAATTTGGTGCCATCTCTTAGGCATTTTAACCTTGAGAATTTTTAAGGTGGAAGACAGTCACATCTCCTTCAAGACTGCCTTTTATCTATATCATGCATCAGAAAAAGTCTGCACTTCATAAATCATGCACAATAAAGAAAATGTCTTATCTCTTGTGGGTAGAGTGTGAAAAAAAAGAAAAAATAAATGGGGGGAAAAAGGCAAAACAAGACCCATACATTTTTAGCTGCAATTCCAGTTTGCTTGGCAAAGGAAGTTCCACCCATTGACAGGCAGGCCTTCTGCCATCTGTGTTAAGTGGGTGCACTGCAAGCACCTGGACCTACAATGAACACTTTCCTTTTTAATTCTCTCTTGTAAAACAGATGGGAAAAAGCACAGCTAGTAGTGTTCTGCTGTGTTAAATATGAGAACCACCATCATTTAGTCTCACTGTTGCCTTTCAGCCTGACACCTATATATTTGGACTCCCATGTTTTAATCAGCAGAAACACGTCAGCGTTCAGGAGGCTGCTGGAGGGATCTACTCGAAAAGATCTGGGAAGATGCCACAAGTGACCTACTGCTTATGCAATGGCAGTATATTGATTAGAAGAGATTATAGTTTTCTGAATGCGAAGCTCTAGTTTAATGAGCATTTTAAAGGTAGTGAAAGAAATCATATTATCTATATGCCCTACAAAGGTATGGGGCAAATAGGAGGATTCACAGATGCACAAATTCAAATGTCAAAAAAAAATAGGATAATTATAGCTTTGTAAAGCTGTTTCTTACACATATGTCTCTAAGGCTTCTCCTAAAAAACCCCCAATGAAACAACAAAGCAGACAAAAGTTTGTAAAATTCCATTTTCCCAAAGGCTTGAAGAAGAATAAAGTACCTTTGAAGTGACATTAGGAACCTTGAGCTGAAAAGAGTAGCGCAGGAAAATCCTGCCCCACAAACCAAAGCACTTGAGATTCTGTAGGGGATTCAGGGTTTCTGTCCTCAGATTTCTAACTGGTAACTTTGTGTATGCAATAGACCAAGTGTTTTTTTCTGAAATAACAATAATCAGTTTGGGACAAAAACCAGTGGCAAAATAAATAGGTGTGCTGAAGTTAAAGTTGAAATATTTCAGCTCTCATATTTTACATAGTGGGGAGGGGATATAGACCTGATCTAGAAGTTTCTCAAGGAAGCAGTGGCCCAGTTTGCAAAAGATGGCCAGAATAATCAATTTAGAGGAGAGCAAGCTGTTATCCCTTAGCTATTTCTATTCTTGTTAGCTAAAAGTCCAAAGTCCAAAGTAAAATTCAGAAGGAGCACTGCTGTGCAGCAGTTCTGAGGGCTAAGGCATAACACCGACACACAAACCTGTATATCTTAAACCTCTGCAGTCTGAGGAAGACCTAAAACAGAGATCTGCATCAATGCTCTACCAGTTGGGAATCATGCACAAGATATCCTGGCACAGGAAAAGGATTCCAGTCTGATTTCTAGCTTCACAGAGGTACTTTGAGTTATCCAAACTCTTTTTTTCATTTTCTTTTACCTAAAATGTCCAAAGCAAACCCCTTCGTAGTACTCATAAACTGCTAGTGATCAAAAACTGCTGAGTGAAATACCGATACATCTTCAAACTAATATTTCCCAAAAGTCAAGATAATGGGATGGACAGAGGAAGCAAATACATCTTCATCTGAATTATCTTCTAACCCAGTCTGAAATTAGAGATAAACACAGCAGCAATCAGAATTTCAAAACTATAAAATTAATATGAAACATTTCCCACTCCTTGTATTCTGTTTTCCCAGTATTGAAAAAGGAAAAATAAAACAAACAAAACCAAAGTAATAACTTTTCAGGTTTGCTTTGGAATCAATAGGAAGGAGAGAGGGATTTTAAAAATTTCATTTTAATATATTATTTATATTTATATTTATATTTAATTATTTTATTTTGTAAAAGTTAGAATTTCTGTGGAATAAGTAGATGGGAATTAGTAACAACTGGAATGATGTTAAAAGCGCTTGAATTTTTCTATCAAGGAATGAGAAAGTTCATCTGTTTCCTTAGTTTTATTTTTAGTATTTAAAAGTATTTTGTTCAAAGTACTACAGCTTATGTTTGGTAAAGATGTACACTATATATCATGAATGATGCGTAGATTAAATAAGCTATTATTTCTAAATTAGCAAAGTTAATTTTTGCAGTCAAGTAGACTACTTGAATATTATTATTCTAAAGCTAAATTTACAATATATGTAAATAAATATACAACATATTTATAGAAACATATAGAAACAATCCATTAAACTATTGAACTGTTAGGTATGGAGTTAATTCATAAAATCAAGTATTGTGGCAATTCACTAAAAGGAATTTAGTGTTTTCAAAGTATTGAATTTAACTTTTGAGAGGTTATTTCCTAATTACTGGGGTCATGAAAGGAGAATTTAATAAAAACTAGCAGAAGATGGCTGATGGTAAGACAAATAATCTCTTTAAATTAAGTTTCTGATGTTTTATATCTCATCTGTTTTTATGTAGTTAAGAAAAACTGATATTCAGTATTCTTCCAGTGCAAAGGAAAGAGATTAATATTTATGAATTATGACTCAGATTAAGATTTATATATTCATTCCACAAAAGTTGGTTTACTGAATCACCATTTCTCCCCACCGGAATTTCAGGTACTTTTTGCTTGCAAAGAGACTGAATTTAAAAATACCTATTGTGCAGTGGGCATCCTAAGCTTTAAAACACAGCTTCTGATGGCTGAGTGGCAGTGAAATGCAACTACCAAGTTTGCAAGTAGATTTTCTCTCAGGAATAATTTCCACTCCACAAACTGAACTTGGAATAGCAATGACAAGAAAAATTTTAAAAGGTTGGGGTTATTTATTTATTTATTTATTTCATAATTTTCCTAAGGACAGTGTCTTCCCATTTATCATCATCATCATCATCATCATCATCACTAAATATTTGCATAAATAGTAGAGCTAAAACAAGGGGGAAAAATAAAAAACCCCCAACTTCTTAGTTCTAAAATGACTTAGATTTTCTCTCTCCTGATGTTTTATCTCACTTTCTGTGCTTTCTTCACTCTTACAAATTCTTTAATATTAGTATATAAATGCCTGTGATGTTTTATATTACTCTAACTTATTAAATCCCTTTTGACTTCAAGAAGAACAATATTACTCTGTAATTACAAATGTTTAATAAATGATGTCTTTGGTTCACAGTTGTTGAACTTATAAATTTATAATATATTAATACCTGATATGTTTCTTAAGGTTTTGGTTTTTTATTATATATCATTCATGTGCATCCCTCAGAAAATCAGGAGTCCAATGAAACCCTAAAGCTTTGAATTTCCAACACTTTTGAAAACAAGGTAATATTAAAACAAGATAAAGACGAGATTTCTGAGAATCACAGAAATGCATAAAAATAGTGTTATTTTTGCCATCTGACTTTATAATTATTTGTTAGCATCTCTGTAGAATACATAGGATTTATAATTCTTATATATAAATATGTACTGGATGGAATTCTACCCAGAATTCCTTGTGTAGGGTGTACAGTTTGGGTTGGGATTTTGCAATTTATTATTTTTATTGTAAGTGTTTCACATATTTTGAAAGTTTTATGTCAACATTTAGTAGTGAATGATTGGCATGGTACTCCATTTTAACAAGTAGTAGTATAACCAAAGTTCAATCACTACAACTAAATAAAAGTGGATATAAAATAGAAATATATGTAGTGCCAATAAACACAAAACAGTAAAGGCTCTTGCAAAATACTGTCCTTTTTTCTTTTTTCCTTTGCTTTTTATACAATGGAAACTGTAGCTTTGGGAATCCTGATGTATTTTAATGCAGTATGATGTGTTGCTGTGGCCAACTGGCAGCATTGCAAGAATAAGAAGGGAAATTGTTGTCCTAAACACCACGTTAGTGTTTGAATTAGCTCTGAAATGTTGTGAATCAGAATGCATCTGTCCTCAATCAGTAATGCATTTAAAATACTTCAGGATCTAACTCTTTCAAGGGGTGATCATATGCAAAATAATTATTCAATGCAGCATTTTGTCTGTATTAGAGGTGTCTTTTTTCTGGAGAGTTAATGTCATTGAAATGGTTATTGAATAACCCTTCATTTTTTAAGATGTTCTATTTTAAAAAAATGCATTAGATTACTGAATAGTAAAAAATAATCAAAATTTTGCTAATGTTTCTAGAATCATGAGTTTATATTAACTTTCTTTTTCCCATCATCACTGAAACCTCTTAATGATGTCATATACACTAACTCCATTGTTTTATAAAGCATAATGAAAAGAAGATAAAAACTTCAGCTCTTGAGGAAAAGTTATGCAATAAATTAAAATGGGATATCTAGATATTTTACGTTAGTGACTACAGCAGCGAGGCAAAGGATCTTTAAAATCTGTTATAAACTGACTGTGTGCTGGAGCTTTTCCAGTCAGCCGCTTATCATTGATCACAGAAAAACTTTGTTTGGATGGGCTGGAGTTTGAATATGAATGTTCTGGGATGGGTACCAGACTCAGGGGTCTGAGAGGCTGTTTTTCCTCCAGCTGAAAGCATCAGTTGCAACTGGAGCATCTTCAGACATAAAGAGCAGCTGACATGTCACTTGACTTCTGGCACAGTCACAGAATCAAAGTACAGTAAAAATAATCTTTGAAAAAAAATTTTTTTTATTAAAAAACCAAAAAATCCACAAAATTCCTCCATTCCTCAAATGAAAGAAAAACTCCAAACACATAAGCATGTCTGAGAAAAGCTTTTCACTAGAACTTTCTTCATTATTTAACACCAATTTTAGGCTTATTCCTTCCTCCTTCCTGATAAAGTTAACTGGAAAACAAGACTTGTATTTGCATAACAGTTTCAAGGATTTAGAGTTTTTAATTTCACATTCGCATGAAAATGAAGCTCAAAAAATTTTACATGATTAAACATAAATAAATTTTTGAAAGTGGACATTTTAACCACACAATGTTCTGTAACTGTTCCTCTATGTAAACAAATACCCTTTTAAAGATACTAATAACTCTCATCTGAGATGTGAAAACTTAATTCTCGGTCATAATTTAAACACAGGTTTCTTATATTCTGAGATTTTGTTTATTCAGTGAGGTGTTTTTTCCTTTCCTTCTGAATCTAAAACATATTTCAGTTTACAAAAAATTTACAAATATATCTGTGATTTGGAGGAAAACAATTACCAAAAAAATGATAAGTTTGAAAATGCAGATTAGTTGCAAGACTTTGATCCTGAGAATGTCTTCATTTTCAAAACTGAAACCAACACACTTTGTAAAGTAGTAAATGAGAGAATGCAAAGTTAAAAAGAGAACTAGAGAGAGAAAACTAAAGAGAGTTCTCTAACTTTTTAGAGAACTAAAAAAAGAGTAGGAGAATGCTTTTTTGGTACTGATTGCTGGTCAAAGTCTGATGATAATCAGCTGACTGTAGTTAAAAAAAAAAAAAAAGTACATTAGGAGTAATCATTTAAATCTAAGGCTGATTTATTATAACCTGAAATTCTTCAGGATTGGATCTCTGAGGAATCTCTTTTGCTATTAATTTTCTATACAAAATTCTGCTTCTGAATCTAGTCCCTCTTAGCCACAATATACTTTTCAATACATGAATTAAAGTAAAAAAAAATAAAGTAAGTATATATATAAATATATATTTTTTTTAAAAAATACCCAACTCTGAGATAGTCACACTGTTTATTGAATTTGGAAAGCTATCTCTGACTATCATAATAGAAATTTTGTGTCTAATTGTTATAGATTATCTGATCATTATTTAGAAAATTAATCTTTTTTTTCAACTTTTTTTTTTTTTGCAATAAACAGATGGAGAATTCCCTTACATGAAACAGCAAATAAACTGATTGCTATTGTATCAGATAAATATAAGGATATATGAGATATCATTTTCTTTGGCAGAGGAGTGAATTGAGTGCACGTCTTTACATACTTTGAAATAAAATAGATTAAATAAAAATACATTTTTACTATCACCTATTTTTCTACTGTTTGGATTAAAAAAATTAAAAGCAAAAAATAATTAGCAACAAGAGCATTGTAGGGGAATTTTAAGCATCCTAATTTATTACAGTTAAATCTCAGAAAGCTTCGCGTTTCAGATTCAAAAGCAGAGAAATTCAGTTTCAAAACACCAATAGATAAAGTAGAATAATAAATATTCTCAGTGATACAACTTAAGTTTTGAACATGTTTTAGTACCCCTTGCTTCAGCATACATTCCAAAGCCTTATTCTGACTTTATAGCTTACAGAAATTTTTTTAATGTGTCTCTGGTGGCACAGTGTGCCAGGGTCACAGCTGGATCCACTTTTTTCTAGTCCTGTATGTTCTCATCTATGATATAGAGAAGAAGAAATGTGAATAGTAATTTTTTCCCCTTTCCTGTCCTTAAATATCATACTTCTTGATATTATTGCAGCAGCAATATCTGAAAGTGACAGTAAATTGATGTGATTTCACATTAATTTATTTTTAATAAAATAAATTATTTTAATTTTGGAGCAAAAAGTTGCAGAATCTGTCCATTTTAAACAAATACTTAATACATTCTTAAATCTCTTGAAGTGTAAGAACTGAAAATATGTTTATATTTTCAAAAAGACAGTGGAAAGACATTTGAAAGAGATTTGGACACATAGTCTTCATCTTTTATTTTTTAATTTTGGAATACTTTAAGATATTCCTCTCTGAGGTAAATATGCACTTTTTGAAATGAAAGTAGTAGAATTTGCATGAATTCATAAAAAAGCATTTTTCATTTGATTCACATTGTACAAACACCCAAGGAGGAACCAAATTGTTCATACTTCTTTCTAGAAGTAATTAGTTACATCATCTGCTTAATGCTAACATACTTAACTGTATGAACTGGAAGTAAATAGTCAAATGTTAATCAGTTTTCAGTGTGTCTAGCACAGAATTCGTCTTTTCTTTATACAGCACAAGAGGTTAAAGAAAAGCCACACTCTCACTAAGGAACCTGTCTATTAAAATATTATGCAAACATTTTCTATTTAGCCTCTTTTTTTCATTCATTCTCAGTAGTGGGATGATCTCTCTTCCTCTATGAGGCTGGTATGTCTTCAAACATAGCAAAGTTTAGTTTTTCCAGCATTTTAACTCCTATCCATTTTTAAAAAGAATAAATTTTCATTGAAGGCTTAGAAGATAAATATTTTCCCTAGGCAAAGAAATTATCTATATTACCCTCAGATTTAAAAATCAAATAAGTAAAAGCAGATAAAAATGAATAGCACACAAAAGTTTTCATAGAAAATGTATATATTATTCAAATGAAAAATGGATCCATATTTTCCCTTGCTCAAGACTTCTGGCCTTGGAAATATGAGTGGGGTTTGATTCTGCTTTATTATATTTTCCAATATATATTTGAAAAGTACAATGGACCCTTTGTCATTCCCATGCCACAGATTTTCAACAACATGGAGAAGCTACAAAACCACAGATACCATTTGTCCTAAAGATATTCATCTGCTCCACGTAACCTTTCATTATGACAAGCAAAATGATGCGTGCTACTTTCATCTTAGGTTTACCTACTGGAAACAAGGTGCTGGATTCTGGTTTAATCTCCAGCAGCTCTGCTGTAAAGAGCTATAAGCCATCATACTTAAAAATAATTCTGATTTCTGTTGGAGTAGAATTAAGTTTTTTCACAGTTGCTTTAAGCTTTTTCTCAGCATATAAAGCTGGGGAAGAAGAAAGAAGTGGTAGATGTTCGGGATGAAGGCATTTGTCTTCCCAAGTCACTCTTACACATGAGGGATCTCTGCTGTTCTGCAGGTGCCTCCCCATGGGAGGTAGCGAATGAATTCCTTGTTTTGCTTTGTTTACATATGCAGCTTTTGCTATTGAAAGCAAAAGCTATTTAAAAATATTTTTAAAAATTGCTATTAAAAGACCTATTAAACTCTCTTTATCTCATCCCACAAGGTTTTTCACTTTTACCCTTGCTAATCTCTGCAGTGGAGTGGGGGTGAGTGAGTGAGTGAGTGAGTGAGTGAGTGAGTGAGTGAGTGAGTGAGTGAGCACTGATGTGGGGTTTCCTTTCTGGCTGGAGTTAAGCCATGACAACAGCTCTTACAAATTACTTCTGTACCAGCACACTAAAGACATCAGTGTTGTTCTACACTAGCTAAAACTCCTATTATTCATTATTATGGGTGGACAAGTAATATAAGTGCACACAAACACTGGCTGTTCCCAGTTGCCAGACCCATCCCTCACTGGCTCCAGAAAATGAGGACTATCCATGTAGCATATAGCCATTATTTCTCTCCATTTCAGTTACCTGTCCAAAGTACAAATTGGATAAAGATTGGAATACAGCTGAGTCACATTTTAGCAATTTGGGAACGGTATTTAGTGTTCTGGACATGCACTTTGACCACTACAATCCTAAATTAAACACTAACTGTCATTACCAGCTCTTGGTAATCTTTGTAATTCAAAAGTAACTGGAGGAATGGTCTTTAAGTCAAAAAGATAAATTCAACATCTTTTGTTTCATTCAAATTAAACTCTAATAATTACTACAAGTAATTGAGGGGCAGTCTGTCATATTGATCCCACAGTTTTGTAAAAGTACTACTGACTGTCATACACTGACCATAGTTTTTTTACTTATGAATGTCTTAGGGTTTAAAACTAGTTATAAATAAAAAACAACAACAACAAAAATAGGAATATTAACATCAAAGAAAGATTAAATATGCAAAATCAGCACCTCTTACATTTAAATACTGTTCCTTAACTAAACTAAGTATTATATTAGTGAACTATTGCAGCCCCCAAGGATTATCCTGGCAAATCCTTCCCAGAGCAATGCTCAAAATTCAACAGCCTAGTTTAGTTTTAGGCAGCTAATTAAAGCAATTAATTTAGCAGGGTACATTCCTTCTACACTTAGTGGAGAAAGCAAGGACATCATGGTGGGCTGAATAACCTCTGCAAGGGATAGAGTTTCTTCCTCCATTAACCATAGCATAGAAAAAGAATGTTCATTTCTTAAGCAATTATTTTAGGTGCTTGATGTTAGCCATGACGTCCTTGCACAGAAAATAAACACAAGGAATAAATTGATGGGCACAATACAAACAGCCACTCTCATCAGAAAGTTCTTAGACCATATTGTATCTTGAGGGTTTTGGGGGCATTTTTTAATATTTTTTAATTAAAAGTACATATTTTTCCTATCTGCTGAGAAGTCTTACTGATTACATATTTAAACTCAACAGACAGTTAAAAGCTAAAGGAAAAAAAATTAGAAACATGTTACGGTTACTTTGGTCACATCAAGAATAAACAAATTACTAAAAACTCTTTATGGGTTCTAGTCACCCCAACTGGAATATTTTATTAATGCTTCTAGGAGGCTTTATCACTACAGAGCTTTCCATTGACTGAACAGTCATTATGTAAATATTTTTTGTAAATTCCTCCATTCCTCAATTCCAGTGACTATGTTGCTATATATAAAAAGTACTTCCTGACATTTTCCTAGAATTGCTTTTAATAATGGTAAACCCACCACTTTTCCCTTGCAAAAATATATTGAGAATTGAGAATTGAGAAGTCATAGCCAAGACCCAGTGTTCTATTAAACAATAATAATTTGATATGGATTGAGTTACATGCAATCTGATCTATATCGTATGACTCAGCAACTCTATTTAATTAGATACACATATTCTGATCAGAAAAGTTCAGAAAAAAATTATCAAGATTTCATGGTTGAGGTAGGAATTTCTTATCTGTTAGAAAACGAAGACATCATAGTATTGGGGCCTTTTCACTGTATAATATACTTATTTAGGAGACCAAAACCCAACCCATTAAGTCCAATGCTGACACATCAGATTTGAATTTATAATTTTACAACATGACATTTAAATGACAGCTTAAAAACACTCCTGAGCAACAGAATTTCCAATGTTTTTTTGAACACCCACTTCCTTCCTGACACTGAGACTCTATTCTGCCAGGAAAACAGGGTCATCAAATCCCAAGCAAAGCCATCAAAATGGATCCCAGTTCTGTAGCCCAGTTTTTATACATTTATTGGCCAGCAGGAACCTGAGGTTTCTCCTGTATTTGGCTCTTCCTATTTTCCTGAGCAACATGGTCCAATGGAAGTGGGCCCTTAAAAAAAAAAAAAAGCCACACAAACAGTAAATATTTCAGTGGGTTTTATATCAGGCAGGACATAGACTAGTAGCATAGACCATATATTAATCAGCTACTCTCTAGTAGCCCATCTTTCAGCCTGTCTTTCATGTCAGATGCCTAGCTAGCCTGGAATTGCAGGTCTTGAACCAGTTATCCAGCGTTGGAGTTTTGAACAGCTGGACATCTTAATTCCTTAGTTAATTGTCTGCTTTAATACAATATATGTGTATGAGTGACATACAAGATCAGACCTCTGTGGACTATTCTCCCACTGAATTTCAGCTAGGGAGCTTTAGAGGACCAGGTCTCTGACGTCTAATAGTCTGGCAAAATTAGTTAAAAATGATAGACTTTGCTATGCATAGCGACTCTGGCAAAATTGTACCCACGTCTTCTTGAAAAGCAGTATCCTGCTACACAAATTGCTGCAAAAGCTACACCAGATAAAACATATTTCTGTAATATAGCCTACAGGTCACAGTGGTATTGAAAATGAACAGAGACTATTAGTTGAGGTTTCTGTTTTGTAAATTATTAATATTTCAATTTTAGGAGATTTTTTTTTAAATGTTATTGAAGTCTTCCTGCCCTGGAGCAAGTTTTGTAATACCCTAAGATAATATATTTGCCTGCCACCTTCACAGGACCTGGGCTTAAATCTGTCTTGGGTCACAAGTGAAATTATCTAAATGGCTTGAAATTAGCCCTCAGTAGTCATTTGTTCATTTCACAAAAGTAGTATTGTACATAATTTGGCAGCAGAGTGCAATTGTAGAGTACTATTCTGTAAGGAACCAAAAAATGGAATAGAAGGGATATTGGAGACCAGGTTTGCTTTTGGCAATGATATTTGGATCAATCCAATTTGAATTATATTTTATTTTCATGAGAACCACTATTCAGCAAATTAGCATGATGTAGTTGTCTAAACACTGTTTTACAGTTTCATTTGATTTTGAACACTGACAGTCCAAGACGTCCTTTGATTCATCTTACTTGTAATAGAGAAAAACTGCTATAAGTACTGATTGTATAGGAAAACAATGCTTTTTTTTTGTTTCTTTATTTGTTTTGAAGTACGATGATGATAATTAGAACATGGAACAACGAGGCAAGTTCTAATTAGAGGTTCAAATGAAAACATCATCAACATCATTCAACTATACACAGTTAAATTCAATTAAATAATTTGCTGACTGCTATGTGACCAGTTTTATCTAGCACAATAAAGAAAATGGGAAAAATTTTTAAAAAAGTGGGAGAAAAGTTGTCAAATAAATTAGTTGGTGTAAATTATTCCATTAGTTGTGCTAATAAAGCAAAGAATGTGGTAAATGTCCAATGTTGCATTTCTTATATTTGAAAGTTTATGAGTCACTGAAATTCCACTAACCTAAATGTAATCAAGAGGGGGGGGGGGGAAATGTAGCATTTCTGCTTACATAAGCAAATGGACACTCTTAATTGAACCAAGCATTTTTAGGATAATAGTCTAGTTGTTCAGCAGTTCCAAAAAAGATGCTTCAATAAAATTGGTCCATTAGTAGTGTAAGGAATACAAGATAGCAAAGGAATATAAAGCCATACTTGGGCTGGAAACCTTTTTGAAAAAGGAATCCTATTTTCTTTAACACCTATCACTACTTATGCACATTGTTCTGTAAAAAGTATTGATCAAGATCAGTCCCTTCAGATTCATACATAAGTGCAATTGTAAGGTTTGCCTCACAATTGCACACAGCAACAGAGAACATCATTGCCTCAGCACTATGTTTTCTGTGTTAACCTGACTCTGCAACCCTTACCTTCAAGATTTTCCTCCCTACACTCTGCTCCAGTATCAGAGTGCATTGACCTTGGCTGGACACTGGTTACTCATGAAGCCATTCTGTCACTCCACTCCTCAGCAGGAGCAGGAGCAGAAAGTAATGGCAAAAAATATCATGGGCCAAGATAAAAGCCATTTCATAAAGCAAAAAAAAAATGCAAAACATTTTATTCTCTATTTCTTATCAGCAAGTGATGCCCAGCTCCTTCCCAAGAAACAGGGTCCAGCACATATAGCTGTTACTCCAGAAGCAAATGTCACAAAGAATGAAAGCCTCTTCGTCTTCCTTTCTCTTAGCTTTTTTATCTGAGCAGATGTTATATGGTATGGAATACCCCTTTGATCAGCTTGGGTCAGTTATCACCTCCCAAGATCTTGCCCACCCCCAGCCTGCTGCCAAGGGTGGAATTTTGGAGAGACAGGGATAATGCTCTGCCAACCCTGCTAGCAGGTGCCAAAATACTGGTGTGCTATAGTGCACCTTTCCAAATACCAAAGCAAAGAACAGCACTGTGAGGGCTGCTGTGGGAAAATAAAATTCATCACAGTCAGACCCATGGAGATGAGCCGATACACAAACTCACATTATATAAATATGTAAAATTAAGCCTAATTACTTGAATAAGGAAATGATCCCTCAAAGAGAATTTAACAGATTTAATTGTGAATAGAAATGTTTTGAAATTTCAGTCTTGACCTTTGTGTTACTAAAGACCGTTTTGTTTAGTTTTTATTATTTTGGTTTAATAAACTTTCAAGCGGAAAAAAAAACCAGCCACAACACAGTGGAATATGAAGAAGTAACCATAAGCACTGAATAATTAAGAAATCAATAAACAATTTCACATTTCTTTGGTGTTCAAATGACCTTCCTGAATTAGAAGCTAAGACAGTGTACGCAATGCAAAATCATTAGGTAGGTAATGTACCAAGTAAATTTGAGTAGGCTGGTAAATTTTGATTTAACTATCTTAACTGCTTTGATAAGTTAACTCTAAAGATCATTGAATCAGTCATACACTAGTTCAGCAAAAGCCAAATAAAAGCCAGCACTTAGAGAGTAATACACATACAGAGAAAATACCAGTGAGTTGTGGGAGGTAGGTGGTAAGAGGATGGCCTGTAATGATTATTCTTTCCAAAATCTGTGATATAACCTCCTACTGCTGAAGACTGAGGTCAGACAAAGCCTAAGGAAAGCCAACAATACTTTTTTTTTTGATTAGTAGAAATATCATCTAGTTCAGAGTTCATGTGAACAGCCAGAAAAATCTTATGTGTCTGGGTCTGAGAAAGGCAGGAAGGAATGCACCTTTGTCCTGCAGCAAGAACAGAACAGCCTCACTGGGGTCTGAGAAAGGGTTGAGCACAGAGTTATCACTGGGGAGGACTGAAGGGGAGGTTACAGGTTCTTTTTTTGTGGGAAACCATCAGTCATTTTATCAGAGGTGCTTTATATGCATCAGAATGCTCTGGATGGGTAACTGCACAACAACTGGAAGCTGACTTTCGTGACTGAGGTCAAATATGCCTGCCTCTACTGAAAGAACCTTCTCCTCTCACACCATCTACCTGAAGCAGTCTTGTTAGGGTCACTCTGCAGAGCAGCTTTCCTGCCTTCTCACTCAAATTTTCCAGCCCAAATCCAGCCTGCCTGTCCTTCTCCAGCTGGGCATAATATTAAAGATTCAGTTCAAGGACTCAGAGGCTCTATAAATTGCTGAATACCCTTGGGTTGTGAGCTGCTCACAAAACAAATCCAGCTCTCCCCCAGGAATATAAATTAAATCACCCCAAATGCCCCACCACGTATGCAAATCTGTCATTCACTCTATGTATCAGCTCTACAGATAACTCAGTGTTCCTCATACACAAAAATAATCTTTCTGAGGTGGTGGCAACAGATTTTTTCTGAGATAAAGGGTAGCATTGAGAACCTGTGTTCACCTTTTATCTGCCCTCTCCGTGACAGTTGTGTTGATGAAGTCTACAAAGCAGCCAGAATTGAAAGTCGACTTGATAATTTGTATCTTGCTCTCTTACCTATCATTATAGTTCATCATTATCTTCTAAAAGATTTTCCATTGCTTCTGAAACAAGTCAGTATTCACTCTCTCTCTTTCTCTCCCCCCTCCTCTCCTCGAGAAGTACAGCTGTCAGTACGACAATCTAACCACAATATGTTACACCCACTTAGGTGTTTGGAGGAAGGGCTGAACAAATTTAGCTGATCAAATTAAAGTTTGTCTTTATGTTAGAGCAGGCCATTGAGAGCCAGAAATGAGTAAATGGGTAAAATTTAAACAAGAAAATGAACAAAATGGAAAATATCACTTAAAAAACACTATATGAAACTAATCATGAAGATTATAAGGATTTCTAAAGACATTACCTTCATTATTAGCCCTAGGAGTACCAAACATTAACCTTTTTTTAAATAATTTTTTTACTTTCTCAAGTCAATAAAATATTTTTAGCACACAGGATGTTATAGAAAGCAGAGTAAACAGCGGCAAAATAGATTACCTACAATGGAAATGTTTGGCCTAGAAAGTCTGAGTACAAACCATGTCTGCAAGCTACTCATTACTGAGAACTCCTTCACTGACTATGTAATCAATTTCAATAGAGATTAATTTCATAAGTAATATGCCCTCAAACCTACATGCCATTTATACCTTTTATTTGGCATCTCTTAAAATTAAAACAAATATTAATATAAGTCATAAATCAAGAACTCAGAAGTCAATAAGAGTTCTCTGCTCATTGCAGAGAAGTTGCTAGAAGTCCCTAAAAACCTAACAAATTTACTTGAGCTTCAAAGCTTGAAGTTTAATTAAGAGGTATTTTGGACTTCTTTAAACTTAAGTACAATTCTGGGTTTGTCAATCTTTTGTAGAAAGTAATCATTTTATTTTTATATTTTTCCCTCACAAGATGAGAAGTTCAGAAATGTATAAAAATAAACTTGTAACTTTGACTTGTAATTTTGTCACTTGTAAATGACTAAGTCATGCATCAGATGCAACAACTGGAGAGACATGCTTATAAAAATCGGCCAGCAGGTTTTTTTTTTCCAAATATGCACAGGATGAAAGTCATAACAGTAATGCAAGTGCATGAGCTGTGTACTCAAGCAGTCAGTTCATAAACAATCTGCTTTGTTGAAAGTATAAGAACATAAAATTAAAAAAAAAAAAAAGAAGAAGTATAACAAAGCAAGATTGCAATGGGAGACAAGCTTCTAACTTGCTAATATTCAGATGGAACAGTGTAAACATTAATGCGCCATCCTCTGCTCACTGTCAGAAGTTTTCCTACGTGTCTCTGCCTTATATTTCCACCTTTTGACCACATAATGAGGTTGACTGGAGCAAATTACATTTGACAGAGATTTTTCACTGACTTTGGAAAATACAGAAAAGGTTACATTATCCACTGTGACCCTGGAAATCTTTGATTCTGGCTTTTGACCTAAACTTTTTTGATCTCTAAGAGTGATATATTAGGAACATTGATGAGTAAGAAGGTAATGGTATAGGTTATTACTGCTACCAAGCAGGGTATTGGGTGCTGTTAATTGGATGTGTGATGACATTTTCTACACTGATGAGTTCCAGCTCCTATGAGAAGAATTTCCATGGATTTTGTTAGAGGATTCACAATTGTTGTCCAGCTCTCTCCTCTTAATTTCCAAAACATTAAACACATCTTCTGCCATGGTCAGCTGTATTGTCATGTGAACAAACCACTTTGCATCATCTTCTCAACAGGAACCTGGAAGCTCTAAATCAAGAATTTCTTTGGATTTTCAGCATGAAAGTCAACCAACCCCCATTTATTCACATATCTTTGCTCACCTTAATTCCATCTTCTTACAGTCAGTCTGAATAGGCAGACAGCTGACATAGAGGATTTTATTAGCTTTTGAAGAGAGAAAGTGTTTAGGGATACAATAGAAGAAATCTTAATGACTATGAAAAGTGTTGTGATTTTTTTAGACATGCCTATCTATATCTTTCAGTATCTTTGTTATCAGATCTTTGGACTAAGATTTCTACCATACACTTGCATATTTGAATAACATGTTTGTCATAACAATGTTGAAGACATTTCCAGTCTTGTAGTATTTTTCATTGACATTACATGTGTCAATTAGGCATTCTTAAGCTGAACTTCGGTGCAGTAAGATGATGGGCATGTCTTTTTAGGTGGCTAAAAAATTCTGAGACAATATTTTACTTCCAATGAAGTCATTGTTTATCTTTAAGTTAGAAATTTTGGTGCAATTTACATGGTCTTCTAAACAGCCAGGATTTAAATAAGTCAAATAAAAACATGATCTGTTAATAGCAATAAAATGAATTTGTCATCTCTTTTCATAAATGTGAAGAAAAACAGCAAATTACTTTCTGATCTATTCAACAAATTCATAATTAGCCATACTATTCACTTCTAGAAGGCATGAAGAAAGTGTAACAAAATATTATGGTCCTCACAGACAGTAGTTTCTATGAACCCCAGTGGAGAGAAGGGAGATTTGAAGGACATTATTGATAGTTGCCAGGACTACTAATTCTTCCATAAGACTGGAGAACAAAGAAGAGGTGAGAATAACTTTTTCCTATCAGATATTTATTTAACAATTCTAGCAAAGAGCAATTCTCATTCACATCATCTGCTTCTGCTGTGAGAGTGGCTCTGAGAATGCAGCCATGGGGAGGCCTGTTTTGATCAAGTTTGCTGCTTTCCCTTTCAAAGCAAATGAGATAATGTGGTTGTGGAACAGAACCTTTTAATCAGAGCAGTGGGATTCCATTGAAATGGAGTACAATGCAGCTGCAAGTTAGTATTTCCCTAAAGCAGGTGTACATGTCTCCCTTTGAAACTGTGAACACAGCCTTCGTCCCTATATCCCAAACTGGGCCTCAGTAGAACCATGCTCAGCATTATCTTCTACTATTTGTCCTTTTGTCTCATTTTCCTTCTGTGCAAAATACAGTTAGATATGTGCCAAAAATACCTTTCACTAATATAACTCAAAAGTATTTTGGTTTGTTGTTTTTTCTGTGGGTTTTTTGTGCCTTTTTTTTTTTTCCTTTTTTTGTAAAAGAGGAACGCAGGTTGAAAATCAAATCAATTCCTTGCCTCATTTGCCCTTCTTGTTAGTTTCACTTTTATAACTTAGAAGAATACATGATAGAGGATTGTGTTATCAAGTAGGAGTAGATGTTTTGGGAAAAAAATGAACCAACTGACTGATGTTAAGTGTACATAGGCCCGTCCTCTTGGTTGCTCATTAGTACATACTGTACTGTTAGCTATGCTTTTGTGTACACAGCATAGCATTAATTAGCTGCAACTCATGCAGTTATGGACAGTTTAATCATGCACAGCGATTCACAGCTTCTGGAAATCTGCCTAGGAATGAGAAAGTGGTAGCTACTGAGAGAAAATAGAAAAATCCAGAAATGTCTTTCCGCTTGAATTCAACCAGTGCGAAAAGGAATGATGGTCATAGTATTCATCTCAGTCTCTTTTGGAGCTGAGTTTTAACATTCCCTTTTAGGGAATTGAAACAGAATGGACCTTTCAGATGTTATGGGCTTAAACGCCAGTGGTCTGCCTCCCTCTTCTGCTGATTTGTCTTACACAAGGAAGTTTCACATGAGTCATCTTTCTCTGTGAGAAGAGGGTGACACTGCAGAGCTGGTGATTTCTGCAGTCCCTCAGGTATGAAGCACAAGACTAGAACCAGCAACACAGGTTGCAGCTTAGGACTGCAGAATCAAAGGAATAGAAACAAGTGTGCACCATTTCCATTGTCGTATGAAGGGCAGATCAATAATTTCTCACCTCTGTAGAATGACAAACACCTTGCAGCAGCCTTGCCTGAGTTTCACACCCCCAGCAGCAGAAAATGGTTCTTTACCTAAGAAATTTAACAGCGTAAGATTTTTATCTCGAGAGCTATAAACTCTGGTTGTGCTTTCACTTAAATTTATGGCTGAAAGTTTAGAGACTAATCGAATGGAAAACATGAGTGTCTCAAACTTAAATTGGAGAGCTGGCCTTCACAGCTGGGAGTTCAGAAAAAGATCTCTAGTCAAACAAGTACAGCAATGACATATAACATATTCTCGCAGTAGGTACCATCTCATTAAATAGAAACATTAAATGAGCAATCTATTGCGAAAAAATGAGGGAATAAGACAGTGATATGCAATCATTGCAATATGTTTTTTCAATTCCTCACTGTGATTATTGAAAAATAGGAAAGTAGAACAAATCACAGAAAACATAACATAATTGAATAGTTGTTGCCTGTTTTCTTTATACCTTCCAGACGAAGTAAACCAGAGGTGGACATTGGTGAGATTTTAAGAAATCAGTGGAGCATAAAATCTTTGAAGTCAAGAAAGCTGATACATTCATTATGGCAGATAAAACTATATTTTCAGTTAAATGGAAGGATTTGTGAAACATATTTTATTAAAAACATGTGGAGTGATGGCAGTGGGAATGTACTGAAAATTAAACAAATAGTCCTTTTCGAAAATGCAGAGTTTTGGACTTCTGGGAGTATAAGAGCTTAGAAACTCATATTAGACAGTGGGTGCTTCAGCCCACGCATGGGACCTTAGTCTCATCCAGATGTTCCATAAAGGAGGACACTTAGCTTGAGATATCAGCTCAATACATCCACAAGAGACCCACAGGTAATAGCTCTCAGTTTTTAAGATCTGTTTGCCTTGAAGCAGGGTTTAGAAAAGAATACTTCTTTCTCAAGAAGCTTCTATTGGAATTTTTTACATTAAATTAACATTATTCCTTGGAGATTTTTAATTTAAGATTCTACAGACTCTGTATTATATAATTTTTATTAGATTCCCAGTTTTCTTTGCCTTCACTGCACCTCTGAGATGTAAATGCTGTGACTGTTACTTGAAGCTTCTCTCACAGTGTAAGTGATTTTATGGCACAAGTGCAGGAAATAAGAAGGGACACAAAATGAAAAACATTTAACAGAAAACATTTAAGTGATAACAGATGGGAAGGAAATAGGTAAAATTAAATGTAAAAAACATGAAGCTCCAAATCAGCCTTATTCCTGAAAACTAAGCCTATGTTTGATTAAAGAAAGGAACTGCTTATAATGAAACAAAAACGGAAAGATATTTCTGATTGAGCTTCATACCAAAGTTTCAACAAGTGATTCTAATCTTGTAACAGGCAAAACTGGAGGGCAATAGATCTAGCATATTTAAAATGTATATTTCAGAATTAAACAAGTTGTCATCTTTGTCTGCAAATTTTTTTTTAAATCAATTAAAAAGAAAATCTGTGAGACTAGCTCAGATTTGGGTGAAAAATTTTAAAGTGACAACATTAACACAGATAAACTGTGTCCAAGCCATTCAAATATAAGTTAATGACAACATGAAGTGGAATATTTAGTAGAAGGCATTTTCAAAATAAGCTTTAGAGAATCACAGAGTATCCTGGGCAGATATCTAGACTAAAACACACTGAGTTTCAAAATCTGATTCAAAATCAAGTGTAATCAGTGAAAAGATCTGAAATAGTACTGGCGTCAGATAAACGACAAGCAAAACTCTTATCTACTTCAAAAGACATTTGAAGACATCCTTTCAACTCTCAGTAGAAATTAGTGCTGTGTCCTACTAGACTTGCATTTCTTTTTTCAAGGACTTGCATTTCTGGGTTTTTCTTCCCTTCTCTCCATTCACAGACAGATTATCTTATATTCACTCTCATTCGTCAGCTTTATATATTTCAATGGTTCCCACTCAACCACATCATATCCTTTGTTCTTGACATTTACTTTATTTTTTGATTGAAATTTAAAAATACTAATTTGCTTCTGTTCCTAAATTACTACTTTTTGGGGTTTTTTACTAATTTCCAAATCAATTTAGGGGAAGTCAAATTGCTTCAGTTTGGGTTTACTCAAACAGTTCCATCATCTGTTGTTCACGTCATTCCTCTAAGGCCTTTCTCTCACTCATTTATCTATTCAGTAAAGAGCCTTCCCATAGATGCACACACCATGCAGGTACAGAGATTTTTTAAATTCCATCGCTTATGCAGTCAGTAGGTTTTCCACTTTATATATGAAAACAACAGACATTTCAAATACATATTTAAAATCAAGCTCATTTTGGGACTTATTTTAGTACTTCAAAGCTAACTCCATTGCATCCAAAGACCATTTCCAATTAAATTTTAGGACAGACTAACCTCATATACGAACACAGACACTTACATTTTCCTCTTTCCGGAAAAAAATCCACAGTCTCATGGGAACAAGAGGGGAAAGAAATCGTGGAATGTAATTTATTTTTAAAAGAGAATCCAAAAGATGGGCAAACAGAAACCTATTAACTGCACCGAAACAAACCACCTGCTTACCGCAGTACAGCAAGGGAGATTTACAAATATCTACTACTGGGTTATATATTTCTATAGGAACTCCAGGAAATACAAAGTTGTCCACTTCCAATAAAACTGCTTTCCATCCACTCCCCCCTTTATCTACCCCTTTCCCACCACTGTTTCTGCACATTTCTTTTCTTAAAACAAAATGGAGCTAACAGCTAACAAATAGGCATTTCCTCTTATTTTTTTCAAAAGACTGAATTATTTTTATTATAACAGTGTGGACAATTAAAAATACTTCTTACCTACATGCTTTAGCATATATGTCTTTTTTTTCCTACTGGAATGATCCCAGTACTCTAACATATGGGGATGGATCCCACAGCATGCCACTGCTCGTGTAGTGATGATGTAAGAGGTGAAAGATGTACATATAAAAGTGTATTTTCAATTATTATTTAATAAACTGACTTTTAAAATGTGTATAAGAAATTCAGGTTTTGAAAAGCAAATGTAGTACTTAATAAAGTGACAATTTGCTGCCCTATCAATGTCCTCTCTTAATTCGCATAAACCACAGCATTTGAAAATCAGACAAAATTAAGCTTACCATAAAGATAATAGTTCAACAGTTGAGTGTAGCTATGTTATATTACTCGGCTGCGATTTTCAAAAGACTTGGCAAACACAAGTAGCTCTAATGTTTCTTTTCATGAGTCAACAGCCATATACCGCAAGGCTTGTTTGACACAGACCAAAGCAATTCAATCCTCTCTGAGGTCTATTCTAAAACAGTTGTCTAGAAAAGAAGGATCCTATAGCCCGCTCTGATACTACAGAACACATAGAAGAAATTTTTCATGGCATTGTTAGATCTAGCCATGAACAGACATTCATTGAGATAGAACAAAACAGTCATCCAACCTGGAGATTAGACCTCAAAACTGACAACAGATTTCAATTAATTAGTCATACTCTGTTTTGAAGATCTTGACAGTATTTCATCTTTTCTGGCTTGACTGAGTCATAATTACAAGGTCCTTATGTAGTAACTAAATGTCATGTACAGTATGTAGGTTTTCTTCAACCAAAATAATGCCACTCTTATTCAGATAAACAACCTTAGCCAATCTTCTGATGTTGATTCTGCAATTACTTTAGTATGTCACACCTATCAAGCTGAGGAAACACATAGGAGCCTTCCTCTTAAAGGGTGAGCAGGTGAGCATAAATAAGAATTTTCTCTGCATTTGTCTTTGTGTGAATCTCCCAAGAGATCAGCCTTCCCAATTCTGCAATTTTCAGCTCCAAAGTCAGCATTAATGTCTTAAACATGGACATATTTGTATAAAATGGTTTGCAATGGATTCCATGTTTTATCTTAGATATAGAATTAATACCTCTTTGGATCTTGAGTTCCAGAGCAGGATGATTTATTATTTTATTTATTTAGTAACTCAATAAAACATTCAAAGCACAAGTCTATGCTTATCAGAAGTGGGCAGCTTGTAGAGATTGACATGATCCTAAGGCTTTCAATACTCAAATTTACTTTGTGCTAGCCACAGGTGTATAAGAACTGCAATTTGTGTAAGCCCCAAGAGAACTAATTATGTGTTAAGAAGAATGCACATTTTACTATGTAGCATACAATACAAGAAAATTACCATGCATCAGGTTTTTGAGAGACAGAACTTTAGGCAGGTAACAGGTATAGTTCTGCACAGATTTATTCTGAAATCAACTCCCTTGAAGACTTATCAAAAGTAATACTTCTTTTTTTCATTTAAATATGTCTTCTTTACAGAGTTTTGCCTCTGAAAATGCTCTGAATTCAAATACAATATGAAAGTCTTCTACAAAAGAACCTTCTCAAGCTTCAAAAGACAATTAATTTTGTTTATTTTACTGGCAATATTAGGCAAAGGTTAATTTTACAAGAAATCAACAGCTTTTTATTGCAGAGTCAGTGTCCAAAGACATTAAGAGAAACTATTTGAAATATCTTCATGTACAGAATTATTATATAATGTCATATTACAGTAACAAATGAGACGAAAATTTGTCCATACTTGTGGTGGGTTGACCTTGGCTGGATGCCAGGTGCTCTTCAAGCTGCTCTATCACTCCTCTTCTCAGCAGGACAGGAGAGGGAGAGAATAAGATAGAAATATACCCTCATGGATCAAGATAAAGGCAGTTTAATAAAGAAAAAGCAGACAAAAGATTTATTTTCTACTTCTCAGAAGATGATGTCCAGCCATTTCCCAGGAAGCAGGGTTTCCGTAGACATGGAAGTTGCTCTGGAAGACAGACATTAAAATATCAAAATCTTCCCTCTCCTACCCTTTTCCCTTAGATTTGGTTGCTGAATAGGCATCGTATGGTATGGAATAGCCCTTCAGTCACTTTGTATCAGCTGTCCTGGCCATTTCCTCTCCCAAGATCTTGCCTACCATGAACCTACTGGTGGGAAAGTGAAACGTTGGAGAGGCAGCACTGATGCTGTGCCAGGATGGATCAGCAGTAGCCAAAGCACAGGTATGTTATCAACACCTTTCTGGCTACTAGTACAAAGCACAGCACTATGAGGAACATTAACCCCATCTCAGACAGGCCCAATAAAAAATTCATGTGGTCATCACTGCCATAAATAAGTGTAATTTAAATGTATTATAATTGTGGCCTTAGAAACCAGTATTGTACAACACTGAAATTGTTAGCAGTCTTCTATTGTCTTTTGCTTGAATTTTGTACTGGTGTGTGTGTAAAGGTGTATTTGTTATTCCATGGAAGATCTGAAAAACAAATCTCAGAAAGACTTGGCTATTTTCACAGAAAGTCTGGGAATGATGTAGAGATGGCATGTAGAAGCACAGGCTGGAAGAAAAAAGATATGATACAGTCCATTGTAGTGGAGATAAATGAAGGAAAAAACACACCAGTTTAAAAATAGCCTGCTTGTCAGAAAATGTTTTCATGAAAACTGTTTCAGAACAAGAGTGTTAATATGTTCTGAGAGCAGACACCAACCTGGATATGTTATACAATAGGAAAATGATCTACAGTTTTAGAAATGCACATTATTGAAGGAGCAAGGAGAGAGAAATCTGAATCTAGATCTTAGGCTTACAAAAACACCAAAAGGTTTCCATATCATTCAAATGCATTTATGGAGTTCATGTCAATGTATTCTTGTGTCCTGTCTGAAATGCTGCAGTGGCTATAAAAGTACATGGCAATCACAAGGCCTAAGGCCTTCTACAGGATACCATCACCAGAAGACCTAGACAGATAATCTCTTTCTGTCCCATAAAATCAAGATTTAGCTGACAGCATGTTTTATTCGTCACTATATTTTTACGGAAGATGTCATATAGTTCCATTTGGTATCAAATCTAGCTCAGATTTTCTTACTAGGAAGTTGTCTGTGCTCTAAGAAACACTGAATACTAAAATGCAGCCTATAAATATAGGTTTACTTGTGGCTGCTGTTGAAAAAAAATTGGTCATCCTAATGCTTGTCCTAAAGTCAGGAGCTAAAGCCATGAAAGTTCATTCTGGAAGGTATTCTGATTAAGAGACTGACATTAAGACCAGCAGTATCTATCTATCCTTAAATCTGCTGTTGACTGGAACTGGCTTCAGACACAAGGTGTATAATCAGAGGTAAATATAGCAACTAAAAATATCCATTCAGAAATGTGGGGAAATTAAATACTAACTTTCACATGCCTGTGCCAGTCTATCCTTATCTTGAACATACTGACTTCATGTGAAAGCCAGAAAACTTTTTCAGGCTTAAAAGAGACCAGGTCATGTGTTCAAGTAATATAACAATAATCTCCCTGGCCATTTTTTGTGGCTGTCATTTTTATTCTCATTTTCTGTATCTGTCAAGATAGGCTGATAAAGAAAAAAAATGTACCTGTGGCCCATCACAACTCTGTGCTCTCTCCTGGAACACAATTTGTCACAGTTCAACGACTCTGTAAAGTCCCAGTGTTTAGAAATGGTGTGACTAAAGAAGTTCCATCTGCAACTTCTCATTAGGAAAGGCTGAGGGAGTTGGACCTTTTCAGTCTTGAGAAGAGACTACTGAGAGGGGATCTCATCAATGTCTCCAAGTAACTGCAGGGAGGGTCAATAGGATGGAGCAGGATCTTCTCCATGGTGGCAGGCAATAGGGTAGGAGGCAATGGGTGGAAACTGAAGCACAGGAAGTTCTACCTGCTTATGAGGAAGAACTTCCTTACTGTGCAGTGACTGAGCACTGGAACAGATTGCCCAGAGAGGTTGTGGGGTCTCCCTCACTCGAGATATTCAAGGACTGTCTGAATACAATCCTGTGTCATGTGCTGTAGCATGACCCTGCTTGAGCAGGGAGATGACCCACTGTGGTCCAGCATTACCCATTCTGTGATTCTTTTTCCTCACCTTAATTTATAAATATGGTTAATGAGGCTGATCTTTGGCATGCCTAATCCTTAGTTCATCAGCAGATACAGGGAATACCTTCCCTCTGATACTGCAGTTTCTACCCTCATATATTCAAATCAGATACTTGCTGTGGTAGACCAATAAGCAAATGTCTTCAGAGAAAATTGAAAACACTCCAGGAATCTTTTGCAGATTAGAGAGACTAGTAAACTGACATGTCATTCATGTTTAACTGCCCTAAGTGAATTTGAGCTTTCACAGTGGATTCACCTAAGTGAATCTAAGTCACAACCTCTGGAGCTGTACATCATTCTGCAGTTTCACAGTGTGAGGATTGATGCAAATATTTTCTTCAGTATACAGAGATATTAATCTACAACATTTTATTCATTAGCCCTTGATTAAAGCCAAAACAAATGTTTAAAACAAAAAAACTCACAGATGTAAGTTTCCTGGGATTTCTGATATCAAGCTTCCTACTTTGATGCAAGCAGCTAAAAAGCACCTATAGCTGAGTTGCTGAACCTATAGGCTAAACTCATGGTCTGGTCAGCTTGGTACCATTCAAAACACAAGAACTGAAATTTCATAGGTATCACAGCAATACAAAAAAAGTCCAGTTTCTAAAAATTAAAGCTGAAGTTACAGTTCCTATCAATCCCATTAGACGGGTTTTACTTCAGTTTTCTCTTTATGAGTTAATTAAGAGCTGTAACTGGTTTCCCCTACATATCTTTATTTAGTGATGTGACAAACAGTTTCTAAGAAAAGTTACTTGTGAGCCATTTGTTGAGTACTTGACATTCAAAACAGGAATCATACTGAATTGATGTTATGTTGACACTGCTGTTTTTGCCTGATTGAAAATGTGAATTATGTTAGTGAACTCACTTTACATGACTATCCTCTTCTATTAGCTTAGTATTATCTATTTCCGCAAAAACTCCTGCCAGAAAATGTCATCCTTATAGATTTCGAAGACATATTACAAAGGGAAAACATAGGCACTGCTGAAGCCAATCTGCTTCTTAAAACTGGTATCTGTTACTGTCTCAAAGTTTTAATTTTTAGCTGCAGTATCACCCATACTTCACACAGTTCTAGTTACAGACGTGGGATTCTAAAAGCATCAGAAGACAAAAGGAAAAACCACAAACAACAGCAGAAACATCTTTTGTAACATCTTACATATCAACATTTAATTTCAGCATTGTAAAATTATGATTTGCATATTGTGAAGCTGATATCTGAAAATGTTTCTTCAGTGGTTGCTCACAAAAGACTCTACTGAATGAAGGTTGATATTAATTCCTTCTCTGCACTCTTTCTGGGATCAAAAGATGAACTCCAGCTTCTTCTAAGTATGGAAGGAGATCACAGTTTTTACTGTAATATAAAGTTGATGACTTTCTTACTGTAATCCAATAGAGGCTGAGCTGAACGATCAAATTCATTTTGATTGGAATCCAAAGCACTTCAAATCCAGTTCTCCATAACGGAAACTTAAATACATTAAGTCTGTCGAGATCTCCACATCTTTGTTGTGTTTTTAGACATCTATAAATAAATAAATAAATAAATGTTAAATTTTAAATTTTAAGTTAAGAATTAATTTGGATACCTGGTTGAAAAGCATTAGAGATATTTTGTAAGTTTTTTTCAGTTCTTCACTTTACACAACAGACAATAAACATTCAACATATTTTTCATTGTTTGCTCTTATTGATTTCATCTTTATATCTTTCTTCTTTATTTCTGCAAACACACAAACTCTTGGTTTATATTTTACATTAGTATCCCTAATTAAACTGTTCTCATCAGCATATAATTATTCTGTGCATAAATGCAAATATGGTTTTCTAACATTCAACTTTGTGCACTAGTGAAGTTAAAGCAGGTATTTATTTATAATAGCAGGACACATAATGCCAGGACAACGAAATCACACTCAAGTTCAATATTCACTTAATGTTCAGGAGTAGAGGGTAATCCAAGGTTCTGCTGTATACTCCTACAACAGGAAATACAGAAAATATTGTTTAATGATTGTGAGAAAATCACTTAGACATAATTTAAATTTCCAAACTTAAGATCTCCCAAGGCATAAGAAACAGAATTTTTAATAGGGTGTTTGAGAGCTTGTTATTAGGAATGCTGAAGGTTCATTTAGAACATGTGAAGGTTACTGAAATTCAAAACTACATATACTTGTCAAAATAGGTTTTTTGGTCATTATAAAACATTTAAAAACACCTTTCTTCTACTCCCAAAATATCTACCAGTATTAGATTTAAGATCTGAAGATTCCAGTATTATCAGAGCCATCTACAGAAAAAAGAATACATTACCTGTAAGTCAATAACATATTTGTGTTCATCTTTCCCTGTTTCTTTGGACTGCAATTACACCGAGTTTTAAAGTATATTTTAAGACTTCTAAGATTTAGGAGTTTTTCTCTCTGTGCCTTCTGTGTCAATCTAATTTATTTAAATCCATCTGCCCTCTTTCCATTCAGCAACTCATAATGATGCTGAAATCAAGGATCACAGTCTTTAAAGACTTATTTCTCTCTACCCTGTTTTTACTGGGGAAACAAACAAACAAACAAACAAACACATGAAAAATAATACAAACAAAACCCTTTCTGATTTCATATGTATGAAAACAGAGAACTTTCACAGCTTGTCTGGAGGGGATGTTCAAAATTAAGTAAAGCAGTGCAAAGGAGGTGAGTCACTGCATTGTGTGACATATTAATTTTATTATCTTCATATACCAGGAATTTGACTGAGAAGTTAACTTCCGTGACACCATCTACTCCAAAAAGAAGAAAAGTATATCTAAATTCCTCCTCTCTGCTCTCATCTTTACAATAAGAAGAGGAAGAGAGCATACATTAGAATTTAGTTCAAAAGTAGTAGCTCACGTCCCTGAGTTCAACAAAGTCTCCCAGAACTGCTAGTTTAAAAGAAATTTGTACAAATAACATAGTTCACTTACATTTCAAACTGGACAACAGTCTAAAGACTGTATAACTCTCTAAGGAGGTTCTCCTTTTGCAGCCTCCCAGCCTCCATGGCACCATGAAAAATTTTGGTGCCTTGAGAAAGATCATTATTCCTTTTATATGGTTCTTTAGAACTAACTGTGTCTGTTGGTTTTTCACAAAATATTGAGCTGAACAGTAGGGAGAATCAGCAGCAATTCTGTCTATCCTAATGAATTAAAAGAATCCACAGAACTCATCCCTGTTCTGGAATTCAACCCCCTCTTCTATAGAAAGTGAGATAATTATCCCTTGGATGGTGTAGTCTGGGACATTTATATCAGGTCCATATTTGGAAGCTAGAAGAGACCCAGGGTCACCCCTGAAAAGCAGTAGCCATTTTCCCTCAGTTTAGAAAGCAAGAGCTTAGCAGTTCAGACTAGAGCATTTCCAAGGCACTTATCCTTTTTTTCCCAGAGAACATTTGTGTAGTTCTTTAAGCCACTAGCAGACTGTGGCACTCTGGGTCAGCTGAAGCTATCTGAAAAGATAGTGTGAGTCTCCCCAGTAAGCAATGTGGCACAATTAGTTTGTAAAATATTCTGGAGTAATATAGGGTACCCAAAATAGACTGTGATAGAAAAACTGTGGTAGCCAAACTCTTCCAAAAAAGAGCAGAGAAAAAGCATTTGGCAGTCTTATAAATGGTAGAAAGGGATTTCTTCGTATGCTGCCTGAAGGAAAACTGTAAAAGATCAGTCTTATAACTGTCTTCACCTTGTAAGTTCCTCCTCATATGAATTTGTAGCAATTATTTCTATAGACAATTTTTTTTTTGTTTCCTTATAATCTTTCAGAATGTAAGGCAGTCTAACTAGTAATAATAATTACAGCATTAGGTAATCATTCCTTCCCCCCCCTCTCTCATTCTTAGAACTGTCATTTCAGTGATACAACTTAAATTATGAACTTTATTATTTTAACATTTCTTACTTTGCATAGAGTGCTATACAAACATACAAGCTAGAGAAGACAGAACTAAATCACCTCAAAGAATTTTTCAGTCTTTTCACAGGACTGATACTTTTTCCTTTCTTTTTCTTTTTTTTTTCCTCCCAAAAACAATCTAAGCAAATTAGTTGAAATTGCTGAATATCTATGTGAGACCTTTTCAAGCTTTAATACTGAACAAGGAAATAAACCCATTCCTTTTATAATCCTGCACAGAAAAGTATTAGGACATACTAATTATGCAACTATTTTTGGAAGACAAGAATATAATTTTTGTCATGCTGAGGTGTCACTTTATGACCAGATTTTTGAATTGCAATATGTATTTTCAAGGTACTTGGAATTCATCTGCTCTGCCTATATTGTTGAACACCAGCATCAGGAACATTAGAGAGGCAATCCAAAAATCAACCTTGTGAGCTACCTGCTGACCAAAAGAAAATAATGAAGGTCAGGACAAGAGTAGGATCTATTTCTTTCTGGAAATTACTTTCATGCTAAGGCCTAGAAGTCTATTCAGAAATTGCCACACTGTGACCAGAACAACCTATTAAAAGCGCCTCTTTAGGAAATTATATTCTTTAATTTCTATATCCTGTCTCAGGACTTTTTTGATTCTTTAATATTTAAAAATAAACACAGTACTTATAAGGACAGGTTTTAAAGCTTTAATGCTGCGTTTGCTCATGATTGTTGTCATTCTGTTCCTTTTCATATCTAGTGCAATGAATCTTTCAAAATGACTTTGCATTTTTCAGAGTGGCATTATTTTTCTCTCTCTTACCTCTTCCTTTTTCCAGCACTTTCTGGTGTGTAATGTCCTAAGTTTGATACTGAGGAGACTTTTCATATGGCTGGAAAACACATTTTTATAAGCATTTGGGCTGAAGAAAATATTAATCCATTACATGAGAGATGGAAGCAACTACCACAGTTATGTTTTCTTTGCTTTTTAACACATGGCTTCTGCTAAATTTCTTGGGTGTGCTCATATCTGTAATTTAACTAAATACAGTTCATGTATTTACTTATGCCACCTGAGACACACAGTGCCAGAATGTATGCCAAAAATTTCTAGTGAGCCACATGTATCTCTAGCACATAGGGGTGATTTGGTCAAAGGAAGACATCTATATCTTAATAGACCTTCAAAAGCTTCCTTATTTAGCCTTGTGGAAAAATGGGCACTTTTAAATCCTAATTCATGATATTTTAGATCAGTTTGGTAACTCAGCCTAAACACATCTTGAGATTAGTTGTGGTTCATTGTATTTTTTTCTCCTCAATTTATTTTAAAGAAGCGACATATCACAGGCTTCTTTGTGCATCTTTATACAATGTCCATGCCTCCATCTGCAAATAGTTCAAATTCCAGCCCTGGCTACTGGAGCTGGTTCTTTAGCTGGAGGAAGCCAAGCACCCGGGGTTGAGTGTGTGCAGAAATGCTCTAGCAATTGAGAGAATCAAGCCTAGAGGAACCTGCACAGTTCCAGCCGTAGCTGACCCAGATGCTTTCTGACAGTTCATGGTTTCTGAGTTAGGAAGTCTCAAATTACCCAACTCTCAGTTTAGGTATAAAAGTCTTTCACTCTGCCCTTTATATGCTCCCACAAAGCCTGATCACAGAAACCATAAAGCTGATCTTGAAGTGCTAGACCAGGTACAACTGATTTCGCTATCCCAAAACAACGTATTTTTGTGGAGGCACTCTTGCTTCTTTTATTAAAGGTGTACTACTTTTCATTTGCAAAATACTCTGAATTACCCTCCTCTCCAAACAGCACTGAAGAAAGGAGGCTTTAGCAGCTACCAAGTCAGAATTCTAAATTTATTTTTGCATATCATGGAACCAGCAGGTGTTGACAATTTTGTTAGCGATCTCACAGAAAATAATGCAAAACTTTAAAAGTTCAAAGTGGGTTTACTGAAAGGAATAAATATACAATTAGAGTACTATTACAATTCAGATGTTCCAATATTTTATTTCACAGCTACTATAACCTAACTCTTTGTGGTTTACTTAGAGAAACTTGAGTTCACAGATCATTGACTGCACAGCCTGCAACAACCACTCAAAAATCATCATGATTTTTATGCTAAACTAGTTTACACATACAGACATTAAGACATATTTTGGAGTGAAATAAGTCCAGCTAGGGTCCGTAAAGGTGTCTGAGATGTATAGTACTTTTTATGGGCAATGGAAGCATGTAAGTGGTTAAATTATTTAGTCGGGAAAAGATAAATATTGAAAAGAAATGGAATCAGGTCATCTATACAACATAAAACATAAGGGAAAAAGAGAAAAAAACTGTTACTGTAATCTGCCTTGTCTCACAGTATAGTAAAACACCACAACATCATAATATAAGGAAACTAGAAGACAAATATGCAGCGTTTTATAAAGTATGCTTCTACACCAAATAGTCTTAGCAAAAAGAATCAGTTCTGCAGAAAGTCATGAAAGAATTGTTTTCAACCAGGTCTTAAAAGTAGACAGATAATTTTATACCCACTAATATTTCTAACTATAGTAGTGGAGATAACGATAAGGCTAATCAAATCTCTCTTTGTGGGGTATACTCTCATACCACGCTGCAGTCAGGAAGGAATTATTTGTGTCCTGTGTAAACTATAATTTAATGCAGCTGGTAATGTGTCCTGTGGAGGAAGCTTCTGCTGAAACATTAGGTGAAGGCAGTACTAAAATCACTCATTGGCACAACTGTGATCTAGAATAACCAATTTTAGTAGTGACATCTAAATTTAGTTATGGGAAGACAGCTAAACACATTATTGAGAATAACAGTGTAGACTATTTTTCCTTGAAAATTGCAGTATGTTACTTACAAAAAGTATTAAAAGAGAAATTGTTTTAATTTTACTTTGCTTAACTTTTATGTCTTAAATTTAGACTTTTACATAAAACTTGTTGAAAAATAGTAAAATGCAAAGTTGCTACGGAGAAGCCACATAAAACAGGAAGGATTTGGGGCTGATGCACATTTTTGGCTTCCACTCATTATAAAACCAAGATTTCCTGGGATTTCTTATAAATATGACAAAAGCAATAGCAGCATAAAAATTCTACATTGATAACATGCAAAAATCTCAAAACTGAACTGATGTTGAAATGCAAGATTTCCACAAAGTTTTTCTTTGATTAAATTATGTTTTAAGTAAGATTCTACAAATTCAGCTAAGATATCCTTTTAATTGAGGTACTCTTTCAAGTTGTCAAACTTATAACCACTCCTGTTGATTAGCTTTGCTTTTTCTCTCACTTCTGAGAAACAAGTTATTTTTACCACCCTCAGGGTAAAAGAGAGAAGCAGTGATCCTCATTTTTTTTTTGCAATTTTGCAAATTTCGATGTAACAGACAGTACAGATATGATCATCAAAAAAATTTTTCTTACTTTTCTCTAGTACTTGAAAGACTGGCCTTGACCTGCTACTAGTCTGCAGAATAACAAAATCTTTGTTAAAGCTTTTAACAAAAGTGTGTGTCCCTCTTTTGACAAATGGAGAAACTGAAGCACAGGGTGGTGAAATGACTTGCCAAGGTAACCAGGCAGATCAATGTCAGGAATGTTCCTAGAGGTCAGGCCTCCTGGGTACTGCTGCTCTGGAATATGCACTCAGACTTGTCTGTGACAAGAAGATAAAGTTGTCCAACAGTTCACAGAATCACAGAATCACAGAATCACAGAA
>VZSR01003803.1:27820437-27885634 GCA_013398615.1 Brachypodius melanocephalos
TGACTAGAACCCCCAGGTCCCCTTCCTCCTGGGCACTGTCCAGCCACTCCACCCTCAGCCTGTAACGTTGCAGGGGGTTATTGTGGTTCGTCCTATTGAACATGAAAATTCAACCCTGTTAGGAAGTAGATATTTGTAAAGAAATATTTACTTCATTGCACTTCAGTACAATACAGTTACACAGAAATGGGTATAATCACCAGACAAGAAAAGTTAAAATTAGGTTCCCAGAGGTAGTTTCATGGTCTATGAAGAAAGTATTTAGGTAACTATTTGAAAGTCCTTGTTTTGCAAAGTAAGTCAGCAGTTATATGCTTATATACACAAGTTACTATGCTTGAATATGTTCTGTGTCACTTAGGCAAAATATGTGGAAAACACAGTGAGTCAGACTGGGACTTCTCCTTTGCAAGGAGAAACATAAGAATCAGAATATATCTGCAACACATATTGCTTTTTCTGAACAGCTCCATAAATATGCATCTATTTAAAACCATGGGGAGAAAGCCTAGCCCAGATCAGCTTCAAATCAGACTTTCATGCCATGTACTGAGCATCTTGGGATGAAAATATTACTGTAGGAGAAACTGCTCTACCTCAGCAATAAGACTCTTAGCTACAAAGTATTTTCTATTTTCTTCTTGGGAGTGGGGGTAGGGATGGGGGGAGTTCTGTTTCTTCCATTCTCATACACAAATTGTTGGGCAGTAGACAAATTTACCAAAAAAAAATGTGGACTGGAGTTAATGCAACTCCACTTAGACATTGTGTGGCTCCTGATGACAGCAGGATCACAGTGAGACCTAATGTGACACTACAATCACTCTACAGCAAACAAATGTAACATCACAAAGGTAAGCAGAATCAGGAAAAGCAGAAGCAGTCACATCTACCAAGGGAAAACGTTATCCAATATTCTTCATGGGTGAGGAGATACAGGAGACTGAACAGAGGTATTTGATGCTTTTACAGATACCCTAAAAATTCATCTGGCCTCCTGATGCCCCTGAAGAAGATGGGAGTCAGTGTTAGGCCCTGTGTCACACCTGCCACTCCCATGGGAATGTTTTATACACCACCTAAAAGACACCAGTTATCCATGTTAGGCACCTGAATTGCTTGTCATACTTCTGTGCACAGCCCTGGAGGACATCCAATCAAAATACATGGAGCAAAAAAAATCTATCTACATTTAATATGGAGTTCAGTAAGTAAGGCTGCATCTAAATTGCTTGGTAAGTGTCTCTGTGGCAGGCTGGCAAGTCCTGATCCCCTTATCATTCAAGTCAGAGACCTGCTAGCAGTGCAAAGTGCTGGCTTTTCAGTCTGCACACCTGAGTTTCCTTTCCATAAAAGAAGTTGTTAATTTTTTCAAAGGAATATATTTCTAAATTTAAGCTTTTTTTCCAGGGGAGGTTTGAGCAAAAATGTCTTTTTACTTCATGCCAAGGATGTGGCAACTGAAGTAGACTCCATAATCCCATTCAATTTTTAAGGAAACTGTAGGGAAAAGGTGAGCAATAAGATTTGCCTGTGTGTAACATGCATGAAATTGGTATTCATTATGGCAGACTGTCTGTTGCACAAAAAGACACTGATCTAATATGTGTCAGGCCATAATACAGAGAATGGAAGATTGCTTGCTCTTTCCTCTTCATGGCTGCCTTCTCAGTACTTTCAATCAGATTTTCTGGCAGCAACTTAGGCAGCAATAAAAGTATAACACAAATTTCTCTTCATTTCAATCTGTTACAATAACAGATTAAAATTCCATACTCTGTCAACAGTCAAATAAAGCAGATAAACCTAGGCAGTGTGAAAACACTGCAAGCTCTGTGAACACTAGACTAAGTAAAGTACAAAATACATATTCTAAATAAAGGTAATTCATCAGTTAACTGTAACATGCATCTTATGCAATCATTAATTTCAGGTTGTTTAGATAAATCACAAACTTCAACATATTTATGAGCATGCAATTTCAAGACGAATATGAAATTGCAAAATTTAGATGAAGCCTATTAGGCCTAGCAAAGGTTAATTGATGGATTTATCATATGATGCTAAAATGTACCAAGAAATAATAAATCAAATAATAATGAATTCAATTCATATTATAAGGTGCTAGATTTATTCTAAATTTCTAGTGCAGTAAATCTTGAATCCCAATGGGAAATTGTGGTTCCTTTGTATATCTTCATTATTCAAGTCCAGGTTTATGCAGATCAAAACAATCAAAAAACATCAATCAGAAGTCCATCAGAGTTCAGCCATCAAGAATATAGACATATAAGCAGCTAATGAATTACTTAAATGCCAATTATATTAAAAGCTGTTTTCCTGTATGCTGACACTATACTGTTATATTTTTTTCATTTGTTCCATATGCAGATACTAAATATCACAGGAAAACAGTATAAGAAAAAAAAAGAAAAATTAAAGAAAAAGCATATGCTGAAAACTAAGTTTATTCTAATGTTTACTGAAATTCCCTGATGATATAAACACATATAATGCATAATCCTCTTTTTAATTTACAATCAGTTTTGTGTTAACCCAACAATATTATAAAACAATAATAATAATTGTGCCATATAGATAATACTTTATATTACATCATACATATTAAATAATATATACATGCTATTTTAAATTTCTTTCTCTGTGAAAATATTTATTTTATGGGCTGCAAAAAATAACACATTATACAAAAACTTTAATCTTGGCATACCTGCATTCTCTCTTAGAGCACAGGTTCCTATTAGAACTAGGTTATAGTAGTCAAATAAATTTCCTAATCTCAGTAATAGAGCAAGGTGGATTACAGCAATTGTCTTTTACAAATATTTTCAATATTTTGAAATGTGCTAAAAACTAGATATTTTTTGGTTTTGTTTAAACTAAAATGTGCCCAAACACATGTTTTTAAAAGACAAGGAATTAGCTTTACATCCTTCTGTTTCTCAACCTCTCTTCCATGAGCTGGGTTTCTGTTTTTCCCCATCATTTTGCCATAAATGACTGGAAAGCTTGGGAACTGAGGCTCTCATTATAAAAGGTTTCCCAAACTATTTTTTCTCTCCTACGTAATGACAAAATGTGTTATGAAGGAATACACTGAGATAAAAATATTCTGAGTACTGTCTGAGTACTGAGGTTCTAGTCTTTGTCTCTTAAAACCAAATAAACCATGCAAACACTAGAAAGTTTTTTAATGAAACTTTTAAATAATTTATAGAGTTTCAAGTTCAAAAAGCAACTCTCTCAAAAATACTTAATGTAAAATAAACTAATGATCATCCGAGTGCAAGAGTAGAAGCTACTTGATACTTTTTCACTGAAACAATTAATTTGGTGAATTTTCCAGTGAATTTTCAAATTCTGTTAATATTCACCATACTTTGTCATGCCGATAGGCATTTCAGATTTCATTCATGAAAATATTACAAATATTTTTCTTCCCTTTTTCCAAAGAGATTAAAAACTTGATACATACTCAGTAGCTTATCTGTGCAAGTTCTTTAATATTATATCAGATAGGGCTCATCCAGAATGGGAAACAAGCTCTTCCAGATTCTTCCACCAGCTTATGATGATTTATGTACAGCTTGTTGCATTTACCCAGAAGTGTTGGAGTTACTTCAGCAGCTTGTTTCTGACAATAGAATGTGAAAATCACTCGATTCACTTCTGAACTAAAATCACCTATGGGTGATTCCTTCCCCATGAAAGAAATATCCAGTTCCTCAAGCTTCACCTGGAAAGGCAGCGTTTTCAAATTACCCTACCCAATATTTATATGCAATAGAAATTTAGTCTGAATTTCTTTTATCTTAATTCATATCCAAGTGGGACAGAAGGATTTCTTTTTTATCAAGATGATTCCAGAGGTAATTAGGCAGCAAGAATTAATAAGCTGTTTCTTTTTTTCTGCATATTGAAATTCTAAAGCAGATATATAATCATGGCTCAGGTTTTCCTTTGAAATTGCAGAAGCTTATTTTTGCTTATGATCTGTCTTGAGTCTGTATAACAGACTGTCCAGGCCATACAACAGTTTGTTTTCCAGTCTGCTTAGATGATGCAGTGTTATCTGCAGTTGTTTGTTTATTTGTATTTCATCTTTAGGAGAATCTGGTATGCACCAGAGCTCTGTTTTGATAAAACCATTTTATTACAACTTGGCGTTGCTGTCTTAGTTTCTTTTTGTGCTTTCTTACTTTGTTCCACAAAAACTAAGGGAAGCCTGGCCCAGTCTTAACACAGTTCAGTGTTATGTATGCAATGCTTCTTATATCTTACAAGCTTGTTATTTCAGAATGTTGCAACACAGAATACTTTTAGCAGGTTAGTTATTTCCTCCCATACCTCACTTGTAGCATATGAGGATCCTTGTTTTATGTGTAAAGTGAAACATCATTAACAATATTAATACCGTTAAGTTTATAAACATCTGTCAATAAATAATTAAGGATAAATCATAAACCATCCTTTCAGACTTACTTAGAGTCAATCTTTGCTTGTTATTTGTACAATGATAGCATTTACACTGGGAAAAACAAACAAAATGAAGCCTTTTAAAAGCCCCTTATCTGAAAAAAACCCAAACCAACACTCAAATGAAGTTCAAATATTTGAGAAAAAAAGTCATATCCTCCTAGTTTGTAAATTATTCATCTAGACCTGGTGAAATTTACCCTGGGAGACTTCAGCTTGGTGAAGCATTAAAAAAAATATTAGTGCAGGACAGTCAAGTTTCCAGAATATTAACAGGACAAAAACAAAGATTACCTAGAAGAAGGAATATCCAGAGTGCTATGGGGTTATCATTATATTTTCAAACTCAGAAAACTTCTTGGATGGACTATCTGTTGGTAAGGCTACAGAAGAGACCAATATGGTAAATAGCAGCCAAAACAGATTTAAGAACTAATGATGCAATTTCAAACAAAGTTCAATCTGTAATAAGGGAGAAAAAAGTTTTGTTGTAATGTACCATAACACAATATGTAGTGTATGTGACACTGCCACACATCATATTGTCACTACAAATGAGTGAAAATTCATCTACATCAAAATATTGTGAGTTACATGTACAATTAGATAGAGATTCATACTGAACAAAAAAGTATTGTGATGCAGTGGAGTCAAAACAGAAGGTTGTGTCAAGTGGTGTTCCACAGACGTCTGTACTGAAACTGGAATGATTTAATATTTTCATTAAATATATGGACACTGAAATACAGGCAATGTTTATTAAATTTACAAATTATACCAAACTCAGAACAGATCAAAGCACATGGATGCACAGGCTTGGAATTCAAATTTATTTCCAAGAAGAGAAAATAGTAAAAAAGTAAATAGAGTGCAATTCAAAATCGGCAAGAACAAAATAAGAATTTAAAGTAGATATAAATGATCACACGTACAACACTGGAATCAATGAGTTAGAAAACAGTGCTGCTTAAAATTACCAAAGGACCTGTCTGGCTTAGCTATTTGTAGTGGGTGCCTAGCACGGTTGGATATACCCCACTGCATGCTGCCTCTTTTCCTCCAGAAAAACAGGTCACCATTGGCCTTGAGTCATATCCTGAGGTCACATCTGTATGGCTCAGCTGTGCTACAGCATCTCAAACGGCCCTTGGCATCTGTGTGTGCGGGCAAGAGACAAAGCCTTAAATAATTGCAGCCAGTGGAGCCTAGAGGGCTGCCCAGCTCACCTGAAATTTGACATATACACACTGTCAAATGAACAGCTCTCCAGGCTACACTGGGTTGGATTCAGTGACATCCAGATCCCACATCAGGAGAGCCCAGATTTCCCACTGGTGCTGGGTCATACCTGGCAGTCCCACCTGGATCTTTCTGACACATGGGGTATTTCAGATGACTTTAGGCACCGATGTGTGGGCAGCTAAACCAGAACTTATATTTCGTCTCATGGATTTCCATGACTTTGCAGCATTGTCTATAAATACAGCATTTCATCTGTGTGTGTGTGTGTGTGTGTGTGTGTGTGTGTGTGTGAGAGAGAGATGTGACAGACACATTTAGGTTTATGCAGTTGACAAGAATTCCACCCTGACAGGTTGTAAAGGCTCCATTTGGCTATCTCATCAAGACTGAGTAAATATATAAGAAAAGAAGAATCTAGGAAACTTGTTATACAAAAAAAATCAGTCCCAAAATTACAGGAAAGGCTGCAAATGAAGGCTAAATTCCTTGTCAGTGTAGCAAAGACAAAAAGTAGTGCTCCTAAATTGCAGAAAGCTATAGTTTAGGCACAACTTTTGGTCTGTAGAGACTGTGAAATTTGTCTTGGAGTATTGTGGAATTTCTATCAATGGAGTTTCCAAAAACAGCAATTGACATCCTGCAGAACACTGACAGCCTGCAGAACATTGACATCCTAGCATCATTGCCAAAAATCAGCTTTCTACTTTTAAAAAATCCTGAACTATGTGTAAAAATATTGTGATGGTTTAGGAATGGTATTCTTCAATTTGATGTTCCCACTGAAAGCACTCCAAGCCATGTGCTGCTTGTTCACTTCCCCCCTGCTCCTTCCCTTCCCCCTGCAGTTGGCTAAAGAGGAGAATTGGAGGCAAAAAAGAAAAAGTTCACATGTTAATGTAAGAAGAATTTACTATAAACAGCAGTGAGGTAAGAACATGAACACTAACAATGACAATATTGCAACAAAAGTGTACAGGAGAAGCAAGAGATTCACTTGCAAATGCTCACCGTGGAGCCCAACAATATCCTGGCCCTGAAGAGAGCCTCTCTCCTATTCCCAGAAATGATGGGAGGTTGTGTAGAGTAACATGCAGGGTCCTGGCCATGACCCCTCCTGGCTGCTGGAAAAATTAACCCTGTCCTGGCCAGAGCCAGGACAATTATCCTGTGCCATATACTAACAATTTATTACAACCTCTGTGTTACACACACAGCAACTGGAGCCAAGAGCTCCACATAGTATGACTTTGTGTCACTTTACAAAATCCCATTTGTAACCTGCAATATCCCTACAGTGTAGCTAAGGTTGAGGAGCATCTGAGCAGTTTTAGAGAACTTGCTTCTCCTCCTGAAAGACAACCTTTATAATTCCCTTTGGGGCCATATTTTTGATTGACATATCATCATTTGGGACTAATTAGTTGTCTCTTGTGCCAGAGATCAGCATGGTTTGCACAAGACTGGCTGTGCTTGTTTGAACCTGTAGCTGTCACTTTCTTTCTTAATGGAATCATCATCTACCTTCGAAGCTAGATCCCTTCTGAACCAGTAGCTTCACAGCCTGACTCTGCCTCTCACAAGGATTTGCTAAACTGTAGCTGCTAAGCAATGTAGGCTCACTGAGCTGAGCATCTGCCAGGAGCTATTTGGCATACGGTCAGGATGAGACTGCTACAGAGGCAACGCCAATAGACAAACCAACTTCTGGAGTGCATGTGCCTCCCTTGCCTTATCTATATGCTGTGTCTGTGTGAATTTTACAGGCAATCTGGCCAGCAAAAGTAGAGACAGGCATTTCCCTGTTGTCTGGTTCTTTGCTGAGATTCTTCCTCCAGCAGATGTTGGCGGATTTTCCCACAGACTTTGTTGTAAGTATCATGTCTGTGTCTTCTTCTCCTGATGAAAGAGAAAAATTCAATTGCTGGCCTCTAAAAATACTACAGAGCTGTCCAGTTAAGTCTAAAATCAGTCCTTGTCTCTGGACAAGCATTGTGCATGATTCTGTAGAGCATTTCCAGCAAGTTTGAAGTGTTAGTGAACCCACTCTTTCGCTATGCTGTCTTCAGAAGAGAATAGATCAAAAATTGAGTTTTAAAAGTGCATACAAATTTCATAGATGAGTTCAGTCCCTGTGGGTATTCTTTTTTTCATTATTAAATCACACAGACATTTATTCTAATACTGATTTTCCTCCACAATCAAGGAGGAAGTCAAAATATCTGGGAAGTATTTTTCTTTTGTGATCATGGTGACCATTCTTTACATCTTCATTTAAACACTTCTACAACAAATAGTATTCTCTGTAAATTGATCTTTGAGCTGATCCAAGAAAAATGCATATGAACTTAACACACAAAATATTAAATATAATTTCTGACATAAAATTATGCAGTAATTACCTAACTATTATTTTTATCTGGTTAGATAGCAGAGGAATAGTTCCATTGCATTCTCTACCTAAAGTATAATTTATCTACTTGATACCTCAGAATTTTATTAAGAGTTGACACCAACTCTTTCCCATGAAAGCCAGAGATCAACAGTGACCAGTCGCTACAGAGTCCTGGCACCTCCCTGTTTCTTTAGGAGGAGAGCCCAGTAGGGAAAAGGAAAAAATTAAAAAAAAAAAAAAATTTAAAAAAAAAAAGGAGAGAAAGAAAAGAATGTGTGCTTTTTTCTTTTTTTCATTTTTTCTTTTTTTCTTCTACAGAGCCAATATGTTGTACCTCAGAATGAATCAGCTACAGTGGATTCCTTCAGAATATCTGGGGTGCTTTTCTGAACTCTTCTGAACATTTATGATATTTCTCATCAAAAGCTTCAATTCCACAGTAGATCTCAGGAAAGCTGTCCGTATCTACACACTAAAATGTCAGCAAAATAAATGCCAAACACTGGAAGGTGTTGCTGCATCCATCAGTCAAGACTATAATTTGACATTAAGAAACAGTAAGTCAGCATGATGACCCACTATTCTCACATCAACTCTTGGCCCATGACACACTACTTAAACCTCTTCTGCACAACCCACTTAGGCACATATGTCCTCTCCTCCCATCTGCTCAACATTTCACCATTACCTCCAGTGTCTGTGTCTAACTGTATGACTGGATGCATGCATAGCAGAATTTAAGTATCTTAAACTCCTACTCAGATTTTTTTTTTTTTTCAGAATGCAGTTATTTATTTGTGAAAACTCAAGATCTGAAAGGCTGCCTGTTATATTTCACTGAAAGCTTAGGTGCCTGAGCCTATCAAAAATGGGAGCCTTCACAGATATTGGTTTACTGGACAACAGCCATTAATCCGAATTCCAGGTATAAACATAACCAGAAGAGGACAGAGTTTGTTCTGTTAATGGAATGCAATGGAGTCTCATATATTTATACAAGCCCTCCAATATTGTCATAAATGGCAAGAAAATACAGTATTTTATTTCTTTACAGGATTTTTTGATGACTTAATTGGTTGAACATTAAGTATGATCTGTGAAAGCAATTGCAGCTGAAGAAGCATGAAACTAAAATCTCTACATACAGCTGAACCCATTTTTCTCCTCGTAAAATACACAGACATATTTCCATTTAGAGGCTTGCTCACAAAAGTTAAGGTATATTGAACGAAATTCCTTCACAAAAATAGGGTAGAGAAGTTGAGAGAAAATTATCAATAGCAAGTTAGAGACCAAGTAATGCAAAATTTTAATTGGATCCTGCAGACAGACCCTTAGAGAAAAGATATAGAAGTTTAAGTTGACAATCCCTTTCTATTAAACTCTCTGTTGAACTAGAAAAAATTAAAAACTAAACACACAACTAATTGTCTTGGGCTCCATTTTAATAAGCTGTATAGGGCAGAAAGGCAGAACTGGAGTAGAGAATACAGTGTGTTAGGAAATAGGTAAGTGAACTGGAGTGAAAATGCAACCAAACGGGTGCAAAAATAAGTACTATTAGAATATTGGAGCTGACTCATCCCTTCAGCAGGTGATGGTGCCTGTGGCACTGTCAGGATCACTCCTGGCATTTGAAGGATCATTGTGAAGGGGAATGCAATAATAGGAATGCAATTGTGGCACAGATGGAAAGTGCACATCAAAGTAGTTCCCCGTGTTTTCTGAAAAATCTACAAATCCCTAGTCATTGTGGGCCTGAGAAAGAAAAAACTGCTGTCACAGTCCTGAAGGGGTAAATAGGAGATTTCTTTCCAGCAGTAAACTATGCCAGAGACAGGGAAAACTGGAAGGGAATGATAAGAGGAGAGCAGATGTTTGACACTCGGTACCAGAGAGGAAGCCTATACTGTGGCTGCTGAAATGGAGAGATCCCCTGTGAGAACCATGTCTTAGAAAGCAGCTGCCAAGTCAAATAGCCATTAAATCTCAGCAGAAACAGACATCATCACACTATGCTTTGTCTCTTTAGTAGACCCAACAGCACTTCACACTGGGCTGGTATCAACTGTACCATACAAAGCCTGCACAAAAATACAGGCCAGAGTGACAAAAGCATGTACTTTTAATTAAGTGGTTTGAAATTAAATGAAAAATGTTCTGGGAAAAATGAGTGAAAAAGTTGGAAATCTAGCTTGTGAATTGGACCTACGTCCTTTTCCATGGACAGTACTTTATTACTGTGCCTTATCTCCACGTTTTTCTAAGGAGAATTTAGCTGACATTATATCTTTGCTAGTGCAAAATACGTCTTCCAGTTAAGGATAGCGGGAATCCTTCTCATCTCTGGTCCTTTCTCAGTTGCTCCTGAACACCTGGGCAAGAGCGCATGTAATAAGTTCATGGATCTGGTCATTCTTTGTGTGCAGAGAAACCCCATCATAAAACAAGATAAATGAAAAAGTCACAATCCTTCCTTCCACAGAAGGCAACTGTTATATGTTTTCTTGGGAAAGAGATAAAGGCTGGCTATCCCAAGGCACATGTCTAGCTTCAGTGTGGTAATCAGCAACTAGTACAGAGTAGTAGGAGAGAGATGGACTAGCACATCAATTCAGCTGATACCTAGAGTAAGGTGGACAATTTTCTCTTCAAGTCAGAACAGAGGAGTTAAAAGCAAGTAAAAAGTGGAAGAGAAGGTTCAGATTTCGGACTGTGAAAACTGCAGGGAGAAAAAGGAAGTTAGCTTTAATATCAAAAAAGGGAGGATGTGATGCTGGTACTAAAATGTGTTTTCACATTCAGACATTAAAAGTACATTGTCTGATTACAAAAACCTCCATGCTTAAAACAAACAAACAAACAAACAAACAAACAAACAAAGTCATAACTTTTTCCCCCTCCTTCCTCCACCCTTTCTTTGCCATAATAATCCAGGATAGTAATTCTGCATGCTATATCAATCACATTTCTATCATGTTTCTTCCAGCTAGTACCACCTCCATTTCAGCTGTGGGGAAAGAGAAGGTAGGGTTCTACTCACAACAATTGCACACTGCTGTTGCAGACAATCCCTTTTTCTTGTCTGGCTAATAAGTGGAGCTATTAAGTTCCCTTTCTCCAACAGGAAACAGGAAGGACATAAAGCTTACTTCTTGGAAGTCCACGACACTTGACAACCATAGAAGATGACTTGATGCAGGCCATTTATTCCTGCTGATTTCAGATAAGCTGTCCTAGAGAAATCCATACAAGAAGATCTACGATTGAGAAACCAACTAGATCTAGTGATAGCTAGATAGGTAGAAAGTAGAAGGAATAATGGCCCTGTGACTGATAGATTTAGGGATATAGTCTTAGGGGTAAGAGACAAGAGACTTGGAGAAGTGTAATGATAAAAAATTATTGAAGTGATACCGCCTTTGAGACAGGAATAAGGATCAGATGAATTGCTGAAGAAGAACAGGAAGAAGTTTGCAGAACCTGGAGAGAAAAGACATAATAAGGAATTTCTAGATGTCCTTTGAGTGCCTACTATGCTGAGGCCAAATCATGTATTGCTGATTGAGGCTACACACACTTTCAGGAGCCAGTGCATTACTTGGTATGAATAAAAAGGACATATGGGAAAAAAGATTGCATTAATAGCATATAATATGAAATTAACTGTAATTGGGGTAGATGTATGACTAAGGGCAAAGTGAGAACAAGCAAGGAAAATGCTGTGGCCCAGATCCAACAAAATATTTATGCTTTCAACTTCTAACTGCTAACATTAGATGGTAATAGCTTTCACAGCAGGTAAGCTCATAAATCATTTGTTGAATCTAAGCCTAAGGCTGTTGCATGCTAATCCAATGATTTTAAAAGTAAGGTTTACTGAACGTATTTACAAATTTTAAAAACATAGTTAATAGTATCAAAATAATACAGGCTGAGGGAACTATGCTTGTTTCTGCTGGAGAAGTGATAGCTTTGGGGAGTGCCAACAGCAGGCTTCCCTTTCTTATGGAGAAGTTACTGAAGAGGATGGAGCTAAGGGTTTCACAGCTGTGCAGGAGAGGAGGACAGGAGAGAATAGGTGCAATTTGAAACAAGAGAGGTTCAGTGCATGTCAGGAAAAGCTTTTTCATTATGGTGACAGTCACGTGGGGAAACAGGTTGTCCGAAGAAGTCATGTGTCCATTCTTGGAGATCTTCAAGGCTCAGCTACGCAAAGTTCTGAGTAACCTCGTCTGGTCTCAGAGCTGATCCTGCTTCAAGCACAAGGTTGAAATAAATGGCTTCTTGAGGCCCCTCCAAATTCAATAATATAATCCCATGAAAACTTTTTCACCACTAGTGCTCAATTGCTGCCTTATTTTATCTAGGAAATATGCTAATACTTTTATATTTCATGAAGGCATGTAGCTATGCGTGTTTGCCCCAACTAAGGTGTTTTCATTTATGAGCTATCCTATTTAATAATTTTTAAGGCAGGAATGGACATAAAAGGAACTAGAAAGCAAAAAAGTTTTGTTTTGTTTTGTTTTGTTTTTTATTTTAAGTGAGCTTGTATGTGCTCTATGTGTGTACCAGTGCAATAACTGTAGAAGAAGGATCTGGAGGTCAGTCAGAAGAGATGAAAAAGTTAATAAAATAGAGTGAAGCTCCAGATTGAAATATGTTCCACATTCATGTGAAGCTGTAGTAGTGTATTTTTGGTTTCTTCCTAGTTCTCCCCCACAGTTAAGGAACTTCTGAGTCCTGTCCATCACTGGCAGCCCCTCTCTGATATCTGAGAGGTTCCCGGAGGACTATCAAATGATGGAACAGGGTCCCAGGCATTACCTCCCTTTTTAATGCATTGTATTATTCACTGATGTCCCCCTTTATCTCAGGTCACTCCTCTACCCCTCTCTAATTGGCCTCATGCTTGTATCCTCCTGTGTTTCAATACTGTACTTAAGATCAGAACGAAAGGGGAAACCTGGCTTTCTGCAGGTCTCCTCTGGATGGAATAAACCAGATCTGAACCCCAGGAGTCTTCCCTTCTTTTTCCTCTCCATAGCCATCTTTTTGCCTGAGACTCAGATCCACCAGGATCAGGAAGGATACGGGATTGTATCTTTAAATGCGAGGTTTGTGTCAAAGCTAGCCGGAGGAACACCTCACCCCGACATGAAGCAACACAAGATTGCAGGAAAAAATTGGCTTCTATTGCCAATAATATAATTTTTAGTGTCTAAGTAATCTCCCTCCGAATATGGAGGGAAGTCTCTAAAACATTGAAAAGCAAAGACTCCTAAATGGGCCCGGGTTAGTGAGCAGGAGTTTTCTGGACTATTTTCCTACACACCATTTAAAATAAACCTAACCTGCACATTAAAAGAGCCAATTTAATTTCTGCAAGTTGGCAACTTGGATTTTATGTGGTATAAATTTCAAAAAATGTAGAAAGAGTAACAATTTCAAACAATGATTGTGTCATGTCACTATGACCAATATCTGGTGCCATGAATAAAACATAGATATTTTATGACTGTAATAACTGAAAAGTGGACATAAATATTCTGAATCAGCTATAGATGTACCAAGATGATTTTCTGATATTGATATTTTTTTCTTCTGTATTGGTGCGTTTATAAGCTAAGTCAGTCAGTAAGTACTTTCAGAATGTGCAACAGCTCTTTAGGAGCCATTAAAGCATATTGAACTAATGACCCATGATAATCAAAGTGTCTCATTCACTTAATGATGGATCCTTCATTCTAGTTCCTCTGAACATATTGCATTTGATTTTCTTTTTGCTGACAAAAGGTGGACATTAATTATCTCAAATACTATAAAAACCCTACTGAAGACCTGTATTATATTCTTTTTATTTTGTTTTGACTGTCTTAGAAGATTTTGTTAAAATAAGAACCATTATTTTATCTAATTTGTTTCAAGAACCTGCTTCTTTGTCCTAGTATAGTTCAGTAACAAATACTTGAGTTGTAAATTTTATCACATTTTAGTTTACTGTAACCATCATTATTGAAATAGCAACCTCATGTCTGCATTCAAGGCAAAACAGATCCTAGTTGGGGAAGATGTAAGAAAAATGGAGGTGTTTCCTTCAAATCTTGACTTTCAAAAACATTGTTCACTAGCAAAATATTTGAGAATGGCTGCTGAATAGGATGTTCAGAGGTATTGATGGAAGACCTGATGATAATCAAACAGATATCTGCTCTACTATGCACTTTCTAAAGCTAATCAGCATCAAATCATCTTCCCGATCAGTCTCATGCCAAAGAAAAAACAAAAACCCAAGCCCACAGAAAGTAAAACAAAACTAAAGAAACAAAACAAACAAAAAAACACGCACACAAAAAAGCCCGAACAAAAAAACCCCACTGCCACAGATCTGAAGAAAAAAAATTAGCAAAGGTGGAATGAAATAAAGCTAACAGATGGACAATGAAATACTTGTGACTAATCTTGGATTACATAGAATATTTGTTGCAGAATCAAGGAATCTAAATTTCAAATCTATTGTGTTGCCCAAGCAACCGGCTGTCTGTGGCTAAACAATTGAAACTTACATATCTGTGACTCTGTGGAAAATGTTAAGTGATATCATCACACTTTTTATGTTTGCTTGGGTTTTTTTTCCATTGCTTCCCAGTACAAGAATGTTAAAAGGAAAAGTTAGCATGCAACTAAAGCATTTTAGAAACATTTCTGACTCTGAATATCCAAACTTGTTATCCTAAACAGTAGTAGAACAATGAAGACCATATGGAACAGGTCTGGTTCCGACTTTTATAACTTGTTACTTTGCCTCCTCCTACTTCACACTTCATTTTTAATTTCTTGGAGGATGTGTGGGGGCATTGTTATGGTGAACTGTCAGCATCTGGAGTCCTTCAGTGAAAGCAATATGATGTTTATGTTAATGGTTTCTTCTTCTTCACTTTATGGTTCATTTAGGGTCATTTTTGCATTTGCTAATTTGTTTTTACATCTCTGTGTGTTTTTGCTGGACTGCATGCATCTCCACTTTACTTCCAAATTTAGTTACATAGTAGTTTTAATATATAGGTAGATACTTCTTCTATATATTTTTTATCTCTTAAACAGTTTTTCCTCCATATGCATTTCTGTAATCGACCATGAGTGAGTTATTACCACGGGATCTGAAGAGCCATCCTGTGATCCATCCCCTGCTATCTCATTTCCATCCCTATGCCAAATCCTGTGTCCCCATTCCTCAATCCTTCTGCTGTTGTACTAGGACTGTATTTCTCTACCTAATGAGATTACCTTAGCACCATAAATCATTAATTCTGTGTAGAATTGCTTGTTTCTGCTATCTGTAGAAAACAATGGTTTCTCTATACAGAGACAACAAAAATAAAACAAATTAGCTGCAGACAGTCAATGATAAAAATTGCTATGGCAGTTAAACCCAAGTAAAGCTTAAGTCAGGCCTTGTTTTTACTTATTAATAGCAAGGTTATCACATAATAGCTAATGGTGAGAAAAGTAGTAAAGGTACTGTCTAGCACATATTCAGTCATCTATTCATTTTACAAAACAAACCCCTTTTCTAGAGTTTTAAGATCTCTTAAATTTTAAGAGGTCGTCTATATTGCTACCTCACTACTACATTTCATGATTATAATAAAACTTCCCTGCTAAATAACTGGATAATAAATGTTCTTTCTCACACCTCTGCCTAAGCTTATATGATTGAGTACCTGGATGGCACCATGAAATCTTCCTTGTATTACCTCCATATTTTAGATAGTTGGCAAACATATTTTATAATGGGAGACCAGTTGTGTCTAGTGACTAGTGAATCGTTGTGATGACCCTTTCCAGATTGTTTTTTCAACAAAGAATCCTTGGTCTTGCTACCCCTACAGTTCAACAGCACTGAATCTGTTAAGTCTTAAAATTGTGCCACAAAGCCTATCTGTTTATCCAGCTTTTCTCCAAGGGAGTTGCTTAAAGAGCCATAAAATGTTGCCTATGGCAAATGAATCTGCTTTCCTCAAAATCTACAGTATGTCTTACTGTCTCCCCTTTTCCTTGAGAGACAAATGCAGGAATGCTGTGACATCTGAAGTAGCTTATGTTGTTTTCTAAAGAAATTGTCAAGACTTTGTAATATAACCAGTTGAGATGACATATTTGCTTAACAAAGAAAAAAAATCAAAGCAAGCGGATTGTGGTTTTGTATTGTTACATTTCTGATCATTATCACTAAATGAAAATTTATTTACGTATTTCTGCTCAAGTTTATCAAATTTTTCACTGAACAACAATCTGGTTTTAATCTGTCTTAAAAGACAAAGAGTATTTTTTTCTTGCTATGGTTGTTTGTCACCTTTAAGGATTGTTAAATATCCTTTTATTCCAGAAAGTTCCTAAGTAAGATTCACTTGCCTAAGGTTGAGAAAAACTGGAAACATCAATCCCAGTTCCAGTTCAAAAATCAACGGTGTGTCCTTTATCAACCAGCTAATACAGAAGAAATATGTTTCTCTGTAAATATCATGTGAAACAGAACAGTTTAAAAAAGTGGAGATAAGAACATAGCCCCCAGGAGCAGCATCCCTGTATCCCATCTGAATATAAACACATTCATCAATTTTTATTTCCGTTCTTTTAGTCGGCTTGTTATTGTATTAAACATCAAGACTTATGCATGAATTCCAAATTCCTGCAGATAGAAGATAAGAAGTCAAACAAGTTCCTATGGAGATCTGTTGGATGCTGCTGAATTATGACAAAATTCTTTTATTGGGGTACTTAAACTGTTGATTTTTTAAACTTAGACATCAAAAAATTTAAACAGGATTATGCATGAATAATACTGTAGTTAATGAGAATTATACTGCAAAAAGCTGGATTTTCTCTTTCCTTCATGCAGGGAGAATAGAAATCTCCTTACTTCTCTGGTTTTGGATCTGTGCTTTCTTGAGAATGAGCCTCAAGTCAAGCCTAATCTTACACACAAATATTTTTTATTCCTGAAACTTGAAAAATAATAATATTGTTCCTTTACCCATGATCCCTAAATGGAAATTACTAACTGCTTTGCCTAAAAGAGACACCTAGTAATTTATTTATCCCAGCCTAGTTATTTTAGAATTCAAGGTTTCAAAGGACAAGCATCATTTTAAAAGGAAAAAAAGAGCACAGACTTTCTGCAAAAAGATTTTTCTTTGCCAGCTGTACAGGCTCCTACAACAAGTGCCTAAACCTGAAAAAAAAAAAAAAAATGCAGCATTTCAGAGCTTTTATTCTGTGATTGTAAAATATCTGGGAGGTTTGCCAGACTCAGTCAAAAGAAGAGCACAGCATTTTCTCATCACTAATAACAATGACCTGAAGTCACGTTGAAGATTGTAAGGTCAATTTCCCTCTTAAATTGAAAAAAGAAAATAGGAGAACAGATGTGGGGAGTTGCTTCTGTATTTATAAATTGCATGACAGCTGGGTTAGGCTATATCATCTCCAGTTTCTGTGCAGTTAAGGTGTTTTCATTGAATCATTCATACTAATCAGATAGAAGTGTTAAGGTGTATTTTTAAGCTATTACATAACATAGAAAAAGCTGCCAACTTCATAGCGTACATTCAAAATGGGACATTTTTCTTCATTAAATATATTCAGGTAAGTTTACCATGTGGTATGTACATTTCAAAGAGAATTTTCTGGATTTGAATGATTGGTTCTGAACTGATACAGCATAAAGTCATGGGATGATAAAATGTATACATTTTAAATAAAAGTGAAAATACATAAAGTGTTAACTATGTAATACCAGAGATTTGTTTATCTGGTGTGTTTGGGCTTATAGGGTTTTTTTGTGGGTGGCTGGTTTTGGTTTTTGGGGTTTTTTTGGTTGGTTGGTTTCTTTGTTTCATTTTTTTTTCATAGTTTAAAATAGCAGAAACAGTAGCTGTGCAACCAACACCCTGATAACTGTTATATCATCATTTCAGGAGCATACAACACACAAAAATTCTCATTCTGCCCTATTTCACATATTAAGCTGACCATTTTATCAGATACATAATTTCTCATTACTGACTCACTATGTCTATATGCTGAAAAATTTGCACACGATACACACCAATATTTTTGGCTACTATTTCTTTATATTACATTCACATTAAAATGCCAACCATCTGCTTGTGGTTGACAGCATCTAGGCAAATCTTTCCTTTAAATCCCAGTGTTTTATTTCACCCTTATTGGGCAAAGCATGTAAACCACATTTTGCTGCTTTATACTGTGCAATCCATTTTGTCTAACCTGCACGTTCTAACATTAGATATAGTAACCTATTGAGCCTAGACCTACAGGAACACAAGGGAACCTCATAAGCAGAGTTTATCTGAAATGTCTTATATGCCTGTTACAGAATGAGATACATCTTTGATGATGCCTTCTGTCTCCCTGACATAAGGAAAGACTAGGTGAATAGTTAGACTTAAAAGATTAACTTCTAACACTTGTATTAGAGTACCAAGCATAAGCTTAGAAGTGAAGTCTCAATTAACTAAGACTAAGAGATAAAACAGTTTTCTAATCTTCAGCCAAGCATTTGACGGATAGTTTCTCTAACCTATGTGATGCATACATCAATTATTTCAGAAAAGTATTTTGGTGAATATGGTAAAAGACTTTTAATAGCTAAAAAACAGACACACTGCTGGCTTACAGACATCTTGTTGTTCACCACGACCCCCCAGTCCTCCACAGAACTGCTTTCCAGCACGTCAACCCAAACAGAGAGTGGCAAAGAGAAAAATAAGATAAATAGAATGAATTAGTTTTGGCATAGTCTCTTCTCTCCCCGAGTTTCAGAAAAATCAGTAAGATAAGTTAAAGCAGCCCTCAGGCAGCTTAAACTTGTGCAATCAGCCTTTACACAACAGATTGTCCAAAGTCTTTCTGTCCCTGGCAATATAAGAAGGGCCACATTTACAAGTGGGTGACCTGCTTCTGAATGACAACTGAAATGTTTAGAACCAGATAAGAAAAAAAAAGAATACTTTTCACATTACTCCTCACATCCTTTATAAGGTCTTTTTCAAGAATGAGTGGTTCTATATTATGAACAGTGCCAGGAGAGGACTCCCATGGCACTGACAGATCAAAGTGCCCAGGTGCAGCACCATGTGCACACAGCTCTTGAGCCGAACAGGGGCGATAGTTTTGCTCCCTGACTCCATTCCAGTAGCCGGAGCCTCTACAGGAGATGGAAGGAACAAGACATGCCTGGGTCCCTTTACAAGACCAGCAGCAGCATTTCCTCCTCCCGCAGCCCTGCCAGCCTCCCAGCTGTGCTCCCATCGGCTCAGTGTTCCTATCAGGGCCCCTGGGCACTACAGTAAATAGTGAGCATTAAGAGATATAACGTGCAGCAAAGCCTAACAGTGTTCATGCGTCACTAATTACCATAATGAGAAACTTGCCGCACATCAGCCAAGAAGAATTTGCATTGATTGTTTTTTCCCTGTTCTTCAGCTAGAATAGGAAGAATTCCCTTGGATCCCCACTTGACCTTGAGAGATTCTTCTCCTCTTTCAGTGCATAGATATTCCTTGGAGGTGCATGTAAGGCGGATGAATAAACACAGATTTAACCCCAGAAATTATTTGTTTTTTAATAGGCCTTCCTATGGAGAGTGTATATGTAAACCCTAGTTGTGACCAAAGAAAATAAATGTTCAAGTTTTGTCTGATCTCAGTTGGCACAGGCACATTGAAGAGCAACTGATGTTTTTACACTGCTCCTAATTCACTGTAAGGTCCTGCTGCATGTTAGCTGTTGATCTTAGACACTTCTGGTGTTGAATACAAACAGTGACTCATGACGTATGGAGTCCTATTCCACTACAACAGGGTTAATACTAGAATTATCTGAAGAGTAAATGTTCATGAAACACCACTATTAGCTAGAACAACTTCTTAAAAGGGTGTTTTGTTAAAACCTGTCTTCTGTGATGAATCTATGCTTACTGGAGAAAAGGCAACAAAAAACATTTCTGAAGCACAAGATATGATACTGAAAGGCCTCCCAGGCCATTGATTCCTATCCTCTGCTCTAACAGGCATTTTCTGTTTCCTATAATCCATTCAAAAATGTACTAAGCTTCATTTTAAAGCAACATAGATTGTTTCCCTCTTTTACTCTTATTGGAAGGCAGTTCCAGACAGGTGGAAGGTGGCTAGACAATTGTATTGATCTCTAAATTCCCTGGAAATTCTATTTATAAAATGTTAAACATTTTGTTAAGGATTTCCAAGTGGATGTTTCTGATGGCTCAATACATAACAATTGTTCTGCTGATAACAATCCTCTGCGTGTTTCATTTATAATGATCCATTTTATTTTCCTTGTAATAATAGCATATTGCCATTTCATGCAGCTGTTACATGCACTTTATGAATGTTCCACTGCCTTTTTTTAACATAATTGACTCAGTCCTTTGAGTTGCCAAGCACCTGATCTCTGATTCCAGTGAGAGAGCCTTAAGCAATACCCCAAGGTAAGCCCTGTACCCAAGGACCTTGTTTCAGGTATACATACTCCTTTCTTTTAGTCATATATTTTACACAGATCCATACAGACTGGTTGGGATGGAAAGGGACTTCCAGAAATCATCTAGTTCAGCTTCTCTGCTAGAGCGGGTTTCACAGGATTGTGTCCAGGCTGGCTTTGAATATCTCCAGAGGAGCAGAATCCGCAACCACTCTGGGCAGCATGTTCCATGAGAACATGTCTGTCACTCTCACAGTAAAAAGTTTTCCTTATATTCAGATGACACTCCCTGTGTTTCAGTTTGTGCCTGTTGTCCCTTGTCCTGTCACTGGGTACAACTGAACAGAATTTGGTTCAGTCCTCTTGACATCTGTCTGAAAGAAATTTATACGCATCAATAAGATTCTCTCTCAGTTGCCTCTTCTCCAAGCTCTCTGTCTCAGTTCCTTTTCTTGGCCTGGAGAGCACAGAACTGGACACAGCACTCCAGGTGAGGCTTCACCAGAGCTGAGTAGAGGGACAGGATCACCTCCCTTGATCTGCTGGCAACGCTCTTCCTAACGCAGCCCAGAAAAATCAGCCTTCTTGGCCACCTGTGCACACTGCTGGCTCACGGGCATCTTGCTGTCCACCAGGACCCCCAGCCCTTCTCCACAGAACAGCTTTCCAGCAGGCCAGCCCCCAACCTTTACTGGTGCCTGGGGTTCCTCCTAACCATGTGCAGGACCCTGAATTTGCCTTTGATGGACTTGACTGGATTTCTCCAGAGCCTGTCCAGGTTTCACTGAAAGGCAGAAAAGCCTTTTGGTGTGTCAGCCACTCCTCCCAGTTCTGTACCATCTGCAAAATTGCTGAGGCTGAGCTCTGTCCCTTCATCCAAGTGTTTGATGAATAAGTGGAACAAGACTGGACCCAGTACAGAATGCTGGAGAACACTGGCAGTTACAGGCCTCCAACCAGACTCTGAGTCTCTGACCACAGCCCTCTGAGACCTATCATTCAGCCAGTTCTCAATCCCCCTCACTGTCTGCTCCTCTACCTTCTTTTTCTCTACATGCTTATAGATGATATCTGGGAGGAGATGTTCCATCACCTCACCAGTGGCACAGAGGTGAGGCTGACAGGCAGCCAGCTTTCTGCACATCCTGCTCACTGCCCTAAAGATCTCAAATTCCACCATTTCATCTGTCACTCCATATAAGGCTTTCCTTGAGCTTCATATTCCCCCAGCAACCTGTCCTTGATGGCGAGATTAAGATCCCACACAACACCTCTCCTCATAGCCCCTCTATTACTTGGAGAAGGAAGTTGTCATCAATGCATTTCAGTAACCTTCTGGATTGCTTGTGCCTGGCTATGTTGTCCCTACAACAAACATTAGGCTGGTTGGAGTTCCCCATTCAGACCAGGAATTGTGACACTCCTATTTATCTATAGATGGGCTCATCTGCTCAGTCTTGCTGGTCATATGGCTAGTAGCAGACCCCCGTTACATCACCTCTCCCTTCCCTCCCTTTCATCCTGATCCATAAGCTCTCAGCCAGCTCCTCATCCATTCCCTTGTAGAGCTCCATGCATTCCAGCTGGACATTGACATAGAGGGCACAACCCTTTTCCTGTCTCACCTGCCAGTCACTCCTAAAGAGTCTGTATCCTTCCACTCCAACACTCCAGTCATAGGAGCCACCTACCATGTCTCCACAATGCCAATAAAATCATAGACCTGCAGGTATGCTCTGACTCTGTGCACAAATCTGATTAACAATAGGTCTTGTTATAGTATTTTGAAGATCATCGTATTTGGTTTAACCATATCTTTGAAAATTTTAGCACATTTTAAAATATTTTTACCCTCAACTACAAGGTACACATTCTGGTTTCCATTATCTCAGTTTAAATGTGGATTAAAAAGTGAAAAATAAATTACTCTAGATTGTTTAAAGAACAGTAAAACTTACCTCTGCTTTTTTTTAATGTACCTGAATATAAAAACATAAATGCCATGTATGGTAACAGTCTATTTAAACTTCCTGTACTCACACTTGCTGTCATGAGTCATTTGACTGCTCATCAATTCTGAAGTGTGGTTACAACGATGGCACATTATCAACAGAGGTCTCCACTGCATCATCCCCATGAAAGTAGGTTCTTACTGTTGTGTTGCTTCTTAGCTTTAAGGATCCAAACTGATCCAGCATTTGGTCTGGCCTCACACTTGGAGGAAGCAACGCTCTTACACACACACTTTTTAAAAATAGAAAACAAACATTAAGAATGCAATTGGGAGACAACTAAACCTACATATCAAACTTCAGTGTGAGTGTGTTCTGCATCTCACTGGTAGATAGAATATCTGATGATTCTGACTGTTGCCTTTCTATACCTCTCTGACACTCCTACCATTATCTACTATTAAATGAAAACCTGACCCCTTTGAAGTTAATGGAAAAAAGCCTTCCTACTTTTAATGTGAGTTATTATCTTTCAGTAAGGTTACTGCATGGATCGAATCTTTGTGCTACCAGCAAGTGCTGTCCCTTGACTTGAAAAGAACACTGCAAACATGTAGATGCTCCTGTTATTATATCCTGCTGAAGGATGTGAACACTTTACTTTGATAAACAGCCTTAAAAAATAACAGCTAGTAATATACTTCATTGGACTGCTGTGAGATCATTCATAGAGTACAAATTAGTATTTGTAATGTGAAGCACCTTTGGATCTTTGGATGAAAGATTATGTGTTTAAACACGAAGAATTAAAATTAATCTCTCCATGGAAATTTTTAAGAATAAAAGAGATGAGCAATACAGTTTAATTAGTAAACTAATAAAAATTAAAGATGCTTAATAATGTACAAATTATCTTTCTCAATGGAAACCAATATTATGCTTAGATTATAGTCAAGATAATATTATTAGTAGAATAACTGAGTTAAATTAATCATGACTGAAAATCTGATTATCACAAGAGATCATGCTGCTACCATAGACTTTACAAACCTTTACTTTTATCTTCTTATTACAACACCAAATTTCTCCCTTTGTGCAGAGGGTGTAGAGGATTTTCAGTTTTCAGTATCTTCAAACTGCTGCTTTGATATTCTAATGCACATCTTGTGAATGACGGGCCTCAAATTAATTTTTTCTTACAAAGAAGAGACTACAGACAAGGACAACTGTTCTTAATAATATTATTTACAAGGTGATAATATGCAATTTGTTACTTGTCAAAACAGCAGGAATTATGTTCTCATTCTATGTTAAATATAATTAGCTAATATTTTCCCGAGTATGCAGACAGAAGACGTGTCTTATATTTTTAACTTTTTTGCAAATTTCATTGTTTGACTTCATTTATTCTTGCTCTAAGAATGTGGAAATTTAAGTTATGGTTCCAGTATGCTCAAAATAAATCGATTATAAAGAAGTAGAATTTCCCCAGCCCTACAGGCATTCATGTTTAATGTATGTACGTATCCATAAAGATCTTTAAAGGAAATAATCATTAGTTAGATCGTGTATAATGAAGTATTACATAAATTTTCTTCTGGGACTATAAAAAAAAACCCCAAACAACAATGCCCCCCTAAGAAATCCTCTAGTCTTTATATCTTTTAAAGCACTTTTTTCCTCAAATAAATTATGTCTAATACACTATACATATATATCTTTTGGCTAACTACAGCAGTTTCCAGATTATTTAGTTGGGACTAATACATTGCTTTGGTGGTCTTGCTTAATGGAAAGGGGCTCTACAAGCCTCTTGTAAAAATAAGCCTTAGCCTAAAGAGTTTACAGCAAAGTGATGAGAAAAGTACATGAAATTTAAAAAAAAAAAAAAAAAAAAAGAACAAAATAACAGCCTGGTGGCATGCAATATCTTGTAGTATAGAAAAGTTGTGGGTACAATTTCTAGTAAGTCAGACTAGATCTGCTCTTCTAACTACATCCACCCCAGGGAGGGAAGTTTGGCAGCAAGCCTCAGAAAGAATCTCCTCTAGGGCTGATTAGTTGTGTTTGCATGAGCAGTTCTTGGCTTTAGATCCCTTCTGGGCCTAGCATAGTTTATACAAGGGTCCATGTTTGAATAAAGGGACAGACAGGGAGTTTGTGTATAAATACATATTTATATTTTTGTTGATCTGACTGTGTCAGTGTGTATGTGTGTATATATATAATTATTGATTTGAGGTTTGAGGAAAGAAGTTTAAATTAACATGTCAGAATTAATGAGAGAATTCTGTTTTGACCCACCTGAATGTTCTTTTATAGCATGAAAATGTGGCCATGTATCACATATTTTGAGACACTGATGAAACACACAGGAGAATAGCACCAGCCTGGTAGACAATAATGGACTGGGCAGGGCAGGGGGAGCAAAGCCCTTCTAATCTGTAAAGTCTACAAAAACATTTGTTGAGGTGTGCAATTCAGTGAAACACACTTAGATTTAATCAAGGAAAGAAGTGTTATGGTCAGAAGAGAACTTTGGAACAAACATTTTTAAACCATGAGCAGTCAGTACATTAAGACAAAAACTGAGCAGGAGAAACAAATTACGTCATACTTAAATAACACTGATGAACTACAAGAAAGCCACTAGAATCAAACATTTCTATAAGGATCAAAAGTAGAATAATTAATACACAATAAATATAAAAAGGTCAAGTTCTTTTTTAATATGAGTAGAGTTCAGCTCACCTAGATTCAAATGTCCAATAAACTTTTAAAGTATCCTTCGCTTTTTAGAATTTTAGAACCTGATTTAAGAGGTTGAATAAAGAATCTCTCTGGGGACTCTTTCATTCCCTGTGAGAGACACTGTCTCTGGAGAAGCCTGTTTTGCTGTACTAACTATGGAAAAACCTAAGGCAACTCCAATCTTAATAATTAAGTCCTTGATTTTACACATCTGTAGATGGTGGGGTACCTAAGTGAGGAGAATATGTGCTACAACCCTCACTCTTGCTTCTCTTCATATCTCAGAGCTAACCATGCCAATTGCAATTCATAGCAAGGACAGGTGTTTCAGGGGGGCAAAAAATGAAAAAAACCCACCCAACCAACCAAAAAAATCCTACATCAGTCAGTAGGTGAGGCAGGAACCAAGAAGGAAATGGAAGAAAGGGGTCCTATGACTTCTATCCAAGCAATAAAGATCCCACCTGTTAGGAATATACCTTTCAGATTACAGACCATGTGGGAATGCAAAACAATAAAGGGACCCCACCACATCAGCTGCTGAGATACAGCCAATATTTAACCAAGATTATGAGAATCGTGGGGGAAGTAAATGAGTCAAGGGGAAATCTGATATGGCAGTTTAAAGGCCAGGGCATAGACCTGAGTAATTATAAAACCTGATCTTGTTATCTTTTATGAATTTTACATTAGATCTCAAAGATTTGAATGCTGAAGCAGTCCAAGGAAAAGAAGCTAAAAGACAGTGCCTAGGCGACAGAAATAAAGCAACAGTAGTAGGTAGCAGAAATAAGAACGCATGCCTATTGCATGCCCAGGTTTCCTCTCCCTTACTTGTCTTTTAATCTCATGGTGTTTGTATTCTTGAGCACAAAATACAAAAGAGGTTTATTGATAAAGGACCCCCAAATTCATCACCTAACTCCTCCTTTTCCAAGAGTCAGGGTTAGAGGTCTTCTATATTAAAATGGCAGAGGAATTGTTTCTTGGAAGAGTGATTTAACCAATAGGATACAGTGCAGAAGAATTTACATCTGTGATCTCTGCCAGCCTAAATATTACTTGTAAATCCTGCATATCCTTTCTGCCCAGCACAAGCAATCTAGTGAATCTCCGTGGCATGTGTAGTAACAGGATGTTTAATTTAAAAAAATAATTTATCTTGAAGGAAGAAAACTTCCGAGTTTGCCATCCTGCCATTTTCTGAGACTGAAACATCTCAGTTCTGCTCAGTTTCTTTTCTAGATTCTTAAGTACCTTCAAAGATCTTAATTTCAGTTTCTTTGTGTCTCAGTTTTGTGTTTTCTCTTTTACAACTTACAAAAGTAAAGAAATTCATATTTGTAAACCACTCAGACACTCATGTAGTGCAGATCAAACAAGAACCTAGGTAAAAAATGTAAGAAACTTATATTTCCAACATATATTTCTTGTATGTCATATATTTCCAACACTCCTCTCCTTCCATTTATGAAAACACAGAGCACAATTAAAAAACTAGCAGACAGCTCTTCCTAGAAAACTTTTTACTGCCTAAAAAAATAAAGAAGTTGTTTGATTACACCACAAATATTACTCAAATGTTTCTGTCAAGGTCAGATTCTGGCGAGTGTCATTTTCTATTTGCTACATGAACTACTATGTGTTCAAGTTACTGTGGAACTACTCCAGGGCTTGAAGAGTTGTTGCATGTACCCCTTCAGAACCATTTTGTCTAACATTTGTATCTACATTTGTTGTTCCTTTGTTCTGGCTTCACCTGTGTTCCTTCTAATTATCCATTTCAATTTATGTTGGTCCAGTCTCGTTCTGAGTAAGTTCAATGTTCCTAAAGATGGGTAAGTTAATACCTGTTTAAAGTCCACTGGAGAGACTCAAAGCTATACAATCATTTTGTATATGATACACTGTGCAAATGAAGGCAGGCAGAAGAGTATATAATTTATAAATGAGATTCCAAGGAGTGTATCTCAAATGGATGTTAAAGAATACAAAGCATCTCTATGAAAACAAACAAACAAAGAGCCACAACAAAACTTTTTTTGTTTTAGGTAGTCTGTATATAGTGACTCACAGTTCTACTCTGGAGTGAAACTTATCTGCATTTCCAAGGTTGAAGGTCAGCTGAAAAGCTTTGATATAATACAGTATTTTACTGTTATGTCCTAATATGGGAGAAACCTTGTAATGAAAAAGCTACTTTATGCTATTTGGTGGAACTTAGGAAAAACAAAGTTATGCATCTCTGTCTTTAACTTTTGCAGTAAAATAACACTTTTGTGACACCAAAGCTTCCAGCTTTCTGTATGTTTCGCAAACTTTTCTGTTACAATCTGTGAGCTGAATTTTTCACTTCTGATGATATCGTTATCACAAAGGCACTATCTGATACTAATATATAATAGCTGATGCATTGGCTATATTAAATTGCCATTTATTTTATCATTTCAAACACAGTGTCTAAAACACATGAAAGCATCAGCACCCCTACATAGTGAGAGAACTCTAATCTTAGCAAGGTATAATCCTTTTACAGCTGTTATTATTTTAACCTTCTGTAAAGAAAGGCCAGTTAACCTGGCTGCTGCCCAGCTTGCCTCTCTTTGACAATGGCCAAGGATGACAATTTTCTGGAGAGCACACTGTCACTCTGCTGAGGCCTGATGTGCTGCTGAATGTGGGACACTGCAAAGCTGAAGTGGGAGCAAAGGTCATGGATTAGAATGAATTAAGCAAACGTGGATTAAGAAAGATCAATGAGCAGGGACACAGACTCATCAGGCTTTGTTTAGATAATCTGCTTGCCCCAACTAACATTTTGTTCCAGTGTTACAGCTGAAGAAAATGTACTGGAAGCTCACTCTTGTCAGCTCCTGGGAAACTATCAGTAAATCAGGCAGGCAAGATAGTACCCTGAAATGCAAAAACTCTGCCAAGGACTGATATTGACCCTGATCCCCAGATACTACAAGCACTGTGACTGAAAAGACAGGTCTGAAATCCCAGATGACAAAACCATCAGGTCAGTTGCTCTGGCTCAGTCAGTGTATTACTAAGGAAGAACAGAGAGAGGCAACAAATGATACCATACTAAATTGTGGAAAAGGGCATTCTCCAATGCTATCCTTTATTAGTGATGACAGAAATGTTGGCAGAAGAAACCTGTCATTTCAGAGGAAATAGCTCATAGAAAAATATAATTCTACAAACTGATCAGGGAAAATTCTCAGGGTCATAAAAGCTGTGGGAAAAAGTTGAAACGAGTGAAGTTCCCATAAGCCACATGGTGAGTAAGGACAGGGAAAGTGTGAAGAGAAAATTAGGATATTTACTGACTAAGAGAAGTCTCATAAGAAATTTGATCTGTCAGTCAGTAAGAAAAAAACAGTGTCCCAACTCATGCATAGGACTGACATTTTCTTCACTGAGGTCTACCTTTTATTGGTATATACTCCACTAGCTTGCAAAGTTAAAAAAAAAAAAAAAAAAAAAAAAAAAAAAAAAAAGGCATAATCTACCAAGGAGCCAGAATGAAACTAAAGTAGAGATCATACTATAGGAACCACCTCAGAAGTGATGATATGTGTGCTGAACATGTCTCACCTAGTACGACCTCATAAGATCTCAGATCCTAACCTCAAACCACTTTCACTTCCCTAAATGACACCTAGAGAGTGATTATTCTGTATAATAATGAATTTGTCCCTTATAGACTGCTAGAATAGAAAGTGACTCGCTTATGTCAAACAACTCACCCATTCTTAAAAGAATAAGAAATCTCGTGATTTATATTTGCCTTACACTCAACTTGGTTTTGTATTTTTTCAGGAAGAAAAAGGAAAAAAAAAATAAAAAGAAACACCCCACTACCCCCTCCCTGCCGAACCCAACAAAATCAGGTAATTTTTTTTTCTTTCTAATTTTCTCTTTTTCTGATATCCAGTGAAAGACACAGGAAATAGTTAACACAATGCTGGACCTGAACTGAGTCCAATGTAGCTACCATAAAACAGCAGATCATATCAGGACAAGGATTCAGCAGGTCCAGCATGCTTCCTTCAACAGTCATGAGTATGAGGGCCTGGCATGCCTAGAGTGTCCTTTCTCCTGGCATGCACTTGCAGCAGGAAGAGCCCAAGGGACCACCTGAGATGAAGGCTCCAGACTTCTGTGTTCAATAGAGAAAATGGGGCTGACCACAGTCCTTTTAAGATTCTAATTACACTGTTGGCTCCTGAAACATCTTGCAGCAATGAGCTCCACAATTTAATTACAGGCGTGATGTGACAAAGTACTTCCTTTGTTTATTCCAAAACTGCTGTATGAAACTTGCATTGAGGGCTCTCTAGATGTGGCATTGTGAGAAATAATGAACAGCTGAACAGTTTACCATACATCTGAGATAAAGACTAAATTATCATTCTTCAACCAACTTGAGATATCTGGTTTCTCATCAGGATCTCTAAGAACAGAATACTCTCAAAAATGTACATAAACATACAGAAACTGTATTTGTGTGAAAATCACAGTGTCTTGAAAGGAGAGAGGGAGAGAAATTATAGCAGCTATTTGTTCGTGGGTTCCTGGCTTGAGACTTTTTTTGTTTTATATTGACAAAGGAAGTCTTGCTTCTAACTATTTGCACAGGCAAATTTTAAATTATTTAGTTGTGGGAATATTCTAAGATACACACATTTTTTAAAGGTATTCTGTTAGTGTAAGAGTAAAGAATTCATGAAAGTACAAAGTTCATAACATATATGATTGCAAATTCCTTTTGCAATTTGCATAATGACTTATTCACTCCCTGATATTTAAGGGCACTTATGGAGGCAATGTAAGTGTTATTGCAGTGAGTGACATACCATATGGCAAGTAGGATCAGCTGCAGCTTTGCTCACTGTTGTCATTTTCCCCCTTGTACTACAGTTTTTCATGATGTAATGTTTTTTTTCTGTGGTTGTTCAACCGTCTACCATTTAAGCCTGCCATATTACAAAATGCCATTTTAAGGAGCTGCAGCTGAACCTGCTGACCATAAGTCTGTATTTATTTCACAGCTGTCTATCACACTGTCATCCCACAGGTGTTCTCCAGCTATATGATTTTCCTGGGCCTCGTCTTGTGATGTAAGAAAAATGTATTATGCAAGATGAAGAAATGGCAGCCAAAAAAAGTAAATGCTGCTAAATGTCATTTTACAATACAACTTGGGTATGCAAATGCAAGTAACCTTAGAGGATGATAATATTTGTGCTCTCAGCTAAATATGATGCGCAAATGATAGCAGAAAGGCCAGATCCTGAAAAGTAAAAGCCCTCTCCAGGGTACAAGTACGAAATATAAATGAGGTATTTGGGGATGGAGGGGGAGGGATGGTCAGTGTCCATAAAAATAGGAGAAATTTGGCAATTTTCTATGCTTCTAATCGACTGTCATCAATGAAAATGTGGGAAAATAGAATTCATCTGGAGGTTATTTTCTGACTTTAAAATACAGCTCTTTAAGTGTAGTTCTATTGCTCCACTCTTGAATGAATGTATAGGCAAAAAAAGGGAAGAAAATATATTAAATAGTAATTTAAAATTTAAGTATAATCACACATTTAAGGAAACATTTGAGTGTTTCTTCAAAGTTCAAACAACAACTAAAGAACATTCCCTCTTCATTTCACTACATTTTGCCTCACATTTCCTCTTTCCTTCTCAACATGCCATGCTTGTTTTTCTATCTGCAGGTCATCAGCAATGTTGTGATCTAAGATTCCACAAGGTCAAACATTGCTGTGTGTCTACATGAAACATCCCTTTGATTCATTTAGGCTGCTGGTATACATGTGTACTGAGAGGAAGACAACAACAAAAAAAAAACCTAAAGAATTTTTTTTTTTCTAGTGGCATGTGCCACTGGTCCAAAAAAAAATAAAATTCAAATCTCAGTTTGAATTTTAGATCTCCACTAGAAAAATATTTTTATTTATGAACCAATCAGGAGATCTGTAAAGGTCAACAACTAACAAATGCTTCAATAACAAAGTGTTTAAAAAACACTTTTCTGAATTTGAATGGTAGTGTTATTAGAAATATTTTCAGTGTGCAGTCATACAGAATTACAACCCAGTGTTACTTCTAAGTCAAATAAGACTTCTTGAGATGGAGATTTTGAAAATTAAAGACTGAGTAAATGTGAGGCTAGCAAAAGTTAAGCTCAAATGCAAAGGAGAGGATAAAATTAAAATACAAACACTCTATAAATTAAGTAAATCACCGTAACTTGTTCATAATTTTGGAGTACGTGTCATTATAGTTGAATACATTTAATCATATATTTTCATTTCATATTACTTGGTGCTAGCATTGAGTTACAATAAAACTAATGCCTTGCTATTCTTAAATTAATTGAGAATAGATATGACCTGATAATTTTGGTAAATTCTTCCCTGATTAATCATTTTGAAACTATAATAAGAAAACATGGCTTTATAGACAAAATAATAGAAAATATTGAAATTGGTTTATAACTGCAATTGAAGTTACTGTTTCCTATCCAGGCCTTTACTCCTTACTTTACCTTGCTTGTTTTTATCAACTGGAAGACCGAGTAGATTGGTAACAAAAATCTCTGCAACAAAAAAAGTTAAAAATCCTACTCCTTCATTAATATGTGTATTTCATGTCTTATTTAATCTACTTTCAGTACTGATTTACCAGATATTTTCTGACTCTTGGTTAATAACTAGTAAGGACTACCAAAATATCTTAAAATACATATCTTTATTTTTCTATGCAAACAACAATTATGATTATTAGAACCTTTCTTGACAATAGTGTGGTTTCTCTAATTAATTACCCGTAGTAAATTTCACTGATGTGAAACAAACACCTAAAGCCTATTCCTTTTTTCAAGTTGGAAATCTGAAAGTCTCTTAAAGAAAAAGGTTCTTAGAGAAAACAGCATTCAGTTAGAATTCTGTAATTTTATGCAGTTATGGCCACTTGTTTCTTTTATACGCTTTCATATTAATTTCCGATTGAAGGATTTGCATTTAAATAACAACAGCTGCAAGATTTATGGCTTAAATACTGACAAAATATAATACAAAGGTACAGAAAAGTCTATTGCAATTGCATGATGATGGCTTAAAACTGTACTTTCCTCTTAAAGATTTTAATTCCACTGGTGAGTTTACTTGTTCTTTATACAGGAAGCAAAACCATTGCCTCTTTACAAGCTTCACTTTCACGTTTATACCAGCTGCAGATACTGTCCACGCTGAGACAGAAGAGGGTAATTCTTTTGTTCACTCTGACTTTTTGATTCTATTAAATTTAGGTAAGTAAATAAGAATGAAGAAAACAGAGACTTGAAAAGAAAGTGGTGACAGAAGGTTACTGAAAAAAAAATATACTGTGATATCCCAGAAAACTTTCTATTTTTCATTTTGTTTCAATTCTTTTAAAGCTAGTTTCTTCTTTTCTAAATTATCATTAACAAACAGGTTAACTCATAATGTTATAATTTCTATTGAAAATAAATTCTGTCAAGAACATAACTTTTCTAATAATTTTCTCCCAATTAGCAGTTTCTTAATACTATACTTGCTTTTCATCCAGCTTTTGAGCAATTTACTTTGTATAACATCCATATTTTCTTAGTATTCACTGAATTGCTGGAAATCCATGTATGGTCACTTAACAACAATTATACATGTAAAATTACACTCTTCAATGTAAAAGAAAATTTAGCAAGTTTGGAATGAGAATTTTAATGAATATTACCTTCCAACAGTAATTACGGCAAACACAATAAATATGAAGACACTTAAACTAAGACAAACAATGCTATTGCTGAAAATGTAGCGTTGTATCTTTTGATGAGCAGTAAGAAAAGTAAAACCAGAAAATAAATCAGTAAATACAAAGAGCTGATACAAAACAGAATGGGAGATGAATAGAGTAATTCAAAAATATCACAATGGACGTGGGAAAGACTTCATTATATAAAAAATACTCGTAATTATTGATAATACTAACTAGATTAAGTAGTTGAACACTCAAAGAGGTATATGACAGTCATATGGAACCATCTGGGGATAAGCTCTTATGCAGTGGGTTGATGTGCATGGCAAAAGAAAGGAGAACCTTCTGCTTGTATTTTTCAGCTACAGATGATCTTCCATAACTTCTGGGGCTTGTAAAGAAATAAAATAATAAAATGTACAAGAAAAAAGTGAAATATTTATCACTGATGTGACAAAACTTTACAAAGAAGGCATCATATTCCAGACAATTTTTTTAAAACTTGTATTAATTCAACATTAGTTAGAATTAAAAGCTCTTCTAAATTAAGAATTCCTTATAAAAACAGATGCTTTTATCATCTAGAATTCTTTTTCATAACAGGTTAAATAATAAATGGGAAAGACATTTAAGCAGGCTGAAAAATTATTAAATTAATGGTAATTTTTTTATATTGTGTATCACAAAAGAAAAAAATTGAAACCCTCTTCTTTAAAGACTACTTTATGTCATGTGTGTAGTTTCTATTTAGTAGTAGTATTTGTCAGCGCACAATGCTTGTGTAGAACTTCAAACATATCACATAAATTCTCATGTTCAACTATCATAATTGATCTTACCATTACCTCCAATAGAAAAATGCAGAGCAAAACCAACAGGCCATCAGCTTTAATTAGTTATCCTCTTGTTGTAATGTAGCCTGATGTCCAAAAAGTAACTGTAGAAGTATTACTTCTTTATATATCTAAATAATAACATAAAAAAATCATTTAAAAATCTATTAGTGACATTTTATTATGTCTTATAATTGAAGTAGTCATTATTCTACGAGACATCTACTGTGCTAGTAGACATTAAGCAAACATTAGCAAAACCAGAGAAATTTCATTGGAATTGAACTGTGTTATAGGCTGGGGGGGTGTTTGGTTGGTTGGTTGGTTGGTTTTTTTTAATTTTCAGTGAATCTTTTAGCCTAATCACAACGATGACTAAGTTTAAAATTCTTACTGGCCCTGAAAGGTGTCACAAGAATTTTCCAATGAAAATCTCTTGCCACTTTATACCCCAGCACCAGATGCCAGCAGCCTTGCTCTCAATTCTGGTGACATACTGCTGTGTAAGAAGAACTCCAACAACCTTTTAAAAAAAATCCCACCGCTGACCTTAGCTACAGCTTCTCAGTACACCAGTTTCTGCTCATGCATTTCACCTACCATACTACACATACCTACCGTATTCACCTCCATCCTTTTCTGATGGAGCTTCTTTCCCAGCATACAGCCTTCTCCAATTTACCTTCATGGGAACTTCTCTCTGTACTGTAATCTCCGCATAGCCAGGGAATACATCAATGTTGATAAAAGGTTTTGGATGCACTGGTTGGTTCCCTGTGTGGCATTAGCTTCATCCCATCCCATCCCTGCTGGCCTTCCTTATATAGTCTTTGTAGTTTAAAATGTAATGATCATTTTTTCACTTCTTCCCCACCAGTTTTCTACTGCATGATATGAATAAGTGTCCATTAGGGGTGCTGAAGCTACCTTTAGATAAAGAAGTGTCTTTTTTATTAAATAACCTTCAGCTGCAGCACAGACCAAAGTATGTGTTCATCCATTGAAATGGACTCATTAGTTTCACAGGATTATTTAAATGTGCAAATTATATTAATTACTACATAAAAACTTTTGGTCAGGTTGTACCTAAAAGGCATCAACCATAGAAATGTCAGCTGTGATAGTAAAATAATATATTCAGTTCAGGGGACTGCTTTAGTTCCATATTTCCTTTCTGGCTAACAAATACTGCTGTACTATTCTTAGATGTTCAGTTTACAGAAATATTTCAGAAATTTAGCATTAGCAGTTTCTTTACTTCTCTTGTCTCCCCTGAGAAAAAGTTTGCAGAGAAGAGCATTTGGTAAAGAAGCACTTTCCAATATCTTTCCAGTTTTTTTTTTACACTAAGAAGAGAAAGGTTGGTGAAACAATAGCTGCCCTTTTGTCACTGAGAGCAAAGGGAAAAGATTTTTTTTCATTCTTTCAATGATATATAGAATACCATTGAAATTTGAAGATGTGAGATGTGATTCTTTGCCTTCTAATGTGAAAAAGGCAACAGAGGTCTGAAACCAGAGTGAAATTCCCAAGTGCAGGCACATGAATAATTGAATAACAAGCTGTTTAGAGAATACTGAAGAACAGATATTCAGGGGAAAACAAAAAAAAAAAAAAGGAAAAGAGAAAAAAAAATTTTTTTATGACATTTAAAGAAAAATTTTCATAGAATCATAGAAATCAGTAGAATCCCAAAATGTTTTTTAAGACAAAAATATTGAATTTTTTTGTGGGTTTACCTTGGTTGGCTGCCAGGTGCCCACACAACCATTTTCTCACTTCCTCTCCTCAGCAGGATGGTGGAGAAAATAAGATGAAAATCTCATAGGTTGAGATGAAGACAAGCTTATTCACCGATTGCCATCACAGCCAACACAGGTTTTACTTGAGGAAGTTTAATTTATTGCTAATACAAAAATAGACTCAGTTACTCAGAAACAAAAGCAAACTAATTTCCTCCGTTCCAGTCTCCTTTTTTTCCAGGTTCAAACTTCCTTCCTCATTGCTGACTATCTGACATCCTCCTCATGCTGAGCAGGGCATGAGAGTGAGGAATGAGGGGTGGGGTCAGGCCATAGCAGCTCCTGTGTGTCTCTCCTTTCTCCTCCTGCTTTTCCCATGCTCGATGTGGCTCTCCAGCAGTTTCAGCTTTCTCCACAACACATCCACCTGCTCTGGCATGGACTCCTCCATTGGCTATGATGTGAATCTTCTCTACCCTGTCCTCCTCCATGGGCTGCAGGGGCACAGCTGCCTCACAGTGGTCTGCACCAGGGGCTGCAGGAGAATGTCAGCTCCAGTGCCTGGAGCACCTCCTTCTCCTCTGTCTGCACTGACCTGGGTGTCTGCAGCATTGTTCCTCTCGCAGGTTCTCACTCCTCTTGCACACAGCTGCTGTGCAACAGTTTTTACCCTTTCCCAAACATGTCTCTTCCCCAAGGTGCCACAGACCCTTTGGCTGCAGGGCCCTGCATGGATGGATTGGAGGCACCTGGATCCAGCTCTGTCTGGCCTGGGGCAGCTCTGGGCACTCCTCACAGAGGTCCCTGGAGCCCCCACTGCCTGTGCCTGGACATCAAATACATTAAAGCATTTTTGGTTTAATTTGGTTTAGTTATAAAACAAAGCAAATAAATCTTAATACTTTCTCCCCCTGTATGTTGTGATCACAAAACCCAATCAATTTAACTAAATAAGACATTTTCTCAGAAATTCTATTGATTTGGATGAACTCCCATTTCTCCGTGGAATACTAGTCTTATAAAAAGCACCCAATTATTAGTAATGTATTATGTCAACATCTGCAGGCTAATGAAACTTCTTTAATGAGAGAAAAGGGTCATTAAAATAATCTGTCACAAAAATTTTAAAATTGAAATCAATATCAGAATTTTCACACTAATTTTAATATTTAAATACAATTGAGAAAGACACTGTGCTGGTTTTAGCTGGAGTATTTAACTTCCTTCACAGTGGCTTGTATGGAGTTATGTTTGCATTTGTGCTGAACACGGGGTTGATAATACAGAGATGTTTTTGTTAATGTTCAGCAGAGCTTGCACAGAGCCAAGGCTTTTTCTGCTGTTCATACTGCCAGGCTGTGTATGGGAGCTTGGGAGGGGACACAGCCAGGACAGGTGACCCAAACTGACCAAAGGGACATTTCAGACCACATGGCATCATGCTCACTGTGGTGACCCGTAGTATATTTAGTGATTACATCCTACCTAACACATGAAATTACTCGTGAAAGTAGACAAGAAACCTTTTTCCCCTGTTCAAAGAGCTGAGTGCTAGGTTGTCCATTTTGATGATATTGGTAGAGAAAGGCAAAAAATGAAAAATGCCTTGAATTTGTGGTTCTGAAAATAATAATAACTTGGCTTTGGGTGCAACAGTATTTCCCACTGTGTCCACTGTCTTGGTAAATGACATCCTCATGCACAGCCCTTGAAAAGGCACATGGAGGGCTGGGTCCAGTGGCTCTCTCTAAGTGTATGCCTTAAAGGAAGTGAGGATAAATAGCTCTTTGACTTTTTAAAAAATAAAGATAAATAACGATAGTATATATTATAATTAATAATGATCACTTTCTAAATATCTTACAGCTTCAAGGCACTATGAAAACATCAAGTAATTAATGTTTACTAACTGAAATTACGATAATTCAATATGCAAAGATGCTGAAACAACAGAGAAGTTTTAAAACACACAAACCAAATCCCTGAGTCCACCTGAGAAACTGCACAATTTTGTACTGTCCTTGATGTGCTATGTAAGCTGACTGTCCAACAGCAGCAGAGTGCACTAGTAGAATAAATCATTTGGAAAAAAATACAGTCTCAAATGCAATCCAGGCTTTTAAATAAGTTGACCCCTTCTCCAGAGGGTGAAAATCACACACCTTGATGTTCAAGCTACTCGTGCTAGTAATAGATAGGAAAGAATTGACCAAACAGACAGAGATTTTATCTTTTTTTTTTTTTTTCTTGTAAGCAGCATTTTTCTGCTAATTGATTCTTAACAGCTCATTCGTAGTATGATTCTGCATTTTTATACACTTAGAAGTTCCATTGACTTAAACAGGAGTAGTGAGTGCACAAGGAATGGAGAACAGGGCCTTTGAAGTTCAGTATCATTATTTAGATTTTAGGCATGCCTGGAGACAGCACTCTAGATTAATAAAATGCTTTGCTTCAATTAGATCTGTGTCTCCTGCATCCCTCCCCAATTCCCTCTGCCCTTGTTTAACATACTCCCTTATCCCTTCACATTATCCAGACAGGTGCTCTCTGCTACCAAAGTGTTGCAAGTTTCACAGAAAAGATTCAGCGTGGGGAGGCACAGTACATATATATTGGTTTCTTGGCTGTGATGTATGAAAGGAGAATGTATGAGTCTGTATACGAGTCTGATTTGTTCTCCCTGAATATTTTGTTTCAGAGATTCTTTAAAAATATCTCTGAAATTTAAAAAAAAAATCTTAAAATATCTTTTAAACAGACATGTTCACTTCTCTGTATTGTAAGCACATTTTCACAATCTAGCACAGAAAATGCAAATCAAAGAAGTATTATTCTAGCTGATTAATTCTCAGGGAGAGGGAAGACAATATAAATAAATATATATATATTCTTTAGTATATATGAACTCAGATTTATGCCATGATTTTCTCTCATTTTCCACTGTATTAAGCCCCCTCATTACAGATTTCCTTGAAAGAGACTTAGGAGCATAATGGCCACTGAAAACTGACACATTCTGCAAAGTGGGGCCAGAAAATTATAAGTTTCACATTGAGTTCAATGGGAAAGTCATAAGGCCCTGCTCCTTCTCCCTTGGGGTATTTTCCTGTTTTATTGTCAGGACTATAATGGGCAATCAGTTCCTGAAATGGTGCCCTGCTGTCTAGATGAAGCATTTATAGGGTTTTTAAGCAGTCCATTTGAACACTGCAGAATAAAAAAAAAAAAAAAGTCAGTCCTTGTAAGTTCAGATTTTAGGGCCCTGATCCTGCACTGAACCATCAGCAAACCTCCTGCCCACTTGGCATTCAGAGCAGGAGAAGGGTCCTGATTTGCACATTTTCTGCTGCAATTCAGGCCTTTATTTATCATAGCTGGAAACAACACTACAAATAAAAATGGCTCTAAAATCCAAGTGTCTGTCCCTTTTAAAAGTAAACTTCCCTAGATTTATGCACATATATTTACATAGTAATCCTCTGAATGGAGAAACAGCTCCTAAAGAATTAGGGGATTACTACAAAATATATATCACAGATGTTTTCCATGCAGAAACATAATTAAAAAAAAGTTCAAAATTCGAAGAAAAGAAGTCTTTTTAAGTATCCAACATCACAACCCGGATCCAAGAAAAAATTAGAACTTATGTGCCAGATTCAATACAAGATTTAGGCCTAAAATGAAACCAAGAGATTTTAGGGATCACGTAAGGTTAGTCTAAATTGGGATTTAGAAGCCCAAACTTGACTACAGCCCAGATCATTATCTAGGTCATGTCTTTTCAGCACTTGTTAATCCTTACAATATCTAAATCTATAAAATGCCTTCCTGTGAGGCTTAAAGTTTACTACTGCTAAAAGTGGCCATACTTGTTCAGCCCTGACTACTAAAGACATATTCCCGTTGTCCAGATAAAGTCTAGGCTTAATCAGAGGATAGTAAGTCAGTGAGCTATCTACTTCTCCAGAAAAGCCTGAAAATACTGCTATGCTGGGGTTTTTTTTACATCTGCTTAATGCTCAGAACTGTTTTTCACAGAAGCTGAAGGCCTGCTACAAGCCCTGAGCCACCATTAGCCATAAAATTTACAGCAGCCACAGGAAAGAGGATGCTCCACCTGCCTGCAGACATAGGACCTCCATGAAGTAAGAGGCTGGGTAGTAGAACAGACAGAAACTTTATGTATAATTCCCTCCTAGTATTTATCTGGAAGAGTTAAATATGATTTTTTTTCAGGTCTTTATTCCTAGAACTATTGTCCTCACAACCAAATTGTATAGGCAATATATTTCTCTTCTGACATAGAAAAAAATATAATTTTTGTCCTACCCAAAGGACAGGTAGAGAACACTTTCTATGGTCTTTTCTGGTTACAATGGCTTAATTTCAAAAGCTAAAGCAAACATTTTTAGCAACTGTCTTCACCAAATTGTTGGCGGTGTCTCAGCTGGTCACAGAGCTTAGCGATTTAGGCCACTTGCATGGAGGAGGTATCAATTGCTTCAAGATTTAAAAATCTCCTTAGTAGACCAATGGTTTAACTGCCAGCCTACAGTTCAAAAGACAGGAAGTGCAATTTATCGCTTTCCAAAACCATTCCCTTTGGTGTCTATTCCCCCATGGTGTGTAGGCTCTCAAAATCAGCATCTCACTCTTTTCATCTAAATTCTTTAACATCAGAACAAGAATTTATTCATGGAAACTAGCTACTTACTCTCAGCTGAGTGACATATGTCTGACTTCACCATACCTTTTTCATTCTGGGCTCAATTAACCTTGTCTCCTGTAAAATAAAACAGAAGGATGAGACCATGAGCAGAACAGAATTTTTTGTGAAGACTGTTTTTGGGGGTTTTTTGTTTGTTTGTTTTTTTAATTTAAGATACACTGAAAGACTGAGGACATATCTCATAGATAGATATAAAGATGCATATGGCACCCTATCCCAAATTTTACCTGTCTGGCTATAAGCTGACTCAATTTCCAAGGCTGGGTGGTAGTATTAACATGGCACCAAGACCAAGTTAACCAGGAATCAGGAGACTCCAGAGAAAAAGAGAGTGTTGGCAACTTTGCAATTTTGAAAGGTTTGAGAATGTTTCAGACACTCCCTCAGCCTCAATGAATAGTTCTATTCAGTAGCAGGTGATTATCCTTAAGAGCAGGACCTATACACACAGAGAGAGCTAGTAGAGACACCCTACTGTGAGTGGTTTTTTGGCAAGCCTCACCAGAGACTTTGGCAGCCTCTCTTCCTCTAAAGTGCTACTGTGTTTTGCATGGTTGTATTCTTCATGCAAACAAATACCAGTGCCAACCCTAAGAACATGAAGAACTGATAATAATTATTGTTTTCTCTGCTGAATAGAAGAGAACTGCAACATCGAGAAATATCATGCTTTCTGAGATTTTTTTTTTTAGAAAATATATCTATTTCCTTAAGCTTAAGTAATAAAATCCAGTTATCTGACAACACATTTGAATTGTGTTTTCATTATATCCATGTATATTTTGAAATGGATTACAATTTTTAATTAAGGCCCCATGTGGTTATCCGAAAAGAGTAATTAGTAGCCCCCAATAAAAGTTTTATGTTAGTGCTTGCAAAATAATATATTAGACAATCTTAGAACAAAATAAACTAAAATGTGAAATGTCTTAAATATCACATTTGAGTCCAAACAAATGTTTCTTTTATTCAATATTTTCTACTCCATGCCATGTTTGACAAAGTATTTTCAGTAGATATACATTCATATAATTTCAATGCTGGAAAATATTTACTTGTTTGGGTTAAAAATATTTATCTACAGTATTTCTAGTGCTCACTTAACCTGGCCTCCTCTGGACTACTTAGTGAAGTTTTAATTCTGAGAAGCAGCAGAAAATTAGTACCACAAAAAATTGTGATGAAGAAAAGACATGAAAGAGAAAGAAATGTAAACAGAGACATAAAAGGGCAATGGGTTTTACAAATTAATTAGGAGCAACACACCAGGTTGGATGAGGCTTTGAGCAACTGGTCTAGGGGAAAGTGTCCCCGGCCATGGCAGGGGAGTTGGAACCAGATTAACTTTAAGGTCTCTTCTAATCCAAATGATTATATGACTCTATGCACAAGTTAGCAGTAAAACTATTTCCAGGGTTTGTAGCAATGTTCTATCATTTGCACGCAACATAATGTGCAGTCTAAAAAATCACTTAGGGTAGGATGTCTGCCTGACTTCAACTAGTGTTAACAATTGTTGAGGTGGGAGTAAGCAGGGTTTTATTGCTTGTCCACTTGCCTACAGGCTGCAGCTCTTTGAAACATATTCCCTTTTTGAACCTTTCTGTTCCAAATCAGGGAACAATAAAATTTGTTCACAAGAGGAAAAGTCCCCTACCTTTAAAAAAGATAAAATGTTCATGGCAAGATGACTCCAAAGAATTTCTCTGAGACACTGACAATTTGGTCTGGCCTGAAGGCTTTGCTCTGTTGAACAAACACAATTCATTTTGTCTTGTGAGGAATGCCACACCGAGTACGCAGGGAGCAGTGAAGTTTCTGCAGGGTAAGTGCAGAGATTCTATCTCCTAGAGTTCTGGGTTGTGATACAGGAGCAGTTAAGGCTGCCAAAAATATATATGTTAATGACTAGTCTAACTTTCAAGATCTCAGCAGCAAATGACTCACCTCATGCATGACAGTAGTTCCTAACCTCCTGATACTGGCTTGATGTTAGACAGACTAGAGACCTATTGGAGAGAAATGTTACTGCAGAGCTCTGAATTATGCATATTCTAGATGCACTAAGGCTGACAAGGCTGTGTGGGTGGAAGATGTCACTCCTACTGGCTGTGTCTTCATTACTGAAATTCAAACATTAGCTCTTTAGACTCCAAGTCTTTTGTTTACAAATGAATAATGAGAAGTCTAATTTGATAATTAATTCTTACTCCAGGTATTTTTAACTGTCTTTTGTTTACTCATAGATGGTGTACACAGGTTTTCTGGTCTAAGGGCCAAGGGAGAAAGATACACAAACAGTGACAGAAGACCTAATCACTATTTATGTTCATTTTTGGTGTTTTTCTCCTACATGGAATCAGCACATATGTGTTTACTTTTTATTACAGTTTTCAATTATTTGGGCCAGCAGATGGAAAGCAAAGGAGTATAGTGATAATTTCTATCACTAGTTCTCTTCTTATCCCTTTGCCTCCAGCACATGATCTGTGGTTTTTATGTGTCTTCAACAATCTACACATCAAATATTTATATTCCTAGTTCTTTTACCCTAATGGAGGAATTCAGTTGGTATTTCCATGGGAAATTCTACTTCTTCAAGAAAAGAATCTCAAGACTCCAAGTCATCTGCTTCTCAGAAAAAAAGAATCCTGCAAAATGTCTTCGAGTATAAGAATATTTTCAGCAGTCTGTAGGATTTAAATACAAATTAAAATTTCAGACTTAAAAGTCCTTGTATGGAGACATTACTATTTATCTGTTTCTACTGAAGGAATTTCACCTGATACATAGTAGGGTTTTAATTGTTTCATGAGGGAGCATTGTCCCCTGATAGACTATTACAGAAAGTTCTTGCTTCCTTTTTTTCCCTCACATGTGATTTAGCTCCCCCCTTATTGCCCTCTAAGATAATGACTCTGACCTTGACACAACTATTTTTCATTCTCCTTCAACACTGATGAATATCCATGATATTCTGTTTTACTCATATCACAATCTTCCATTGGACTGGTGATCCCTCACAATGCTGTTTACGATGTTTATATCAAGGGCCTCCATGGAATACAAATAAACTTCCCATCAGTGATGTTCCTGGATCTTAATACTTTTCCTTCTAACATAAACCCTTTTTCCTAAAGCGTGAATCCCTGTTGTTTTGATTCACAGAAGTATTTTCAGACAATGAATCAAATTGCAGAAGAGATTGTCTTGAGGAATAAACCCTCTTCAGATGTGCAAACAGGTGGCAGCTCTGATGTACCACTGCCTGGTTGTCACTGAGATAACCCTGTTTATTTAGTTGTATCTGACACAAATTTAGCAGCTTATGAAAGGAAGAAAATATAACCATTTATTTATTTCTTGTTTTTAAATAAAAGTTACAAACCCAGTGGCAGCCCATGAACAATATATTTGTAAATTTAATAACTTTATAGTAGTTTCATGGAAGACTTAGGGATTAGAAGATACGTCTACATTAGGAAGCAGTGCAGTGCAATAGGGATCAATCTGTGGAGTGAAACCATTAATTCAAGCAATTTGCAGTACAAACATTTTAGATAGAGTACTTTAGAAAAGCTGCACCCCCTCAAGTGCAGGGGTGTGCTCCTATAGCACAATTCTTCACCTGTCTTCTATGTACCCCATATAAGGGATTGAAATGTATTCTTCATCCATCCCTTTAATAATTACAAAGACTGGCAAAAATATAGGGTGAAACACCTCCCTAGAGATAAAGTGATGTACTATGTACTGACTTTGACATGTAATGAGAGATATCAAAGTAAATCCATGTCTAAGAACTCTTCAGTTTTTACCAAAGTTTTACCAGCAACACCCACAACTTTTACGACATCCTGAAAAAGAATTGTCTTTGGATTTGTGTTACCTACTTATACAAGTTAGAAGCTCTAACATATCTCTCAGAGTTTTATATAAATTTAGATTTTGAATGGTTTTTATTTGACATCTTTTATATAATTACTAACTTGTTTAAATATCACTGTGCTATTGCCTGAGGTAAATGCAGTAGAAAATCACTATGTTCAATGTTATTGTCTTATAGTTTCATCCCCTCTGTCAAACTGAGAACTTCTGTTAATTCTGCAGGGGAATTTTTATTTCATTTTCTTGTTCATTCCTAATGTGGATGAATAAATTGCTGGCTATCTACTTACAGATATAGAATATTTCTGTGTCAGTTAGCCAAGCTTAAAATGGATCTGTGCACTTTTGTCATTGTCACAGAAAGGTTTTTTTTCCCCACTGCACAATAATGAAATGTAGAAAAGGTACACATTAACTTTTTTCAAAAATTTATTTAAATGATTGATAGTCAAATCAACTGCTGTTCATTCTAAGGCAGGTTCTCAAACTTAATACAAACTAACTTTAGGAGAGAACCGAGCACATACTTAAATCAGACTTTTTCTTAAGAAGAGCTTGGAGTGAATTCAAAAGGTGGGTGTCAAGCAAGATTTCTACACTCATATACAACAGCTGTGGAAGAATACAGCACAGTGCTTGAAGTACTCAACAGCAGGGGGAACTGGGCACTGACTTCCCAACCCAATTTACGTTAAAGTGCCATTAGATAAAAAAGTTATGGTGATGGCAAGAGTATGGACCAGAATGCAAACCTGACTCTTCTCTACTCACTGCAGTGCCTTACAGAATAGAGGAATTAGGTTTTGTTTCAAATCTCCAGCTGTTGTGGCAATTGCTCTAAACACTGTGTTACTCATTTGAAAGACAGACTCCGACATGAGGGTCCAGCTTCATGAAGGCAGCTAAGTGTGTCTTAGAGTCACCTTCTCAAATTGGAAGGGAAAGGGTGTTCAGACATCTACTTTTATAATTTCAAGTTGACTGATCATAAAATCTTTCTGTTTAATACTCCAATATCTATATATTCTGTTCTTAGGTGTCTAATTCAGCAAAATACAGTTCCTGGGATATGGCACATAACATCTACTAGCACACAAGCTTTCCTTTGGAGCTTATTCTTAGGCTACAACTACTGCTTTAGGTACCTATGGGGGAAGGTTTTGTACCAGTGACATTTGCACATCTCTGATATCACTTTGGAGGTGACTAACATTTCCACTGGTAAAATATCCCCCTTATAACTAAGCTCTTGCCGGAGGCTATGCATATTAACACCAAACTTCTACAGCATTAAACTGGTAGGTGTCTTGATAATTAGATTAAATTTTCATAAAACAGAGACTACTCAGTGTGCTTCACAGCGAAGCCTGAAACACATTCTGAGTATTTCAGATATACTGGAATATCTACAAGAACTTTGGCAGGACCCTAAATCAGCCAAATCTTTGAGGAGGACCAGCCTAGATCTTTCTGCTAGAGTGACCTCTCTGAAAGAAACTGAAAATACAGACTTCATCAGTTCTTTCAACTAGGACAGCTAAATTTTTGGACAGAAAGACTCAACATGACTAGGATGATTAAAAAAATGTTCACTTCATTATTAACTTATAAACTAAACCATTTTCCCCCACTTTAGTTCCTCCATGATCTTAAAGGTAGGTCCTTGCTTCTACACTTTACTTCAGTCGTTCTGGAAACTTCCCAGCTAGAGCAAATCCACAGTCCCCTGTAGTTGGTAGGGACACTGCTCCTGTCATCCCTGAAGCCTCTAACAATGGTTTCAGTATTCCTGACCTGCAGGATACCAATTCATTCCTGTACCTCTCACTGCCTCCTACTTTCACCCTTGGCAAACCCTGTGCCTCTTATCTCTGTGCTTGCTGAGAATGCTTTCCAGAAAACATCCAAAATACCCTGCAGAGATCCACATGGCCCAGGTATTTTGAAGGAACAGAAACATAATTTTGAAAAGTGAATTAATAGAAAATAAGGAGAAAAAAAGTAGAAGAAAATTCTCCGAAGAATTTACAATTGTTATCTTTACTCTACAAAAATTATGTCAACAGAAGGCAAGTAATCATCTAGGTCATCCCATTTCTTCATGGCCCTCTTACACAGCATCTCCTAGTTCAGTGTGCTGGCAGTTTTGCACCCCAGGCCTATCACCCAATACACCCTTAGACTGCAGAGCAAGGATAGATTCTAATGTTGCCACACTGCAGCAGTAACCAAGGGCTGCAATATTTATTTGTAAAACTACTGCTTTCTTAAAAAGGGTGTCCAGAGTCCTAAAGTGGCTAAAGAAAATTGACTTCATGGGTTCAGAAACTGTTTGAGACAAATTAAACAAAACTCAGTATTTCAACCTAAATTCAAACCAGGAGCTTTTTGTTTCTTTGTTTGCTAGCTTGTTTGTTTTTTCAAGTTTAGTTCTGCCAACAGCGGTTACAGAATTGGTTTCATAAAGGGAGTTTGAAACCATTGATTTCATATAGGCATTATTTAATCTCATAGGAGCAATGAGGAAAAAAGATTCTATGCAGAAATGTTTATTCATTGGTATTCATATCTTAAAGCTCTCTGTACTCTGTGATAATATGACCTTTGTATTTTCTATTGACTACCAAACTTCTATTCAATATAATACTTTATTTAAATATTAATGCATTAAGGCATATAAGTATACTGTATGTTAACTTTTGTTTCTTAACTTATACTAACGGGTTTAGATTTGGGAAAAAAAAATGAAGCATGTCCTTGAAAACTTGTAACTAGATCTTTATAAATATTACAAAAACAATAATTTTGCATCAGTATGGTGAACAAGTAGCAAAGTGCCTGAAGAATATAAATTGGATGTTCTCTAGAAGAATTGGTAAAGGTTAAAATTCATCATTTTAACTGATAGGCTTTCTTTGGGAAATAACTGATGCAGTGAATACAAAATGCTATGATAATTTTATGTTTCTCCTCAGTGTTGTTTTTTTTTTTTTTTTCCCTTGAAAAATAATATCTCTTTGATAATAAAGCACACATTTTTTCATTCATTCTAGATCTAAAGTTTCCTACAGTGCTTGTCTTCATACATAGCTGATAGGTTTTTTTTCACTTTAAATGGAATCTTTTTATCTGAATGGAGTCAACTCTTCTGTCCAGGAAAGGAGAGGTTGCAGTCTTATAGGAAATACACAGTGATTCAGATCATTTTAGGAAAAGATTTAACCTAGTCATGGTATGAAGACTGGTTGCTAAATGCCACATTTACTACCACAGTTTCCATAGTGATTTTCAGACTGTAGAAGGCTGGAGGGTAAACTAGAAAAATAGGCATAAATACAATTTATGCTAGAAATAACGACAGTATTTAGGAGCATCTGTTTTTCCCAGGCACTGCACCAATGCCAGTAACAGATAACTTTTCTTTTCAGAGTCTTACCATCTACTAAGTGAAGTAGAAAGGTACTGCCGTCTTTCTATAGTTAGAAAATTGAGTTACAAAGAAATTGAAAGACATTTCTTTCACAGTCATATAGGAAGACTGATACAGAAATGAACCCTGATCTTTTGAGTTTCAGACCAGGTTATAAACTAGACTTCAATTTTCCACTGAGTAAATTTACCCCATTTTACTATTACTCAAACTGCAGATTAACCTCCTGTGCTGATGGCAAGAAGGAGCAGACTTGCATGTAAATCTGGTATCAATTTGTGGAGATTAGTTAGTTCCAAGTAATATCATTTCTTTCTATCATGTCAGTACTTCTGCCCACAAAAGAGTGTCAGTGCTTTTTAAACTTGGGATCTGAAACAGGATTTAAATTGGTTTGCCAATTTAAAACTTATGAGTATGATTAGACTGTGGCAAAACAGGGACACACAAGTCCAGATTTGTATTTGGCATTGCTGGCAATCAAGACTATCACTGGTTCAAATATTTCCAAACTTTCTCTGTGTGATATTAATTGCCCACTCTGAGTTTCAGGCAAGCTGTCATCTCCAGGAACAAGCTCTGTGGCAGACAGACCCTGTAGCTTGTCACTGAGCACCACTTCAGTAGGCTAAGAAAAGAGCTACAAATACATGCACACAAGCCCCATGTTCACAAACCGCACTGTGCCGCTGCAGGTTAGGGGCTTTCTTAATTCACCTTCAGACAGACAAATCTCTCCAAAAGTTCCCCACAAAAGACATAGTGACTCTGAGTATGTAAGTGTGTGAAGTTCACCCCTAATCTTTACATGATTTAAGAATTATTCCTACTCCTTTTATATCATTCTCTCTTTTTTTTTTTTCCCTTTTCATTCTGCAGGCTGTTCAGATAAGGATTTTCACTGTCATTGTTCCCACTCTACTCTGAATAAAGTGGAGTGTATGAAAAAGCCAAAATCACAAAAGGACTCACAAATACTGATGCCACCATTGGACTTGAATTTAAAGTTATCTCACAAGGACACTGTTAACATTTATCCTCCTCTCTGTAGGCCAACAAATTAAAATATTACTTGAAGTCTCAGATCAGTTTCTGCAAGAGCGTTTCATTTTGATTGATATCCTCTATTAATATCAGTGATGCTAGTTAGCTTTAAGACACCCCAAAGGGTAGTCAGCTAGTTAAAACTCCACATGAACCTCATGCCAGCTGTTTAGCCCCTTGAAAGTTTTCCTGAGCATTGGCAGAAGACCTTATCAATCATTACAATTAAGTGCCTTCAGACTGTCCCTTCTAAGGGAAGTCAGCTGAAGTACCATCTGCTATTTTGCTTTCAAAACTCACTGGTCTCCTCTAAGCCAGCCGCTTCACTTCTGAAATTACATTTCTTTTTCAGGAGAGTGATGGGTTGATGAAGAAAAGTTTTTGTTTCAATAATCAGCAGTTTCTATGATGTGACATAATTTTTGTAGTGCTCAGGGCCTTTTACAAATCAAAAGGAATCCAACTAAAACAGTAATTAATGTCAAATGACTAGTCACATACGGTTGTATTTAATTAAAAAGTTCTAATCTTTGATTAAAACTCCTCACATGTTCTTGTGACTGCAAACTATTGTCTAAAAAGAGAAAGTAATTGGGTATGTAATCTATTGTGTCTTCTAACTGACACCTGCTAATTGTCTCAGTAGCAAATGGCAACAATTTAATTTAGGAAGTCAAAAAGTTTATCTTACATGTTCGACAGATTTTTTTCTGTATTCTGTGTTTTCTGTATTCTGTATTCCTTTGCCGCATTAGAAAGGTCTCTTTCTGAGTGATCTTTATCCCTCTGAGAATTTTCTGCAATCTAACAACATGATGTCCTATAGTAAATTCAAAAGATATTTACTGGACTATTATTTTAATGTGCAGTTAGTGTTTTAAATGCTATTAATCTCAATTTTTTTTCTAAATATTGACTTATCTGAACAGTGGATGCTGCAAATAGGTTTCTATATTCATGGCTTACAGGGAGAAAAACAGGAAGAGTAAGCCACAGAAATTATCTCCACAGAAATTCTAGCATTCAGAATTTCAGCTGGTGAAAATTTGGCAGCTTTAGCCACACTCAGCACTATAGTGAAGGACCTTGCCCCTTTTCCTCATCCTCTTGGGGTCTTAGCTTCAGTACTAGCAGTATAAAGAACACCGTTAAGGCAGAAGTGCCTCAGAGGAAAGAATATTCTTTACCAGCTTCTTCCATTTTTTGCTTTTGCTCATCAGTGCAGAGTCAAACTGTGATTTAGCAAAAATTATAGTCACTATTACGTCTGTGTTTACTGCTGAGGTGCTCTTTCTTTCTAGGCTTATTGTTAATCTGCTAGCAATATTTTTTTTTCTTTCTGTCTTCTATGGCATGTGATCATTTGTTGTCTGTAGTTTTTCTGAACTAGAACCGTGACACTCCGAATATACTGGAGTGAAATTCCCAACAAGTATTTTGTCTGCTTTATGCCTTATTTTACCAATATATTAAAAAGCCCTTTGGCACGTTGAATGAAGCATTCTCAGGGAAGAATACCATCAATACCATCAAGAATACCAAGAGGTAGGTGAAGTGTGTCTGCAAATATATTTTGGTTCTGATGGCTTCAGACTGGTAAGCTGTGACACCTCCAGTCAAAACTACCTACTTGAGCACAGTAATTTTCAACTTTCTTGCAACCCAAACACATCTGGACATACCCCAGTATCAGGCACTGGGATGATGCCACTACAAAAGGACCATTGCTACCCAAGTGGTGATTGTGAAGGTGTCTGTGTGGAGTGGCCTGATGGTATCTCCTGAGTTGAGTTCTACAGAGAATTCTAAGTCCTCTGAACAGGGCCTATCCTTTTTCATCTATGAATTTACAAAGAAAGTAAAGAACTGCTTTCACTACTGTACAGTTAGAGGAACCATAGCACATCAAATAGAAAACACTTATCCAAGATCACAGGCCTAATCAGTAGTAGAGCCAACAAAATAAACTTGTCACATGATTTTCATATTCCTTCTCTACAATCAAAATATAAAAATAGCTGTCTACCAATACACATGAATGTATAGAGAACAGATAACAATACAGACGATCTAGAAAGCTTTGTGACTTTTTCTACAGTAAATTGGCTGCAGCTTGTCAATAGAATAGTAAATAAACACAGCAGGAATCTTGACAACTTTTTTTTTTTTTTTTTTTTTTTTTTTTAACATAACGAGCTTTCAAATATCTGAATTTGGGCTCCTTGGCCAAATCATCTCTTCTGTCTTATCTACAGTATCTCTTCCTGCCTGCTTCATGCCTTCATTATCTCTTACCTGCTGTGACCTCTTAGCCACTGCAACCTTCTTCCCTCTAATCTCCCTCCTCCAGTCCACTCCAAACACTGCGGCCAAGGTTATCTTTCTTGTTCACAGCTCTGATCATGTCGAGTCCTCTCTCAGTCCCTCAGGTGGTTTTCTGTCTCATTACTCTACAAGGTCAAATTTCTCCTCTGCAATTTTGAGGCTTTGCAAGAGTCTGCCTTAGTCTACCAGTGAACTGAGTCCTTACTCTTTCCTGGCTCTGATACAGTCCTGCTTACTGTATTACTTACATAGCTCATGCATGACTTCCTTCTTCTATTCCCAAAACTGTTTACAGTGCCTAAAATATCCTCTCTCCTCTAACCTGCCAACCAACTTAACACTCCTCTTTCATGTTTCTTTGCGCATTCTGTGTAAATTTGTTTATGAGTGCTTTGGAGCAAGAGGCTTGTTTTTGAAAATACGAGGTTTTTGTGAAGTTGCAGGTATAACAATGAAGTTGACTAAATAATTATGAAATTTACTTCATCTTGCATCACACTGTAAATAAATATACAAAGTAGCATTTAAATATATTCATACTAAGTAAACAACAGAAATGTCTCCAGTTCTCTTCTTCTCCTGTTTTATAGTGCAGTAAAAGAAGAGAAAAGTGGTTATTATGTGTGAGTCAGATATAATTGACAAATTTGATTCCTTCACCACACCACCTTTCCTTTGAAGGCTGGCCACAACCAGCTGATACATATTTAAACCACAGCTTGGACTTTATGGTGGAGTAAAGTATACTTTTGATTCTCATTAAGACATAATCCCTGAAAAAAAATTATATGAGCTCTGTGACTTTCTCACAAGAGCTTTGACCCACAGTTAATTTTGAAATAAATATACTGTCTTTCAACAAAACAGCTCCTACTGAAAAAAGACAGGTACACCTAAATCTGTAAAGCAGGGAAAAAAAAAAAAAAGAAAGAATAAAGTGGATCATGGAAAGAAATCATAGGCAAGACATATAACAAAAATGTTGGGCAAAGGTTTATGGCAGAAGTTTGATTTCTCTCCTCCTTAAAAAAAAAAAAAAAGTAACAGACACAACAGAACCTTTTATTCTTAGGAGCTTCTCCTCAGTCAAAGGGCATTTCAGCTTGTTTATCATACAAATCTTCCCCATAATTTAGCTATTAAGCAAGAAGATTCTATAATCTATTGTCAGTTAAATTAATGTTTGTAAATCTTTACTGCTGATGGTATTATAATACCAGAAGCATCTAAGGGCAACTGCTATCAGTTTTATTGATAGAAGCAGTGGGAAATGGAAAGAAAAACTTGCAGCAGCAAATCAGTAACTCTTTCAGAAGCAAATGCAGTGTATGTGATACATATCTTTTAGCTTAGCTATGAAGTGAACTAACAAAAGAAATAACAAAAAAATCCTTGGCCACACAAGATTTGCATCTTGATATGTAATTAACTTGATTAATTAGAAGTATGCTTCTTAAACTGTAATATGTAGACAAATGAGAAAAAAAAAAACTTTAAAAAAAAAATCTGCATCTGATGCTACTGTGGGAAAATAATCTCCCTCTCCAATTTATCAAAGTAACTTGAACAGCAAAAGAGATAAAAATGTGTTATTATAAAGTGACATAGGAATTAATGTGATTGAGTTCAAAATACAAGATTGGTCACTAGCTGCTTAAACTCAGACATGCTTTCACATTTGTGACACGTACTCCACACATCTGGAGACACATGCCAACTGTTCATCTGCTCTAACTGTGTTGGTAGAAGTGGTTTTTTTCATTATTCTTTCTTTGAAATACATCAATGATGCTAGAAATATTGACACCTGTAATGAAAACATGTAGTTAAATTCAACCACACCTGTTAATGTCAGGTGTAATTGCACTGGTTTTAGTAAAAACGTACCAGAGACTCTACTCCCACTTTGTGGTGCTAGTGAGTTAGTGTTGATAATGACCAAATCTAAATATTTTGATTGTAAGTACTGTACTTGAAAAAAGAAATTTAAAAATTCAAATTTCATTGAAACAGACTATCTTTTCTTTTTCAGTATATTGCTGAAGCAAATAAAAGCAGAATTTCAGTGTGGCAGTATATTTACATACTTGATTTTAAATAATTTACATTACCTTTTAATAGGATTTTTTTTACTGGCTGGTATGGCAGAAATCTTTCAAATTAATAACTCCAAACTAAAATCATTGTTGTGCTCACCTATACTAAGATTAAAAAATCACCCCTATTTTGAGTACCACAGTGTGTACTTTTGCTGCCTCCAAACTGAATGGCATAATTCTTCAGGCAGGCAGGCAGGCAGGCAGGCAGGCAGGCAGGCAGGCAGGCAGGCAGGAAGGAAGGAAGGAAGGAAGGAAGGAAGGAAGGAAGGAAGGAAGGAAGGGAGTTTTTGTTTAGGATATGATAAGAGTCAAGCACTGTTGTTTAGCCCATGGGTCTCAGTTTCCTTGTTGCTGTTGAACACAGCAGCTTTCCATTTAACATTCCAATTTTCTCCCTGTGTGATTTTCAGTGCTGTGACATTTAGAGGGGATGACAAAATCTCAATACTTGTTTATTCCATAGGTCAATATTCCAAATAGTTTTCTTGATACATTAGAAATGTTAGCTGCATTACTGTTAATATTGACACCTGATATTTACTCCACAGAAGGAAAAAAGGTCACGTTTTTGTCATATCTTTCTTTTTAATTAATTGCATAAATATGCTTAATACTGGAAAGGACCTGTTAAATCCATCAAGAATTTGTTCTGTTCAGAAGGGTAAGTGTAGCCTTGGCTAGACTATAGCCAACTATGAAGTGATTTAATAATTTTAAATTCATGCCATTTATGCACAACACTAAGTCTCCCAACATATTGGTATTTGCCTAACTCTGTATATTAACCATCTTTGTTCCCTTTATGTGACAAGGTGTGAACACTAATTATTGTCATTTTTCTTTTTTGGTCCACGAACTGGAAGGACAACATATTAGAATCTACCAGAGAGCATCCACAGCTTCAACTCTAAATGAACATACTGAAAAAGAATAATGTCTCCAAACAGAATAAAGGGTTTAAATATTAATATTCCAATTTACTTTTGTTTCTTAGTAGAGGGCCTACACTTTGTGAATGTGGGCATTTAGTGATGTGTAGTGTAGGTCTGCCAGGTGTAATTTTGTATTGTATCTTACTTTAAATTCTTTGACCTAGACAGCATAGACAATAATTTGATCTCTTTTAGGTCTTTCAAAATCCTCCTGTGAATTTTTAACATTTTTATTTCATGCATTTACTCTATAATAAGTGGCTTTTCAGAGGTTTGGGTCCAATTCCCAGGGCAGCTAGTTGTTTGAGAGAGTTGATGTTTACTACAAGACAATAAACAATGGCCCCTGTTTGTGAATGCTTTCCCATAAAGTCTGTAAACCAAAGAGCTTGCTACATCAACTGCTTTAGAAAAGTCACAAGCAAAACTTTAGAATTGTCCTTACTCATTCGTTAAAAAAAACCCAACCAAAATACCCCTGGAAGTTGTGATTAAAAGTTCATTAATTAATTGTTTTTTTTAGAAATACAATTGCATGGGGACTTCTGAGATTTTTGCATCACTTGGGCCAAATGATATCAGGATGATCATGTAGGTGGAGGCTGAAATCTGGTTTGATGAGCCTTTAGGAGGAAAATGCAATAAGCAGCCACTTGGTCTGCAAAGAGCAGGATCAGGATTACAGTCATAACACCTTAGACACAATTTATGTCTGCTGAAGAAGTGAATGCTATACTAACATGACAACAGCCTTTAAAAATCAGACAATGATCAGGAACGCCACATTAGAGAAGAAAACAGCAAAGTAATTGAAAATGCATTTCTTCAGCAGTGTTCTATATAATTATGTATTGTAATAAGAGCTCAGTAATGTCTGAATTCAGGCATTTTTGTGACCTATTATATTTCATACAGCTTGACACCTCATATTAGCAAATATTTTTTCTTTCTTGTGGTTGTACGTGGTCTTCAATACACAGGTTTTTTGATAGACATTCATCACTGTAGGATGAGAACATCTAATACTAGTGCACCAAGTACTACAAATTAATCTACTTTAATTTCGTTCTGGCACCCTTGCTTGAAAGAGAAGTGTGTGATGTGACCTGCTTCATCTTTTAAAATTAACATTACCTACATACAAATTTTGCATATATTTTCATTAAAGCAAGCTTAGCTAAAGAGAAAAGCCTTGCAACTGAAGCAGAAACGTGCTGAGGTGTAAAATGGTCAGTTTCTTGTGGGATTTCATTCCACTTATCAAGTCTGTCCACCAAAGATGTCAGTCCCTCTCCAGATAAACTTTATTTATGTCAGACTGTTCTAATGAGACAAAACCCCGAAACTGTCAACCAGTTGTCACAAAGGACTCGGTCTTTTTGATACCCTGAGTCATTAAGTACCTTCCAATAAAGGTGAGATGTTGAACTTGACTGGTGCGCTCCAACACAGGCTTTGTGCCCTCAGACATCAGGTGGCAGCGAGCATTACAGAGGAGCTGCACTGCAGTACCCTGGCAGAGTTTCCCAGGCAGTGAGGGTGTGTTTATGGTATTACATAAACAAGGATATAAGGGATCCTGGATCATCATTCACCATAACCAAATGGTGTGTTCTTGTGCCTTAGAGATTCTTACACATCCTTAGTTTGTCTTTTCAAGTAAGTTTTTAATTAAAAAAGCAAATTTTACTTCTTCAGTAAAGCTCTAAAGAACAATCCTCCAAAAAGCATTTCATTTAGGTTTGATACAAGTTACTGCATGTTAAACAGGAACTAGTTATTAAGAAATACAGAGTAAAAAAGCATTAAAAAACTAATAATATAGTCCCTACATCTAAATAAATGTATTAAAATAACTATGCTATTTTAGTAACAAACCAGACTCATCAGCTCTAAATTAAATACCTGTACTGTAAAAAGATCTTACCTTAAAATATTACCCTTCCCAATATAGTAGACCCTCCTTTATGCACCACAGTGGACATGCTTAGTGGAAAAGGCAAATGGCAGAAGTTAGCCCTTTAAATATTTAATGCCTCTGCACATTAAATAAAACTGTCTGCAACATATATTTTGTAGTGATTTATTTGCAATTCAGATGTTATCTCTAGATGTATGTAGAACCATTAAGTCTGCTAACAAATTTAGAAATTATAATAAAACAGAAAATTGTAGCAATTCATTTATGTTAATTTACTGACACTAAATTCCTCAGGGCAGCAGCCATGAATACACTTTCTTATACAAAACTAAACCTGTTTTGGTACCTAACACATCAACATTAATGACAGAAATACTAGCTAAGATTTGTATTTGCATAGATTTGTTTGTTTGTCTTACTTTATTTTTTGTGTGGTTTACCCAAAATATGCACTTTTGAAAACAGCAAAAAATTATTTTATGTACTCATCGTTGAGATGCCTTGAAGGACCTTATTTCCAGGACATGGACACTTCACAGTTTTAAAAAATCAAGCCTGTTTAATATGTCTTTCATAAAGATAAAAAATTTCACTAAGAGTTTTTAGTGGTCTCAAAGATACAGTATTTCATATTTTAATTTTAGGATCTGTTTTTGTTTTTGCATCAGGTTATAGGATTTTTTAAAATGTTAATTTTGCACCTTGGTTATTACATTCTGTTCTGGCTTTTTTATAGCACTGGCTTCTGACTAATCACTTATGACAAGACTGTAAGACAACAGTTTGCCTGCAGAAAGGGGGATGTGTAGCAGCACCATCCCAGGAGCAAACAGAGAAGAGAATTACGACTTTTAGAAACATAATTTCCTTTCTTGCTTACCCCTGGCTCTAAGGGGGGCACAAACCCCTACTGCTCTGTGCTGGCAGCCAACTGTCAGTTCAGCTTATCTCAGATGGCCAATGTGTTGAGGAGATGAAGCCAAAGTCCTGCATGGCCTTGAGCACCAGATGCCAATGCCCCATCAGGACAGGGACCAGTGGCCCCTCACAGGCTGCTGTCATCACTCTCCAGCTTTTGCTGTGACCTGAAGTCACACTAGCCCATGCCAGGAAGCAAGCCCTCAAGTCTCCCTTATTTTCCTGCACACTGGGGATAAGAGTATTTGACAATCCTGTTTGGTGATCATGCCACTGAAACCAGTATAGAGATCTCAATTTGGTAGTCAAACAAGGCAATACAATCATCTCCTACCCATTACCCAGTTGTAGATATACTGGACACACTGGGAAAGAATCTCATCTTTTAACTCCTGAGAGCAAATCCCTCACAGGCGGGCCCCTCCCTGGATTCTCTATTACCATCAGGAGATGAAAGGGAGCTTCGTACAAATAAATGGCTTGTGTAGCACCTACAGACGTGTCAAACTTTGAAAACCTCATGCTCTAGACAGCCTCGCCTTGCTGCTAATTGGTATGTTTTTCTTTAAAAAGTGAAGATTCTAACCTTTTACTTGACAGGTATGTGGGTAAAATGCCACACATTTTGAAAGTTTATCTATAGTCTGCTGTTTACAAGTCTTGTTTATGTTGGAGCTCACACAGGAGTATACAAATGAAAAGGGTTAGCAGGAACAAAACTGGATGGTTGGTTTCAAATGGACGTGTAAGCTGGCAAAGAAAGGTTTTCAGCTACAAATAGTCTAAAGATGTCGCTCCCTTTTAAAAAACATACAAATGTAACACTTGGCTCAACAGATTCCTTTATTATCACAATTTATTCCTAGTTGTGTCCCTGAACTTTTGGGATGGAAAGCAAAGGCAGTTTCATTACCTGTTTTGGGTTGGTTTGTTTTACTTTTGATTTTTTCCTTCTAATCTTCTGAAATTGCAGCTAGGAGAGAGTAAATGGGATTCCATCTCTCAGAGAGATTTAGCAACAGAATTGTTTACAGAGTCGCAATCAGTCATGTTTAAAGCAGAGCTACTAACTGCATAACTAAATAAGGGAATACTTTGGAAACAAAAGGGTTGCACAACAGGTAAATTTAGCTTGTAGAATCTTTAATGTCCAATGCTTAAGAAATTTCATTCACCCTTAGAAGAGTTTGAAATTTTGTCAGGGGGTGTAAAATGCTAGCCTAGAAAAACTAAAATGGAAAAAAAATTATGGAAATAACTAATTAGTAACAATCTGTCTTAATTCCTTTATTGATGTTGCTGTTACTGGTTTTGTTTCCAGTATGAACATAATTTATCTCCTACAAATTTATACACACAGACTACTTAGCATTTACAGTTCAGGCTTACTCTCTTCAGGAAACTAGAACTTGATTTCCAGCTGCACTTGGAATGCAAGTTTCAAAGATGGTATCTCCATCCCACCTGGGGAGTAATTGTAAGAATATTGTGGATAAGGATTACCTAGTACTTTACATGTGAATTATTCTGGAGTCTTCCTCAGTGTTCTGCTTTCTACCAATACTGGAGGGTGGCAGCATCAGCTCCGAAGACACTGGTCTTCCCTCACACGGAAATTGCTGATGTGTGACTGATGTCTCGGTTTTCAGCCTCTAAGTAGTGCTTTGTGAGGAGAAAGTGATGCACTGAACTTTACCACACTTCCTTGGCCACAGCCAGTAAACATTAGCTCTGAAGCAATTGTAATACTGAAATACTATAAGAGCAAAGAGACTCAGTGACAAGCTATATGACTATTTCAGTGAATTCCAATGTATTAATTACTATTAATAATATTAATATAATGATATTCTTAGGGACCTTCCTACATAAGAAGGATGAGAAATATCCAGTAACTTTCTTAGATGCTGTGGCAATAATTTTGTTTGATATATTGTTTGTTTAATGAAGAGAAGGAAAATATTTGTTCCATACCAAATATCACTGAGAACAACCTTTAAGATTACTAGGTAGGGTCTTTTTCTTAGAGTTCTTCCAGCACATGATTTTGCCATTAAACAACTCTCATTAAATATATTTATCAAGACTTTTGTTAGGGTCTCAATTTTCTTTGATTTTCCTGGTCTTTCATATCATCCGCTATGTCTAGAAATGTTATTTAACTACAAAGGCCTATAGTAACAGAACAAGGGGGAATGACTTTAAAATAAAAGAGGTTAGGTTCATATTAGGTATAAGGAAAAAAAATCTTTACTGTGAAATCTTTACTGCCCAGAGAACTTGCTGATCCCCATTCCTGGAAGGAGTCAAGGCCAGGCTGGATGGGATTTTAAGCAACCTGATTCAGTGAAAAGTGTCTGTGCCCATGACAAGGATGTTGAAACTAGGTAATTTTAAGGTCCCTTTCAGCCCAAATCATTCTGTGGTTCTATGATTTTGGCTTCTCCAACTTTATCCTCTATCAGTACTTTTATCAGCAAAATATAAATCATTTAGCCAGATCTTTGAGCTTGATCTGCTTCTACCTTTTCCTTAAAGCTAGCACTATCAGAACTCTCAAGAAAGTTTTAAATCTCAAAGATAAGATTCTACTCAAAACAAAGCTTGATAAAACATCCAAAGTTAGACAGAGTGTGATGGTGCAGATGAACATCCACTGGCTCATGCTGATGTAAGAGGCCATGCATGGTCCCAGTCCAGCAGCTCTGCAGATTATGCACACTTCAGTCCCCAAGCCCAAGAGAGTATTTTCTTTCCTTCTCCTCTGAGACTTATATAGTAGTTCTCTTCCCTGCTTTTCTCAGCTTTTATTGGAGTTTCTGCTCACTCTTGATTTTTTTTTATTTCCTTCTTCCTCCTTCCTTTTTATCCTGCATTTCCATAAATTTCTTTATTTGACCATTCTCAAAGAAGGCACAGTATCTCCAGAGCAGCTTAAGCCAAAGGGGAACAAGACAATGAAAATCTGTCCTGTCCTGCCACATAATCTTTTAAAACCACAGGAGGCATTAACCATTAACAATAACTACAATCAAATTAATTCCATCTATTAAACCAAGTATTTCATAAAAATTAATTATGTTTATGTATTTCTAAACAAATATTTAAATCATATTAATGATAGGTCTGTGTGCTCTAATCTCTAACAAACTTGTCAAAAATAATTCACAAAACAGATTTTCATCAGTAAAGTACTTCATTATTCAGTGAAGCAAAGCATATTGTTGATCTCTATATGGTTTGATGTAATTTACTCTGCAAAGAAAAATTGTCAGGTTTAAGAAAAATCCATACAATATTTGCTTCAGAAAAGGTTTGAAATGCTTCAGAGAATATCCTTTATTTGAAAATGCAGATATTTCCTTTTCTTGTTTACAAGATCTAGTGTCTATATTTACAGTATATTCCTATCTCACTGGTACTGACAGTGCGTGCATTATGTTAACATGCCAAGTCATATGATCATATTACTATGCCACATCCCAACTCCAGCACTGGCGTAATATTATGATCAAATGACTAAAGTGTTTTATTTTAAAATGTTTAAGTTTTTTTTAAAGGAGGCTACACAACTAAAAACCACCAGCCCCCTTTACCATTATCTGAGCGTCTCTTTCTCATCATTCTGCCCAGCTGCTCTGTGAGCTACTGGACAATCTCAATCAAATTTGCAAGTAGTGTAAAGGTGGTTTTAGTTTAAATTTCATTTCAGTGAGTGGGTATGTGTGCAACATAAATCAATACCCTGAGAGAAGTAAAGGTAGCTGTTGTACCTTTCCAGGCAGCTGCTGCCTAGCCCAGCAGCATGTCCCTCTCAGCCAGCCACTCATAGCTGCAGGGCAACCATCAGACTCAGAAGGAATCTGGTAGTAGCAGTAGAGGGAAAATTAAAAGACACACCTGTAGGAAACCAGTTTTCAGTATTTCAATTGCTTTTAGAGAAATTGCTTTTTTAAAAAAACTCATTAAGAAAACTTTTTAGTCTGTTTGAAATACACTGGGTTTTATATCAGTGTGCCCTGTTTTCACTGTAATAAAAAAGCAAAAAACTGTTTCTGTATATTGTACTAAATAATCATTGAATAATGTGGCTGAAAAGAAGCATAAGAATACAGATCCTAAGAACCTTATGTCTGGCCAAAAACTCACCCTTTTTGTAAGCCCAGTGAATGTGGACGTTTGTTTTTTGTGTTTCCAAAATGACACAGGTACAACTGTAACCATAATATTCCCAGCTACACAGAAGCCATAAGTATCAACTCTTGCAGTGAGAATTTCAGATTTAGTTCCTACTCACTAATTCCATTTGCCTGAACTCTTTAAATAGCCCTGTGCCCTGCTTCAGCAACGTTTTCCTAGTCCTATCTCTTCTTGGGTCCTATCCTCCCATTAGCCCACTAATATAATTTGCAGACACTTACCCTCTCTTGCCTTTACCTACTGCTCTGTTATTTTGTATTCCCTTTCTCAGCAATTCTCTCTTCTTCGTGTCTTGCTGCCGTGACCTCACAATTAAATTGACATGAAACTACCTATATACAGAGCAACAAAAGGCATTTCCTCTGTTGTTCTGTCACAACTTTGAAACAATACTATGTCTATGCAAGTTGTACTACTTTGCCACTATGGGATTAATCAAATCAGTGGAAAGGTTTCTATTGATTTCACTGAGTTTCTGGACAGTACTTCTCTTATATTTCTCTAGATGCCATACAATTTATATTTTTAATTGCTATTTTAACCCATTTTATACTCCCGCTACCAAAAATAAATCTTGTCACACTACAATTTGTTGATCATATTTTCACTCTTTTTAAAAAAGGAACAGATTTTGTATGTTTTAATCCTCAAACACAGTAACTGATCTTAATGGCTGCATATTTTTAACATTTCATTTACCTCATTTTCAGATTCTGTAACAATCCCTGATAACTACCATTTAGTTAGGTGCTTTCTGCTCTTTAAGAATATCACCACTGACACCTTATACACACCCACATCTCGTTGTTGTTACTAAAAAAAAATTGACCTGAGGAAATGTCTTCATTTGCTATGAGTATTAGAGTAGAGAAATATCATTTCTCTGCTGTACTTCCTGGTTTATAGCTATGGCTAAATAACAGGCTGGACAGTTCTGTCATGGCTCCCTCACACAGGTAAAGCACATGTTTGTTTATTAGCAAATAATTAATTGTCTCATATATGGATTCTTTGCTCCTCAAATTTGCTCCTTGACCTTTCTAATTTTACTTCTTTCTATTGTTCTCGAGCTGATTGGATTTGGGCTTTCTCAATGATACATTTTAGGCTCAAATAACCTAAATACAGAACCTTGACATTTAATTATATTGATCTTTTCCTTGCTTCCCTATTTTCTTTTAGTTGTTTAGGGATATTTGTTCTGAGACTTCTGTGCTACGCTTAAGCACCCTCCACACCATACAAGAGATTTTATTTCAACAACAAAAGATTATTTCAAGACAATAGATTTTTATTTCAACACTTCTGATTGAGGGTATTTCTTATTTATTTCCTTCTTTTCTTTTTTTTAAAGAATAAAGGTTTACCTGTTTTTGCTAAAGATAGAATAATGAAGTACTAGATTCTATCACGAACACTTCACAAAAAAAATGAAGTGTTGTGTTTTCACAATCAATTTTAAAAATGTTTGGAGATGTGTACTGCTACTACTTGTTATTTTGGTTAACAACAAACTATAGCTTCCAACAAACAACCACTGTTGTTTATTGGGCTGTTATATTGGACTTTTCTTCTCTGTTGAGCTTCTCCTATACAGTGTTTAACGTGCTTTTCTTGATGTGGCAGATAGTGCATGTATTTCTATTATTAAGGATTTGTGGATTTTCTATGTATTAGCCTCTCCATAGTCCAGCTTTCTCTCCAAGCTGTTAATAACCAAATTTTGTTTTCTTTTTTGTTTGTTTTTTCAGCAATAAATACAAACTACATATTCAATATAGTAATATGGCACAACATACAGGTATTATTTGCATTCCTTTGCATTACCATCATACACTTCATATCCAACCCTTCTTTGTGAAGAAATACAATTTCTGATGAATGAATATGAAATTATGATGCCAGTCTAAGCTATCAAATATGTAATGTGCGCTAAAAAATTGACAAAAATGTATTATAGATATGCCGTAAAATCATCGAACTAATAAAATATTCATTATTTGCACAGGTGGATTAAAATCAATAAATGCCATTTTGTTGTTATAAACTGTCTGATGCAACAAACATCAGCCTGATAGAGGCACATATTCATATGCAGGAAAGATTTTTTAATGTGTGTTTTTCCAGTTAGGCATCTAAGTCTCTATTTGGTTTAAGAGACACAATTTGTAAAGATGCCAAGATGGCATGATTTCCAAGAAATCATTAGAAATAATTAATAATCAGCCATACCTGAGAATGAGTATTAAAATGCAGCTCTGTTGAACTTAACACCACAAAACCAAACTGACTTGTAGAGCAAGCAGTTTCATTCATCATTATCACCTGGCACTCAGTCAGAGGTTTGAAGATCTAGTCCTAATGTTTCAGATTTTATTTTTCCTCTAAGTATTCCATGCATGTCGTTGGTATCAATGGATTGTTGTAAGCTGCAAGATGTTTGATAAAAAACGACAGATTTTACAAGCAAAGACTCCAGTTACTTGTATAAAAGGTTATATAGTTTTTCCCTTAATTCTGAGTCCTGAGTACTTGTTTTACAAACTGCAGTGCCCTCAAATGTATTGAATTCATTGTGGAGTCAGAGTATTTATTGTGTAATGCTGAGTCATATTTTAAAAAAAAATACTTACTAGGCTGGGAGAAAAAAAAGTGTTGAAGACACTAGCCTCCTCCTCCTCAAAAAACAAAAAAAAAATCATCCTGAGTTTCAGGGGTGTTTCTTAAATTAAACATAAGAAACATTGTCAGAAATATGTTACATATTATATAGCACTGTAATACAAACCATTTCTTCTTTTTTTTTATTTTTTTTTTTTTTTACTCCTGCTGGTGCTTTCATGCTCTGAAAGGAAACTAGGGTTACCACATGTGCACACACTTGGGCACAGTGTATAGTCCACAGTATGTATGTATACATACCTTTATAAGTATCTATACCTTTATATATACACACACACGCTCCACAGGATGCACGCACACGGGATATACCCCAAATGCAGCAGTATCTCTGGCACGCTAGAGGGAGCCATTACATAATTGCAATAACCCTTTTTCCCCCCCTCAATTAGCAGAACTGGCGTGGAAAAATCTCTGGATATCCTGAGACATACTGGAGGTTTGGCATAAGCTGCAGAATAAGGAGAGGAAGGCAGAGGACCCAAGTTGCAGTCGAACTAGGTCTGCTGATAGCTTAGGGGCTTACGGCGGTGTTTGTTCCACTTTTAATACTGTGCGGCTTTCATAGGGAACTTCTCCAAATACGTTACTTAGCCGAATACGCCAAATTCTCTCAGCCAATCTGAAGCCCTCATGCAGACAGCAAAGCTCATTTTGTAAACATATCCTTTATTTCATCTATCCGTCGCTCTCACACAGAAAGTTGGCTCGGCTGAGACTAGTGGTTTTCTGGTGCCACTAATGTATGTATAGTTTATTTATACACTGCATTTTAACACGGCATTAGTTCTGTAACGGTTACCAGCAGACTCGCTCTGGATGGCAAACTATCCGTTTCACAGCTACAAAGAGGTCCTCAGGACGGGAAGATGGGTCTGGAAAGAACACTCATTTGAATATATAAATCTGCAAGACTTGGAATTTCCAAGTCAAATTATATTTGTGGACATAGTAACTCAGGGCTGACGGTTATCCTGTTGAGCAAGGCAAACGAGCAGCTGCTTTAACTGGCTCCTTTAAAAGACGCTCCTCAAATAATTGAGGAGCGTCTTGTAAGTGCTCTAGAGTTTATTTTCTTCTTTTACATATTTTTTCCTTTTTTTTTTTTCCCTCTCCTTTCCCTCTAAATGATTCTTTCTACTTACACGCTCGTCACAAATGGCAGCTTCATTTCCGTACGCACGGGTCGAGACCGGCCCTCTGGCAATCCGAGCACGCACCTTTCCAGCCTCAGTCCTCCCCCCGCCACCGCCGACCCCGGCCGGGAGCCTCCCTTGCGCGCCGGGGGCG
>VZSR01003803.1:27887408-27947898 GCA_013398615.1 Brachypodius melanocephalos
TTTTTTTTTTTTTTTTTTTTTTTTTTTTTTTAATCTATGCGTCCAGCCATGGGTTGCCTGTTGCTTTCCTCTCGGCTGGAGAGAAAAGCAAACTGGAATTAAACTGCATCGAGAAAAGTGCAGCTCCTCAGACACGCATAAGCACGCATAGATACACGGAGAGAAAGGATGTGGTGGTGGCGGCGGCTACTGGCCTGTCTTAAAGAAACACAAGTGTGCTGCTGATTGAGCACGGTCTGAGCTTTCTCTCAAAATATATATTTACTGCTAGTGATGAAGGTCAGCTGGTGGATTTCTTAATTTTTTCACCCCAAAAGGACGGGTGGGAGGCTGGTAGTAGAGGGAGAGAAAGGAAGCTATAAATCCGAGCACTAGTTTTTGCTGGAGGGGGGTGGTTTGGGTTTTGGTGGGGTTTTTTTGTTTGTTTGTTTGTTTGTTTGTTTGTTTGGGTTTTTTGGTGTTTTTTTTTTTTTTTTTTTTTTTTTTTTTTAATGTGTTTTGTTTTCCCCTCTTGCCCTGCAATCCTCATTCCCTCTCCCTCTGATTCGGGAAGGAAACAGTGACCCAGGGTGTACGAGACAGAGAGGGGGGAAATACCGACGGCAGCGAGATGCAGCTCTCCGCCGCAAGCAATGCAAGATTAGATCTCTAAATGCAGCAAAACACTCCCTGAAAACCAACAGCCCCGCGGTGCAATCAGACATTTCACTGCCGCTCACTGCACACGAAGAGGGCTTCAACAACAAGCTGAGACTTTTTTTTTCCCTTCTGTCTCTCTCCTACCCCTCCACTCCATCAGTCGCATAACAAGGGATGACTAGCAAATAAGGGTTTTTATTCTGCTACAGACCTGTGACCACCCCCTTTTCCTGTGTATACATGAATACACATATTTAAAAAAATATATCTGATCGTTTTTAGAAAAACAACCACTGCCGCCGGGTTTTTTATTATTGTTATTATTTTTATTATTCTTTTTACATCTGCGGGGATTCAAGGATCGGGAACACATCGCCTGCCCGGAGGAGAAGATATTTTGCAAATTTTCTGATTTTTGAAAACCTTCCACTGCCAAAGTTGGACAGACGAAGTAACTGCGAGGGGAGTGCAAGCACGGCGAGCTCTTGCTGAAACGCTGCCGGAGCTGCTCCCTCCCCTCCCCCTGACCCCCCCGATTGCTCCCTCCCTCTGAGCTACATGGTCTATTTGCTGCCTCTCATCCTGTGTCTCTGCAGATGTTTTAGAGCAACAGGTTCAGGAACTTGAAATATAGGGGTGGGGAAAGAGAAGGAAAAAAAAAATCAAAACCAAAAAGGAAGGAAAAAAGAGCCGTCAGAGGAGGAAGAACAACCCCAACGCAGGAGGCAAAGAAGACGGGGACAACCCTGGTCGTCGCTGCTGCTCCTGCCTCCCCCACCCCTATTCGGGGATGTACCTTTCCATTTGTTGCTTCTTCTTCTGCTGGGCTCCCGCCCTGTCCCTGAAGAACCTGAATTACTCGGTGCCTGAGGAGCAGGGAGCGGGCACGGTCATCGGGAACATCGGGCGCGATGCACGGCTGGCGGCAGGCGCGGCGGGAGGCGGGATGCTGCCCCCGGAGCGTGGCGTTCCCGGTGGCGGCCCCGGCAGCGGCCGCGGCCCTAAGTCCACTTTCCGGGTGCTGGAGAATTCAGCCCCGCACCTCCTGGACGTGGACGGGGAGAGCGGGCTGCTCTACACCAAGCAGCGCATTGACCGTGAGGCGCTGTGCCGGCGCAGCGCCAAGTGCCAGCTGTCCCTCGAGGTGTTTGCCAACGACCAGGAGATCTGCATGATCAAAGTGGAGATTCAGGACCTGAACGACAACGCGCCATCATTCCCCTCTGACCAAGTGGATATGGACATCTCTGAAAATGCTGCACCAGGCACCCGCTTCCCTCTCACCAGTGCCCACGACCCAGACGCTGGGGACAATGGTCTGCGCACCTACCTGCTCACTCGTGATGACTACGGCCTCTTCTCCCTCGATGTGAAGTCTCGTGGTGATGGCACAAAGTTTCCGGAGCTGGTCATCCAGAAGCCATTAGACCGTGAGGAGCAGAGTCACCACACCCTGGTGCTGACAGCATTGGACGGAGGGGACCCACCACGCTCAGGCACGGTGCAGATCAACGTGCGCCTCATTGACTCCAATGACAACAGCCCTGTATTTGAGGCAGCCTCATACGTGGTAGAGCTGCCAGAGAACGCACCGCTAGGCACGGCAGTCATCGACCTCAATGCCACTGATGCCGATGAGGGTACCAATGGAGAGGTGCTCTACTCCTTCAGCGGCTACGCACCTGAGCGCGTCCGTGACTTGTTTAGCATTGACCCACAGAGTGGCCTCATCCGTGTCAAGGGCAACCTGGACTATGAGGAGAGTGGCCTCATTGAGATTGATGTCCAAGCTCGGGACCTGGGGCCCAATCCCATCCCTGCTCACTGCAAGGTCACTGTCCGCCTCATCGACCGCAATGACAATGCTCCCACCATTGGCTTTGTCTCTGTTCGCCAGGGAGCTCTGAGTGAGGCTGCCCCACCGGGCACTGTCATTGCCCTTGTGCGTGTCACCGACCGTGACTCTGGCAAGAACGGGCAGCTCCAATGTCGGGTGCTGGGCGGTGGCGGCGGGCCCGGTGCCGTTCCTTTCACCCTGGAGGAGAACTATGACAACTTCTACACTGTGGTCACTGACCGGCCCCTGGACCGTGAGGCACAGGATGAGTACAATGTGACCATCGTGGCACGTGATGGGGGCAATCCCCCGCTTAACTCCACCAAGTCGTTTTCTGTCAGGATCCTTGACGAGAATGACAACCCACCCCGCTTCAGCAAGAATCTTTATGTGTTACAGGTGCCTGAGAACAACATCCCTGGAGAGTACCTGGGCTCAGTCTTGGCCCAGGATCCTGACTTGGGCCAAAATGGGACGGTGTCATACTCCATTCTGCCTGGGCATGTGGGAGATGTCTCCATCTACACCTATGTCTCTGTCAACCCCACAAATGGTGCTATTTATGCCCTGAGGAGCTTCAATTATGAGCAGACAAAGCACTTTGAGTTCCGTGTGCTGGCCAAAGACTCGGGTTCACCCCACCGTGAAAGCAATGCCACAGTGCGTGTCACCGTGCTCGACGTCAACGATAACGCACCCCTCATCGTCCTGCCTGCCCTTATTAATGACACTGCTGAGCTGCAGGTGCCACGCAATGCTGGGGTGGGCTACCCTGTGGGCACCGTCCGTGCCCTGGACAGTGACTTTGGGGAGAGTGGGCGCCTCACGTATGAGATTGTGGAAGGCAATGAGGAGCACCTCTTTGAGATGGACCCCACTAGCGGTGAGATACGCACCTTGCACCCCTACTGGGAGGAGCTCAGCCCTGTAGCTGAACTGGTGGTAAAAGTCAGTGACCATGGCAAGCCCAGCCTCTCTGCTGTGGCCAAGCTCATAGTCAGGGCCTTGGCGGGGCCCCTGCCTGAGGCTGGCGAGCCGCAGGTGAACGGCGAGCAGCATCGGCGGCCACACTGGGACTTGTCACTGCCGCTGATTGTGACACTGAGCACTGTCTCCATCATCTTGCTGGCTGCCATGATCACTATTGCTGTGAAGTGCAAGCGAGAGAACAAGGAGATCCGCACCTATAATTGTCGCATTGCCGAGTATAGCCACCCTCAGCTGGGAGGAGGGGGAGGCAGTGGCGGGGGAGGAGGAGGCAGTGGCAGTGGAGGGGGCAAGGGCAAGAAGAAGAAGATCAGCAAGAATGACATTATGCTGGTGCCCAGTGAGGGCGAGGACAGCCGGGGTCCCCTCAATGTCATGAACGTGGTGAGCAGCCCATCCCTGGCCACCTCACCCATGTACTTTGACTACCAGACCCGCCTGCCCCTCAGCTCTCCCAGGTCTGAGGTGATGTACCTGAAGCCCGCCTCCAACAACTTGACTGTACCCCAGGGACATGTGGGCTGCCACACCAGCTTCACAGGGCAAGGGACTAACGCCAGCGAGGCTCCCCCGAGCCGGATGTCCATAATTCAGGTAGGAGACTTTTAGAATACCCTGGACCTCACTTTAGACACTGGTTTAACTTTCCCTTTTGTCTGCAGTGCAATCTGCTGTAAGGCACCACTGAAGGACCCAACACAAGTCACTAAAGAGAGGTGGACTTAATGAAAGTTGAACCAGACCATATCTGGTGGGTCTGGTTCTGCTGTCACATTGAAGTTTCCCAAAGAAAATGCCCACTGAAACACAGACAGAGAGTTATGGCAGTGCCAAAGAGGTGCATGTGGGAGTGTGGGCAGACATTTAGTTCATTTGAGGCGTGCTGGGGTATTTTCCCAGGAAACTGTCAGACAGAGATGGGCACTTCCACAGGTTTCACTTCTCTTTGGTTTGGGGTCGAGAAGAGGGAGGGCATTTCTAAAGTGGTCATACCACCTGCGATAACTAACAGGACAGGGAAGAACCTGCACACTGAGGACATCTATTGCAACAGTGTATTATAGCCCTCCAATCCTGTATATAAATATGAGCTATAGTTCCAAGACATATGTTTTAAATTTTTTAAATTTCCTTCTTCAGAATATATATCCATAAATATTTTTTGACAGTATCATTGGGGCCCCATTGCCTCCTCCTCTCCCCATAAACAACTAAATTTTCAGTGCTGAGAATTCTGCTTAGTCAAATAGAAAGAAAATGTATGTGGTGACTCCCTCCTACCTCCAAATGTTATCAAAACTCACATCCTGTCATAAACCAGCAAAACAACTAGTCAGATTTCCAGTAGCCTGAGTCAACATTGATGATTGCTTTATAGTGAGAGACTTACATGCTCTGTCCTCTACCAAAGCTCATTTAGAAATTACATCTGGGCTGCATTCTGCTGCCAATTATAGCCACACTGTCCTCTACTGACTTTTGTGAGTGTGAGAAATGGAAGAATTTGGACCATTGGATATAGGGTACTAATCAAAGAACGACTTAATTTTTAGCAGGTAGTTTGAAGTCCAAACTCAGAAGATTTATTTCAGAGCAGTGAACTTGCAGAGTGAAGGTGAGGGCAGAAATTGGCTCCAGTTGATTTAATTTAAAGTATTACTTCATGATTAATGCAGCTTAATGTTCAAACACTACAGGAATGTTCCAAAGTGATTTTTAACGTTCGGATTGAAAGCAGGCTCTGGATAATGACTATTAAATATATTTGAAATGTCATATCTGTTTTATCCTGTGCTTCTCCTGATATGCTGTTCTGAGTCATAGGGGAATGAGCTGAGTGTATCAGAAGTGACACAGACTCATTTTGTGTATGCAGCTAGTGGGAAAGAAGTTGCACTATAGTCACTTGATGTACCTGAAGAAGATTCATGATACCTTGGAGTTACCATGTCCTGTGATTTGTGAACACCAAATGTTCTACTTGCCAGCTGTATCTAATATTTTAAACTGAATAGAAATGGCCAAAGGTAATTGGCAGTTTAAAGAACCACAATTCAAGTAACTGATGATCTGGAAATGGAACATTTATAAGTGGGGAAAAAAAAAGAAAGAAAACAAAAGAAAAGGCTGCCTGTACAAGGTCAGTGTAAGCTAATCCTCAAACGACTATTGAGTTGTGTCACAGAAACAATTTCATTTTATGCCTATCATGAATTTGTGTTGCTATCAATTAGGTGAGTGGAGCAATACTTAAAATCTGAAATTGATTTTAACAAAAAGTGACACTTTAGGAAAGAGTTTAGGTTAGGGCACAACCAGAGATAATTTGATTTATTATTCATGCTTTAAAAACCAAATAACTTTCTATGACACTTGTTTAAGTAATGTCGACCTTTTTTTACTGTAAAATGGAGTTGTCAGAAAGCTAAAAAAAAAGAAAAACCTCCACATTTTTTCCTACTGACAAGTGTAATAGTTACTAAAAGACAGAAAATTATACTTTCCTACAACCATGTAATGTCTATATAAAGCAATTAATTAATGTATTGATGCTACTGAATAGTAAAGTTTCAATTGTAGTGTAAAATCCCTATGGAAAATATGATTCCTTCTTTTTTACAGTGTTCACTGTATAAGATCAATCATGATTTTTTTCCTGAAATCTATATAAAGCTAAAAGAGGAATTTCCTCCCTTAAAAAGTGTGTTGTGGTTTCTATAAGAGTTTTCATTATGACACCTATGGAAAATATTAACTGAAAGTCCTCATAACATATACTGGTATATCTAATGCTGGTCTTGTTTTCCTTCTTTCTGTTTCCAAACACAGAGTGGTTTGGAGGTTTGCATGGCCCAGTCAGTAGATTAGAAAACATTCAGTTTTACAGTACAACCTGTTCAAGCATACTTATTGATATTATACTTTGTAGCTGTATTGGCAAAATAGACACAGTAAGAAACTGTGTAGTTGGTTTCTATTTAGAAAGGGCTCAGATTTAAAGTAGCTAGAGGGGAAAATTGATCCTCTTCACTGTACTTTTGCATTAGTAAAATACATTTTGTATTCTCCATCTCCACATCCCTGGAGTAAATTTTATATAAAATTTGCATTTAGAATGTAGGCACTACTTTATGTCTGGTCCTGTGCTTCTGCCTCATGTAAAATTTAAACTGCAGACATAAGGAGAAATAGTAAAGGATCAGCCCTCTCTCTGGATCTACTATATCTTTAATCACTCCAAGAAACCTGTGTCTGCATATGTAAGTTACACAGTTAGGAATCAAAGGTGTAGGCAGTGGGGAAAAAAAAAAAAGACAGCAAAATCCAGTGGCTTTATCATCTCTTTTAGTTAATCAATCCAGTTAAGCAATTTTCTTCAGTACCTCAGTAAGGGGAAGGTAAACAATTGTGTAAGGGTTCTCTAACAAAGGCTCCCATTAATTTTTACAGATATATTTTTGAAACATGATAATCCCACTCTATGTAATTCATAAAATGCAACTGCATTTCTTCATTCTCATTTTCTCGGCAACTGTTTAATGACACAATTCTCTTTAAAACTTTATATATATATATATATATATACATACTATATATGTATGGAAATGTATATACATGCTAAATATTATATTATTACTTAGTACATCCAATTGATTCTATAAATATTTAATAGTAAATAAATAATTTCTTTCTCAGTAAGATCCAAATTTTCTCACTCTTAGTAGGAGTGCATAATATTATTTTTCCTTTTGCTTACTAGTAAGACCTAGTGAAGCCAATGGGCCTTATTGTTCCCTTATTCCTCATGAATAGTATTTTACTCTACAGATAGCCCAATTTACATCAACAAATACCTATGGAGTAAAGTGTTAGTTAGTGGCTAGGGGTTTCAGATTGGCCCAAAAGCACCAGCAGTTGAATTAATTACTTCCTGATATGGGTAAGAGTGGTATAATCTTGCCTCTCTTTAAGTGACTTCTGTTACACACTAATCACACAATTTGACAGCTTGTGTGTTTGCTCACTACTTTGTGGCATCCACCTGTGTACCACAGTTGCACATGTTACTTATGTATGAATCAATGAACTTCCTCAGTACCATAAAAATTAAATAATTTAAACATGCTTACATACATATATGTATGAAATGCTGGATGGGCAGACAAGGATGCTGTACACATGCAGCTTTTGTAGGTGCAAGAGACTTGCAAGTTCTTAGGCCCTCTGAAAATTGACCATTTGTGATTTGATGTGCACCTGAGATTGAAGTGTATTAAGAACAGTGTTTAGTAACATACTGGGAAGTTACACATCTACACTTTAGCACGTTACATTGTTCCTAATTTCAGCATTTTCCAAAGATATTTTAGAAACAGTGCTTTCAAACAAAAGTCTGTTAAAAATATTTAAATATTGGGCAGTGCTGTACAATTGTCATTGCCAGAGTCAAAATTCCATGTGACCTTTGAATCACTAAAGATCCAAACTATTAATATTTATTGGAGAGAAGGAAACAGGAGAAAATGGAAACTTGATATGGCTGAAAGAAGATTTCTGTTCTCTCTAGCCCTTAAAGACTATTGGGAAAATTTAGTTCATCTCATTCTGGTGACCTACTCACCTGACTAAATGAAACAGAATTTTGTTTTATTTTGAAGTGCAGACATCAGGGAAAAAACAAACAAACAAAACAAACAAACAAACAAACAAACAAACAAAAAACCTACAAACATACATATATGTGTATCTTTCCTACCAAAATTCCAAGTCAGTCAGTTTGCCTTTCCCTGTGTGAACAAGTCACTTCTTCTTTCAGATTTTCAATAGGTAAGAATGGATGGATAAAGGAAAACAAATAGTTTCTTTACACAAGTAAGTTCCAGAAATAGGTTCCTCAAAGTGACATATCAGTAGTGTAGAAAACTATCTGCAGTATACAAGTAGTGTTAATCATACTAGAGATTATTTATTGCTGTATTTGTGGTGCAATAAAAATAATTGGAGAGTTTTGTAAATGTAGGAATAAGGTGGGTGTGAATAAAAAAAGAGGTGGTCACAAATTTTTGTTAAACAACAGCTAAAAATGAATGACTGTTCTGAAAGAAGCTCTCAAGCTGGGGATCGCTGTGTCTGCTGTACCAGGCACTCCCACAGCATTTCAAGATAAAGTACAGATCATTCTTAATACTTCAGGCACCTGATGTTTATGATGTGTTGATAGATTAATGTCAAGTCCCAGTGCTGCTTCATTGCCAGGTATCTAGTAGTACCTAAGAAGACAGAGTCTTCAAGGGAATTAAAAAAAACATGAACCATACTAGTGCTCCTGCTCTGTCTTTCAATATGCTATTTCATACTTTGAGAAACTTCTGCTCAGAAAATTCAAGATTACAAAAAGAAATCTGCAGCTGCTGTGTATAAGGAGAAGCAGCTTTCGTCACAGAAGTTGCACTCACCCTCAGTGATTTAAATTCCTAGTTGAAGACAAAGATATATATATATAATATTTCCTACCTCAACTGAGGAGTGTTATCCTCTGTTCTCACTAGAACTAGTACAAGGTAACATTTTGCATCAAGAGGATACCAGAGCAGTTCTAAACATTTACAAGTTTGCAGGTTTGTACTCTATGTGTTCCAAAGATTGACAGCTGCATATTCTCGGGCTGTTATCTAAAGACACTAAGCTGTGAGATGCAACTCTTAAACTACCCGCCTAGGTACCATTATTGTAGCTTTAACAGCGTTTTGCAAGGCTAGATGTCTTGCACAATAACTCCTCTGAATGCTTGCATTGTATAAATGCAGTCTGGAGTTTTGTGTACAGTCTGTTTTTGTGCTATAGTGTTCTGCAGATGTAGTTTCATTCACTGGATGAAGTCCATCCTAGAGTTGACTATGCAAGAATTTCAGGACAAAACCTTTCCTATGCTTCTATGAAGATTTATTTAATTTTTTGTCCAGATGCACTGCATAGCACAGTGACACAACACATACATTTTAGGACAAAATCTGGGAACACTCCACTCTGCAGTGCACTGGCTGCTGAAATAGACAGAGGAAGCAGAATTGAACTCCTGTTTTGTGTTGGATCTGTTCTGATCTTGATCGTGAGTTCCCTGCTGGTGATATTTATAGTACTTTTAAAGGATTTTATAGTATTTTTAAAGGATTATTCTTGATATACATTTCCATTTGAAATCTAAAGAACTTTCCAAGATGAAGAGCTGTAATAAAGAACAATTAAAAAAAATAGAGAAAAAACAATTTAAGAGTCTAAAGTGGAATATGCATATTATGAAAAAGAAAAGACTTTCCAAAACAGAAATTCTTGTTAACAAAAAATTAATAATAATAATATACTTGCTGTTTTATAAAATACATGAAACAAGTTATACAAAGTTGGCTGTCACAGCTCTCAACTGCTCTTAAAGTTGTTTGAGTTTTCTACATTTTTGTGTTCACTGTAACTACCTACATTTAGATGGAAAGATACCTGCAAATTTGTGATTACCAGAGCAATTTCAATGACTGAGCTATCCTTTGAAGAGTTATCTTTAACAACATATTTTCTCAGGTTTCTATAATCCTTCCCCATATTAATGAAAAGGCCTGTTCTCACTCATAATTCATTCAATTGCATAATTTTGACTTCATAACTGATTTTGATGGTTCAAGAGTGAATTGTGACTAAGACCACTATGGAATTCAGCTAAGAATAGTATGATTGGACCCTTCATTTTGAGGCTTGAGGTATTTGTGATTTTTTTTTTCTTACACCATCTTTACAAACAATTCAGGAAACTGGAATTTAGATGTTTTTGTAACTATGATGTGAATTGTAACACAGAATCATAGAACGGTTTAGGTTGGACAATACTTTTAGGATGATCAGTTCTGATGGTCAACTCATTCATGTTTATAGTGGAAAAGAATTTTTTTTGTCTTTTTTTCCCCAGCATTTTTTTCTTTCTCTTCACTACCTTCCTCCCCAGGAAGCATTAACATGCCAGTTAATATTTACATATATGTTTCTAAATATCATGCCTAATTTTTCTTTCATTTGTTGTTTCTAGAAAAGTTAAAAATGGCAAGTTAAGTTGGCTTTAGGTTTTGCCATGTAAGGTACTTATTCTACATATAAAACATGGGTGTATGTGGGTGATTTTTTTTTGATTTAGCTTATTTTTTTCCTGAAGAAAACATATATGTTGTGTGGAAGAATTCTTCAGATACTTCTTCAAGCCTGAGGAGTACCTGCATGTATGAAGAAAAGATATTTTGATGCTAGTATTAATGTTTTCCTATAGGTAAAAAATTCAGTGATGAGAACTTAAACAAGGATTTGTTGACCAGAGTAGAAACACAGCTCTGTTTTTATCTGTAAAATATAGAAGCAATCCTCTGATGCCAAAAGGTCAGTGTAGAGCAGTTGGGACAATTTTTTGCAGTAGATAGCCTGAAAGCTTTATGCTTTCAATTGTGTGGCTACTTCAGCTGTAAGAGAAGTGGTAAAATTAATGCTAAAGGGTTCAAAAATACAGGAAACAAGTAAAACTCTCAGGGGACTCAAGGCTCTTGCCTTAATAGAAAAAAGAGGAAAAAGAAAAGAAATAGAAAAAAGGTACTAGGAAGAGAGTGGCAAAACGACTGGGGAAAAAAGTTCCTTGAGTTTAAATGTTTCATTTATTAATTTTTTAAGGGGGAATCAAGGCTATTAACTAGGATATTAGTGTTGCTTTTGTTGATGAGATGATGCAGCGTAATGTGCAGCTGCCATAATTCTTAGCCAGGGTGTATTGTAAGCCCTACTAATCTATTTGTCATAGTGCAACCTTTGTTTTTCAGTCTGCTGTAGACTTTTTTTTAAAACTGAAGAATGATCTGGATTAATTACTGTAAATCCTATGAGAAAAAAAAAAAGTAAATTACTAAGAATTTTAGATAAAATACTCAGTATTAAGTACTACATTCAAGAACAAGCAAATTCTTAGGAATGTCCCTGTTAATTAGGATATTAGACAGTGCTTTAAATAACCTTCTTGAACAGTCATATATTTTCTAGCTAAATCCCAAAGGCTGCTGATACATTTCCTTCTTAATAAGGTCACACAAGAACCATTTCTTTCTCCTACTCATTTGCTTCCACATAGGTAGTGGTATTACCTGTATAGAAAGGATAGCAGATCAATTAATCCACTTCTTGACATGAGATCTCTTTTTGTTTTGTCCTCAAAACTGAGAAGTCCCTCTACATATAAAGACAAAACTGCATAGTTTCAGCCAAGTATTAGTGTTATTTGTACAGAGAAACAGCATAAAGATCAATTTGTATATCACTTTAGTTCACTGAGGGGATGTCTCCTTTTCCCACCCTCAAGACAATCAGTCCCATACTGGTCCATTTTCAATATAATAAGGTATAAGCAGTCTAGGCATGTTAAGTTCTTTAAATTAAGATATTTGATTTTAGCCATGGACCTTTCTACTGGCTTTGTGGCATATGTATCAGATCAGAGTTTCTCACGTTCATAAAATACTTTAACCCATAACAGAAAAGTTACTAATTTCATCCTGTTCCCTGCTGGGTGGCTTTGTGTTGCAGTCTCTGTGGCCTGCCAAAGGAGCACTCCAAATGGGAAAGGAAAAGTCTTGTCATGAGATGCAAATGCATAATTTCAGCTGTGTGGGTGAGGCCTCTAAAGGATGCATTGTAGGTTCTTGCAGTGATAGTCAGGCAGAGTAATTTCCAGAGAGGGGTTCAGACCATCTACTGATCTGTGTGCCACACGTGTGTAGTGCTGTACTCATTCTAGTGACATTGTGATTACTCCTACTGCCAGTCCTTGCCCTGGAACACTTCCAGGTAGTTTTATTATATTGAAATGGCTCTTACGGTTCATTGGGCATCCACCATAATGCCATTGAATATCATTGGTGCATGTGGATATATTTATTAAAACAAAAAAAATCAGGCAGTTAAACTACATAATTATGGGAAAGTGAATAATAACAATAAAAGGCCATTTAAGTTAACAAGCTTTGTGATCAAAGAATAAATACAGGTTAGATAAATGAAACTCTAGATTTAACTAATCTACATAAATAAGCTCCAGTCTGATTAGAGGATAAGAATATATTAAAATAATCTTAAAGTATTTAAAAGTATTATACTTTAGTACTTTTATAATTTCTGGTTTAATTTCATCATATTTTTAACATTTCCACTCTATAAAAAGAGCTAAATGATAAACTACTTTTATGTGTTTTTTATTTTTTCATTAACAATGTTTACAGTGCAAAAAAAGTCTAAACTAATACAAGTAAACAAAAGTAACATCATAAGTTTTCATTCTGGTTTGACAGCGTTGTGTGTCAAAAACATAAAGCATTTTTTAATGTCTTAATTTTAATTTTTTTATGTGGCAATGTTTTTTGATTGATTTTTAATTAAAGAAAAACATTAAAGGGAACATTTAAAGGACAATTTCTTGTTTACTGTCTTTATCAGCAGAGAGCAGCCTTTGTAGTGTTTGAAAGCTGGTGCATTAAAAATCAATTTCAAGTCTTCAAAGCTGTAAACTCTTGCTTGCTTTGTAGATATATACTGTTTTTAAAATCATTGGAAGCACAGTTGACAATTGAATTAAAACAAAAGGTAAATAATGGTTTCATGAAGGATTTTAATGTATTTTTAATAATAGCTACAGGATTTTTTTATAGCGACAGATGTGAATAACAATTTGTAGCTTTTAAATGCATAATTTGTTCCTAAAGACAGTTTTTTGTATTCTTTTATTAAGAGAATTTTGTTTTAAACTTCTCTTGGTGTTATTCTGTTGTTTTTAGTGAATACCATGGTTCAAACACAGAACATGTCAGTCAGTTTCTTTACTCACTATATTTCTGTCTCGCTCTTTGCTGATTGCTAAGCAACCACTTATGATTGTTTAGCTACCATTCAGTCTTAAAAAGAAAAGGTAAGCTGAAGTGGGCTAAACAAATGTTCATTAATTCTTAATAAAAATATTTAAATTTTATAAAATTTTAAAAGTAACAAAGAAAAGCACATTGTTTTAGTGATGTGGCTGAGATTCAGCACTTGAGTGACAACCAGCAGAGTCAAAAATGCTCTTTTTGTGCAAATCTAGGAAAAAGCATGTCCTTAGTCAGTGCATAAGTAATATTGAGGCCTGTGGAAATATATATGTATAATAAATTAATATTATACCTTTCAGGGCAGGATCTTTAAAACACTTAATCGGTGATCATTTTAATTTAGGATAATAGAAGCTTAAAATTAAATAGATAATTTATAGGTGTGAGGTTGCTGATGTGCATAAGCATGTGCAGAATTCATCCCAGAATCTGCTAGTCTGTGTTACCTGAACTGCTCCCTGTTGCTTCTCGTCTGTAAGAACACTGCAAAGCTGCAAAAGCTGTTAGCTTCACTTAGCCTCCAACTACATTTTCTCATATTGTGTTGAGATAGTCCTGATGTCTTGCTTTCTTGCAGAGACTTGAGTAATTTGATATGCAGATTTGAAGATCATAAACACAATCCTGCTTTGATGATCATGAGCCAGATTATCCAGCCACAGCTGTAAAGTACCAAGTGTGTTCTTTTGTGATCTCTTCATCGTTTCATTGGATCAAATGACAATAAGAATATAGTGGAATTTAGAGTGCTTGGGAAATAATGAAATTAAAAGCCTTTTTAAAATGACAACCACGAAGCCTTAGAAACTATTCTATTTCTAGGCTATGGGCCAGATAATTTAACTGTGTGTATGCATGCATATGTGGATGTACACAGAAAAGAGAGCAGAATGGAATCAAAAGAACCATCTAGATGGATAAAAGGCATTATTAATGAGCAATGTGCATCTAATTTTTCTTTTTATGTTATGTAAGATCTGTACAGAGCTGTGTAGCAACATTTTGGAAGATACTGTCAACCTGCACCTTTTGCTGCAAACAAGAAAGCATCAAGTTTAGAATCAAATGATGTTGTAATTTATTTTTTTTTTTCCTGAGGTAAGAATATTGGTAAGGAAGGACCTCATTTTCCACTTCATGATGGAGTCCTGCTATCAAACTTTAGGATTGAAAGTGATGATTAAAAGGAAGTATAATTCATGCAACATGTGAAAAGAAACAGCACTTAACTGATTCCATGAACTGCATTAGTTACTAAAAAGCACATAATAATTTGCATCTCATAGCTCCAAGGCAAGACATATATCAGTCAGCTTTGTAGCTGTTGGGTGAAAAGGAGGTGAAAACAAGATGTTGCCTGTTATTTCTTTCAATATGCAGTCTTCATTTTGTCTCAGTCTGTACATGTATTTTGTCCATTTAAACCACATGTAGCTTCTATTCAGGTGTGACAGGCGATAGTATTGCAAGGGGCAGAAACAAGTGCATCAATTTGTTATTTATTCATTGGCCACCACATATATGATCTTTCTCAAAAGTATACTTCTCATTATCGCAACAATGTAATGTAACAAAATTATAATTCCTTCAAGCACAAAATAACTCATTTTAAGTCCTTTCCTGGGCTTATTTGTTTCAAACAGCCTTCCACAATTTTGAGAAGAACATTAATTTCAGTTCATTTAACATATAACACAAATAGTCTTTCCTCCATTCCCTGATATTGTCAGTCTAGGAAACTTTGGAATGAGTATCTGGATTTCCAGATTTTGACGTCCTTGAGAAGCAACGGAAGCTGTTTCTATTAAACAAATGTAAGCTTCAGGAATTTTTGTTAACAATGGCAAAAATATTTAGATAAATTACTTGCAGTCATAGTGGGCTTGCTGATACCTGTGGATGAAGAAATAGATGCTGAATAACCATGGGAGGAGAAGACTTTTTTAAGGGAAAGTTTTTGTTCTGATTTAAATTTTGGGGTTTTTGATAGTGTTTTATAATAAAGACTATTACATAGTAATTTGGGTTAGAATGCACGCCCAGTTCCCCATCTCAAAACCCAATTTGTTACTACCTGTGGCTATTTCTATTAAAAAAGAAACATAATTACTATGAGTCTCAGCAGTCTAAGAGTAAATTTTTGCAATTACAATACTTCCCTTGGGCAGATATATGAAAATGGCAGATTAATTCCTGCCAGTCTATTCCTTGCACATTCTTCAGGTTCCTGGTAGCTTGGAGCTTGGACTATCATTATATTGGTGCTGTTTATTGTCCTGTGGCTAAGGTTAAAGAAGGAATGCTCCTATAAATATTTAGGACTAGGATGCTATACCATTGCCTTGCAAAGTCTCTGTGCTGAAGTGTGATCCACAGCATCCTAGGAGCATGATACCAACTCTGTTTTCATGGAAAATGAATGATTTTGCTGCTGATTTTAGAATAGTTTAGAAGGATGTTTTGTATTTCATTGCTTTATGCCTCAAAAGATTTAGATTAAAAACACCAAACATGCTCGAGTTTAATCATTCTTAGGAATTTATCAAGACATTAATAAAGCTGCATGTAAACTGAAAAATATGGTAGTTCCTTAATATTTCATAGCTTTTGTTTTATGCCAAATAGCTCAATTTGATGAAACACCAGTAAACTAAGATGGCACTGGAAACATGTAAAGGAACAATTTCCCATGGAAATAATTCATCTTCTAGTGGGTTTTTCCCCCTTAAAACAAGTTGTGAGGGCATATGAGTAAATGAACTGCATGCAAAGGCTCTGCTCCTGGAGATCACTCTCTGCAGCTAAGCACCTTACTCCATGTTGAATTCCAGTGAAGTTGGAAGTTGGTGTGGCTTCATGTGGGCTCATGATCTACCTGCAGGGAGCAGCATTAGTCTGTGTTACACATGATTTGGTTTGACTATCCAGGAAGAGAAGTATGAACAATCCCAAGTTGTTTTTTTTTTTTCGTTTTGCATGAACTTTTGTTTGAAATTTCTTGCACTGCACCTGTAGTTTTCTTTTCTTTTCCCACTTTGAAAGAGGTTTCCACATACACAAGCTTCTGAATGACAGCTTGGGGACTTCTGTGTTGTGGACATTATTTAGAGAAGGTTTCATTAGCTATTTTCTTTGAGAGATCATAAATAAAATTTTAAAAAGTAAAATATATATACATCCTTCAGCTGATGTTCAATGCATTCCACTTCAGAAAAAAAGTGCTCACATACTGGGTGAGCATACTGCTAATTAGCTAGAGAGGAAGTCCATAATTAAATCCCTGTGTTCTAACAAACCCCTCAGTCATGTATTAGCATTCATGTTCGGTCACTCTATCCCTGGTGAAACCTGCAGCAGTGTCCTAGATATTGACAAACCAACACTGCTTTGGAACAGAAAGATGACTTTATCTAATTCTGGAATCTTTGCAGGACCATATCTTATGTGGATCTTCTTAATTTTACAGAAAGATCTGATTTCAATGTCTTGATATGGCGTGCCATAATGAGAAGGGCAATCCAGAACATTTTTTTCCCAGTCTTTTAAGAATTTACAGGTCAAAGTCAGCTTTTAAGTACTTGTAAAGTTAGAAATTACCTGTGACAATTCTGTTAAGTGGGTGTTGTGTCCTAGATAAGGTGATCCATAAAGAAGGGTAGCTAATTTTTCTTTTGCTTGTTTTGAATCAATTTATAGAGTCCTATCAGAAGACATTGCAGCAGGTTAACATTGAAGTGACAGAGTTGTAGATGCATGCACACAGGCCTACATAAGAATAGCCTTATTTTTTCTGTCCAAGTCTACTTGACCACTGCTTGTGGTGTAATGGTGTATTCAACCAAACTTTCCATTTTATGAGGTACCTCATCATAGACACATGACTGTTATGACTTTAAAATATATTTAGGGACAGAACCTCTTGCTAAATTTGTTCAAGCCTAAATTATTTATCTTATGTCACAAATAATAAATCAACTCATCACCATTTTACAGTTGAAAATCTCCTTGCATGGCCGTATGAGTCTGTGAAGCTTGATGATCTACTATTCTGTCATAAATTCAGCCATTATTTTTGCAACATATTTAGTGCTTTCCTAGTGATTAGAAGAAATAATTATGCGAAAGTATTTGTGTGAAAGTAGGGCTTTGTATCTTGTCACAAAATGTTTAGAGAATACCTTGCTGACTATTTTTAACAAAAAGTTGAAATAAAGATTTGTATGACCTAAATAAGAAATTAGACAGAAACTAATAATGTAAATTTTTAAATCTGTGATTTTTTTCTGAATTCCTAAGGAATTTAAGGGAATCATTGTTTTTTCTGGTGCAGGACTTTAGAAAGAGAAAGGGGATAAGGCGGCAGCTTTCAAGAAAAGGAGGTGATCTAGATTTACCCTTTTTTTCTGATCGCCACCTAGGAAGAAAGCTTCAGTGTTCCTCTTTGTGTGCGTTTTCTGTGCAGGCAGTGTGGCTTCAGAACCAAATCCTGCTCCATCTTTGTTGCTAATTTCTTTCACCCTGTAGGGAAGAAACGCAGAACTGGATTTTCATGCCACATGCAGTGTTTGCTGCCCAGCTAATCACCTTTCCCTGTCACTGCCATTACAAATCTGTTCAAATGCAACTTTCTTCAGCATACAACGTATGTATCTGTGGGAATGTAGCACCGTATGTAAAGGCTCCCTTAGCCGGTAATTGAAGTAAGCAGACTGATCCAAGGGCTATTGAAACCAGTTTGAAAACACCCATTGATTTTACTGGCCCTCAGGTCATGGCTTGTGGGAGTTTTATTGTTGCCTTTAGTGAGAGTGTGGGTTGGACAGAAAAAGGTAAACATACTGGATAGATGTTAACACAAAGTTAACAGATTTTAAATCTCCACTGTCCCTGTTTTCTCCTTACTAAATATGATAAGTACAAAACAGATTAACAGTGTTAAAAGGCCATAATTTGTTCTCCTTCTCCACTATCCAGTACTGCAGGTTTTATAAGCTTTTATCTGTTCAGAAAACATTTGGGTTATGTTGCTCTTAGAAACAGGAAATAAGCTGTGGTAAGAATAGGAAAAATTCACTTTACTTACTGGCTTCACTGGGAATGCTTGCTAAGTAAGAGCTTTCAGAGGTGTCTCAAAATCAAAAAACAAAAATGCCAGGAGATCAAAATTGCACTGCAGAATGTGAAAGAGAGAAAGTGAGAAGAAAGAGAGGAAGAGAGGAAGAAAGAAAGAGAGAAGGAAAGAGAGAAAGAGAGAGAGAGAGAGAAAGAGAGAGAGAGAGAAAGAAAGAAAGAAAAAAAGAGAAAGAAAGAAAGAAAGAAAGAAAAAAAGAGAAAGAAAGAAAGAAAGAAAGAAAGAAAGAAAGAAAGAAAGAAAGAAAGAAAGAGAAAGAAAGAGAAAGAAAAGATTCTTCTCATGCAGAAGAAAAGGGTTCTAAACATTTTTAAATTCTAAATAAATACTTTGATCATATCCTTGCATTCCAAGGCACTATTTTAAAAGGTTTTCTTTTAATTTTGATTTAAGTTTTCCTCTATTTTCCAGACTTCATATTTAAAATGTAAAAAAAAAAAAAAAAAACAAACCTACAAATGCTGTCAAAGACACACTCCTACATGTATTGTTATTTTGAGTTCATGGTATGATATTCTTGAATATGAATAAACTGGATATTGTGATAAGTGCTGATTTCACTCTAGTTAGCTAATTGTAATTGAGTCTGTTATGCAGTAAACATAGTATCTGTTATGAATACTAAGGTAGACTCAACATGGTGGGAGCCATAGATAAAAGGAGCATTAAAGCGTTTCAAATTCAATCATTAGGTTTCATTGCACCCATCTGCTACCAGAAAATATAATGGGCAGCTTGATTCATTGACCCTTAACTGTCATTTTTGAAACATGTTTTTTTTAAATCCATATTTTTGAGTCAGACCTAGAGAGGTAATTTGATAAGAGTATACCAAGTATATTTTAATGCAATTACTTTTTTCTTTTTATTTTTTTAATATAATCAGGTTTAACGGTCTGTTGTATATTCTGCTAATCCAGTAAAAGTAGTTATTTCATATTGAATGTGGTTAAAAGCAACTAATGTTCAACTTCATTAAGATCTCTATTAAACAGAAGGTTTACTGAATTTCTGCTATATTTTTAGTGCATGAACTAATATCCTTTATTAATTATTTCCGGGCATTTCTGTTACATTAGAATTATACTTACATGTTTCATTTCCACAAAGATTATACAGCACAGCACAAGGGCTAAAAACAGATGGAAACTGTGGAGTGCTTTTATTTTGTTTCCAAAATACATTTTATCTCTTTCCTTTTATGTTCTGAAGCAGGTTTTTTTTGTTTGTTTGTTTTTTTGGGTTTTTTTTTTTTGTTTTTTGGTTTTTTTTTTGGGAGGGGGCTAAAGTTCTTACTTCTCTTAGCAGTTCTACATGTGTGGCACACAAGTAGACTGTCTCATAAAAGGGCAGTTTTACTTAGTGGAAGCAGGAAACAATGTGATAAATGAGGACAATTTAATGTTTTCTCAGCAATGGCAAACTGTTATACTATTCTGTCATCTGAAGTTTTTTAATGCAAAAAAAAAAAGTGGTTACATGTATTTCTTTGCGCAATGGGATACAATTCCTGAAATATTTATGTAATACAGAGACAGATGTATGTAACCTAACCTTATAATCCCATTTCACAGCTTTCCCAAATACTGGGAAGCTCAATAAATGGGAAGCCGATTATATTGGCACTGTAACTCTATTAATAGGATTCGGATTTGCCTTATTGACAAGCCAGTACTGTTAATATGATCCAGTATATTAAATTGACAGGAAAACTGGAGCGATAGAATGTATCTACATCCTAATTGACAGGGAAGCTCTTTCAAAAGGTTCTTAATGTGGTTTTTATTGACAGAGTAGCTTCAGTAAGTACATATCATTGGTGAGCAGTGTAAATATATTGGATGCAACAGTACTAGCAGATTCAGGTGTAGTTATTGTTTTGTCTTCTCATACTTCCATCTTTACTTTGCTCTAAGTTGTATGAAGCTCACCTATAAGACCTTTACAAATGCCTCTTACAGCACCAGTCTAACTGCACTGCTCACAGGCATTTGACAAGTGGCAAATTATTTAAAATGTGTTCATCAGTTTTAAATGAATAGCGGCAGTGCAGAGCAATGCAATAATAATAATGTGTCATGAATTTCATTATGTTTATTTATTGATGCCGTGATAGCGTTATTGTACTTTCAGCTTGAGCTCTTTATGTGGTGTGATGTTTGGTGCTTCTTCCAACATTCTTATCTTGCATCTTCTCCAAAAAGTAGTTCAACTTCAGAGTTCATATTACAATTCCTATTTCCTAGTCACATTTGACAACTTTCCACATGCTCTTCTGAGATCACGCTGATTTCATTACATTTCATGTTTCTCCAGGATCAGAAACATGAAACCATTGTGAAAAATCCAGCAATTTGAGTTTGGTCCAGAAAACCCTGATTCCCTTTTCAGTAGGAGAAAGTTTTGGGTTCAGCTTCCACAGTTTTTCTTTGTCACATCTTTCTTAGAGGGAGAGAAGTCTGATCTTAAACGCACATCCTGCACTGGTAGAGGAGCTGAAGGCTTCTGTTGAGCTGACTTCCCTGCCGACAAAGAGACAAGCTTGTTCCTGAAATGCTTAAATCTTTTATTTCATATCAAAAAATCTGATCAGGGTCTGATCTCACCTCATCTTTTCAATGTCACTCAGGTCTTCTTTTTTTTACCAGGATCAGTTAAAATTATGTCATTCTGTAGTGACCTTTTTAACTTCTACAGTCTTCCGATTTGGTGCAGTCATCAACGAGATGAGAGAACCCTGTCTGGGCCTTGTGATTTCTAATCCTTGCGCTGTGTTAAATTCCCACAGTCCAGGCTTCTGCCATCTTTAGTGTCTTGTGCATTGAAGAATAAACTCTTGTAAAAATTTAACTAAGAGTTGGTTTCATTAAACCAGTAGAACAAACAATGAAATAATCTGCAATGGCTTAGTATGACACGTTAACCAATGAATCAACAATAATTTATTTTGTTAACAAATATGGTACTTGCTAAGAAAAAACAGTGCATGGATTAAGCATTCACACAGGGAGATCTGCATTCTTTTGCTTATGGGAAAGAATGGTAGTGTCTGTCCTCAGAGCTTCGTTTTTCAGAAATCACTGTGCAATTAACTTAAGAGCTCAGGACCTGTTCCTCTCACAGTTTTACTTTTCTCATTCAAAAGGAAGAGAAAACACAAGCCACCAACCAACACTTTAATAAAGAGTACAGCAAGCCTCATGAATGATATTGCTTTGTGCATTTGACTGCTTTTACTGCACTGTGTTTGCAATGCGCTTTTGAAGAATGCTATGTGTGTCAGAAATTCACATAAACAGACTGTAGGACTTTTAACACCAAAACACACATATGGCAGCAAGTGTGAAATTTCTCAAATATGTACATATCATATAAATTATATTTCAAAAGCTTTTTAAACGGGATGAGAGTGGACAGCACAAAGTAGGATAATACTTTAAAAAATAGCCTATTTAATTTTGTCCTTGAAAAAGATAGAATAACTTATGAGAGATTTATGGGGAGTTTTTGGTTTTGTTGTTATTGGGTTTTGCTTTTGGGACAACAAATTTTCTTAATGAAATAAATCATATGGAACGAAAAACTACTCTTTTAGGCTAAGTATACAAACTCACTGGCAGTCTTATACTGAGAAGTCTTTGTGAAAAATTGTACTGTGTTGAACCCACATTGTTCCAAACAAAATGAAGACAATTGTCTGCTCTTTCAAAACTCAATTTGGCAGAATACAATTATTTTGCCTCCAGAAAGGATTGCCATTATATAAGATCTTTGTTTCATGGAGGAAGGGTGAATACTTGGAATTCAGCTTTTCAAGAAAAGGCACAGAAGATGCTTGAATTAGATATTAAGTGGCAGTCTGATAAAGGTGAGAGATGTTTCATTTCATTTTTGCATTTAATGTTTAATTAAAAAGAAGTTAGAGTCAGCAAAGACATTTTGCTTTATTATAGTTCCAGGTATGAACACCTACATAAAATGGAGCTGCATTAAATCATTTCAGAAAATGTGATACTCCTTCTTGTAATTCTGAGAAAAAATTATAAATATTCTAGTCGTCTAATATTCATAAATCTGATTAATGTCTAAGACTTTTTTTCATATTTTAGAGTACATCTTTCCCTTATATGACAATTATTTCTAGGCATAATTTGTCAAGAATACTTAAATATTGAAATTCTCTCTCTGTCCCTGTCTCTTTCTTTCTCACTTCCTCTTTTTCTTTGTAGGCATTGATTTTTTTTTTTTTTTGACAGACCTGTTGAATTGCACACCTTTTTTTTCTAAAATTTTATCTAATTTTATTCAAACAGTGTGCAATACACCAAATATCTAGAAATCTTCAAGATTGTGAGAAAAAAAATGTTTTTTTGGAAAAGTTAAGATAAAGCAAAAAATTATGAGGAACATGTTCTTATTCTGAGCAATAGCAGAAATTTTAAAATCTGATTGATTAATACAGTGCTGTAATTCTAAACCTGAATTTAAAAAAAAATAGTGTGTGCAGAGCCACAGTAGAACTCTTTTCTATTTTAAAAAATACATAATATTTCAACAGAAGTAAACACATATACCTTATGAACATTAATTTATGAAAAGATAAAAAAGTGGATAAGAGATGAATATAGCCCGTTGCTAAAAATATTCTCCATAATTCATTGTGTAATGCTTGGCCCAGGTTGCTTCAAACTGTTTCCAGTGATGAGGTTTTTACTTTTTTTTTTCTTATGAGTTTATTTAAGGTTAATGGATCCTATGAAGAATTTGTTTCTCATATTCTGTTCTTGGCTGTAATTTTTCATTTTCCTTTCTCTAAATTAAACTTTTGGAAACCATAGCCATTCCAGAATTAATTAGTAGAAACTTAACTGTTGACTTTCAAACTTTTGAATGGTTTTATTTCTGAATCTATAAAATTTAGTATTCCAGATACACCTTTTGAGAGCTATACTTGGCAACAATTTTAGTTTATCTAGGTTCCTGTGTGGTCATAATATACAAGTCCTGACAGGTGCAATAAGCTGAATAGTTTTGTAGACTGTTGATGTCTCTTGGAAAGATATTCTATGTGTTGTCCATGCAAACACTGCCCAGTTAATGATTTTCAAAGCCCCATTATTGAACTTTAGGAATTATATTGTCGCATTTGAAATTCCATACCGGTAAATCCAACCAGCTCAGGTTGCCCAGAGAAGTTCTGGGTGCCCCATCCCTTGGAGGGGTTCAACACCAAGCTGGATGGGTCTTTGAGCAACCTGAGCTGGTGGAAGGTATACCTACCCATGATGGGAAGAGAATATGTGGAACTAGATGCTATTTAAGGTCTCTTCCAACCCAAACCATTCTATGATTCTATGAAAAGTAGATTTTGCATAGGTTTAATTTGCCTCTTCTTTTATTTTCCTTCTCCTCAATTCACTGAAGTAAAAGGTAACAAAATCAAACTCTATGATATTTCCTGAAAGAAAGTAACCCTTTTAAATTTTTTGCAGCTTTTGAAATGTTCCTATGCATTCTGACCTCTTTTTAAATGGCTTTTTTAATGAGCTTCAACTTCTGAGAAAGCTATATCAAATGTGTGTACCATTTTTCTGCAACATTACACTAATGACAAGGTTGCTAAAATTTCATATTTTATCTAGAGTCACATATTATAACAGATAGGTAGAAGAAAGTATTTGTAAAGTTCTGTTGTAGCAACTGTGAAAAAAAGAATATCTGTTGAATGGTTTAATAGCATACCCTCACTGGAAATGAGCTGGTTCCACTAATCTGTGAAAAGGAGCCCTCTGAAACCAGGGCCACTTCTCTACAGTGGCTTTGGATAGTTAAGTTGACATCAGACTTTAATTTTCTGGTGGCAGTGGACATTTCTTCTTTTGTTTTAATTTTAGATAACATTTGTCCTGCTATTGGAGAACCTGTGTTGTGGTAGCTGCTGGTGACCTAGTTGATACTTCATCCCTCGGTCATAGTGAATCATAGTGATAGAAAATGTTTCTTTTACTGTTTAACTCTAGTGACTTTTAGAAACAGATTGTTCCTGGAGATGTTTTTTGGAGGGAGGGTGAGAATGAAGGTGGAGTTTGTTTTATTTTGTTCTTCAGGAAGTTAATGATGCTAGCATTTCAAGAATTTTTGGTTATTTATCAGGAGACTGCAATTCTAGTCAATTAACTTCTGACATGATTCACCTTGCTTACCTTTGGCTATTGCACTGGACATCTTGCTGGCTACCAAGATTTCCTTATGCCAATAATACTCCCCAGGAGTATTATATACCTAAAACTAGATGACTAGTTGGGATATTTTGTATTTCTCAAAGGCACATTGAGGAGTCTTGGCTAATTAGCTCGTGTAACTGACTAGATTTTTGGTGGTTTTCCGCAGGTGAACTGCAACCTACCTTAAAACTGGAAGTCCAGAGTTTTGGTGATTTTGTTGTCTTAGAAAGGGCTGTATATCCAGAGAAGAAGAAGAGGTTTCTCGGATTTTTAAAGCAGTATTCATTTCTTAGAGTTACAGCTATGCAATGTAAAGAGGTATGATTAATGCATGAGCTGGAATGTGTAATATCACTTCCATAGATGTTAAAGTGTAAAAATTTTAAGTATATGACCTCTCACTTCAACTGGGATTAAAAATAATTTAAAAAAAAAGTAAGATTTTAAGGGAGTTAGACATGTTAGACATTCGTCTCTCTCTGTCATCCACTGTGAAGCAGATGTTTACATTTCTAAGATTCCTCCAAACTGCCAAGCCTTAACATTAAATTTATTTTAAATTATCACAATTTTAATAGTTGTTTACATACATGAAACAGTTCTCCCTTTGCTGCCTGTATCTCAGAGTGCTGTTACAGCTCAACACAGAAATCATACCTTCATAATTCACAGAAGAAGGATTCATGCTTTTAGAGCAGAAAGAGTAGTATTCAGCTCTGCTCTGTGTCTGTATATGATCATCAAGTACTTACATTTGTTCTTTTTTAATGATACACTTTCTGTAACATGGCACCCAATTCATTGTATTGCTGCAAAATACAGTATCGAAGTAATTGATCAAATTATTGTTTAGTTAAACGTCTTTAATGATTACCATAAATGAAGAATTTCTCAGCAGCTAAGTTGTGGTCATACTTTCTATTTTAAAATCTGTGTATTGGCTCATCCAGGATGTGTGAAATGCTTTTTTTGCTATGAAGAAGCAGAGACAAAAAGTATCACTGGTTTTTACAGTGGTCCAGTTTGCAGTTAAGTTCTCTAACACCATCAAAAAGGAGGAGTTATTTCCAGGGCAAAAGTGTGACTCTTTTAATGGCAGAGAATTGATGAAAAGGCAGTTTATAGCAGGCATTTTGACTGTCAATGTCACGAAAAATGGAAATGTTGATTCTGGTAGCAGCTGTGTTTAGGAGGAGACAGATGTCTTATGTAAGTAAAAGCATAAGATCAGTTTTCCTGGATATCTCTATCTGAGATATTAGACGTAGAAAAGAGACAGGAGTTCTGCAGCTGTAAAGGTTTGTTCAGGCTGATAAGTAATGGCTTCTGTAAGTGCCATAATGATTGTATATGGGTGTATATATATCAGGTAGGTTTGCTGCACAAAAGAGAGATAATAGCTTAAAACTTGTGAGAAGAAAAGAAATAGCAGGATTATATCTACTTGCAAAATAGGATGTGCTGCATTTGAGAGATACACATAAAAATGCTGAAATACACCTCCTTTTTTTGCTGTTTCCAATGTTTATTTTTCTAACTTGATACATAGTGAATGTGAAGATGAACTCTTATTCTAATTGTATATATTAAGCTAGGATGGATGTGAGCAGAATATGTGTTATAATCTTATTTTTTGAACTAAAGGATTTAGAAAATAGAAGAAAGTACGGTGTACATTGACCTACATGCTGAACAGAAGATGGTTCTATATTTTCCATCTCTTCTCTAAAACACAAAAGATATCCATGGTATACAAACACATCTATTTCACAAGTCCCTTGGGAGTAACAGGTGTCTGCTCAATTTCTGTTGCAAACAGCAGTGGCTTAAATTTTGGATAAAACTTTTTACCTCTTTTCCAAGCTCAAATAGTCCAACCATACAAGAAGCAGCAAATATTTCTAATTACTTCCTAATGATCAAACCCAAAGAAAGATAAAGAAATGGTGTGGGGAGTGGCAGGGAACCCCAAATATCCGAGATCCCAGTCACTTGTGTAAGCACTTGCAGTGTGACATTAAACCTTTGGCCCTCAGCTTTGTTAAGGGAGCTCTGCCCGTGTCAGGGATGCTGATCCGCTGGATGCTGCTGCGGGAGCCGGCGCTGCTGCGAAGCAGAGTGGTGGGATGTGAAGTGGTGCAGAAAACAGTGGGAGCTCTGTCGCTAGGTCAGCTGCAAGAAGAAGTGACGGGCGTGAATGTACAGTATGCGGAGTTCTCTGAATGATGCAGTCTCTCTTTCTCCCAAAGAACTTCAGCTAATGATACAAGGGGAATTCAGTTCCCTTTGGCAGGACTCCATGTTGATCTGGATCCTTTTAATACTTCTGCTTCTACAGTTACTTGGCTCATGCTGCTAAAAATATACATGACAGACTTAAAGTATCTTCTTTAAAACCTACTTGTCAACAGTGATCATTTAATGTCCTTGTTTGCATGTGTGGTCCTCATTATTCTGACACAGCTATTAATACTGATGAAAATTAAAGAGAGAAAATCCAAATATTTTCATACTTGCATTTTTCCAGTAGCATCTGCAAAACCCCACAGCTAATCAGCTGTAAATTTTCTTGATTTTTTGTTTATTTTTTTCAATTCAAGTGTAATATAGCAGTATACAAAACTGTATTACAGCAGTAAGAGCTTCAGAATCCCAGTAGATGATGTAATTATGATTAAAAATTAGTATTATTGAATAATTCACTTTTTTAATATGCAAGAGTAATTTTTTCTCTCATTTTCAATAACCATCAGTCTTAATATCTATCTAATGAAAAAACATAAACAGTGTCATCTGTCAGGTTACTAACAGAGAATGCCACTTATTGGAGCCTCATTGTTTACTTTAGCAGGTAATTTGTGGACCGGAATCATTTAATTGTTCTGAGCACATAATTACATGCCAGCATTTTCCAATTTAATTAAAATGTACAAATCTGAAGATTAAGGGAATTTTTGAATTATTAATCATTTCTCCTCTAGGAAATCTTGTTGCTCTGCAGGAGATTTGTCCAGTGTACAACTATACGTATTTTTTTTCCTTCTCTTTCACAGACAGACAATTTTCCCGCAGAGCCCAATTACATGGGCAGCAGGCAGCAGTTTGTTCAAAGGTAAGGCCTATTAAATAACTTTCTTGGCTTCCCCATTTGCATTCTTGTCAAAACTGCTTTGCCAGAGAGTACAATTCAACTTAGAACAAGTAAATACAACACTCTCCTCTCTCTCTCTCTTTTTTTTTCCTTTTTTTTTTTTTTTTAATATGTATTTCAGTAGCTCCACGTTCAAGGATCCAGAAAGAGCCAGCTTGAGGGACAGCGGGCATGGGGACAGTGATCAGGCTGACAGTGACCAAGACACTAACAAAGGCTCCTGCTGTGACATGTCTGTTAGGGAGGCACTCAAGATGAAAACTACTTCGACTAAAAGCCAGCCACTTGAACAAGGTGAGTGAAGCCTACAATGCCTACAAAAGCATAAAGTTTAAAACATCATTATCAACCTATTAGTATTGCAGTTGTGGGTTATCAGGGAAGGAACAGCCCTCTGATAATATTATCAGAGAAAACACTAAATTTTGTCTGTAGCCCAGAGCAAAGAACACAGCATCTTTCAGAATGAACATGAAATGAAACCACAAGTGTCCAAAGAAGATTAAAAAAAGTTAAAAAAGAAAATCAGTACTTTTGAAAATGATTAGACTATACCATATCTCCATTGGCATTGCCTGTGATATATTATATACAATCCTTCTGTCAAAGTGTGATTTGGAAATTCAAACTAGACATGACTGCAACAGATAAAAGAACACTAGTCCTTTACATTCCTCATGTAGTTTGGAGAAGAGGAAATAAATGTTTCACATAAAAGACAAGAGCAAAAATGAAGCAGAAGATGTTTTCATTTAATAGATGCATTTTACCGTTTGTAATTTTGATTTCACAATTAAGAGGAGTGTGAGAAGTGTCAAAAAATAATACAATCTTATTTTCAATGTATTTTCATTCACATCCCATGCAGGTAGCAAAGATTAAGAGTGTCTGTGAAACAGCTAAAATGACTTAGAACAGGACAATGACAATGTTCTTTGCCAACATTCATTCTGATAAACAAGCATATTTATTTCCTCAAATTGCATCCAATTATTTTCTTTTCCAGATGTGTTTTATCTAATTAGGAGGTCTATTATTTCAAAAGATACACTTTTTTTAGAGAGAATTATACAGACAAAGCACTCCAGCATTCTCTGCTTTTATGTTTTGCTTTTACGCTGTAAGCAATAAAGAAGTGCATCACTGAATGATTTTTAAATGTTTTGTATGTTTCCCATTATTTTACTTTGTTGTGAGGAGGTTGTTTCAGTGTTAAAGATAGTTAGGAAATTATTAAATCCGTCAGCTTTAATAAGAAGTTATGTTTCTAATTAAGCAGAAATATATGATAAGCTTTATATTAGTTGTTGATTAATTGGACCTAGGTTTTTCACCTCTTAGCTTAGTCTGATCTGTAGTACAGTCATCAGAAAATACATGTTCAACTTCATATTTCTGATTATGTTGAGATTGCAGTATAATTTTTGCAGTGCAGAATATTTAGAATGCTGCAGTATAATTTATTCTATATACATTTGGAGGTTTACCTCATATGTGACCTTATTTTCCAAGTAATAAATGCCAGAAAGATTATTTTTTCCTGACCTTTGGCCACAGCAATTCTCTGCTTATAATTGGACATTGATCTGTATAAAGATGCAGTGCAGGATGTTTTTTTAAGAAGCTATTTGAGTGTGTATCTTATTCTCTCAGTTTCATGTGATACAAAGACAAAAGTTTCGAATTTCCATCTATCCAAGCATAGCCATGAAAGGGCTTTAAAATTTTTAAGGTTTCAGTTGGAAATTATCTAGTACTCAGATTAAAAAAGTGTGTTTTCTTAGAGAAAGACTGTATGTCCAGTGTTCATAATACTACAGTTTGTCCAGCAGCTTCAAACCCAGTTCTGGTCAAAATAGATGCAATCTAGTAACCCCATTAAGCCAAATATTCCCATTGCTTATTTTCATTATAATGCAAAAAGTTCTATGCAAGTTTATGTTTGTTATTATACCTAGGTGAGCTGTCCTATTCATCAAGAAAATTTATTCCAATCACTCAGATGAATTTCTCACATTCTTATTAAACTTATATTGGATTGTGGACATTAAACATTGTCAGCCACTGAACTACAGCAGTAGATATTTATGTGAATTTCTTTACTGAGGAAAATAAAATAATGGGGATAGAGAGACAAAGTATTTTTTCTTTTGTTTGTTTTTTTTGTTGTTGTTGTTGTTGTTGTTGTTGTTGTCACCTCCCCCCCCATTTTGTTCCTATGATTTTGTTAGTAATGATATACATTTATTTGTTGGATGAACTCTTCCGTCTCTAGTGTGATATAACAAAATCATCGTCATATTATGAAAACAGAACCTCCATTGAGCACCTTATGGGATTTCAGGTCATTGTTGTAACAAATTAGGTGCTGTGTGGTGTTCCCAATGAAATCAATGATTACTTGTCATTGAACTTAGTATGATTTGGGTTCTTAGCCCAATGTAATATTTCTCTTTTGAAAGAAGATAAATAAAATTGCTTTCTCTAGTCATAAGCCAAGTTGAAGGAGGGTAAGAAATATGATATATGTGATTAGGATAGAAAAAGAATTGAATTTTTCTTTAGAGAAAAAATTGTTCTCTGGGAAAAGGAGATGGAAAGCTTGCTAGAAATAATTGTCTCCAGCAATGGCTGAAGCAATATCAGAAGTTGTGGTTCTGTCATCATTCTGGGTTGTATGCAGGGAGGGGAATTCACCATTTTGTAGCCAAGTTCTAGGCTTGATTATTGTTTTATAAAGACATATTTAAAATACTTTAGCTTCCGCTATTAGAACAACACTAATAATTCTTATGAAATTATTGAATTATTATTATTATTATTGATAATTGAAATTATCTGGATTATCTCTGAACTCAGGGTCTTGATGTGAGAATCCTAATTTAAAAAATGAGTTAAGTTTAAGTTTGATATATTCTTCACATAATTCCAAACTATTTTCATGTATCCAATTTTGCCCATGGCAGTAATAGGAATTCTAGTTGTACCGGTAATTTGACTACAGTTTTGATCAAATCTAGCCCAGATAGTTGAAAATTAAAAGGCCATAATGAGATAAAAAGTGTTTTGGTAGAACTACAGCAATTGTGCTTCTCTCAGTAACAGAGAAGTAGCAAATTTTACGAAAAAACTTTTGTAGACAAGATATCTTTTGATTTCAGGATGAGATGGGAAGCAATCAAACTTATGATTTTCATTAAATAAATGAAAACAGTGAATGATAGATCCTGTCAGTTTGCTATTGAAATACTTGATCTCAAGGAAGATATATCCAGATAGCAAGTTTTGTCTGGTAGTGGTTTTAAACATTTTCACAAATAAGAAAGAAAATGCAAGTTAGATATAATTAATTTCATAATTAATAAAATTATTATAAAATGTCCTTAATGGAAGGAAAGCAGAAAAAAACCCCAAAATGTAGAAATTATCATGATAGTAAGACTTGTATCACAGTAAGCATGTCCCACTTTAGTTATCTCAGTTTTATACTCTCTTGCAGTGATATCCAAGCCACTTTCTGCATAAGAATATCTAGCTGTCTCTTAAGCTTACTTATGCCATCTTAATCAGCTGTCTTACTAAACAGCTTGTTCCACATGCCTGCTACTCTTTTAATAGAATGGTTTTGGATAAATTTGTTTTGTTTACCTGTCTTTTTTTCCCTGCTTCTGATGCTGATACTTTAAACCCTATCACTAGTTTGGACAGTTTGAGATCACTTAGGAGTCTTACAAGAATTAATAGTTTTGAACACATCTGTCAAATTGCCTCTTTATTTCACTTGAAGCTTTAGCATGTAATATTCACTTTTTACATTTAAATAACAGAGTAGTTGTTTTGTTTGGTATGATTTAAGAATAACAACAATAATCCCTATTTCTTTAAAAGGTATCCAAAGCTGAAAATTATATCACGACCCATAAAACATAAACAATAATATCTACAAGGGAGCAGTAAAGCAGCAATATGTTAACTTTATACTTTTCTTTGTGAATCCTGCATATGCTTACTTTATAATCAGTAAAAAATACCGAGTTATGGACTTTTCTGCAGTTACTCATAAATTACTGTCTTTGTTAGATTTTCCTAGGAATTTTTTTAGTTTCTTTTGTTCTGTTCTTTTTTTTTTGTCTGTGTTTTCTTGTTTTAGTGTAAATCTACACTTTCATGTCTTTGTCAAAAAAAACTTCAAGGCATTAAATATCTCCAAATTCAGTAGCTTTGTTGAATTTTTGCTTTGTCAGTGCCTTGCATCTTTCTTTCAACAATTTCTTGCCATTCACACCTGCATCCCGTAGAAGAGCCATTTCTGCATACACTGTTGCCTCATTAACAATAGTGTGGATCCTGAGAATAAAAAACAGAGGCAACTGCTTGGAGGAAGGGTAAAATGAAACTCTTCAGTGTAGTTGTCAGAGTCTCTTCTAGGACTAAGACTGCTCATCAGGCTTCTCTGCTAAACAGCACCATTTTAGTCTAGGGTATTGTTACTATTACAAAAGGAACTTAATGTATCTGCATGAAAAAAGTGATACTAAGTGTAATTTGAAAATATAATAGCTCTTTCTTCATCACAACAAAAATACATCTGTGTCACAAGGGATGCAGTTCTGCATGTAAATCTTAAGAATAAAAATTATATCAGTTCTAGAGACTCTCTATGAACAGTTTGTTACCCCTTGTGTTTTCCCACTGAACATGTTCACATAAGATGTCTGTAGTAACTTGCTCATTTGTAGTCTCCATTTCTAAACAAGACTGATCCTAGAAATTAAGTATCCTGCATTATACATCTGCAGCAGAGCAGAAATTACAAAAAAAAAAAAAAAATTACCAAGATTTTTCTGGACTGTCCATTAATTTTCTTGGCATAAACTTGCTGGAATCTGTTGGATAATTAAAATCCATTCTATTTAACTGAGTTAGAGTCAGTCTAGACTGATAAGTGCAGAAAGTTCATCAAGGACATTTCTGCTGTCTGACATCATCACCAATGCTTTCCATGCCATTGGGGATGATGAGTTATTTTATGAATACACCAGCTTAATGAGATAATAGAAAAAGAAGGATGTGGAGAAATATTTCTTTTCAAAGTTTGGAAAACTGGTGATGGCCTCTTCTGAGAAACTGATGGAGGCTGGGAGTCTCCAGGAACTGACACAACCTGTGAAATCTTTTGTTCAACAGTGCTTCCTCCCATAGGTATTTTCCCCTGGACAGAACATCATATTCTCTCTGTGCTCAGAATAGCTGTCAGACTGCCCTTCTTGCTCTGACACCACTTAAGAGTCTTTATGTCCAGCACTATCATCCTTTCTAACTTGCTTACTTCTAACATGGTCAGGTAAGATGCTAATTTGCTGTTTACTTGCACACAGTATCCATTTTTCAATTTCATCTGACGAATTATTTTCCAGGAAAGCTATAAGAGCAACTCAGTTGTATTGAGGGTCTCTTTCCTTTTCTTGGTATGTCTCAGTAGTAGAATCTGTTTCTAGATCTGTAAATTCTGAAAGTAGTTAGGTGAAGCCCACACAGAATGAGATTTTGAGTCTCATGTTTTCTGCTTCTGTTTGTTCATTTTTATATATATATATATATATATATATATGTGTATATATATATATATATTTGTTCTATGTTTTATGCTAGCCCATGTATGATCCTAGATGAGCACTAGCATAGGTCAAAGAAAACTTATCTATTCCGTAACTGTTTCTGATTTACCAAATTTCTTATCAACAAGCTGGAGATATTTGATTTTGGCCTTATTCTAATAATAAGACTTTAAGATTAAAAACGTAGGTAGAAGCGCAGAGTTTTATGAAAAATAATATCATTTTTTTGACATTTACTCTGGTGTGTATAGCAAGTTCAATATGACATTGGAGCCACTGATATTACTTCTTTCCTTTTTTTCTGCTGTGAGTACTTTGTTCAGTCAAACAGTACTTCTAAATGTATGAGAAATAGCAGCATCATTATTAGTCTCATATTCCTTATAAGTCCTCATGAATGGTGATATTGAAACTTCGATTGGGATTAAACTTTCAAATTTATATATTTCATTTTTAGTCAGAGGGAACTAATAGGAGTTTCAAATGTTCTAAGTGTCTTGATCTCAAGCATTTAAAGATGATCTAGGTAAGACTTTCACAAAATTTTGTTACTTGGGCTGAGCTAGACTGTGCAAATCTTCAATAGTTCCCTGTTTTTGAGAAATCAGAATTATGTTCTGCCTTCTAACCAAAGGTAATGAACTAGAGAGAAAAATACAGGTCAGTTGCCTTTGCTGTGCAGATGATTGTCAGCTTTCCTCATGTTAATACCTAGTAATCTATGATGTATCTTTTGCTGTATAATGTCCACAGCAAATTTTATGATGGATTTAGACAGAATAAAGAAAACTCTCATATCTGCCAACTTTGTTCACTCAGAGTATTATGTTGAATACCTCTCATGGTTTAGGTTCTATTTTCAGACAATCTCCTGGTCTACCAATCAATTTGAATTAATCTTTTAGATTTCAGCTATTTTTGTACCAAGTCCAGATTTGTGATTGAAGCTCTGTGGTGCTTCAAAGCCGAGTCCTGTTTTGTGCTTCCTGGTTAGAGATGGGAGGGCTCCCAGGCACATCTTCACCATAGTGTGCTCTTCTCAGAAGCATATAAGCAGCTTTGGTTTTCAAGCAGTGCTGTCCAGATAAGAAAGAAGTTTGAGGAAGCAGATGTTTGTCCTAAAAGAACAGAAAAGTCAGAAAAGGAAGTGAAGTGTCATCCTAATGGAGAAGGGATAGATTCACTTAATGCCTCATGGCTTCTCTGCCTCTGCTGATACAGAAAAAGAAAAGTGGTGCAAACATTCTGGCAGCTGAAGTGACAGTGAATACAGTTTGTCTTAGCCTATTATTGCTGCTTTTTTTTTGCCCATTATCCTGCACTTCAACTGGCGCTGTGTTCTGCCAAACCGGGCTTTAAATCAGGTGCATGTTTCAGCACCTGGCAGATTATTGCCATCATATATCTGGTAACTGTGAAATTTTTTGAACAGCATGTCCCACAATTAATGTATTTAGCCAAAGACTAGTAGGGCAAATTTCTATAACTTACTTTCAAAACATACAGAAAGCTTTCTCCCTCGGTACACACAAACATGTCACTGTGACACAAAGGGACTGCAGCTATTCAGCGCAACTTCATCTATGCAACGTTTGGTGTGTTATGCTACATTTTTAGATAATTTCATTCCTCCTCCACATTATTTCTACTTATTTTATAATTAAAATTTACTTCAGTGGTTGAACATTATACATATTTTTGACCTGTTTTGTTTTCATTGGACGCTTAACTATTGAATCAATTTAGATATGCCCTTACTAACATCTGAAAAGTTCATGACTGCACCAGTAAAAGCATTCATAAATTTCAGAAGAGTTTTCTTTGATGAGCTTATTTGCAAATTAATTCATACCATGCACTTCAAGATCACAAGTCTATTACCATAAGTCTCGTATCTGAGATTCTAATATTTGGGTGCTGTAGCTTTTGGTGCTCATCTCTTTCTGCTTTACTTCAGAGGCAACAAAGGAGAATATCCCTCCCCTGTCACCAGTAGAAATCTCATTACATCCTTTCTGTACTTTCTGTTTTGACACTGCCTTTCCTGGGGCTGAGCACATTTATTGTACTGCAGTTTGTTCTTGGAAGGCTTAGAATCCATAAGTTATCTTTTCACTTTATTCCCACCAGAAGAGCAAGAGAAGGATTTGTAGTTCTCAGTAAGATGAGGTCCTTCTATGTCAAAATCATTATCTTCAGCTAACATTTCTTCTTTTCAGATTCTTTTTTATAAATTGAAAGAAAAGTGGGGGCATAGAAAGATCAACAACTTTTGAAACAAGGAAATCAGACAATAGAGAGTTTTCATAGTATCAGGCTTTATGCATTTCTCTGGGTAATAAATGGATGTTCTCTACTTGTGCTTACTTTAGTTAATGAATATTTTAGGGCATATATTCATATATTGGATGAATACTTAATATCAAGGAAACTATTGTAACAGGACTAGAAAGTCTATTCTTTACTCTCGTTCTGTGTCTGAAAACATCCTTGAATGTTTTACTTACAGGTTTCTTTTAATTAAGCTTACTCTGAATTAGAGTTTAAAAAAAACAACATATATATGAGGGTATGTGTGATTATTCAGCTATATAGAGAAGACAATCAAAATAAAAACATCTTCTCTCTTCCTCATTTTAAATCATCATTCTATGATTTATGCATCTCTTCGTTATTATATCTCCTTTTATTATGTATCTTTCAGCAAAAAATACTGATATGATAAACAGAAATAGTCAACAAGATTTAAAAAAATCCCATTGCATATTAAAGCCACATTCTTTTTTATCAAAAAGAAGCAATGTTCTGCAGATGGAGTCACCATAGAGCTGATACATATTAGTTGAAATCTGAATGATTGTATTTATCAATAATTCTATGTCAAGCAGGGGAAGACAAAAGAGAATTGTCTTAAATAAGAGACAAGAGTTAATTATTCCATTCAGAAATGCTTTAGCTGGAATACTATTAATTGCATTTTGTTCTTCTAGAACAAAAAGTATCTCCTAAAATCTGTGCACACTAGTAGAGAATATCCTTTTCATGGCCCTTTTTCTGTTTGCATACTACTTTTCTCCTATGCCATGGTTTCCAGAGGGAGAAGCGTGGTTTAATTTAATTTGGGCTGGAGTTGCAGCATGCTCTAATTAGTGATACATCCACAGTATACAGTTTGTGGGCATGTTTTAGAGATTCAAAAATCAAAAAAGAGGTATAATAACAGCAGAAAATAGAGGTTTGTGAAACATTGCCTGTAGGTGAAGTTTGAAAAAAATGTTTGTTTAGAATCTGTGTGTGTTTAAATGAGCAAGGACTGGAATGAAGCATAATAAAAGTCTTTGTGTATATAAAGTTGTTATAAATAGGATGGTGCTTGCTTTTTCTTTTCTTTTTTGTTTAATTTTCTAGGAGAAGTTTTTAAATCATATTTAGGAGAGAACTTTACTATAAAGATGTGTAGGCACTAAAGCAGGCTACCCCTGTAAGTTAAAGAATACCTTTTCTTGGAGATTTTTAAAACAGCTTAAATGCATGTTTGTCAGTGATATTTCAGATTTATTTTAAACTTTCCAAGGCCAGAGGATCCACTCTAGTCCTGCTTTTTATGTCCCAAATTTAAACATGGGTATGTATTGTACTGTTTAATCCTGGGTAAAAGATATTGAAAGAGAAAATTTGCTCTGACCTGTTACTCAGCCTCTTCTCTGTGAACATCTTCTTCATCTTGAAGAGCTCACCATGGTAGAAAATTGCAGGGAAGGGGGATTATGTAGTGCCTCCCAACAATAATATGCAAAATAAAACGTGTTCCTGGCTCAGAAACAGAGCTGCAGAATGATTAACTAACAGAACTTAGTGAAACTTTGTCCAGCCTCTGTACTTCAGTGATACACAAGGCCATATATCAGCCTCTGTGCACCTACTGCCCAACCTGATCTCCAGAATGGCAGAACAGCTGGTTTCCATTCCCTGCTGCTGCTTTCTCCTATTCCAGCTGCTGCACTCAAATAACCTCCCTTCCCCAAGTGGGCTTCATATGGTTTGAAAGGGACTTAATGTACCTCAGTGCATAGGGAACTTTTGATGCATATTTCATCATGTTTCAGTTCTTTCTACAGGGAACACTGCATGTATAACAGATGTTCCCTGACTACTACCTTTTCCTGAAGGTGACATGCCCTTTTTTGTGTTTCATCTCTAATGTATATAGGTAATGCCTGAGTGCTACTAAAAAATAGTGCTCCATGGCTGCCCCTGTGCTGCATGCCAAGCTATATTTAATTCCATCTGCTTCCCTCTGCAGCATGAAATGGAGAAGGGCATATGCCCAGTATAACCGAGTCACACCGTGGCACACATAATACTCCTTTTATTTAAGAAAAATATAGGTATTTTTTAAATTTAGGACCCTATTCTTCAAGTTTCTTAATACATAAATGGTTCCATATAAATTAGTGGGGATGTTCATGTAATTACACATCAAAAATGCATGGTCTTTTATTAGACATCGTTATTATTGTTATTATTAATGCAATATTATTAATATTGTATATATGTAGTGTGTGTGCCTATATATGTCCACATACAGACTCACAAATACAAAAAAAAGACATCATTAACTGATATTCCTGGAAACGTAATTTTGTAATCTATATAAATCTATACTTTTACCTTATAGAAAATTTAATGCTTTGCAACATTTTATGCTTGCTTGTTTTAAAACTGCAACTATGAGAACAATTCACAAATCTGTTTACACAAAACAATCAATTTTCACCATAAAAGTGGTTTTGGAAAGAATAATAATTCTGAGGCAAAAGCTGTCGGATTAAAATAGAGTATATAACTGAAAAGTGGTACTTTACAAATAAAGTTTTTAAATATCTATTTAATAATGTATAGCACTATCTGACCCAATTTTTATTTGAACAAATGAATACAGTTCTTATGTAAAAAGTGCAGTTTAGGTTGTGCATTGACAAAATCTCTAGGCGGCTACAGAGCCCAAACAACCTTTCAAGGTCCAAATCAAATATAAATAAAAAAAGAAAAACAGAAACAGAACTGTGCCTGTTCTGACCCTGTGGAGAGACTTTTGCAGCACATCTGCAATCTTCATGGTCCTGGGAAGTGTATATGGGATCTGTCTGTGCTGCTGAATATGAATATTCCTACACTCTGTGGAGTAATCCTATACTTTATGGAATATTCCTGCATTTCATGTCTCTGATTAGTTTTAACAAGTCATATTTCTTTTCAACACTGCTAGTTTGACTTGAAGCAAGGATTCTGTCCCTTATCTTTATGCTGTTTTGTTGTAGAAAAAGTTCACATAAATTACTTCTTTTTTAGGGGAAGTATATGGAGTAGAGCAAGATGGAGAAAAAAGGCTACATGGAATACTGAAGCTACTGCTTTGAGGAAAGCTTTAAACTCAGCTTAATTTGCCAGTGTTCTGTGGCTGCTTTTTTGCTTCTCAGGAGTACCAGAGCACATAAATAACCAGGGCACATTTCTAAACTGAACCATAAAAATTATTTTGAAAGACTAAATACACAAACAAACAAAAAAAAACCCAAACAAAAACCAATAAACCAAAACCCAGAAAAAACTCTACAACAAAAAAACCCAAACAAAACAAAACAAGAACTGTTTTGGCATTCATGTTTTCAATAAACAAGTAAGTCAAGTAATTTGGACTTCCAAAGTGAAGTGAATTTCTCTCAAAATTTTATTTCTTCATTATATTGACTGTGAAAATAAAATCCCACAAGGTGTTTAAGCCTGTGACATATAAAATAGTGAATTTTTCCTTTTGATATCTTTTGTTTATCCATAAACATCAACAAGATCTATATTTTTGTTACTTTTAGGGTCTGTTTATTCATTCTTTATTATTAATGCATATTTTCATTCCTTTATTTTTAATTTTATATGTTTTATTTTCTGTGCATTCACATTTTTTTTCTTATTATATGGAGAATAGCAGAAATATGTTGCTAAAATTTTGGTACAATAAAAGAGCCAACCAAACACAGACAGTTACTGATTAATGTGAACTCACCTTCCTTCTGTTATTGAGAAATCTTATCCCAATCACTAATTCATCATTATTTTACAGTGATTTCAGGAGATGTGTACCCTTCATAAGTATGGAAAAATAAGTCAGTATTTAAGGCCTCAAAATAAGCCAGTATTCAAAGCCTGAGAACTTCATTGCTACTTAGACCCTAAAGATCACTTTAAATTCTTTAAGGACATAGATGTAGATGTCAGTAGAAGCTCAGATTATTTGTAAATTTATTAAACATATTTTTCTGATATGCAGAAGTATGGAAAGACAGGATGAGAGTCAGAGGAAGAAAAAGGAAAAACTATTGACTTAGAAGTTAGGGTGAGGGAACATAACCTATAACACAGAGGAGAAAAGAAAACCAAGCAAGCAATCAAAACACATTCAGATTATCCTGGGAGTAAGAGACTATTAGAGGTAGTGTTCTTTTATTAAATTTAATTCTCTGCCAAAAGTGATAAAGATTTGTAATTTTCCCAGAGACAAGCTGCATTTAAATATTTCTAAACAAGAAATATTTCATACCAGACAGGTGCTTACTTTTTTTGCAATAGTTCATCAAGGTCAGCAGACCTGTATCACCTTGCCCATATTGAATCAACACAGTATTCTCTTTTTTTTTGTTTTGTTTTGTTATAAATCTAGATAATATAAATTTGTATTTTTAATCCAATGTCAGGTAATATGATTATTTTGCATAAGTCTTTGTATTAAAAAAAAGTTTTCACAAAACTTAGATGAGGTTTTTTTCTTTAAATGTGTGAACATAGTACTCTGGAAAATAGGAAAAAAAGAAAATTATAAGTTTAAGACAGCAAAAAGTACTTTTCAAAATCTTAATGAAATCCAGGCTATTGTAGTTAATGGCATCTTCATTTTGATTGAATTTTACATTTCCAAAATAGATTTGAAACTAAGACATGGGGTTTCTTCTAGATATTTAGTCCTCTATAAATACAACAAGCTGGAAAGACCCGAAGGTTTTGTTAGTTAAACAAACAAACAAACAAAAATTTCCCATGCCTCACTTTCAACCCTGCTGAAGGAAAGGACATCCACATGTTCTCAGGAACCTTGTCCCTATCATTTCCCCTGCTATCTCACCTACATCTGAGCTAGTTGCCCTAATACTTCGTAGTTAATTAGTTAATCAGGACTCTCTAGAACTGCTGAGGAGAGTGAGGTACTTCTAGAATATGATTCCTTTGATCTGTTTAAGATGAATCACATCCTCTTTACAGTCAGTAAAAGATGACTAACTGATATAGATAACTGTATATATCTAAACCTATGAAAGAAGAATTTCTTCTCAGATTTTGAGAGAATGAGCTTTTTGCAAGCTGTTGTTTGTTACCAGTTTTGGGCTTCTGTGTTTCTTATTTGTGTTATAGGTATTAGTTGTTCCAGCCCAAGTTTATTCTGGAGACATCATGATAAATTTATTTAGAAAATTGTTCCCATTTCATCAGTCATGCTGTAGAGGTGTTGAATCTCTCTTCCATGGCAGAAATTTGATTTCTGTTTGCATGGCTATTGTTCCCTCCTCCACATATTTGCAGATGGGAACTGTTTTTCCCTCACAAAATTGGGCGGCTGTGTAATGTGCATTATTTTTTATGCTTTGCTTAAATATTTATCTACTTGGCTTTTGGTTTGGATTCCTATGGCCAAACTGATAGTGCCAGAAGCAATGGAGTATAGTGTGTTGGAGGTTTAAAATTAGAATCTGAGATCAACCTTTTAAAAAGCCCTGTGTGCTGAAATGCTTTACTGAAATGACTCGCAAGGAAAGAAAGGCATGGTCTTGGATTATATGGACTTCTTAAAATCAAAATAAATTAACCTATTTATCTGGCTGCTGGAGCTATTTTAATTTAAGTTAATTAACTATCAAGGGATGAATAAATATATTAATTTAAGGATTAATCTTTGTGTAAAATATCTGTACCTTACATAATGTTAATCTTCAGTAAATTTTTGTCATTTGGTGAATGGAAGTAATTTATGAACTTGTTAAGCCTAGCTCCTTATAACATTTAAGATAGTACTTGTATGTTCATTAAATAGCAATGGAATAACTGTTAATCCCCGGCAAATACATTTAAGAATCAACTGGCATTTCATAAACATACAGTAGCAGTCCTATTAAATCTAAGTAAACATTTGTTTAAGATGCTTCAAGTCTATCCCATTTTGTTGCACCCACTGTAGGGTGTGCCACTTTGATGGCAAGGTGAGGTTTATCTTCATGGGAACACCTGCCACTCTCCCCTCAACTCTATCACCAGAGCCAGCTGCTGGAGGTGTTGCACATGCTGGCACAGAGAGGTCTCCTTAAAAAGGTTTTTTTGCACTGTGTCCCTGAAAGAGATAAACTAAACTAAACATATATTCATATAACCACATGAATGTCAGAATTTTCTGCCAAATAGCTGTGAGAAGGTGGTTGTCATGTTTTTTCACACTTGTAGATGGCATATTTTTGCCAGCAATGCTTCACAATATAGATCTGGTCTCACAAGTTGCTATTCAGCATCAGTGTCATTGATAGAGAACATAGTCTGCTTTCTTGCAAGGCTCACACAGAGAAAGACTCAACTGCATTTCTGGCGAATTGAACACTGTTGTCAGGAATATGTTACACACCTTCTCATGTACAGATTAACCCTAATAGCAGCTCTTTAACTCTGTAAGTGCATCTCAGAACTATCTTAGAAATAAATCTTCTATATTTTACATCGCTCAAATACTGTCTCCTGCTTTTGTGTTTGCTCTTTCAGCTTTGTTAGCATAAAAACAAGTAGCAGAATAACCATTCTGTGTGGATTATCTTTCTCTCTTTCAAGGTAGTCCTTTTACATTGGGAGATTTGAGTACTTTGTTCTGGTGGTTAAGTTTACTATTTTTTTACCCACAACAAAATTGTTTGGATGATTTCTTCAACATTTAAATACTTTTATGAAGGATGAGAAAATAAAGAAGTAGTTTATAAAACAAATCCCCCCTCCCCATTTTAAGCTAAAAAAAATAGTGATTTTCTGTGAAAATGTTAATTATACAGTTTTAAATTACTACAGATTGCTATTTCAGAAATTATAGGAAATGTAATTTAGATTAAGGGTCCATATAATAATTTATGCTTTGCTATTTACAGCTAAATTTGTAGTTCACAAAATAGTCTGTTTATTTATTTTGCAGAACAGGAAAGCAAAAGTGTTTATTACTGAAAATAGTGTAAAAATTTCTTGAACTTATATTCTTACACAGTTTTTAATATCTCCGTACCTTGCCCTGTATCAATAGAGCTAATATGGGCCAATTTAATCTTTTAGTATTCTTTCTGATTTGGGCTTTAGATCCCTCAAATTTTTGAAAGTTAACTAAGTTTTTTATTTACTACCATCAGAAAATTTCACTCTGAAAAAGGTAAGAATTCAATATTAGGATTATTCTATTCCTGGAAAAAAATAGAAACAATTTTGAAAAGGAAGGACTTTAAGCTTAAAGCAGTAACTTAGTAATAATATTGGACACATTAAAAAAATTGAAGTGGTAGGTAAATTTTATATTGGACATATGAAATCTTTAACTGTATTCTTTCTGTGACTTCTCGTAATTCAGGTCTCATCTTTCTTTTTCTGTCTCACCATTCCTGTGTAGATTGTAAAATGCAGCTTGTCTGGAGCAGTCATTCTGGTGGCTACATATGCATTTGATTTTAGGAAACTAAATTCTTAATAAGGAATTCTTTTAATTTTTTGATACAGATAATTTAATATCTTTTATTAAACTGAGCTAAGCTAGTACTTAAAAATAGCTCCCTGACATTCAGAATAATGGATATGAAAGCAAGAGTAATAAAAATTGCTGGGAAGGTGCAGTGCAAGCACTGATTCAGCAACTACCACACTGATTTAAACATTTTCTTTGGTACATAAGATATTAATCTGTAGAGTTTTAAAAGCATATGAGAACAACCCTGTCTAGAAAGGGTTGAGAGTGGAAGTTGCACATGGAGTAACAGACTCTGACTCACTGTGCAGTCTAGGGCAACTGTACCTCATGTGTGCCCTTCATTTGCAGCAGATGAAGGTAATTCAATCATCTCCCCAAATGCCACATCTGAGTCACCTTGTGGAATTTCCTGTTACTCCAGCATTTGCACAAAGACTTCAGGACAATTACAACAATTCTTCAATTAAGGGTCTAAAGAAAAGAATGCAAGAAAATAAAAAAAGACTGTGAGGATTTTTGTTCTATGATGGCATGCAGCAGTGTTACGGACCCTTAGGTTGTCCTGCAGAACAATCTCTAAGACTTTGGTGTGTGTACAAACACACTGCTTTTGATTGAAACCTGCCACCTGATAACTTCACCCTTGCTTTTCACTCTCTTGCTTTAGGTGAAACAGTAAATAATTGTTTTCTATTAGTTTTCTTAGTGACAATCACGAGTCAAAAATCTTTTCATATTTTCCCTTTGTTGTGTCTTCTTCAAGCTGAAAAATCTTAGTCTATTTAATCTCTTCTCTTATGAAAGCCTTTTCATAACTTTGATCATCTTTGCTGCTCTTTTTTGTCTTTTCAGTTCTATTATATTCTTTTGAACATGGCATGAGCAGATCTGAATACAGAAGTCTAGACACAGCAGCTATGGATTAAAAGAGTAATGTTTTGTGGTTTAATCTCTATTCTTTTCCAAAATACCTTCTTATTCTATCTGTTGTCTTGATGAATTATGAGCTGACATCTTCATTTAACTGTCCAGACTAATACAGAGATCAGTTTTAGAGTCCCTTGGTTGTGTATTGAGAATTATTACTCTTTTCCATTCTGTGTATTAACTGCATTTGTCGACACTGAATCTCATGTGCCATTTTACTGTAGTCGTTCAATTGCATGACATCTATCTGCAGCTCTTCACAGTCTCAGATTTTACTACTCACTTTTGTTTGGTACCAAAGCTAATTTAAGTGATAGTGTTACAATTTTCCCATCTCATATTTGGATTCCATATGGTCTGCTGATTTGTTCGTAGTCATTTTACCCTATTAATCTCTTCATTCCAGGCAGTTTTAATGACTCATTTCTATCCCCAAAAATATCTGCATTGTAGGAATCACCCTGGGTTCCATCTTTTCAAAACTTTATATATATATTTAGGAATGGGTACTTGTGACCTTCTCTTCTTTCAGCACTCTGTATATGCAGTTAGCTTCACTGATCCTCTGGTAGACTTTCATTTATTTCTGATTTTTTTTTTTGATAAAAAATTCTCATTAATTTCTGTGTCATGAACAAATGATCTTCAAAACCTTTTTCATACTTCCCTACAATACTGTAACATTTTATGTGTTGGACTTTGTGCTTTTTCCTCATCCTAATTTGCTTACAATTTTCACATTCTTTTAAGAGTATCTTTTTTCTCTTAATGGCCTTCTTTAGTCTGCTGTTTCACCAAGCTGGCTATTTTTTTGTCCTTTAAAAATGTTTTTGATAAGTGGTGTACAGTTTCTCTGAACTCCTAATATAGTATCTTTAGGCAGTTTGTCATGCTATCTGTAAGGATTTAGTCTTTTAGCTGTCCTCTTCAATTTTCTTTCAAAAAGCTTTGTCGTGTTCAGGTAGTTCTTTTTCTTTTTCTTTTTTTCCCTTTTCTTTTTTTTTTTTTTTTTTTTTTTGTAAATGATATTGTAGCTCTTTTTTTTTTCCTTTTTCTCTTTTCTGTAGACATTACATTTGAGAGCTTAGTGGCAGCATTACAGTGTAACTTATAGTTAATTTTTCCACTTGACCTGTCGAATGCTAAAAAATAAATCCAGTAAGCACTATTTATCCTCCTCTGATCTCTTTGACTAGTTGTTTTAAGTGCAATGTACTTCATCTTTCTTATATAATTTGTATCCTGTAATTATAATTATTGCTGTGTTACACTGGCAATTTTCTTTTTGTTACCTTTGTGAGGTATCTTTGACATTGCATTCCTCTCTTAGAACCAGCTGCTGGAGTTCTTATCTTTTAAACTTAAAAAAATGTGTAGAATCAAGTAAGTACTTGATTTTGGTCTGGTTACTGATTTTTATGTGCCCTGTTCAATCAGGATTTTATTTACTCAAGTTCTTCTTTGCTATTCCCTCTCTGAATACCATCAACTTTTACTCTATATTTTTTTTTCCTTTTTCACTTTGCAGTTTGTGACTTCACTCCAGTTTACAAGTTATCTGAGATTACATGCTTTTCTATACCTGTCACTTGTCTTCAATCTAAAAAAACATTATCATAGACAATTCAAATGTCACCAGCTTTTTTCTTTTGCTGGTTTGCATAATACCTAGTCTACTTGAAAATGTTCCATTCATTGCAAACATTTCCTTGGTTTCTATTTAAAATATACCCTTCTCTTATCAATTTTCAACCCAAAAGAATATATGAGCTTTAGCATCTAGAATTCACAAAGTAGAAATAGCATCCTACAGAAATGTGGAAACAGTGCAGAAATGTGATTTCATTTTCAGTTCTTTCTTAGGCCATTACAGTAAGACAGAAATGAAAAAATAAGAAGACACATTTATTCCAAATCAATTAAAGAGAGATCCTTATCTGTCTCTTTTTCGTCTTAAATTTTATCTTTTGCTTGTGATTCAATTGACTTAAGTCTGCCTCTTCATAATGAATTTTTATGAGAGAGACTTGATAGTTATACCTGTAAATAATGTTCAAGTAAAATTCAATGTTGTGCTTCCTTTTTACTGGAAAAAAACAGCCACACCTTATATTGGTTGTCTCTGATGACTGCCACCAATTTTCTGTTTTCGTCTCCTTCTGGTTTTTATTCTCACTCTTCCTGGGAGCTTTGGAAACTAAGAATAACATTTTTAAGTACATGTACAGACAATGTCCATTCCTTCTCTGTATGCTAGTAATATCACATATCAAAGGCAACAATGATATTTTTATTGTTCCCTTGTTACACAATTTTCCAAATGCCTATTTTAGGCTTGTACCTTACTCTTTTATCATTTTGACTTTTCTCACCCTTGGAAAAATACTTTTAGAGGTCTTTCACACCCTATTGTTGCAGAATTCCACACAGGAATGCAAACATCCATTATTATTACCATTTTCCCTCAAACTAGCACAATTCTTAATGTTTTTATATTTTTCTACAGCGAGGCAGCTGTGAAAACTTATCCAAATTAACATTACAGGTGGATTAGTCAAATCATTTTAGAGCTATTTATTTTTATCTTTATTTAGGGTTAAAGTACAGTCGGTCACTTTGCTTGAACTTAAATCCAAAGGGAATCTAAAGTGCCAAAGTGAATAAGAATAGAGAGAATCAGAGCATTTTAGATCTGAATAAGAATTAGAAAAAAAAAAGTAATGAAAAGAGTAAGAGTATAACAAGAAGAGTATAAGAATATAGACTTAGTGGTTTGATGCAATTGTGCAAATCTTCTTTCTCTGTTTAACTGATAAGGATTATTTTTTCAGAGAGTTTCAGTGTAGCCTCAGACAGAAGTAGGTGTGCTTTTACATTCTCTGGTGTTCACTAAGGAGTTCTTTCATCAAAACAATGCCTTAAGATTCTCTTCCACCTGATGTCCAAACCTTTTTTATGGACTGCAGTGGGATCTGTTTGGGTTGCTGTAGCTCCTGACTAGGTTGCCAGAGCTTTGTGGGATTGCTGCATCTTCTTGGAGGAGTCTGGTAAACACAAGGTTATTACACGTGAAAGAAGGATGTTGGTAATACATCCTCATTCACCCATTGCTCAGATCCTATCAGGTAACACCCTCCTACTCTTCCTTGGTGCAGATAAACCAGGGCACTCCAATGTCAGGGGTTCTCTGACCCTGAAACTGAGCTCAATAACCTGGCCACAGGCACAACTTGTAGTCTTTTTGACCCTGCAGTACAGAAAAGTCACCTTCCTGTGTAATCACCCATGGTCCATTTCACACAATTTCTGTTAAGATTCAAGGTAAAATCCAGGAAGGACATTATGCTAAGAAGGATCACACAGCCATGAATCCTGGCTATGCTGACTTCCGAATCACGTCTGCAACATGAGAGCTGGATCAGCCGAAAGGTGTGCTCAGCATGGTTCCAGCTGCATGGAAGTTATAGGTAGGGCTGTTACACTAAATAGACAGTTTTCTGCTGTGCAGATTTACACTTATTAAGCCACATGAAGCCAAAGGATCTATAGAAAAGGAATCAACATTTTGAGCTCCACAGAGTGTCACTCATATTCTCAGACAAGAATAGGAGTCTCACAGTTTATCTAAAGAGCTTAACATTCTTTTCTCCATTTCTCATTCAATTTCAATATATATTTATTTAAAATTCCTTCATCTGGAACCTTAGGAAAAGATAATTTCTTTCCATTTCAGTTTTAAAAAGAGGTTACAGTAACAACTGAAACTTGTGGAATATTTGACCCAGACGTGTCCTGTTAATAGCTTGCTTGCTGATTCAAACGAGCAATGCCATCCATGCTGCATTCAGGATTTCCTTACTAAAAAGAACAAAACAGGTCTGAATGTGAAGTTATGGTACGCTGCTCTGTCAGGTTGAACAGCTCAAAGGTAGACAAGGATACCTGCAACTCTGTTCAGCTGTGCTTGAATTCCACCCTGATGCATGCTGAGAGTTAGCGTTATATGCTTTACTCTCAGTGGTGACTGCCAGCCGTGTAACTCTTCAAGCATATCCTGCCATTTGTTCTATCCAGCAGAAACGGGTTTCTTTCCAAAGGAGCTCTTCCAAATACTGCAAGGAATAGTGTGTAAGGAGGGTGAGTTTGGGATAATAATAATAATAATAATAATAATACAGTATTAAAGAAGACAGTGTTGTATGAAGGGGAACAAAATCCGTCCTGTTTCCTTGTGAAAAGTGTTAGGATGTTAAAAAAAAAAAAAAATTGAATTCATATTTCTTGTGAAAAGACAATTAAAGGTACAGGACAATAATTTTGTTAATTACAGTATGCTGAAATACATAGGATTCAGGTCTTACCTAAACCTTAATCACAATTCCAGGTGCCTCTTCTTGTAGCCAGTGAGAGCCAGCTACCTCAATCATTTAGATATCAACGTGAGACTGGTTTGTGCTCAACTGTTTACTGGGACAGTGTCCTGGATGGGACCCCACAACTCTGTTGGAATAATTTTTATCTCATTGCACCCTGATTTGCATTAGAATAATGGGAATTAGGTACGTGGATAGGGAGCAAAGGGCATGGTGTATCCCAGCAGATCCACACCAGGCAAGTTTGATGTAGCCATGGAGGTGTTAATGAGAGGCTTGACTTCTCAACCTGTAGCAAACATATGTGGCTGGTCTTATTTACTGCATTGAAATTTCCGTTTTTCTTAACTTTAGTCATTATTCTTTGATTGCTTCCTCAGTACAGGAAGATCTGACTGGAGCCTCTATTTATTTCTTGTGATGTGTCTTTTCCATCAACGGAGAACATCAACTGAGAACATTTTATTTCTAGTCTTGAGAGCTTCACACTCCTGAGAGTGGCCTAGAGGGACACAGCTGTCTTATTGTGCAGTGAACAGAGAATAACCCTCAGATGCGTCCTGCTCAGCAAAGCCTTAAATATTATGGCCAGGTTCTTGAACTGGCATTGAAAATAAATGGAGAACCAATGGAAAAAATGAATTGTTGATATGACAAGTTGAGGTGGCTCGTCCTCTTAAGCAATTAACTTTTTGTGTTCTGTGCATATTATGCTTGCATCCCTGCCTGTTTTCTGCATAATGCTAAGTACAACAGTATGAGCAAGACAAGATTATCACATTGATGACTTCTATCCAATCTGACATTAAAAAAGGACAATGCTTATTGAGATAAAAATAATGAATTTCAGTTCCTTTCTCTATATATTTGATGAGATCTTGAGACTTTGTACAACTTCAGTATATAGGGTATATAATTTAAATAAACAGAAAATATTCCTACCATGCAGATATTCAGAATGTTTTTTGTTCCTCCAGCATTGCATCCTTCTTCAGATGGCTGACCTCAAATCAGCTGTTCTTCACCCTTTAGATTTAATGACAGTTCTGTGACAACATTTCTTCAGAAGATATAAAGCTGGGGTCCATGTGTTTGTGGCCCATAGCAGCTCCATTTGCACTGTCTCTGAAATGCATGTAGCATGCTTGCCCCTCGTGGTCCCAGGAAGGATCATTTCTAGGAAGGCATTAATGTGCTCAAAAGAAGAACATTAAAACATTAAACTTTTTATTTAACATTAAAAAGAGCAATAAAAATACAAGTGACTGTCCATAAATATTTGCTCCTGATAAGCAAGGATGGGACAGTTCGTAGTCTCTCCAACGTGAGAAAGTTACTTTCACAATTTTATCTGCTTTAAATCAGTCAAACCATCCTGATTCTATACAGTACATTCTCCATTCTCTAGATGAGAATTTTAAAGGAGTCAGGACTTGTGATCCTTCAGCAAGCTGGTTCAGGAAGGTGAACTGATTTTTTTTATATGTTCTTTTAGGCACCTGAACCTACTCATCATAAAATTGAAACAGGGTAGAAAAAAAGAGTAGATTCCAGGCAGGAATGATCTGGCTCAGTTTTGTACATTGTGGAACCACAGCCTAAAGAAAGGAGATGCTTGCTTCAGTCAGAAGATAGGTCTTCACTAGGGATGCTTCCTAGCCCAAAAATTTGTGAATCCACACTGCAAAACTGCTTAAAGCAAAACAAAACAATGGCATATGCCGTGGGTTTTTCCACATCTGAGTAAAAATATTACTTTTGAGCAAATGAAGAAATGGGCAGTCACTTTAGCCTGTTGCAAGTCAAACAGCTTTCTAGAACTAGGCACATCTTGATACAGAGTTTTTTATGTGTTTTTCCACAGATGATGCAACAAGGAAAAAAAAAGATAAATGTCTTCCCATGTCTTCTAAAATAATCACACCCTTTGAACAATTATTTCTGCTACATATAGGCAAGAAGTTGCAAGATAATCTCCAACTAATTACATTATCTGCATTTTTGGTTTTTTTAAATCTTTTTTTTCATGTAAGCTACTTGTTTGGGACACAAAATGAATAAATGTTCATTCTGCATATGCAAAAACTGCAGGCCTTATAGTTTAAGCAGTAGGTCAGATTTTCAAGTTACCAAGCCAGATATACAGCAAGAGGTAAACTATCATTGTGTAAAGGATGAGAGATAAAGTTCTTAATATGAATCTGTATATATTACTTTGCATTTAAAAGTACATATTCTATTTATGACATGTATTTACAGATAAGATCTTAGAAATTCCACTCTTATTTGTTGTATAGTGATGTATGTTTGTTTTAGAGACCTAACCAGATTACAACTACCATTTTGCTAATAAATACCCAATACTTCATCATTCTGAGCTGGGAAAGTAGTGCAGATTTCTGCTGTTTTTACTTTTTTTTAGAGTTATGATTTTCTATTTTACTATTTAAAATTATTAGAGGGATATCAGACAATATTGTATTTTTCTTGCAAACTGTAAATGGCTACTGTGAAATAATTAATTTCCCAGCAGAAAATTCAGACTTGTACTACACACAAGAAAATTTAAAAGAATTTTAAAGATTCCTAAATCTATAAAAGTCTTATTTTACAAACAAAATACACATGCCATTGCAATATGCCTAGTCATATGTCTTAAAACCCCCAAGTTCATAATAGCAAAATTATTTTTATTTAGGTACCCTAGATAAAGTAAGTAGACATTCCACTCCTAAGGCATGAAGTTTCTAAACATCTGTAGTGTTAGAAGAGATACATTATGAAATAATTACAAATGCAAATCTACTTTAGGAGGAATTTCTAGTTCCAGTAGGGTGCAAGATGGAAATTTTCTCCTTAACAGAACAAAAAGAAAAAAAAATCAGGCATGAGGACTGGCAGTACTTACATGTGTTTAAATTCTTACTGCATCTCCAGTTGATTGACATCTTCAATAAGCTGTTAATGACCCACTCCATTTGCTTTAAATGAGCCTTAGATTTTTAGATCTGGTGATTTTTATAGAATGTTGAATTAAGTAGATTTAATTGCCTTTTTTTTTTTGGTTTTTGTTTTCGTTTTAGTAATTCATCATTCAAAGGAATGGAAGGCTTTGCCATCATAATAACGTTTCTCTGTAACCTTTCTTTTGATTTGAGTTCCAGATACAAAACTGAGTGCTAGCCATAATGAAACAGTATTCTTCCCTGAGCTAGGCTCTGTGTATTAGGTAGCAGTTATTCATAAAAAAAGAGCTTTTCTCATGCTCATTTTCAGTGTTTTAAAGTAGTAATTTAGCAACTGTCTTGGAAAGAGTTGTGAGCATGTTGGAAGTCAAAGATGACTCTGGTTCTGTTCATGAGATGGGTTGGTACTGCATTTTTATTAGCATATTTTCTTTGCTTCTACTTTAATATTTTCAGTCCTTGGGCCTCAGAGCTGAGAAATATAGATTGTAGCTATCATGCCAGATAAGGAAAACAGTGTAAGTGATGATGCAAAATGTATTTTCTCTGACAGTGAACAAGCAGAGACTGGCTTGTGTGAAACAAGTTTTGACCATCTGACTGTGATGGGCTATTCTCACCACAGTGATACCTGCTGTGGAGCAGTGTTATATTTAGTTGCATTATAATAGCATTTCTTTCAAAAAGTGAATTGTGTATAATAGAGGTGTGGTGGCACAGGCGACCATGGCTATTAGTACACAATCAGCATTTTAAATTCAGACATGAAAATCTGTATTGGTGCCAGGCACTATCTAACCTGTGATTGTGGCAGAAGAAATTATTGGCGAGAGGGCTGGTAGGTGAGGAGCTGGATATCGAGCTGCCTATGAATGTAAGACTTTGTTGCAGCAAAACAAGTAGAACCCTAACTTTCCCCAGCAGGAATGAATAAAAACTTAGAAGACATGATAATTATTGAGCTCTCTCACTTCCATTCATGTTGGACATTCATATGGGCAGAACTTCACTATTCAGAATCTGAACTCAGTCCTCTGATGCAGACTTGCACACCAGCCAGCTTTCCACAAATGCTTAGGTAGTTCACCTCTGCATGAGGTGGAAGGTGTACAACTGCAGTACTTACATCTGCACCTTGGAGAATGGAAGTCCATGTGAACTTGAGCAGAGGACACTCCCTGTGCCTTCCTGGATGAATTCTGCAGTCTGTACTTCCCTTCAGAAGTAGGATAGCCAATGACTGCACTTATGTGGTAGCCACTGCACTTTGCAGAAAAGGGAGTGTGCCATTAGCTGAGTCAAAATGAAATACAATATCTGGTTTAGAGTAGTCACGGGGCTCTCTGCGACCTCATCCCTGCAAGACAGCAACGAATCAGAGCTATCTGGAGGGGTTGTATTATGTCCCCTCACATACAATTCCTATCTGCTCAAAAAATGACATATGATATTTCATCCATCTTTGTGGCTCCAATAAGCATAAAATCTGTTGGAGGAGTGGGGGAGGGGCAGAAGGAGAAGCAGACTAACCTTTGCAGCTCGATTACAGAGAGAACAATTTGTTTTTGTAATTAGAGCTCAGCAGTGATCTCTGTTTCACTGATACTCAGCTCGGTGTAAACAGAACTCAATTTTGACAACTGTTTAGCTCACGGCACAGTTTTAAAGTATTAAAGGATAATGGAAGACTTATTAGATTAGCTTTTGCCATGATCTTTTAGTGTCCCAGATAATTATTATTTGTGATACAGCTGAATGGTTTAGGCTTGTGTTATTATTATGCCTGCATTTCTGCATAATACTTTATCTGCTATTGATGGGCACTAAAATATGTATTAGGAAGTATACATTTAGTCAGATTGCACAGATATTAGTGGTATTTTCAAGTGGATCAAATTATTCTTTTGTGATTTTTGGTTTTGTTTCCATCATAACAGTTCTTAATTCCTGACTTTTATTTTTTAAAAAAACTGTACAGTTATCTTCATCATTATTCTTATTCACATTTATGTGACTTTTACCCTAATCCTTTGCTTCAATCATGACATTACATTTCTCCCCCAGCATTTTAAAATTCTGTCTGTTTCATGTGTTTTGGTGTTGCATAATTTTTTCTTGCAGTATCACTTTTTCTATCTTTCTTATTTAGTATTTTAAATAATTCCTGACAGTCACGTACTGTTTTTCACCTTCTTATTTGACTTTTCCTCTAATTACCTTTTAATTACGGTATTTCTACCTCTGATCTTGTAATTAGCATTTTTCCTTTTGATCACCTTTTGTCTCATTTTGCGTAAGGTATGTATTTTTAATCTTTTCACCACTTTTTCCTACACGTTTTATCTTTCCTATTTTAATTTTTTTTGGCTAACCTCGTTCCATTAGTTTGACTCCCTATCCTGGTTTTGGCTTAGAAAGAGTTCATTATCTTCCTAGTAGCTGGTGCAATGCTGTGTTTTGTTTTTAATATGAGAATAATGTTGATAACACACTGATGTTTTTAGCTTTTGCTAAGTTGTGCTTACCCAAAATCAAGCACTTTTCAGCTTCTCTTGAAGGAGAAGACTGGAGGGATAACAAGAAGCTGAGCAGGGGCACAGCCAGGACAGGTGACCCAAACTGGCCATGGGATATTCCATGCTGTATGGCAGAATGCTCAGCATATAAACTGTGGGGAAAGCTGGCCAGGGGCTGCTGCTTGGGAACTGGCTGGGCAATGGACATTAAGCAGTGAGAAGTTGCATTACACATCAATTTATTTTCATTTTCTGACCCATTAAACTGCTTTTGTCTCAACCCACATGTTTTCTCACTTTTTATTTCCCCTCTCAATTTATCTCCATCATCCTGCTGCAGTGGGGAGTGATTGAGCAAAACTGAGTAGTGCTTAGGTGCCATGTGGGGTTAAACCAAGACACTCCCCTCTGATCAGAAACATTACTTCTAATTTTTTTTCTATTTCCAGTAAGTATTTTGCATACTGTATTGTCCTTGGTTACAATGATGTGATTTTCTTTTTTTAGAAGTCTAAGTTTGTAACTTCTTGGCAGTTCTGTATAGATTAGGACAATACTCCTGAAGGTGATTACATGATTACCCCAGACACAGCCTAAATTGCTGGAATAAATGAGTTTGGGAAAAAAAAATCTATAGTGTTTTCACATTTGAATAATTGTATTCACTCTTAAGTTTCATCAGGAAAGCAAGTCTAAGTCAGTGACTAAGTGGGTGCATTTAACAAGACATGAGTGCTAGTCCATGAGTGAAATGTGGTTGTATTTTCATCTCAGTTTCCAAATGAACATTGGTGGCTCACATTATGAAAGCACAAAGACTGCTCAGGGCAAAGAAAACTCTGTCAAGGTTAATGGCCACAAATCCTTCCTGCCATAACCATCTTTTAATATTTTGGGCTTCTTTTTTTTTTTTTTTTTTTTTTTTTTTTTTTTTTTTTTTTTTTTTTTTTTTTTTTTTTTTTTTTTTTTTTTTTTTTTTTCTGCAGGTTACTTTTTAAATTTACTTTTCAAAACAAGAGTCCAACAAGAAAAAAAGTGTAACAGTAACTGCACTCTGTGATCTACTTCGTTCTTTGTCTTTTATATAATAATCTTCATGCTATGTTCATTCCAGTGTGCTGCCATCCAGCAGGACGGTTTGTTGCTAGTTTTGTGTTAGTTATTTCATTCTCATGATTAGTATTCTTGTTTGTTTTAGAAAAATGTAGTAACTTAAAAGCATCCAGGCCTTTCAGCCATATCTTCCATTTGGAAGTGAAAGTCATGTTATCTATTTATTCTATTTCTCATGATGATGAAATCATGCTCGTCAAATGAGCATAGAGCAAAAGAGGAGATTGCTATAATTACTGTGTAGTAGAAAAAAAAAGGATTATAAATATATATATATATATATATGCACGCCTTGCACATATACTGCCAAGTTATCATGAAAAGAGCAGGTAGTTTGCTGAAATTCAACCTTTTCCTACACTGCTTTTATAATTTATTAGATATTTCTATTCATTCTGTTGATACTCATCACAGCAGTCTCTGAGTACCTTCCAGCAGTGTGTTAAGCTCTTGACTTAAGTTCTCTCGTTTTCTCTCTAGGAGAAAACAGCTGAGTGTGCCATTAAATTAATGCATTTTTGATATCCTGTGTTCCAAAGGACTCCAATTCTTGTTAAAATTTGTGGTTCTGGTTGAACAATGGCATGTGGTACAGAGAGCTGAAGACTGGAGCAAGGGCTGGACACTTGCTCCTTGGCTGAGACAGTTTTGTAGCCAAGGCTGTATAGGTTATTGTTTGTGACAAATTCATACTAATAAAGAACATAAGATACATGACATATGCAGTCAGAGAATCATAGAATGGTGTGGGTAAGAAGGGACATTTATAGATTGTCTAGTCTAATCTCTCTAACAAAAGCAGGACCCTCATTGTGAAAAAATTCTTTCTTGAATCTGATCTGAATATATCTTCTTTCAGTTTAAAACCATTGGACCATGGTTCTATCACCAAATAGTGTTTGAATCTCTATATTTAAACTGAAATTCTCTCTGATACAGCCTCTCTTTTTCCACAGACTGGGTAGGGAGCATAAAAAGATCAACTTCTCAATTTACAAGTCTAAGCAATGTAGCCCTCCCAGACCACAGATTATTTTATTCTGTATACTGCTAGAATTTCAGCCCAGGAGACTAGAATATAGTCGTGAGAGTTTCACAATCCTTTTGTGAGTCTTTTAAGAACATTTGCTCTGCTGAACTAGTAAATATGCCTCCATAAGCTGATGTTTTCCAAGTATCTCCCTGGTGAAGGTAGCATCATTTTCCTGAGATAAAGAGGGAAGAAGTTGTCGGCTAATGCAAGCTGTTCTCTTTTCAGTCCATATTGTGTGAATTATATCAAGTAATAGACATGATATATGATATAATGATGATATTTAGGTAAGACCTGAAGGTACACTGGTAATTATACTGATCACCACAAGTGTAGGTCCTAGTTAGGTACTGCTATTGCTCATTTCTGACATAAACGTGTAGCACATTCTCTCTAGATCAAAGAAGCTAGATAGGTCTTGTGGTTGACAATATTTAACAATGCAGAAGTAGAGAAGAATAAGACTAATTAATCTTATCTTTCTCTTTAGATCAACACCCAAATCTAGTCCATGACCAAAGTCCAGACTGAGTTTTCAAGAATATTAAATTTATGTAGATTTTTTAAAATTAATTAACATCTTCCTGAGCTTACTCAGGATTTAGATGACTGGATAGAGGATGTCAGTTTTATTATAGTTGGTGAATCTCAACATTTTTTAGAATACTCATTTTGTAAAGAAAAGGCAGATGACTTATTTGAATGTCTGTTCCAGTCAAGATCAGAACCAGCCACAATCCAGTCAACATTGTTTGTCTTCCTGAGCTGCAAAGGGCACAATTCAGATTTTTTTGGATTAACATTTTCTTAGGGATAACTTTCTTTACTTTTTGTGAGAAGCTATATTGAAGTTTGAGACTTTTGGTAGACATATACCTTACATGATTCAATTATAAATGATGTATCAATTAACTTTTTTTTTCTATTATTTATTAAAAGATTCATAAAAATGCACTATTATTTTAAATTACCATGCCAGAGCAGCTTGTTCTGTATATAAATACATATTTTATAATATTAACTTTGTAAAAGAAGCATTGTACAGAACGTTACATTTACAAGACTAAAGATTCAAGCAGAATAAAACTTTTTTTCTAGGAACTTAGACAACAATGTTGAAAAAGTTTAAAGTGGGTAAATCTGGAGGTAAGAAAACAAATCAGGTCACCTAAGGAGGAAGACAATTGTCAGAATACATAGACCAGCACAAATACTGAAAACTGAAAAGAATTTAAATGATATATCAGCAAACCTTAACTGAGGTTTGTAGACTTTGTAAAAAGCATATTTTAAAGTCAGGAAAAATTTGCTCCACAAAGACAGCAAGACATTATTCTGAGATGTATCATGGCTTGGTAGAGCCTTGCAATCTTGTATGTGTGTAGTAATTATAGTTTTACTGTCGTACATGAAACATTACCTAACAGCAATTTCAAAATCTCTGTTGTTTGTGAATACTAGAAAAAAATCTTGAATTCTAAGTATTGAGAGAGGAGGGAAATAAAAGAGCAGACAAATTAAACCTGTATAAAATAAATTTTTCACAATATCATAGAATGGTTTAGGATGGTTCTTAAAAAATCATAAATGTTCCAACTCCCCTGCCATGGGCAGGGACATCTGCCACTAAACTAGGTTTCTCAAAGCCCCATCCAAACTGTCCTTGAGCACTTCCAGGGTTGGAGCATCCACAACTTCTCTGGGTATCCTGTGCCAGTCCCTCACCACCCTCACAGTGAAGATTTTCTTCCTGGTATCTAATCTACAGCTACTCTCTTTTGGTTTGAAGAAATTCCTCCTTTGTCCTGTCATTACATGTTTTTGCAAATGGCGTCTCTCCATCTTTCCTGTAGGCTCCCTTCAGATATGTGGTGGTCTGCAGAAAATCTCTACCGTAAACCATAGCACAGTCTTGTCAATCTCATATAAAAAAGCTCTTTGTGCTGGTATTGAAGATGCTGCTAGAATTTTATTTCCTCTCTTTCTCACTTTTCTTCCCTTTCCACCCCCCAATTAATCTAATAAATGTCATTAAATTGCAATCTGGATGGATTAATTGCAAGAATCCTAATTTTCTAGGCATGAAATGACGGCACTGTAAGTTTCAACACACTCCATGGCAGGTAGTTCTAAGCAAATTTCCAGGGTAATTTCGTGATATACAGGATGCAGAATGTCTTTCAATTTCTTCCCACATACTTCTGCTTCCAGTCTTCCTCTTCTGCTTTGATTCCTTTGCTGGGGGCAGGTGAGGACGATGTGGAACAACAAGAGTTTTCTGCAACTTCGATAATTTAAAAGTGCAACTATCAGGATAGGCTTTTCAAGTATACTGAAGAGCTCCTTCATGAAAATAATATTTTATTGCAAAGTAATATTTTGCATTACAAAAGAATTTTTCTGTTTTGTATGCACATATTTATGGCTAACCTGACAGGGCACATTACAAAAACTATCCATGTAATCTTTCATTATTAAAGCAACTTCTAGCATTAAATAGCTGTTAAAAAGTATCAAATGCTTTTTCTTACCTGTTGAAAAAGGGGCATTTGGAATTGGAGTTTGGTTTTGGTTGGGAATTTTTTTCTGGATTTGGTCTTTTGCTCTTTGGGGTTACTTTTTAAGTTGTTAACTTTCTGCTTCGAAGGCAAACTAGCCATCTTTCAGAGAAACAAAGGAAAATTAAATAATTTCATAATCTGTAACTTTCCTAAATGTATTTTTGCCCCTCAAAAAGATACTAATATTTCAGATTTCTTTAAAACTTATATTTAGTTAAGAAACATCCTTTTATTCATCTTTGTCAGACTTACTTTACTAGGTATGCCATTATTCAATGGCAGAATTTCTCTTTTACTTTAAAACAACAGTTTAGAAGTTGCAGGTTTGTGACCCTCTTAAAGAATAAATGTTTCATAGATAAACTAGGAATTTACATGTGTCTTCTGGGCTAATTTTTAACTATTCATCATGTCTTGTGAGAAAAAATTAAAGCAAACAATATTTTTTCCTTCAGCAGCAGCCATCAGAATATGTGGTGTTTCAGTAACAAAGGGTAGTATCTCATCCATATTGTATATAATACATTAAATATGGAGTGCAAATAAATGTAAAAAATTCATGCCACAGATAGGTTGAAAAATGTTTAAATCAACATTTTTGCACAAGCATCAAGAATATACAGAAAATATGCAATAGTTTTCTGCCATACCAAGAATATAGAACTAAATCAGTGACAGTTTGAATAAAAACTCCAAGTTGTCCAGTCCTCCATTTTCAAACAGGAGCACTTACACATTATTAAACCCATAGGGAAAACTTTTACCCTTACCAGGCTTGCTAGGATTCATCTCATATAAACTCATTCACCATTGAAGGAATAATTTCAATTACTGTATTTATGTAAACCAGATGATAGAATCCTCTAATTACAATAGGCTGTACATTCAATTACGCTCACTGTGTTTTGTTTACATGTACCACATAAAATGAAATCCATCCTATTTCTGCCTAGCATTGTCTTTTGTAATTAGTATCTTTTGTTTGTTTGTTTGTTTGTTTGTTTGTGTGAACTGAAGATTTCCTAGAATTTTAGTATTTTTTCCAAAGTTAGCCTCAACTTATTTAAACTCTTTTTAAAATTTATTTCAGATGGATTAGAATCTTTTATTTATCATGAAAAGAATATCCTTTGAAAATTAAGTGGGAAAACAGGATCTTGTACCTGTTCCTCTGTATGGAGGAACTCTTATATTTTATATATTTTGAATATCTGGCAGTATAAGATTTTGCCTTCTTTTTTAGGTTAGGTGTCCAGTTCTAATTACTGAAATGAAGTATTTGTAAAAGTAGGAATATTTATCATGGAGCTATGGCTACTTTTGAGATAAATTTATGCCAAACAAAAAGAAAAGTGAACTTATCTTGGAAAAAAAAATACATATACATAGACGTGCTGAGAGACTACAAAACTTTATACAGAATATCTTTAAAGGGTCTGGAAGTCTTTCTTGTTGTGGCAGACTATGGATCTCAGTCAAATTCCTTTAACATTATCTGGACACACTCTGCTTTCCGGCTAACTGTGCTACATAACCAATCAAAGCCGTATAAACATATGCATTTTCCAGACTTACTTTCAGGTGCTTCCATATGTTATGAGAGCATATTCAAGATCATGATAGAAATGTATACAAATTAGATGAAAAGCCAAAAAAAAAAAAAAAAAA
>VZSR01003803.1:27947998-27959526 GCA_013398615.1 Brachypodius melanocephalos
TTTTTCATCCTTTGCAAATATCCAAATAATCCATACAAGATACATTTTTATAATCTTTACAGAATAAATGCCATCAAACTATACTTGTATATTTTCTATGTTTCTCACACTTGTGTCATGCTTTAAAGCCAACGGAACTATAATTTTTTAAGACTGCCTCATTTTTTTTTTTCTCCACTTAGTTGATATTTTCTGGCACTGGTTCTGAATGCATTAAGAAATTTCTGGATAGAGCTATCTAAAGAAGGGGCTGAAACTACATGTTGGCACGACACTAAACCATTTGCATCACTGCTACACCATACATTCCATTTTACCCTGATTATTTACCTGAGTGAGAACTATTCCTGAATAGACTCTGCAATGGCCCTTGACTAAAAGAATTGTGTGCTTTGCTGCAACTGCTACCACACTTTCGCAGACGTGGTTATTCACAGGATTAATATAAAATCTGAGACCATTTTGGAAGAGGGATTCAGATGTGAAATGAATCTTTTCTCCAAAGTTTAATTTTCTTCTTGTTAACTAAAAATATTTTATTTTTCAAGAATTCTCAACTTTGCTTTCTTTTGCTATCCTCACCCTACATACCATCACAAATAGACTTCAGTCTGTTGATCTCCTTCTTTCAGGTGAGCAAATACTTCATCTGTTAGCCATCTTCTCTTGTGATCCAAAATTTACATGTGAAATTATAAAGACGTGTGGACTTTGTTTTTTGAAAAGTTGTAGTGTAAAAAATCACATATCAGAGCTTGATGGACAGGTATGTCTTCAAGACCTCACAAATAATTTGGTGAAAAAAATGCATATTTTTATTAATTTTGCATTTAAAACATTTGGACATAAAAAACCTGTTCAAAATTATATCACTGTCTTCATTTTGGTCCTGACAGAGGTCTAAAAGAAAGCATGTTATTTGAAAGAAGTAAAGATGTGTAAAAAAAGACCCTGTGAACCCATATTATTTGGGTGTGCTGTGCCTTCTCTAAATACATTTTTATTAAAGATTGCAAGTGAAATAGCAGTAGTTTGATGTTTTACTATGTTTAAAATCCCAGCTACATCATTAGCACCAATCTCTGCAGGAATACATGGTTCACAGGTACTGGTAGGTTGATGGATCTGTCTGCAGAATCAGAACAAATCTTTCTTATGATTCATTTTTTGCCACAGATAAGCCATAAAACAAAGACAGCAGATTGATGGAGGTTTAGTTTTTCTGCTCTTGTTTTAAATAGTAGATGTAGAGCAGGTTCTTCTATTTTATAGCCTGAAGCTGAACTGTCAACATAAAAGATGTACTGACTTAATACCTGAGAGCAGGGCAGAAGAATGACTTCCCACATTTTTTAAGAACAGATTAAAACCTGAACAATATAGCTCATTACTACCTAGTCTAAATTTATTGAAAAGGCAGTTTTTGCTAAAGCATGAAATATTTTGTCTTATTATTACCTACTTTATTGAAAGACACAAATTTCAGCTGAGAATGAGAAAGTTTTTCATTTACAGCCTACTTGTTCATGCTGGGAGAAATTCTATACCTGACCAGTACCATAAAGCTTGAAACAGCATTACTGCTTTTTGCTTATGTGAGTGAATGTGACTGACTCTTATTTGGTGTCATGTAGCTGCAGTCACTATACAATTATGAGTTTATTAAATCTGTACTTCATGAGGGAAACCCCCAGAATTCATTAAATTATTCAAACTAAAATAATCAAAGGTGATTCAGGTTTTTGTTCATATTTGGAGATTAATTCTGTGGTTTATTTTTTAGTTCTGGATTTTTTTTCAATTAAAAAATTAAATTGTGGTGACTTCAGAAAAACATGTGCCAGCTCTCTAAATAGCATTGATAGAACATTATACATTTTGCAGAAGGAACAGAATAAGAGAAACATGGGCAGAAAAAAAAACCCAGAAGATCAAGATGAGAAACAAAAGACTGAAGAATAAAATATAATTAAATAAAAGTTGTTATTAATAACATATTTCTTTCACATATTTGGAAATAGCTTATATTTCATTAAAGCAAACCTACTTTCCAGAAGGTATTTCTCCTGTTCATCACCAGAGATATCCAAATTTATTCCTAAAAGGAGATCCTCTAGACATGCATAGGATAAAAAGTCCTGCTGCGTTCATTTCAGCTCACCTCCTTTTGACTATAACTCTGCATGTGTAGAACAACTTCAGTTAGACCTTAGCCAGAGTCCACTTTTGGACATTTTTTAAAATTCATCACATTTTTCTTTCCCACCAAGAAGAATTCATTCTTTACTTGAGATTATGGAAACCATTACAGCTGTGTAATTTTGCTATATATTAACAACAGAACCAATGTTAGTATAGTAGTCTTCAAGTTAAAATGTGCTGCAATGTTGTCCCTTGTAGGTCTTATTAGAGAAATAACATTTTATTTTCTATTTTTGTTTAATAGCAGTTGGGGGAAAAAATCCAAAACAATCAAAGCTATACCTAACACAGTTGAACTCAACCAGTACCAGTTAAATAAATTAAATGCTTAGTTTAAAATGTTTTATGGGACAGTCCATAGGATTTTTATGATCACAGATTCCTTTTTGATTTTACATAAGTTTTAATAACGTGTTGCCTTTAGAAAAAGCAGCTATATACCCCACATTCCCTTTGCTGCATACTTGCCATCATGTGTTGTGTACATACTTGTAAATTTTTTCTTGTGCTCTGAATTCTTTATATTGACAAAGTCTCCATTTTAAAAGATTTTTTTCTACTCATGTAGAAAAATTACATGCTTAAGCTTGCTAGGTTTAAAGATTGTTGGCCTGAAAATTTATTTTAATAAATTTGCCTTCCTCATGTGAACTGATCTTGGATGCTACTTGATTAAAGTTGTATCCAAGAAATGCCATTTATTGTTGGCTGGAAGTCTATGATATAGTTCGTGCTGGAGGAGGGAATTTTTTCTTAGCACTAGTATTTCTTTAGGTTTTGTTTTTTTCTTCCCCCTAATATTTATGTTTTGCTCTGATAGAAATATGTTGGCCTCTTGTGGTTAGTTTTTTGTCCTATTATCTCTTGAAACGTCTTTCTTGTCCTCTGTGCCAAGTGTTGAGTACAGAAGCTAATCTGCTTGATTTTTTTAAACCAGCACTAGGAGATCTTTTTTTCTTGTGGAAGGGATAAAAACTTTTAAGTGAATTAAATTAGTTATTTTTTGACTTGTTTAGGATGATATGGTTTTCATTAATCATGTGTGAGTGTGTTGTTATGTGATGTAACACAGCTGGCCACAACAAGCTGGAGCGTGTCTTCCAAGAAATTTCAAGACAGCTTTCTTGAAAAGTGCTGTGAAAAAAATAGCACATTTTTGTTGCAAGAGTGATTAATCAAAATAGGACTTTCCCTAAGACAGAAACAAAAAGAAACCAATTGAATGCCACTTCTGCAGCTCTGCTCATAATCACTGACAAAATTCCTTGCAAGATCTCTTGTTACAGAAGACTGTATTTAGGGTAGGTATCCAAGTATTTTCAAGTATTTCTGCCAAAAGATGGTAACCCATATCAATATTTAGATATTTGGAGTGCCAATTTGGTCCATATTCATGCACCTGATTAGTGTTTTAGATCAGCTGTAAATATGTACATTAGCATGCACATGATGTTGATTTTCTTAAGTGGGACTCCATAGGCTAGAGTGGGAAGTTGGTCACCTATCTCACACATGGACACCTAACTTGGAGGCATGCAAGGATCAGGATGTGGTGCTATCTCCCTCTGATATTCCTTGCCAAGGTGTAGATGTGTGTATCTGTAAACAGCACAGAGCAGTGCTGCACATCGAGTGGAAGTGTCTGAGTTTGTTCAGTGTCTGAATATACCTGGACATTTTAGTGAATTGTTGCAGAATAATCTGATAATAAGTGAGTTTCTTCAGGATAATCAGGATAATCTGCTTCTCCATGAGCAGTCATATACACATATTTTACATTGATTTGCTTAGAAAGCCATATTTTGAAAACTTGGCTAATAAGTATTTTATGGCCATTAATTTACCATTAATGATCTCCTAAGTCTGTTCCAGAAATTCAAGGAAAAAAAGAAATCCTGCGTAGGGAAATCAGTCTTTCAACAACAGCCCTTGAAAGAATAACTTGATTTTTTTTTAGATATATTTTCAGTAGGTTTTAGTAATAAATCCATGAAATTACATTGTGTCTGTACATCTCCCTGATTAACCATAACTTCTGAACCAGCATGTATCCAAGGATGCAGGACTCAAAAGTAAATTTCCACAAATTTTGTGGATATAGACAGCTGTAATGGACTATGTAAGTGTTCAATATCAATGGAAAACGGATGTCACAGATTATTAGATGCTGAAGACTCTTGACTGAAGAGAGTCATTAACGATGCCTCAGTTACTTAGAAAGCTTCAAGCAGACTGTGCCTTCCAAGACACATTAGTCAATACAAAAGTTTTCAGAAAAGAAGCTTTAATTAGTTCCACTGCTCATGGCACTATGTGTTATTTGTGGCCATGTTATCTCTGTATGCAGCGCAACAGAAACCAGTCTGGTGAAAAGAACCAAGCACAGGGACATCAACAGCCCCTTGGAGCAGCTCAAGGAGGAGAGAATTGTCATGAATAGGAATATTAGTGGGACAAAGACCATAGAATCAGGGAATCATATAATAGCTTGTGCTGGAAGAGACCTTCAAGACTCACTTACCTTCAATACCCCTGCCATAGACAGAGAAAATTCGCACTAGGCCAGGTTGCTCAAAGCCCCAGCCCTCCTTGCAAAAAATACTCAAAATTTTGAAAAAGTTTGATTGTCCTTTGGTGACAGATGGAAAGTGGAAAGATGCAGGTCACGAAGATTTGCTCAGTTGGTCAGAGCATAGTGCTAACAATGCAAAGGTTTTGGGTTCAATTGCTGTGCAAGCCATTCACTTAACAGTTGGACTTGAAGATGTCTGTGGTCTCCTTCCAACACAGAATATTCTTTTAAATCTGTAATTGTCAGTGAAATGGCTCTCCAAAAATCAGAGACAAGCAAACTTCTGAGGCTCTCGCAAGGCTGAAAAGACATTTGATTTGCATATGTTGAAAGAATATACATTAATTGAATGCAGGGGGCTGTTGTCTCTCACTTCTCATAAAAACAGAACATTTCTATTTAGAGGAATAAATTAGGGATACTAATGGCACCTCAGCTTCTCCTGATGTGGTGCCAGGTCTACTTTACTGACTGATGGATTCTGCACTCCTCTAGGAGGTCTCCATAAGAGGGAGATAAATGAAAGGGTCTCTATAAAAGGGAGATAAATACAAAGGGAAAGAAGAAAAAAGAAAAAGGTGTCCATAAAAGGGACAATGCAAACAGCACAGCGTGTGTTGAGACTGCTACAGATATTTTGCTTTGTGCATAAGATATAAGCTGTTGGTTCTTGGTATAATTACTAATTACTCACAATTGTCACCAGTTGTATACCTGGGACAGGATACACTTTTCACATAGAATAAAATTACAGCATATGTTCTTTCTGATGCCTTACAGCATCTTAATACATTATTCTTTTTTTGTGTGTGGTTCTTTTCCTGCTTTTTCTCAAATATCACTAAAGCTTCTTGGTAAGAGAAAGCATTTTAACAGATATCCTTTTACTCAGAAGTGAATTTATTATGGCTATAGAATTGTATGCACATTTCTTACAATCACCTTTTTTCACCTCTTCATGGAGAGATTTCCTCCAGGTTGTTGTAACTGCACTTGATCAAGGCATAGGAGGTTAACAGGTGTAAAATTAGTCTTGTATCTTTTGTTCTGCCATGATAGTCTTGAAAGCTTTACTCATACTTTCAATTTTAACATGGCTTTTTTTCCCACTTTTATAATTATTTTTATAATTGACAGTAGAGTAATCAAGTACATGTCATACATTCCTCAGCAAGTACACGACAATGTAGGTATTGTAGAAAAAACTTTGTCTTTACGATAAAAATCCAACAACATCCTTGAGAACATTACTGTTTATTTATATGAAAGTGATCTCTTGCAAAATGTCAGTGGGATACAATAGATTGTCTTTGATCCTTAACCATTTCAGACTCACACACTCCCAATCCACTAGTCTATTTTGCCAGGATCTCTTCCACAATTCCACACCAGTACATATACAGAAGTGACATAATTAAAAAATAAAAATATTTTTTCAGTTAATTATCTTGCAAAATTTTAGCCAAGGTTGAGCTTTCACAGATGAAATTATTGTCTAGGCTAATAGCAACTTTTCCATCACTATTATATGCCCTAGTTCAGGCAGATGATGCATTCGTCTTTGATTTTAGTCATGTGTGGTGTCACTGAAAATGAGGAAAGATGTATATTCTTTCTGAAAGCCTTTAAAAATGTAAAGATTAAAATTTATGCTGTAGTTGAGCAACAAATTCAACGGAACTTACCCTAGTCCCTAGGGTAACAAATTTGATGGAACTCACCCTGACTACCTAGCACACCTGAAAATATTGAAAGGGGACACAGAATAGATGTTTTTAAATAATTTTGTCTTTTTTTCCCCAAACACTTGATTTTCCCCATCATTTTGTTGGATATAGAGAACCTTTTGACAGGCAAAAGAAACCTTAAATTCAGGTGTGTTATAGCACCCAGGCTGTTTCTACATTTTAAGGTAATCACATGGCATGAGTTAAGGATTTTATCTCTATTACAAATCTGTTCTCAGAAGGCTTTACATTCCCCATTGCAGCCTTTGATAATTCAATTAGCCTCTCAAAAAGTTGAGAGTAGCTGATAAATTCACTTTAATGTTAAATCAAGTACCCCAGCAGGTTTCTCTTAATGTCCTTGCTTCTCAGGGAGTTTAGCTCTAGACCTCCCAAACACAACTTTCTGCAAGGAATATGAGGTCCTTTGGAGAAGATTAAAAGAACTGTCTCTACCAACATAGCTTCTCACCATTAATAAAATTGCTTCAGATCATGGCAGAGATCTCATTCACTCAGATGGCTGTCCATCTAGTTTAATTTATTTTAATTGGCAGCCTTAGGTGTCTCTCCTTGGAACAGAATCCTTGGATATGATGAATTATCCCATGAACAGAGAATGGCATTACACAAGCTGAATTTAACCCTTCCCTTTAAACATTGTCTTTTGGGATTTCCAAATCCTATTGGCAGACACTGATTGCTGAATAATAAGTAGGAAAGGATTAGCTAGAGTTGGCTGAGTCTTTGGAGACTGCTGGACAGAAAAGCCAGTTCTGTTTGTCTACTTCCAGTAAATGAATATAGGATATGTTACATGCAAAAGATGAACAGGATTTAGTGTGGTAAATAGAAATATGTTCCTGCAGAAATCAGATAGCAAAGCAGGGAGAAAATGCCTAACAAGAAAATGCTGCTTTACTTCTCACAAACAGCTGGCCTTAAAAGGCAGGTTGTCACTGACCTTCTGTACTGAATTACAGTTTTGCTAGAAGGAAGGCTTGAATTTTAGATGTATTCATCCATGTCATCAAAGATGCATGTTGTCATCATAGTTAGAGCAGGCTAACTGGGACATTGAATGCTTTATCTTCCTCTCCAAAGACAGAAAATAAAAAGTGACTGAAATATACATATCCCTATCTGTGTGAAATGTTTTATCCTGTATTTTACCCCTCTTTGATTTCTTCTTTGAAATTTAATAGGCAATTACATTCCAGAATAGCATTTGCTGATTGTTTTAGAAAACAGATTTTCACAGTAAGCAAAATAAATATATTATTTTAGATATTTTTTTTTTCAAAGAAAGATTTCAAACAAATTAATTTCTAATGAATTAGTCATAGAAAACTTTAGGAAAGATGGTTTACATAAACATTTAAATTTAATATATTATTTTTCATCATTTTTATTGGTCTTGAAATTCAGACTTACATAAGATCTTTTTATTCATAGTGTTTAGCCTAACAAAGAATTGCCCTTTATTTTCCCATACTAGTTTTACCTTTTCTATATAAGTAATAATATAATTAATAATATAATTTTTTTTTGTAGTAGTAGCTCTTAGCTACCAAAAAACCACATTGTCTAAACCTGAAAATATCTACACTGGCATATTCTATCCCAATGTATCTTGTGAATACTAGCCTTACATCTGTGTCCAGTAAAAGCCCTGAAAATCCTCTTGAAGTTCAGGTGCAGTGAACAGCAAATGAACTCTTTGAAGACAGTTTGTAAGATCAAGTTGGAACTGAATTTATTTGTATATCAATAAGAGAAATAGGCTGCAGGCCCTACATCTATGATGGATGATCAAATCTATGATCTGTGGTAAAATTTCACGAGATCATTTTATAATGCAGATCCACTTACAGGATTACCATCACTGGTTTTCCACTTGATTATGTTTAATGAAAAATTAGCTGCTAAATAAGTGTATCAGCTTTTCAGAGGACTGTAACTGGTATTTTATGAACAAAGTTGTTGACAGTTGCTTATCATCACAGTCTGACTCTCTGAGAAATACCAACTTAACGTTGTTGAATCAAAAAGCACATGCCAAATTTTAACCGAGAATTTATTTAAAGGAATACTTGGGCTGTTTTTGAAAGCAACAGACCTAATGAATGAAAGATCTCAGTCTTACTCAGCCTTAAAATAAAAATTTTGAGATCAGATTTCTGAGAATGGAATCAGCGACTGATGGGAGTTCCAAATATGCTGCTCTATATCAATAGATTTGCAAGGTGTCCAGTACTTGGCTGTGTTCAGGTTTCAGCTAGATCTGTGAGCCAGCAGAGCCTGGGCTGCAAAAAGCAAGGCATGGCTGGACAGAAGATTTGGCTCTGACCCCAGATTCCTTCAGGAGACAGAATGATGTTCTGGTTAAGCTGGCAACATGCTGGCTTGCTCTGCAGACTAAGTATAGTTGATCCTCTGATCTGGATTTCTCTTATTAAATTTCTGGAATAAAAATTTTTAAAAATGCCACTTCACACTACATCAAATATCTGATTTTTGTAATTGTGGAAGAATCTATACATCAGCAAAGTCACTCCCTGCTATGCTTCTGATATGGACTTGGAATCAGGTCTGCAGCTGCAAGAGGGGTCTGGATCAGCTACAATTTTCCTCAAAGAAGAACATCAGATCCCAGTGTGTTCCTTCAGGCATTCAAAATGCAGCAGTTTGTCACAAGTCTTAAAGCTGTAAAAAAAAGTAGTAGCTTGTTATAAGCATGCTATCACAGTATTAGGGAAGAAGGAAATTTGTTTGCTTTTTCCTGAAAACAGCTTAGTGGAAAAATACCATCAAACTTGATCTGACAAATATTCTGTGGATTTCCCAGAAACTGTGTGTGTCTGATATCACTTAGCTATTAGTTTGCAAAGGGACTATTTTCTTACCAATGGTAAGACAATGTACATTAAGAGCACATTGTGGAAAAGGGGACTCGTTGCTATGCTCTACACTATGTAGACCTTCCCATGAAGTATTCTAGGTCTGGAGCCTTTCAATGGCATTCCAAATGGCTCACTGACTCCATCCCTCTCCATTGTCTCCAGAGACGACATAAGAATTTTAGCTTAACTTCAATTGTCAAAAAATAGATTGTGTGACTTCCTCTGTTTCTTGAATGAAATTATTCTTTTTTATAGCTGCTGCTATGTCACTGATGAAAGAAATATTCAACATCTGAATCTACATCCTGTGGGCTTTTATTCAGTCCCTTGACTGACAAGAACTTTCCCTTAAAAAGGAGTTTAAATGGAAGCTCTCTCTGGTTTGCTTCCTTGTTGCAGGGTAATAAAGCTTTAACATAAGGGGTGAAAAACCTATGGCCTATCTTTCCAGTCCCTAGGGTTAATGTACATGGTAGGAGGAAGTCAGGCTCTTCAGAAGATCTCAGCTGTAGGAATAGCTTTACTCTGAGTCCTAAATACATTTGGGCAGGTACAGTTGCATTAGGAAAGTCTATGCTTTATAGTCTTGTTTAAAGGAATAAATCTTAGTAGAAGAAGCACCTTGAGGATATTTCATCTTTACTGTCATAATTAATTTCAGATGTCAAACCAGCAACATGTTTTTCTTTTTTTTTTCTTGTCCCTCTTATTTTATGGGAAGAACTAATTTCTGTGTGTTTTCCCAATTGAAACCTTTTTTTTTTTTTTTTCTTTTTTTCTCTTGTTGGGGGATTTTGAGATGAACATTGACACAAAGGTTAAAGTAACTTCAAAAGGCCTTCAATTTAGTATTAGTCCTATGCAGCTACCGCCATCTTTCAGAGTATTACTGTTCTGCATGGTATGTCTAACCAAAGAACAAGATTTTCCATGCTCTTTGATGTTTTAAAACTATATTGAAATCTGAAATCAAGTGCTTTGCCTGAGTTTTGACTCTGCTGGCAACAGTGATCTGAATAATGTACTAACATGTAGGGTTTCCCTAATAACATTAAAAAAAATTATATACCTTCAGAATCACTCCGGGTATGTCTAGCAAATGATTAAAAGCTCTGAAGTCTGATGTGGATAAAAGAGGGATCATAAACCAAGAAAGGAAAAAAACAAAAGAAGAATAAATAGAAAAAAGAGTACCAGCTAAAAGAACCTCATTTGATTAAAAGACTGTACGAAGTGCAAATGCCATGCTAAGACAAGAACATAATCTCTACCTAAAGTTACACAAAAGGCACAGCTAAAATATTTTTATTGTAGCCATAATACAGAGTTCATTGTGTATCTTACCAATAATACAAAAACAGTACCACAAAAATAATCATATCAATCCTTTCATTTACTTCTTTCACATTACTCATCTAGGTTAGAGGGTTTCTACATAATAATACTGGGGACAATTAAGTCTGTTTAACACAGAGACAGATGCCAGATGTATGCATGTAACAGTTACAGAGGAGCATATGCGCAGTATCAGCTCTACAAATAGTCAGGCTCCCTAGGCACTTCACAGTTTTGAAGCTAAGGGAGGGAATGTTTTTATGTTATAACATTTTCCCTTGGTGGTAGCAAATTAGCTGCCTTGTATCCATCTTCAGCTGGAACTGCAGAGAGTCACTTGAGAGCTTACAAATAAGTTTAGAGCTGTGCTAGATTGTATCTTGGGTACCTGAGAAGTGGCATGCATACCATGCCAGAGCACGGGCACCTGTGTAACAGGTGGACACAAACCAACAAAAAAATACTTCATTATTTTTCCCATAAGACAATTTTTTCTTACCTTAATTCCTTACAGAATTTGTTCAAGGTCAGGCTGAGTCTTACTTCTAGATATGGTGCTTTATTTTTGTCTCCTTGGGAATTAAAGCAATTCTTCTTCTTAAAGAAAAACAAAGCCAAGCTACATTTTTATTAGGAAACCCGGAGGCTGTTTTTGAAGAATCACGCAGTAGATACTGGGGCTCAGATTTCTCTGCTTTCTGTTATCTGTGATACTCAGAATTCAAGCTAATAATAACTGTACAGGTCTCTTGCCTTCTTTTTTTTTTTTTTTTTTTTTTTTTTTTTTTT
>VZSR01003803.1:27959540-28001127 GCA_013398615.1 Brachypodius melanocephalos
AAAAAAAAAAAAGCCTGGAAGGAGGGGGATCCATTAAAATCAAGTCATGTTATAAAACATACATGAAACTCTAAATTAAATAAATATTATAGTGATAAGTTCCCATAAATTAAAAGATTGTTTTAAATACCCTGAGAAAGTTGACAATGATACATATCTAGGATAGGTTTTACTGCATTTTATAGCATGTCTTTCCCATTTCTAGGGGTGTAGTATCTTCATCATCTTTGCAGAGTAAAGATTTTCTTAAAGGATATCAATAGATTGATGTTAACTGGTTTATTCTGAGTGCTTCTACAGCTTTAAATTTGGCAGCTGCATCTTTTACTTGCTTTACCAGAGCAGTGTTTAACTTATCTAATGCCTCACTGCTGATTTCCTCTGTAGGGTTTCGGATGAGTAGACTGAGGGCACAGCTAACCGAAATTATCCTTACTGCATCTTACTTGGCGGTGATATTTGTAATTAGCTTTTAAGTCTGTCTCCAAGACTAAAATAAAACTCTTCTTTTATATGAACATGGCTCAGATTAGAGGTTGCTAGACACCAGAAAAATACCTTCCAATAGTTACCAGGCTTAAAAAGGGAAGATATTATTGAAAACAAAGAACGCATAATGACAACATTTTGGGAAATAGTTCCTCAAATTGACAATTTTTCTTAAAGCTATCTTTTTTCACATCAAACCATTCTGAAATCAGTTCAGAAGTTGAAACTAGAACAAATGAAAAGATGACAAGTAAAAAGGTGAGTCTCAGTTGAGCAGCTGAGTTGCGGCACATAATAGTAACTAGTAGAAGGGATTTTTCTGTATTAGTGGTGTTAATATCTATAATCTCCTCAATCCTTGAAATATAAGAAGGCAATCTGTAACTTAGAGTTTTTGATGAAAGGGCTGGGAAGAGGAAGATATGAATATTCTGAAGGTGTCTTCAGTAAGTTTCTTTCAGAAATTAATCCACTGTTCATGGAGAATCTGAAGATGGGGTATTGAATCTGTTTACATGTATAATTCTCTTTGCCAAACTGGTTATATTTAGAGAGCCAGATTTGAAAAAGACATCATTAATTATCCTTTTTGATTGATCTAATTGGAGCACTATCCAGGCAGAAAGTTAAGTAGGATAGCATTATGAAACTTAAATTGCTAAGAGAATGTGGTTCTTCATAAAGTGACACAAGGGTAATCCCATTCTGCAAATCTCTTTTGAAGGTGGTAACAACACACCAGCAATCTCCTAAATAATAGTCTAAGGGACCCTCTAATCATATGACAATAAATGTGTTGCTTAGAATGGAGAAGACTCTACATGAAACTCTTAAAATTTTCTTTCTTTTATAAGAAGATATTTCTGCATCTCTATGACCAAGTGAGAGCTCCTCAAGATGTGTAAACAACATAAAGCTTTTTCTGAGAGCAACATCATGAAAAATGTTCTTCCTCCTATTCTGTCAGATTCATTGTAAACCTTCCATGAAGTCCAAAGTATATGACTTGCTTACAACATCAACTTTTTGAAGCAGAGGATGATAACCAGTAGGGTTTTCCATCTATCACTAGAAAACCAATATGGTCTCATTATGGCTGTTAAAGGAGATTTTGAATGTAAATCCAAGGCATGTGGAGGAAAGTGCTCTCTTTCACCAAACTGGTCAGATTTTGAATGGTTCAGCATCCATGCAGCCTTTGAAATTATTTTTATGAGATTTTGCAAAGGAAAACAGGTATTATTTGAAGAGCGTTACTGCATTGATTTTGTTTTGGAAAAAAAACAGGCTCCTACACAGAGGCTGACAGACTTCCATTCAACAGACCCTACCTACAGTCAGGGTGTAAACAGAGCCAGCAAAAGGACACAGAGATTTCTTCAGAAACCTGTCGTGTCTCTCTCCTCAGTGGCACCTTTCTCAGTCAATATCTGTAAACAAGTTGTCATGTCCAAATTTGAGGCAAGCTTGCAAAGTGAAAAGCGTGGTACCTTCTAATTAAAGATTTGTACCCTGAGATAATTGGCAACTAGTAAGGAAGGTTCAGTGGTATAACATCTCGCTCATTGCTGGTGGCTTGATGGTCTGACAGATGGAGACAGCTCCTTTAAATTATGGAGCTTTTATATTGGTAGTTTTAGGAAATGTCAACAGCATGATTATATTTTCATTAATGTTGCCTTTTCTTCCCATTCATTGCTTTTGTTTGTCATAATCACTTGTTACCTCTTGTCTCTAACTATACAATCTGTTAATATTTATATAGGCAGGCTCACAATGGTCCTGGTGAATTACTAGATTAGAAGCATTGCCACACTACAATATGCCGAATTTACTAAACGCTGCAAATTAGATATGGAAATCATTGATACTATAATTATGACTAGCTCACAATAAAGTCAGTAAAAAGAATGTGAATATCATGCAAATTGTGCAAATTATTACATAAATTTGGTTAGGTTTCAGATTTAAGAGTCATTGCTTTTGTAGATGCCAGTGCTGAAACAATCCCACTGTAATATCTTTGGCACTGCCTTGATCAAGAGTGAAAATGTGCTATATCAAAAATGTTCTTTCTAAAAGATCCATGAGACTGTTCTCTTCTGTTAATTATTGCAGTTTAGTTTTCCTTCTTTCTCAGGAGGCAACTTGGGGCTCTACAACAAAGATTTACAGTTTAAAACTATCAATGTGTCATATTGCTAAAGTTTCCCAGTAGCTTCTCAGCTGAATGCAGAGCTGGCATATCTAGCCTTTTTGTATTTGCTACCTGCAGACCTGGGCTAGGAACACTTTCTTATGTGGGATGGGGAAGAGACCAAAATGACTGTTTCATGAATGTTGTATGGTCTTTTCACTGCAAATTAGATTTAGGGCCAGCCAATCTATAGGGAAAAACTGGAAATCAAGACTGGGTGTCCATTTTCTTCATTCTCCTCTCTTAGGAAGAAATGAGACATACTTTGTACTAGTTAGACATTTTCAGTTCACTGCCAACTATAAAACTGTGTGTTTGTACCATTGAGAAAAACAGTGAAAATTTTCAAGGGCTGTGAGCTGTGTCTGGGCCACAGGTGGAAACTGTTTTTCTGCTGCAGAAGTTTTGACATTGTTGTGAATTTTGGAAGCAGAGCCTATCCCTGTCTGTGACTCACAGGTCTGATTTGCCTCCAGAACAGCAAGGCAGAGGCCAACGACCCATTGTTGGGATCTGTGGACCAGCCCGCTGTGAGGATGGAAAATTTTCAGGTAACACAAATATTTTCCTTCTCTTATATTTTTGTTTGTTTGTTTGTTTGTTTGTTTGTTTGTTTTAAAATATGGGATTGTCATTAAATTGTATGCATTTAATTAAAGCATACTTCTGTAAGAAATGTTTTAAATTTTCCATAGTTCTCCCTGTAATCCTGAAATACTCCTCCAACATTTATTGTCTGGGAAAAATGTGAACTAGAATTAAATCCATAGGCCATCATGTTTTTATGGCTTTTGAAGCGTTTTGTGTCACAACAATATAAAATATATATTGTCTTTATCCTGTGTCCAGAAAACAAGCAAGGAAAAGCAACTAAACAAAAGCCCTACACCACCTGTGGGAAACCGTGTAAGGTTTATAGACCTCAGAAACTTGTATTTATAATATCAGGAGAAAAACATGAGATCCAAGAGGTTTAAAAATGTGGCAGTCCACTCTCATTTTACTGCCAGTCATTTTGCTAATCTGAGCCACATAATTGTTTTGCCTGACTGAAAGGAGCCTTTAAACAGACAAGCCAATATAAATACTCAGATAGGAGACAGCTCTGTTTAATAACAGCAAGAGAAGTATAGAAGTATTTGTTTATCTCTGCTCATTTATGTCAAAATCAATTGTAATTAAACAGAAATCCAACCACAGAGGTAGTACTTTAGCTGATTGTTCTCAATAGAAATGTCATATAGACCCGGTGTTTAGGACGTGCCAAAGCACACATTATTTGTCTCCTGTAATAAATATCTACTTATATCCTTCCCTGTTCTTTAGTAAAGGCAATTGCCTGTCTCAAATTTAAAAAAAAAAAAAAAAAAAAATCCATCATTTCATGTAAATTCTGTAAGGTTTTCTGGTCATATTTTAGGAATTACTGAAGTTCTGAAAAGCAGAGTTAATTACATTCTCTGTTAGATATTATGTGGCATTTATTGTCCATCTGCTTACACATATGTACAGAAAACACAGGTCTTTCATATCTATTTAAGGTATTAAAATATGGAGCATAGCATCATTTTATTAATCTAAAACAAGTACTGATGTTGGTGGAGGTTTTTAAATAAAATGATAGAATGGAAGGGATCTTAAAGATCATTCCAACTGCCCTGTCATAGGGCTTCCACTAAACCAGGTTGCTCAAAGCTCCATCCAACCTGACCTTGGGCACTTCCAGGAATGGGACAACCTGTTCCAGTGCCTCACCACCCTCACAATAAAGAATACTCTGCTTGTTGCTACACCAGAGAAATATAAGCTACAGAGAATTTTACATTTTGTTCCATTGCTGGAAAAATTCTAAATGGAAATCTTTCTGATAATGAACACAAATTCACATCATCAGGGGTGAATGGACTTGACCTCCTAAACAAGTCAGTGTGAACTCTATGTATGCATTCATGGACAGATCTTTGTGGTGTGAAAAAAGGGTCATCAAAGATGTGCATTACTATTCTCTGTAATGCAATGAAGAATAGAGCATTTCAAGAGTGAAGGTATTGTGAAACTGCATGCTTTCAGAACCATAGCATATATTTTGAACTGGGTCCTCTGGTTTAGTTTTTATGTGGACCTGTTAGTTGATAGTCATTTCAGTCAGTGGAATCAACCTATGAACCATCCCTGACAAGGCTTATTTTTATGTTCTTCATTTATAGAAAGGAATTTAAAAAATAGTCAGTTAAAGGAAGGGGTTTATGCAATAGTAAAAACTAGACATCCCCCGTTGAAAGCGAAAAAAGGATATCTGAAAGATAGGCTTTCCTAGGACAATTAAAAATAACAAAATCTACTGGTATTTTAAAATATTTAGTACTTATCATGTACTTATCTGGGCATATTCTTATTTAGTTTTTATCAATTAAAAAATGGCAATAAAAAGACGCATTTTTAAATATTTAGTGAGTAAGAAGTTCTTGGGAAAGAATGCACTTAGATGACTATCTGTTCAAATCTTATAATGATCTGAACTCTGTCTGCCTTGTTTAACTACAAATAAAATTTGATAAAATAATTTACAGGTTTTGTGAAGAATGGGATGGCATAGATGTAGCTGTAGGTCTAAGTCTATGCCTATTTATATATCCAGGCTTATATATAGGGATAATCAGACTTTAAATATACAGAGATCCATTTAGTTACATAAATATATGTAAAAGCATATATGTTTATGTGTATATACATATATTTATAGTCTGATTTCCCATCTATGGGAATCTTGACATTTAGTATTAAATTCTATGGAGTACTTCAATACAGACTATAGTGCTCTTCATCCTATAAGTATAGTACATAAAATATTTCTTGGAAATGTTTGCATGCTGATGTTTGCCTTACATTTGTTTTTCTACTTTGTATATATGTTTAATTTAAATAATTAGGGACCAATTTAATTGTAGAAAACATTGTATTTATTCATTTGATTTTTCCGCTAAGTCACCATTTAAAAAAATAATAATTCTTGAGCTTCTTCTTTGTTATCATTATGCAAATTTCATATAATTAGTGAGTCAAAATAAGATATCTGTTTTAGCCATTGGAAGGAGCCAGCTATCTAAAGCATTAATTAATTAACTTCATAGTCCAATATATTTGAAATCAGTATCCATAATTAATTCTGTTCACAATATTTATGAAGAAAGTGTAGGAAATTGTAGATACCACAATAAAAGAACCTTTTTCTTTTAGCTTGCTGTGGAAGGCAGATGTTAAATATAACTCCACTGATAATAGAATAAAATATGTACTATAAGTCTTGTTCTGCACCAAAATACATACCTTGCATTACATTTTATATGTTGCCAATACAATTGTCATTCTATATAATCTTTAAATTTCCATCCAGAATATGTTTCCTATCTAGGTGACTGTTGTTTACAGCTACCTTGTTTCCTTTTCTTTCTATGGTTGATAATTTAGCAGTTCTATTTTAGTGTATGTTCTCCCCTAAGTGCATAAAGCACTTCTGACTGTTTACCCTTAAAGCTCCAGAGAGTTGGGAAAACCTCTAGACTGCTTCTGTTTATTGTACACACATGCACTGTTAAGGGTTTATTTTCAACAAGGGGCAGACAAGCACAGAGATAAAGACTGATGGTGCATATCACTCTACCAGCACATCTTGCTGTACAGCACAGCATATAACCTATTTTACATGTATATATTTATATATTTACCTTTGAATTGATTCTATTTTCTCATATGTACTAATTTGGCTCTTGGTGGTGATAGTTCACTTCGTGTTTGTAGTTTCTGCTACTAGTACGAAAATCCCCGTTCGATTTTCTTCAATGTGTGCTAACTGAAGCAGTCAAAATTATGGGCTAATGGTGAGACAAGCAGCTTATAATGTATGGTAATCAATACTCAAAATCCGTTCCCTATGATGTGACATAAAAGAGCAAAATGAAAAGACAGAGATTTTCAGGGCTTGAGCACCAAAGCTCATGCAATGCAGGTGGGTTTCAATTCAAGGTAATTTCATTTTTTTTGTTCTTTTTTTGCTTCATATTTAATTCAGTTACTCCTACCATGTCCAGGGAGCAGAAACAGAAAGTTAGTCAATACACTGAGTAAGAATGCAAGTATAAAAATACAGGAAATGAGAAGGGAAAGAAGCTAGAGCATGCAATATATACATAACATATTCATGCTATTTGATATATATCTCTTTAACTTAGAAATTGCCAGCAAATTTTGTATTTTTGTTGGCAGTAATGAATAATCTAAATACTGTGTAAGGCCCCTCCTCATAGCAGTGTATGTGTATGCACATGTATGAGAGCTAAAAATATAAATCTTCAAACATAACTTGTTTGTGGTAAATTAACCTAATGAGTGTTGAAAATCTCAAAGCATACTTTTTGGCACAGTACTGAATACCTACTGTATAAGTTTACAGTACTTATTTCCAGTGACTGAGAACTTCTCTGATCTTTACCTTTCATCTGAGTTTGTTCATTTCAACCTCAGCTCAGGGAGTATTTATTTTTTTAAAGAAATACAGTTCAGTCGAGTTTTAGAAAAAGAATCAGTGTCAAAATAGAATTTCCTAGCTCTATATTTCAAATATACATGTGTGTGTGTATGTGTGTTGTCAATGTACATAACAGATAATTTTATATATATATATATATATATATATATATATATGAATATTTATTTAATGTATTTTAAGATAATATGACATAGAACTACTCCCTGAAAGAGTTTTCCTTTTGGAGATGGCCTTCTTGTGGTATAATACAATAGAATGTAATGTATTTTTGTGTGAGAAAGGAAAGAGCAAAGAGGGACCTTCCTTTGATAGAGTAATTGAAAAGAGAGGAGCAGAGAAAAGTACTGGTCCATTGATTGTGCAATTCTGAGCATTTTATGGTAGCTAACAGGCAGCAGGGTTGTATTTTTGTCTTTTGTTATAAAGCAACAAAATTGTTTATGAATATCCATACAAAGGATAATTAAGCTTACAGCATAAAAGTTAGTTGGAAAGCTGATTAGTTGTTTAGGTAAACTTCTAAAAGTGCCAGAAAGTTTTTACTTTCGGAATTGTCATGAATTCCATATAAGAGAAAAACAACTTTAGATATTGTTAGGAAAACTGCTAAAGAAAACGCCTATTTTTCCTATTTCTGTAAGTCTACCTTTAAAGTTAGAGCCTGAGCTTTCCACAAGTCTACTCTGAAGGATCAGGAAGACGAGGGTGTTTTTAAAATAATATCGATTTGGTTTGTTTTGTCGAATTTTATGTTTCTGGTGTGGTTTTGTTCGAGGAGGAGGAGGCAGTTTGGCTGTTTGGGGATTTTTTTTTAAGAGAAAGAGAGTGAGAGTGAGAGTAGCAGTTTCCCTTGGCTGCTTTAAAGCAGCAGCTGTTTGATGCCGTAGAATCTCTGGAAAACTAGATACAGAGAACTTTAGTGGAGGTGAACTAATGGGTGGAATGAGGTGTACAGCTATGTCCTTCATTTGTGTGGCTCTCATTTCTTTAAGTAATTGCCACACATATGTTGTCTCTGTGGTTATGCATACCAATGCCATCTCATTCAAGTGAAATAAAATCAACCACAACAAACTTAAATTTCTCCCTTAAAATCTTTTCAGTTCTGCCACTTTGTTACAGTCCGAAGGTTGGGGTTATTTTACTCCTGCTTTTCATCATAATCATTTTAGTTTTTATTGGATACTAATATCAGTGTGTGGATTAGTTTTCCTTGGAGATCATAGAATTATTGAATGGTTTGGGGTCAAAAAGCACCTTGAAATATCTACCATGGGCTGGAATGTCAATCACTACATCAGGTTGCTCAAGGTCCTGTCCAACCTGACTTTGAAACCTTCCAGTGATGGGACATTCACAATTTCTCTGGGAAATCTTTTCCAGTGTCTCACTACTCCCAAAGAGCTTCTACCTCATGTACAATCTCCATCTGTTTTATTTCAATTTATGCAGCCCAGGACACAATTGGCTGTCTGGCCTGTGAGCACACACTGCTGCCTTGTGTTCAATTTTTCATCCACCAGTATCCCCAATCCTTCTCAAGAGGTCTGGTCTCAAACTGTCCATGACCCAGTCTGTATTGATACTGATGACTTCTCCAGCCCAGGTGCAGGACCTTGCTCTTGGACTTGTTGAGCTTCATGACGTTCACATGGCCCCCACCTCTCAAGTCTGTCACAGTCCCTTCCCTCCAGTGAACCAGAAGCATCACTCAGCTTGTTGTGGTCCTAGGGTGCACTCAGTTCCGTGATCTATTTCATTAATGCAAATAATAAATAGGGTTGGTCCAAATGCGGACCCTGGAGGGGCACCTCTCATTATGGTTTCCACTTGGACATTGAACCATTGCCTGCAACTGCTTGCATGTGACCATCCAGCCACTACTTTATTGATCTGACAGTCCATCATCAAATCCATCAATTTAGCACCAAGAATATTGTGACCATATCAATATTTGACCATATCAAAGGCCTTACAAAAGACTTTGCCTTGTCCACTAATGCATTCACTCCATCCTAGAAAGCCACTAGATTTAGACACAATCTGTCCTCAATTAAGCTTTGTTCTCTGTGTCTAATCACCTTCCCATCTTCCATGTGTTTTGATACATCTTCCAGGAAGATCTGTTCCATGATTTTGCCAGGTACACAGCTGAGGCTGACTCACCTCCATGAATTTTATATTTTAAGCCTTTATGTTACATCCTTTTCCTCAACAATCACTTTGATCTGCTGTCCCTGTACTTAATTCTCTCTTGCTTTTGGTATTTTTTCAGTGTTTACACCAGACTTAGATTTTAAGGTCTTCAAGGAAGGGAGCACATATACAGAATGGCACTTTTTCACACAATGCATCATTAACAAGTATCAGTTCTGAGCAAATTATCCCAGTTTAAGATCACTGTGACATAATACAATTTCAGTTTAATTTATGTCCTATTTATTAATACCTTTTTAGAAATCTGAAAAACTGTTTACGCTCTTGGATTCCCATAGATCACCATTGGTGTTTCTTTTCTCATGTTTCTGCAGTGCAATGATCCATTAATCAGGTGGTGATATAAGATTACTAGGAATTTATTTTCTAATTTAGAAAGATGATGATTGCTTAAATTCTCCCCATCTTTGGGTCAACATGTTTGTTCTGCTTTTCTGAAGGCTTGTTATGCATATCTCTGTATTTGTGTTTGATCCTTATATTTAAAAGTATACCAACAGTTTTTTGTCTAACTGGAATTCCATGCATTTTTTAAAATACTAAATTACTCTAAAAAATGAGTATTGAACCCATCTGCCTATTTTGTGAAAGAAAAATTATTATTAGTTAAAGATCAATGTATAGTTAACTGAAACCTAGAGATGATAAAAGGATTTATTCTATTTATTATTTTTCTTATTCCTGATACTTGGTTAGAGTTGTGAGTACAATTATAAGATAGGAAATATTGGCCCAAATGTAACCTATTTAATGCAAATGACACACAAGCCAAGGTTTTTAAAACAGAAAGTTTTCTTTGAATTGTAGAACAGGAAGTACCAAAACCTAGGTTCTATAAATGTAGCAAAGGAATCTCATTTAACTATACCCTTTGAAAGAAATGAGGATATAGAAATCCTATCTGAAAATATCATCGGTTCAAATAGTGTGTCAACATTTGTCATTCTTCCAAATTGTATGCATTGAGCAAATCCATTTTCACTTAGTTGCACCAAAACAAAAAGGGGGAAAACTGATTATATGATCCGTACTCATGTCTAATAAAATTGCAATATGCACTTTTTGACAAGCCTATATTTAATGCATACTAATGGAAGATTCTAGTCCTCTGTTCTCAGCAGGAAAAGTAGGCTTTTTAAGAAAACCTTTTTATTTTGTGACTGTCACACAACATAACAATTACAAATGAGATGGAGGTGACAGAAAAAGAAAAAACCAGCTTGCTGATTTTTATGAAGTGTTTGTATTACCAGAAAGGCAGTTGCTGCTCAGTTATTTGATTTGAAAAATTAATCCTTATAATTCCTTTTGAGTTGCCTAAGTACTGTTCACTCTTTTCTAGTATGAGTTTTACAGAACAAAGCCTAAAAGATTTCTACAGCAGATTAGTTTACAGATGAAGCTCAATTCCACTGAGAATGAGTCTCTAACGACCCTTTTATGCTTCCATTGGGCTGTGTGAATGCTTTAATATGTGGAGAACAGAGTTAAATAAATCTATTGTCTCAACTAACAGGTTTATGCAAACCTTCTGAAATATTTTAATTATAACTTCTTCTTTTTCTCCATAATTAAGCAAGCAGATGTCAAGTAAGCCCATCACGTGATGATCATAGCCTATCCATTAGCCTAAATAAATCCACTTATAATTAGAGTTTTTCTCTTTCTCCTTTGTTTTGCAGAACAAGAAGAATGTGTTAACTGCACAGATGAATGCAGAGTGCTTGGTCATTCTGACAGGTGTTGGATGCCACAGTTCCCTGCAGCCAGTCAGGCTGAGAATGCAGATTATCGCACAAATCTCTTTGTACCCACAGTCGAAGCTAATGTTGAGACTGAGACATATGAAACTGTGAATCCCACTGGGAAAAAGACTTTTTGTACATTTGGGAAAGACAAGAGAGAGCACACTATTCTCATTGCCAATGTTAAACCTTACTTAAAAGCCAAACGTGCCCTGAGTCCTCTGCTTCAGGAGGTTCCCTCAGCATCGAGCAGCCCAACCAAGACATGCATTGAGCCTTGCACCTCAACAAAAGGACCACTGGATGGTTGTGAAGTGAAATCAGGAGCCTTGGCTGAACCAAGCAGCCAGTACTTGTCAACTGACAGTCAGTATCTATCGCCCAGTAAACAGTCAAAGGATGCTTCCTTCATTGCATCAGATCAGATGGCCAGGGCCTTTGCAGACGTGCACTCCCGCGTGAGCCGAGACTCGAGCGAGATGGACTCTGTTCTGGAGCAGTTAGACCGCTCGGCCCGGGATCTGGGCAGGGAGTCGGTGGATGCCGAGGAAGTGGTGAGAGAAATAGACAAGCTCTTGCAGGACTGTCGGGGAAGCGACCCTGTGGCCATCAGGAAGTGAGGGGGAAAATAAGGACAGGCTGGCAGTTGCGTTCCTCTTCTGCTAATCGAACGTAAATAAATAAATTCCCTGGTTGTAACAGAATTACAAGAATGAAGGAAGACCAATGCTGCTTTAAGGCTTTTAGTGAACATCTGAAGTGCCCACAAGTATGTTCTTTTCACTGCTCTTTCTTTTTGACAGATAACACTGGTTTCATTTTGACCAAACTTTCATTAGGACAGAGTTGAGTACACCAAGAACAAAATGAAAGAAGGAAAGACAGTGCCATTTTGACAATCTGATAGGAAGGTGTGAGAAAGATGGAATGGAAGTACGTCTGATACTTTAAGACTGTCCTCAATAGCTGATGCTGACTTTACTGTTTACCTATAAACCCCAAGAAAAACAGGGTTGAATAATGCTGATCTGTGGTGAATTTCCAGCAGCCACCACAGGCTTCTACTGAAAGTCCTATAAAGAGTTCTTGTAGTAGTCCAAGTGACGCCAAACATTAACATTCATTTGTGGTAAACATTTATGTACAAAGTTCTCTGCCACAAATACGAAAAAAGAGAAAAAAAAAAAAGAACAATAAAACAAAAAAAGAACCATTCCAGATCATTATTCAAGAAAACATATCCTCATCATTAATGAAACACTACATATCTTATTAAGGTTAAATGTAAAATGATATAGTCCATCTTGTCCTGCACACACATAAACCAACTCACTTGATAAAATGATTAAAAAAAAAAAAAGATTTTAATATCTGTTTAGCATTTTAGTGTCCGACAAAGCTATAAATAGTTAGTGAAAAGTTAAAAAAAAAGAACAGGAAGTGAAATAAAGTTGGGAAAAAAAGAGTTACCTTAAGGGTAATACAGAAAATAAATTAACATTATTAACACTTTTTTTATTTATTTGTGGACACTAAAATAGCTCAGGAAAGTGAAAATGTCAGACATCCACAAAAATCACATGATCATTTAAATGTGCAAATGTAAGAAGATTCAGTGTGTTTACATCAAATGACATATTTTTATTGATTTATTGCAGATTCAGTGCATATGAGCCAAATTGTTGAGTGTATAAGAGCTATATTGTGTATTTTATTAAATTAATATATAGTTGTGTTGCAAAAATATTTGGGCTTATATTGTAAATGGCAAGTGTTGCCTCAGTAGCTGTCGAACTCTATGAGTTTTGTTTTTTCCTGCTTCCTTTTCCCCATGGAATATGGGAAGCAGCGCCTCAGAGCAAAGTCTCTTGTTTAATGTATGGTCTACGAAGTACTGCAGTACATAATCTGTTCAAAATATGTTTGAGTGAGCTGATGGAGCTAACTGAACAGCCTACAAATACATCCATCAGTCATGGTTATGTGCAAGTCCTTGTAGAAGCTTCTATTGCAAACCCATATTTAAAAACAAAAATAACACCTGAACCAATATCTGGAAGCTCCTTGGGTTTCTTTTTTCCCCAACACATGCAGCCAGCCTGTTCAATGTAGGATATTTGATTGAATTCTTCAGAGATGCCACCATTTTCAGAGTTTTGATACTGAGTTTACAGAGCTGAAAAATATGTCAGTACCAATGTGGCATGAGCAGTATTTTATCTGATTCTTTAGAATGTGCAATAGCTTTCTGCAATTCTAGATAAATACTGCTTATTCTGGAGGGTGTTTTTAAGTCAACTTTTCACTTGATCTGAATATTTGCAGGATAATTTAGAATAACTTGGGATATAATTCTACTTTTTATTATTGTTTCCTAAAAGTGTTTTTATTGCATTTGAAAAATTCAAAATTACATTCAGATGAAACTAAGAAAAGAACAAATGAACTTCCACAGTACAAAAGACATAAGAATAAAATGTTTAGCTCAGGATTTTTCCCTTATATACTTCAGATACTCTGCTGGAAATACCACTATGGCACATGATTTAAAAACTATGTATTTGGTTTCTTAAATTTAATCTGTACTATAAAAACATTTATAAAAGGGGTTGGCAATCTCAAATACCACAAGCCATAGATTTTTATCAGTTCAAGAAGGGAAGTTGACCCAACAGCCTATTTTGCTTTTGGGATTACACTTAAATGGTGATTTTAAATAGTCAGTCCTACAATGAATTGTCTTTGGGAGACACCAATTCTGACAGTTTTATTTTAGCTCCTGTTAAAAAATGTCCACAATTACATGCAAAAGGAAGGATCTTGTACATGTCTTATCAAGCTACTCTCCATGTTTTGCACAATTTATGTATCTAAAACGTGGTGTTGTCTGTGTTATATAATTTTTTTTTTTTTGGCCAGGAGACCCGAGATTGGTTTTGCTTGATAGCTTGATAGCTTGAAATTCCATAGTGGAGAGGATTTTTATTGTTTGATCAGTCTTTTCTACGTATTTCTGTGGTGCCCACCACTTCAGTGTCTGTGCACCAAGTCTTTAGCTCTGCCAGTGAGAACCATCATTCAGCAAAATCTAAGCCAGTATGTAAATGCAGTCAAGTGATGGAGATTTGTGTATTTTATAAATTATTTTAACACTGAGTAACCAATTGTACAATTCATTGTATGTTTCTGAAGACATAAAACCACAACATTCTGAGAAAGGGCTGTGCCAATGTAAGAGGAATTTACCTTAAGGCTCTCTGTCACTAGTGATTTACTAGCTTTAGCTGTTTAACACATTATCTGTATTTAGTAGTGATTATTTATTTACCACTCTGAGGTAATTCAGAATTCATGACTCACAGCTTTATAGAAGAGTTTAGGAAATCTTGCTTTTATTTAATCTGTCTTTCAACTGCCTTGTTTTATAGAACTCTGGCATACTGCTTCCCAGTATAAGATTATCCCAGGTTAAAAAATTTATTTCACAATTTAGAATAGATACATAATGTACCAATAAACCAGCAGAGCTTATACAGCGTAGTTTTGCTGGTTCAGTCAAAATTAACATGATTGTGTGTGAAGGATGTACTACACACAAAAGAATTTAAAGTATTTTTTCTCCATGGTATCTCTACTATCACCATTGGAGAAAGAGGCAGCAATGAAAGATAAAGATTATGAGTTATTTCTCTCATTTTTAACACATATGCTTTATAAGACTGAAAGGAAATATCTGTCACAAGATTATAAAAGGAAATTTGGAATTAAGGGAGGCAAGTAAAGCAACTAATAAATTTGTACTGTACACTGTGAATAGCAAATAAGGCATTCTGTATCTTTTTTAATTAAAAGAAGCCAGCAACTGGGAGTTCCTTATACAATTGGCCAATCAAATCAGAACTCAAGATCAGACCTTTCTTTTTCCCAGTTTTCATTTTTCAATTGGCATATTTATGAGGAAACGGATTCTCCTGAACTCTGATTTGCCACTTTAGAGGTTTCCTAATCCAAGCTACCCCTAGAAGTCAAACTTTGTTCATAGTGGAGCAAGATACACTGTTCAAAGAAGCTTTCATGTTGCTTGCTGTCAAATGGAAGGAAAATTGCTGAGGTCAAGGAGGAGTCTGAATCCTAGCATAACATACACCCACTCATTATTGTTTAATTGCTTTCTTTTGACATCAGGCAGCAGTTATTATTGCATTAATTTAAATGGGAGTTTTGGCTATCAAGATTTGTTGACTTGAAGTGTAATTGAATGAAATCTGATTAAGGTTTTGACTTCTCTGGCCCAATTGTGATACAGGTTGGCATTCTCATTTATCAGCCCCTGTCTCCCCATATGGCTCAAAGTTGCACCAATGACTGGTGAATGACACAAAAAACCAAACAAAAGCAGCATACATTGTATGGATTTTCTCAACCGCTATTGTTTAATGGCTGTGTTTAATGTGACCTATCTGGAAAATGAGGACTACGAATAAAAAGCGATTACTAATAGTGGTGTTGCCTGCTTTTGCATTCATTAACACAGAAGAAATGTGTTAAACACTGCATACCACAGGGAGCCTGATGGTAATTACTTTGGAAAAGCAACTTGTGGCAATGCGGCTGTTACAGCTAGTTATCAGTTTGCCAAAAAAATGACAGTTCCTGCTTCATTTATTAGAAATGTGTAACCGTTTTCTCTCAACAGGAAAGTGGAGAAGAGTGTTCATCAAGCTGGGTAGGTTTATCTTTTAAGCAGCTGATGCACTGAAACCCTACAGGCTGTTATTTGCTCACAGAAACATGAGCTGAATAAAGGATATTTTGGTTTAGTGCACTGGTGTGAGTTCACCAGAAACATTATAAATGGGGTGGGGCTGTAGGTTCTTAAAGACTGTCAGCCTAGCAGGAGAGATCAAAACACTGCTGAGTATACAAGTGTAGAAGGACAACCTGAAGAATGCAAGGAATTAGTTTTTACTTTTTAACTTTTTTTTATTGTGTCTTTCTTAAGAGTGTGAGTACTTTTATTCATGTTGCTGTAAACAATGTGACAAATTTCTGGGAAAAATATTACTAAGCCCTATGTCTGTTTTTTTGAGTTTGTTGTTATAATTTAACCCTTTCACTGACTTCTTTTGTTTGGTTGGGTTTTGATGTATTTGACTATTATGATCAATCCCTCAGAATTTCTACTCCTGTGTGATTGTAGCAATGACATACCAAACAGTGTAAAGCCTGTAAACCAGATTTGTTAGGATTTTTAAAGATTTTTTTTTTAAAAGTAATTACAGATATAGGCATTGCTTTTGACAGCTAAATACAATTTCAGTTTGCTCACAGGTAATACTACAGGTATTATAAAGGTGTATGCTATTCCTGCAGACAAAATTAACTTCTACTCATTGCATTTTTTCTGCATGTCTTCTTGCCAGAGACAAAACCAGCCTGCGTCTAGTTAGCTACTCATCTTAGACACTGAAACCCAACAATGTTATCTTCCCTTTTTCCTGCTGCATATATCTGTATTTCTAAAGGCTGATTTCAAAAATCTAGCAAGCCACTGTTTGTACAGAGTCCTGACAGAATGTACCTTATGCTGCTGATGACCTCACTGGACATGGGATGTTACTTTTACTGCCTTCAACTGTGTGTGATTCAGAGCTTGGATGGATCCACAGTACGTGTAGAACAAGTCATAAACCATCCTGGCTTTTCTTTACCCAGAATACAGAGTCATTGATTTCTCATTTGGAAAGTGGCCAGTCTGTCAAACAGAGATTCTTAGATCTCCTTTAAGCCAACCACGTATTACTGCTTTAGGGTGTTCACTCATGGGATAAATACCCTATCCTTATCCTTTATTGAGTCTAAGACATGAAAGCAGCTGAAAGCTTATTTCTTCAGTTAGTAATGTTTCCCTAAAAAATGAAATTTCACCAGTAGAAAGGACAACTGTCTGCCATACGCATAGTTTGATTTGTGAAAGGTCACCTTAGTTTCAGTAGTGCGTGAAGAAATGGATCAGGGAATTAATGAGCCATCTAAAAATTTTCCTAAATGTATATTCTGTAATGCATATGTTATGATTCAGGGAAAAGAGCACAGCATCTTGGTTTATTGATTGTTGATTGTTCCTGATAATGCCTGGCTTACAAAAATATTAGTTCAAATTTTGGGGAAATATTTTTCTCTGTCTGGGAGACAAATTATTTTCAATATTTTTAAGAAGTTTTTTTATTTTGAATATATACTAGTCAAGTGTTGGGCCCTTTGTTACTTTGTGAAAATGGTGTTCTGACATGATTTCCCCCTTTAGGTTCTTTACATTAGAGATAATACTTTTGATTTGAACAAGACTCCAAACTGTCCGTAAAATTCTGAAATTTATCTCAGTAAGAGCTAATAGTATAGGACTAGCTTGAAACAGATGATTGGGCAGCAGATTCAGATGTTGACCTTCTGAGAAAAGGAACAATGAAAGTTCCATTTCTGTAAACACATTTTATTTAATACTTTGAACACTAATTCTATGGAAATTTTGTTATAATCCACATACTGAACTGCTACCAGGGAACTAGGGGAACAGTTGGCCAGTAATCCTCAATGTTTTCCATATTAAAAGCAACATTGAAGTTGTATCTGGAAATCAATTGATTTCTGTAGCAGTATAGAAATGTCTGCCAGAAGAAATATTCCTCAACGAGTTTGTGACTACACTTTGTAATACCTGTATATTTTCCATCTTTTTAAGGGCAATCACACACAGAAGTCTTTTCAATGGTTTGATTTGAGAGCGAAGAAAATGGATCACTAACTGGCAGCAGCATTGAAGTAAAAACACCATATGTGTCTGACCATTAGGAAATGACACCTATTTCTGTTACTACTGTCTATAAGAAAATGTTCCATGCATATATTTTTTAAGCCTTTTACAACAGGCATCAATTATGATGCTGCATGCTGTAATGACTTCGATAAGTGACCCTATTAGACACGACTCCTTTCTTTTTATATGTCAATTTAAAATTCTTTACACTGAAAATTTATCTAATGTAGAGAATTTAGAGTAGATTTCTTATTCATCTTCACACTTCTTACTATATAATAAACAAATATTCATCATAATATTTGTAGATAAGACCTCAATTTATTTCTTTAAATTCTTTGGTTTAAAATTTAATAAAAACTGCTGAACTATATTAAAACAATCTTTTTATTTTCTAATTTAAATTATTATAAAATACTTTTATGAACAAATTCTTCATTCACTATTGTGAGTTCAATGGAGAATACTATTATGAGTAAGGCAATAAACTAGTCAGCTCTAAATAAGAATGTTTTCTTGATAGTTAAATGTATAACCATTTCATCTTCAGTGAAAATTATTTATTTTGAGATTTTTTTTTACTGAAATTATAAGAAAAAATAATCTGATACTTGTATTCTCATCAACTAAAACATTTATCATCCTCTAACTATAACACTATTCAAAGTAGTGATATTTCATTATGAGTATATGATTAGGGACTGTCTTAGACCAGATGAGAAATTGTATTTACTCTGAATACCCTTTGACTCTCTATGCTTGAAGGTGCATTAGCTATATGAATGATTCTGTATTCCTTTATGCCTCATTTTAAATTGAGAACAAAAGTAACATAAGCACTCCTGTATAATTTAATAAGGATTTGTAAAATACCATGTACATTCAACAGAGAAGAATACATGCAAAACTATTTTAACAACATTATAGTACCATTGTATTATAAGAGATTTAGAAGAGAGATTAGCAACTGTTAATAAGCTTTTATCTTTGACCACAAGATAAGCTTCTTAAAAGCACTGTGGCTTTGCCTCAGTTTAAGGGTTGTAATACTAGTGGAGAGCACCAGAATAAGGGTCCTGTTCAGACTCTAGGTTTCTTTTGTGCTGTCTTCTTCTGGAAGAGACTCTAGAGGCTGGTAGTTGTGCTTCCATAATAATTTTTTCACCTCCATGAGCCAGTGTAAGTGAACCATGCTTCCTGGCACATAGCAGCTTACTGCCACAGCGCCACTCAGTGCTCCGATGTTACCTTAGCAGAGTCTGTTTAAGGGACTCCTTTAGGGATCCAGTATAGACAGAAGGCCAATTTTATTAGTACATCTTTTTGGACATGCCAAAGTAAGACACAGCAATCCTTTTAAAGGAAAAGAACACCTAGTTTCTAGAAAAAGTAACAATTTTTGAAAAGAACTGTTGAGAGCCATCCTCATCCCCCCCAGAAAAACCCAAACAAACAAAAAACAAACAAAAATCAAACAAACCCCCAGGAAAAATAGCAAATATAGCCTTGCTTGCAACACTTTTCCCTCCACAACACAGTTGTGTAACACTACTGATGAGTATAAATCCACCACCATTTTCTTCTAAATACAGCTGTTCCAGCAAACTACGACAGTAGAGGATAACTGTAGAAAGTTTTAGAAACCCAGATAAAGTCTGTACAATGATAGCAAGCAATGTCAAATTAATCTTATTTTTTAAAAGATTGCTACTTCTGCACTTATTAATAACCTTCTGTGTATTCCTAAATTGTAGAACTATTGCAGCTGCAGTGTTAATGTGGCTGGCAGTAGAAATCAAGATAGAGAAAGAAAAGGAATACTATGCTTTAGGCAGTATTCCAGTTCCTATTACATATTATCCCTTTATGAGAGGTGAAATGTCAAGGGCCCATCATATTACAACAACAGTAGGAGAAGTACAAACAATGGGAGGACGTCTGATTCAAGTACTCTTGTTCGAAAAGCTTTCATGGAGATTTGCCAAGCTTACTGTAGGATCAAGAATGTAAACCTGAGACAGTTCTACCGTTAACCAGTAATTCCTGTCGTCTAAGGTGATGTTCACATCACCTCCTGCCTGGAAAAATTTCAAGCTTCTATGGGTAATGACAACACACGACTGCAAGGAGCCACCAGGTGCAGCTGCCAAATCTTGAATCCCATAGTTTCTTGTAAGTGCATGCCAGCTCCCCTCATTCACTTTATTTCCTCCATCCTGAGTGTTTATAAGGCATGCTAGCAAACACTAGTTGACACTTCCAAGCCTTGAAGGGTGGTCTGGAGAAAGACCAATCCTGATTCAATGCCTGTGTTTGTTAGCACAGAATGCTTTCTTGCAGACAGATAAAAATCAGAACTCTATTTGAAGAACCACCTGTTTGCTCAGTTTGGGAATTTCTTTCGTTTTTATTTTTGTTGCATTTTATAAATAATCCAGAAAATCTTCAGCATCAGTGAAGCTAAAAGCATGCTCATTTTTAACAGCAGCATAAATATTAATCATAATCACCAGTCAAGACTGAGGATTTTATTTGGCATAACATGTACAACCATGCAACAATTATGTAAAAATGGAAGTTATTATGAGCTGTAATTAATATACTGTGTTACCAGATGACTCAAAGCGCTTTGCTCAGCATCCTTGGTTTTAAAGACTGCATCTCAGTGCTGGTAAAATGTATACTAAATTCAGTAAAGCACATCAGCAGCCCTAGGCTTTCTCCTCTAGTGGTGGCTACCACTGAATTTTATTTCTGCTGGAATCTTGCTATTAAAAAAAAAAAAAAAAGCAGTATAATTGCTGATTTAACACCACTGCTTAATCTAATTCAGTTCTTTTTGGTCCATTAGCATAACAGAATTTGCATTTTATTTCACAGAAAATGTTATGACTCCACCTGCCTTAGCTCAGAAAACATATCAGAAACAGGAAAAATGGTACAAGCAAAGAAATTACAAACCAGTTACAGTTACTAAAACAACTTAAATATAAAAGCGGAAGGTGTAGGGGTACATGTAGAATGTATCATCTTTAAAATGAACTAAAAGTGTACCAACCCCCCTCACATCTTTCAGTTCCATCACTCAGTTTCAATTTTATTGGGTTTCCAAAACTCAGAAGTAATTTTCAAATGTGCTGCTATCACATGCCACTATCCCTGTAAAATTTTATTCATTGTGAAGACTGTGAAAGAAAATGTGGAAAGACACATGCAGGGATATAGTGCTTTATCAAACTAAAACATTGCTAAACATAACTGTCTTTCTATTGACTTGGACCTAATCCAGACACTAGAGATCATAGAAAAATTGCAAGTTATCACACCCTGCCCAGAGTGAGGTGATCAAAATGACAACAAATTAAGGATATTTTGATTGACAGTTTATATGTATTTCATTATAATTTTGCACTTCCTTTGAGGTTCAAATCCTAAGGTGACAGCTGTCATTTTAAAGGTGACTCATTACATTCCTTTACGGAGTCCCCTAACAGATGGAAAGGTCTTTATTTCCCAGGGAACACTGACAGGTTATGATTTCTAGAGCTTTTAATCATTTTAGCAACACTTATACACATCTGTCAATTATTCTATTCAGTGATGTTAATAATACAGCAATCTGAGAATGACAAAGAACAGTCTTCTTTTCTTGAATACACAACTTTTCCATCAAGACTGCTAACACAGATCAAAAACACTTTTGAAGAGCTCTTTTCTCCCAGAGAAATCAGTGTAAGGTCCAGGGCATTTGGCCTGGTGCAGATGGAGTTCATTTCCCCACAGCAGCCCTCACAGTGCTGTGCTCTGCATTGGTAGCTGGAAAGGTGCTGATAACACAGCAGAGTTTTGGCTCCTGCTGAGCAGGGTTGGCACAGCCTCAATGCTGTGTCAGAAACATTCCACACTCACTCCCATCCCCAGGAGTACCCTGGGGATGGGAGAGACCTTGGCACAGGACATAGCTAGGACAGATGAGCAAAGGGGTAGTCCATATGAAGTCTTCTCAGACATGAAAGCTGAGAAAGGAGGAGGCAGGAGGGATTCATTATTTATGACATTTGTCTTCTGGAGTAACTGCTACATGTACTGAAGTCCTACTTCCCAAAAAACGACTGGACATCACCTGCTGATGGGAAGTAGAAAATAAGTGTTTTGTTTTCCTTTATTAATGCACATGGTTTTGTTTTTGCTCTATTAAACTGCCCTTATCTTTTCCCATGACAGTTTTTTGCGTCTTATTTTCTTCCTCTCCTGTCCTTCTGAGGAAGGGACAGCTATGGCTGTTTGGTGAGCACCTGGAGCCCAGCCAAGGTCAACCCACCCCAACGAGCATTTATAGTAACAGTAAAATTTTATTTTCATAATACATAGCCACAGAGCTTTTCTTGTCCTCTCCTGAGCTACAGTGAAGCTATAAATCATTAAAACATACAACCGATAAAACATGACAAGCTGGCATCACACAAATAATTAAAATCAAAGTCACTGTGCAGAAGTGATAATTTTGGTCAGGTACAGGGTAATGGCCTTCACTGTGGTGCTTTTTCTGGTCATGATAGCAAGCACTTGAAGCTCCCATGGCTTCAGAATAGAGGCAGCAGATGTGTGTGTACCAGTAGATGTGGTAGATCTGCCTCATGGCTAACATGCAGCTCATTCATTCATTGTAGAACTGATGCTTCAGTCCCCTTATGGAGACCAGGTATGGTGCAGTGATGTTACAAGGTACCCACATAGAAGTTACATAGCTTTTTGCAGAGCAACGATATTGGGATGTTTTTGGGGGTGGGGGGGTTACCATCTATATTATATTCAGTATGAGCAGAAACCTGAGCATCTAGATCAATTTTTTTATAATAATATAGAAAACCTTTTCAGAAAAAAATATTTCTACAACACCTTACTTTTTTTTTTTTTTTTTAGTTAGAGGAAATTTTATTCTGATACCTACTACAAAAAGTAAGCATAGCCCTAATGTTTTGCAATGTAACAACTTAACTGTACTTTAGTGACAGAACCCTTTCAGCTTTCAAACTATATTTTTAAGATGTCTCATTTGAAGATTTTTGTGTCATCAGGCAGTTCTTAGTATTATTTAATATAATTACAATAGCATTTGACGACCCTAGAGAAGGAGTCACAGCTTCTTTTGAAGCACTACTGATAAGCAGTAAAATATTTCATATTGAAAAACTGTTATAGAAGCAAAGAAAAGTAAAACAAAACAGTATTTCAGAAATAGAAAATCTTATTATCTCCAGACCAGTGACAACTGGAGTAATATGACAGAATTTATAGTTTATGATCTCCACAGGCAATGTGTACTGGAGCTAGGAATTTAACTTGCATTTCCCTATTATTCTAACCCAGACCTTGAACTATTGCAAGCACCTTTTTATTTTCTTCAGGAAGATCAGGTAAGTTATTGATCAGAAAGGCAGTTCCTAGAATTTAAACCTGTTCCACCATACTTTTTAAACCCCAGCCTTTGACCTCTTCTCTGTACACGCTGTATAAACTCTGCCATTCTTCCAGCAATAAAATTGTCGGGAGGGGTGTTTCCCACCATTTTCTTAGGGGCCTTAGATCCCTACGGTCCTTGACATTTCTGTGTATATTCTCTTGAAAAAAGTATGGACTATTCAAATGCTCTTCTGTAAAGTAAAATAACTGGCAGCTGGCACCATACAGTTCTGCTATAATGAAAACATGAGGTGGTTGCCATTACACAGTCCTGCACTAATGAGAACAGTAGGAGTCTAGCATTACAATGGTCTAATGAAAACAGGAAATGGCTGGCATTAGACTGGTATAATGAAAACAGGAGGTGGCTGGCATTATGCTTATACAATAAATAAATTAAGATTTCTGGCCCGACCAATCTCATCTACATTATATATGATTCCAGTGTACAACAGAGAAGTTTATGCAAAATCGGGGACAGTGACAGTAAAGATCATTCTTTGTTACATCACCTCAGAAGCAGAGTTGTGTCCTTTTCCTTTTAACTGTTTATGTCTTTTTTGGTGGTTATACACGAGGCCCACGGTTTTAAAAATTGGCACGTAATTTATACAGACTCTTTCATATAAAATATCCAAATATTGTTTTCTGGTGCCTGTCATGCTTTAATGAGAAAGGTTAAAAGTAGTTTATCCAAAAGTGAAAATTGATATGACTGGACTTTTTTAAATGAGTCTCACACTTAGTTCTCCCAATCTGGGCGAAGTATGCAATTGATGATACTTTGAGGTGTTTAATGCAATACAGAGAATGAGATCAATATTTGCTGAGAAATAAAGAGAAAAAAAAAAAAAGAAGAAGAAAAAATTTAAGCACAAAATCAATCATTTAGCTAACATGCTTTCTTCTAAGAACAGTAAGAACAGAAGGGTCAGGTGGTTTTCTTCCTTGTTTTTCAAACTAACCTTTCTAGTTGAGTCTTTTTATATTACAAAAGAGGGTCTTCCATGTAGGTCTTAGACAATGAACGAACCACCATCTTCCCTTTTATTACAACTTTTAAAGCCATCTGAAACTAACTGATTCTCACTCTCCTTGATCTGGCTGAATTCACCATGAAGTTTGTATAGTTCAAGGCCAGTCCATTAAATCACTGCAGCAATTCACTCATACGGTACCTTTCAGCCACATGGTCTCCCATTTCTCATCTTCAAGCTCAACTGCATTGTTTCTGAATATTTTCCACTGAAACCGAGAGATTAAATGAAGCAAGAAAATGTTTGGAGTATGATTTTCAAAGCAGCAATTAGTGTGCTGGAATGTTCCAGCATAAAACACTGTGCTTCCTGCAGCCTGTTATTCTGCTGATAGCTTTGGTTTCCACACTCAGATTGCAGTGAAAATATTCCAGTCAGGTAGCTTGGAGTGAAACAGCACTGTGATGCAAATAAGGAACAGATAATCAAATCAAACTTTCTAATCGAGTTTTGCTATGCTGACTCTCTCATTTCTCTCTAGCCTGCAGTTTGCATGTTTTACAACACTGCAGAATTAGCTTAAAGAGTAAATACTTGTGAGTTTATCGAATCCTGTCATGTCTCACATACACTGCAGAACAAATGAAGGAAAATAACCTTCCTGTGCTGCTTCTATTATTACTTTAATTTCTTTGCATGTTTAGTGTGGTTCCGACTGAATCCTTTTGAAGGAGGGGAATAGAAGATAAAGAAGCCAGAGGGATAAAAACAGGATAAGTCCTGTTAATGAATTTTTGTTTTCTTTTTCTTTTGCTTTTATTTCTTCATCAAACAACCGAAGAAAACAAAACAAAAACCAACAAAATACTCATATCTTATGGACCAGATCTTAAACTAAAACGTATGGCACTGGAAGCAGCATATGCCTTGGAAAAGCCGCTGTTATGCGCTGTGTGTGCAAGCCGCAGACGTGGCTTAATCGAGATAGGAAGCGACACGTGCCGTGCATCTGAGATTAGTGTCTGGACCTCAGCCATTAATTCTGGCATCCTAGTAACTGACTCATTCCTCTGCCAAACTTCTGCTGGGATTTGGGTTCACTGAATCCGACTCACAGTCTTTAATCCCCCCAAGTAGTATCTCTTTGAATTGTGGAGCTTGCAAAACATCCAGGTGGTGGTCCAGCCACGACAGAGTCTGCATAAGCTCAAGAAACAGCCTGCTCTCTTTAAGAATTCTACTATTCAGAAAGTTTCTAGCCCTCTACCATGCAAGTCTGAATGTCAAAACCCTTCTTTCTTTGGTTGATTATACTGAGTACACAATAGTCATACTGCCCTCCTAATCTCTTTGAAATATTTGAGATCTTACAAATGTCATATGCTATAAATCTACTTGATGGGTCTCATCATTCTGTAAGCAATATTTTTCATCAGCTTTGCAATAAAATGGCATTTTGCCCTATTTTCAAACTAACAAATTTTGTCAGAGTTGGCATCTCTATTACGTTACCAAATATAACAGTCAATACCACCTGGTGTAATTGAGTCTTGTTATATGATTCAGATAGTTGCTTAAACTATGGATTTTTCAAAGTCAAATTTTCTCTCAGGAAGAATATTATTTTAACAAAATTTTAGATAAATAGGTAGTATATCACTGTAATTACTAGTCTTGATTTAAGATAATTAATTGACCTCTGTGTATAACATTCAAGATCATTCATAATTTTTTTTGCACACAAAAATCTTAAAAAAACCCATTTGATTAAGCTTTATTTCTATCTCAAGTTGCATACCAAAACTAGCACCTGACACTCACAGTAGAATATGAATGAGCGTGACAGTAAAATCCCTATAGGAGCCAAGGTTTTTGTTTTAAGTAATATTAGGAAATATGTTCTCTTCGGGATTTCTAAGTAACTAAGGAAATTGGCATCATGCAAAAGGTGCCTATCTTTTAATGGAATATGAAAATTAAAATTTAAAATCCAGCAACACATGCACTCAAGGAGAAGAACCACATGAAGGTAAAAGATTTAAAACCAAGTTGCACAGATCCATCTAAACTACATTTTTTAACAAACCTTTTTCATAGATATATTCACCTACAACAAAGGACAAATTCTATACTACTATATGGTTAGCTAATCAAAAGTTTGTCATTCTCATCTGAGCATCTTTAATCACATTTTGGAAAAACCATTAAATTACAAATATTGCAATGGCACCTCGACATTATTTATTTCCCCTTGAATGTTTTTTGCTTGTATTTTCATATTGAAGAAACATTTTTGAAATCTAGATAAATATTTAAAAGGCTCTTATTGTAACACAATAAAAAGTCTGGATTATAATCAGCATTTCAGCATAACAGAGCTATTTGTTTCTGCCCACATTACTAATCCTAATTATTTTCTAAATTGTTCTAACACATTATATTTTTATTGCTTCTTTAAGGCACTATGATTTCTTTGATGGCAAATGCTGAGATTTTTTGAAGTATATATGACCATGAGAGATTTACATCTTAGCTACAGTCTGAATTTTCAGTGTACATAAAAATCTTTTTACTGCCTGCCAGATCCAATCAGCTAAGTGGAACTCACCCTAACCAATTCTTGGGACATCTCCAAGGCAAACAGAGAGCTCCACTAAGTAAACTAGACTGTCTACCAGGTGATACTGTCCTTTTCTTCCATGTCAACATTAAACTAATCAATATTGGTCAAAATTATTCTACTCAATAAGTTCCCTGCCTTTTCAGAGCTTATAGTGGAAGCCTTCATTCTCCTCCTTCTTATACTGAGATGAATTGAAAATTATGTTCTAAGTTTATATGGACTCTTTCCAAATGTTCTGTCAACTGTAGTATTCCACAGCCTTGAGCATCTACTACATGGCTGCCAGAAGTAGAAGAAACTATTACTGCTGCTCCAAGTGGGTTCATCCAAAGCTACATTTCTACTGCCATCCTGGTTCGGGGAAGAAAGGAGGACTTGTCTTGCCTTGAGCTGCTTCTTTTTGGATTGGAAGTAAAACAACATGTCACTGATTATTAATGGCTCAAAGGAAGTTTTTGTAGATAATTTATATTTACTTCTGTGGATTTTTGGGTCAGATTTCAATTTGAGTTATTATATTAGCCAAAAAATATTTTCTATCTTCAGAAGTACATTGAAGCTCTTCAGGAAAATTACTGTTTCTGTTCATGGAGATAGTTTCATTATAATAAATGTTTGTACAGTTACTATGTGAATGAAAATTATTTACAGAATATTAGAAAGTAAACACACAAAAAAAGGTGTAATGTACATACTTCCCTGTGTGACCACACTGCCCTGTGAAAGTAATTGGTAGGTAAAAAAAATTCCTTGTATTTGGCCATGAAATCTATCTCTTGGAACCCTGGTAAAAGAGAATAACAGTAGTTTATACCCATGTAAAATTTTGTCTCTCATTAATCATGTATTCTTATTACATGCAATGTAATTATACTGGCCAGGGAAAGATTTCATATCCTTGGGGAAAAGTCAAAGCTCTCCAGGAATGGTGTAATTATACATCTAGCATATCTTCTAATGCAAGTGTTGGCTGGCATGACCAGGGATAGTGCTCTAGTCACAAACAAGGGAGACCTGCTGGCAGTCTTAGATGTGGCTTGAATTGCAGTGTCTCCAAAATTATTAAGTTAAGGACCTGGAGGTGAAATGGCAAGGCAAGCAGTGTATTTTGAATTCTGAACTTCACAAATGCATTTTTCTTCTAATTCAGGATGTTGCTTGGGAAATTTTTGGGTAGCTGCCATGAAGGATAAGGATGTCAAGGAAAGCTAGGTGATTTTTTAGGACAGCCTAAACACAGTTCAGGAGTTAGTCATAGAATCAAATAAACTTTGGCCGGTCTCAGTTCCTGGGAAGATCAAGAAACACATGCTCTTGGAATTCATATCCACATCTAAGCAAGCGAAAGACAAGAAGAGTAATCAGGAATACTCAGCATGGATTTTTCAAGAGTAAAATGTGCATAACAAATCTTTTATCAATGTGAAATTTAATGACTAATAGCTACTAATGTCTTGAGTATACAACAAGACAAAATATTGTATGAAACTTTCCTTGACTTTATTGAGATTTTTTGTCATTCTCCACAAATGAGGAAGTATATGCTGAGAAAATAGTTGGGTGGGTTTGTTTTAAGGTTTGAATATTAACTGGACTCAGCCACAGGAATGACCAATGGTTAAATGTCTTTCTGGAGATCAGAGAGAAGTTCAGTACCATAGAAGCCATGGTCAGACCTGTTAAGTTCAACATTTTCAATGACCTTGATAGTAGCACAAACTGCACTTAGAACATTTCCAGATGAAATAAACTGGAAAGAGTAACTGTGGCCATGAAAAATGTCATAGCTCTACCCAAAGAGATTGCAATAAAACTTCAGCAACAGAGCAAAAGAAAGCTCTTGAGGTTCCATAAGAACAAGCAAAGTCATCTGAACCAAGGGAAAAATGATACCACCTATTAACAGAAGTTAGGAAGGGGCTAGGTGAGTTAAAGCCCTTCTGAAGAAAGCTTGAGGATTATGGTGTGAACAAGGTTGGAGACAATTCCACAATGCTTTTTCTTTTTGGATAAGACAAACTGCATACTGAGTATGCAACTGTTATATACTATATATACTGATAAGAAACTGGCCACAAGATCAAGAGAAGTTATTCTTCCCTTCTACTTAGCACCAGTGAATTTGCATATAAAACACTACATCCAGTTTAGGACTACTCGGTTTAAAAGAGATAAAAATGGAATTGGAGAGGATTTGATAGAGGGATGAGCTATAGCACATGGGAAGAATTCCCACTGGAAAAGTTTGTGGAAGACTGTCTCCCATAGGAGGAATGCCATGCTTGAGAAGTGGGAAGGACTCTTCTCCTTGAGGACAAAGCAGCAGCAGAAACAGCGTGTGATGAACTGATTGCAACCCCTATTGCCCATCTCAGGGGCACCCACTGAAAAGAACTGAGGGAAAAGTGATAGAGAGTGAGGAATAAAGCTAAGTCTAGAAAGCTGCTTTTAAGTCCTGTTTTACTTCTCATTATCATACACTGATTTTGTTTGGTAACAAATTCAATTAATTTCTCAAAATTGGGTCTGTTTTGATGGTAATCGTGAGTGATGTCTCCCTGTCCTTATCTTGACACAGGACCCTTTCACTGTTTTCTCTCCTCTGCACAGTTGAGGAGTGGTAGAGCAGCTCTCTTGGCCACCTGGCATTCAGCCAGATCAAACCACCACAACACTGGGAACAACAGCACTTCAGTCTCACTGTCAGCGGAGAGAGAATAACTAATAGTAGGAAGTTCCTGATCTTTCCAATTCCTCACAAATATCAAACTCCGAAAAAATTAAAGATTTATTCTAAACCTGAGATGACTAAACAAACTATTTCTGTTTCACAGTCAGTCATCGCTTTCAATGATTTATTCATTAGACTGAGTATATGCTTAGCATGTCTGAATTTAATTTTTTTCTCACTTAGCTGTATTTCCCAGGAAATCAAAGGTGCCTTTGTTAAGTCAGAACTCTGAGCATACACTCTGGTTTTTACTAATAGGTCTCACTGAATGCAGTTTACATCTAGAAACCTGTGAATTTAATTAAATAAGCATGGATATCCAGAACGATCTCAAATGTCCTGTACCATCATTGCATGGTTAACTTTTTGTTTGTCAGTTTTATTTTCTCACAGCATGACATTCATCAGTTTTTTTAAGACAAGAGGAAGAATGATGGGAAGTTCCAGGGAAAAACAGTACCAGATTTCCTTACCCAAAACCATGTTGTGGTAATATTTATGTCTGATATTTTGTTTCAATAGCTTCAGAATTCAGCCAACTTAATAATTTACCAAACCATGTCAGCTGCAAAGAGAAGAAACAAGATATGTGGGAGGCCTTGGATTTTTATCTTTATAGGACAAAACCTTTCAAATTTTTTTCTAAAGCAGTTTGTCTTCTTTGCTGAGAGAATAAAAGGGGAAGCAATTTCTACTCAGAATATCTCAAAGTAGATCTCTGTGTCTATTATGCTTTCTCAAGGTTTTTCTAAGTCACCCGATAATATATGACCACACTCAAGAAGGACCTGTGCATCTTAGAAATGCAATTTGCAGTCAGTGTAGCATACACATTTTTAAAATATCATTTTATTCTAGCACTTCCTGTATAATATCTTCAATAATTATTACTGTCAACTTCTTAGCCCACTCAGCTGGAGCCACCTACAACAGTGCATTTAGAGAGAAGAATCATCAGAAGACAAAAAACAAACAAACAAACAAAAACCCCAACAAAACCCAAACCTTTCTATAAGAACAAGAGTTTTTAGAAACAGTATATATCCTTTTCATTCTTAGTGCTCCATGGGCAATAAAGAAGGAACTGGAGTCTCTTCATGGCCTTCAGAGTCTAGAAGAAAGATGAAGGGTGGTGGCAGTCTCTTGTCCCTGTCACTCCCGGGCTGACCTGAGCCCCCATGTGCCCAGAGTACCCTTGAGGAAGACAAGCTGCTGTGGGCAGTGCTCCCCACGGCACTGGATGTGGCCAAACCCTTGGGAAGTAGATGAAGGGACAAGGGTGGGAAAACAAAGATGAGGCCCTGCCGTGTCCTGGGTCTCCTGTTGTCATCTCCTGGCATGAATGATCAAATCCTTTCCATCTTGGTTATTACACAGGTAAGATGCACCATTGATCCCTTGGGACTTTGCTGACCAAAATCATCTGGTCCCAGACATAGTGGAACACCAGCAAAGCTAACACGAAGGAGCAACATACCATTAATTTAGCATGGTGATTAAGCTGATATCTTTATTATGGCAAGAGGGGATCAAGTAGGCATTACCAATGGAATGACAACTGAATTTTTCGAGACCAAGCAATGGAATTTCTAGCTAGAGGACACCCCAAAAATTGTGTCTTGCTGATATGTCCTGTTAAAAACAGACAAATTTTTTAAGCTCCTTGAATTTCATAAGGGTGGAACTGTGAAAAAACTGTGTCAAAAGCAGACAGTTGTTCTACAATGTTGTTTCTACCAACTCTATAGCATACATGTGTGTTGACAAATTAAGCAACAACCGCTTTATTTTCAATATTCAATGTTAATGATGCTGTACCTCGTTGAAGGAAGTTTTTTTTTTGTAGAAAGCTTCAGCTAAATGCAGGATTTAATCCTGCCTGAACACCACCCTTTAAATTATCAAATTGAAGTACAAGCGCATTTTATATTAGAGGTTTTAGCACAAATCTCCATCCAAGTAAATCTATTTTCACTTTACTTCTTTTGTTTGTTTGTTTAAAAAAAGATCCAGGAGAGGTGTCTCTAAAAAATCACTGGTTTCCTCCAGCACAAAAAGCACTCATAGCACCTTTTATACCAACCTGTGCATTCTCCCAGCTTGGCAACATTCCTAACAAGGGTGTATGAAGAGTCATGAAGTGCCTTGTTCTCACCTTGATGAGCACTTAAAATGTAATTCATTGTTGCTCTCAATTATTGTAGATTCCACAAGTGTTTACTATTTCTGGAATCCCAGAACCTCACAACCACACGATGACGAATTAATGTCATGATCTGATCTATTTTAACATCAATACTGTGGCGAGGCAAAATATAATATTTATGCTAATTTGCATGACTACTTCTTGAAATTTTAATGAACTGTCCAAAAGGTATGTTAACATTATGGTGGAAAAGATAATCCAGAATGATAACATTGTTTTCATCCTGGGAATAGGCAACTTAAAAAAAAATAAAAAGGAGAGAGAGAGAAGGATAAAATAACATATCTGTTATTTGTATTAATTATATAGAAGGTCCTCTTTAGTCATGCAATTACATTCCCCTCTAGCACCCAAAGAAGGGGTTCAAGTGCTTAGGAATTTGACAGCTGCTGTCTGCCTTACTCACTACATCAAATTTCTTTCTTCTTCAGACAAAAACTGAAAAACCTTCAGCAACTTTTTATCAGACTTTCAGATGTTTCATCAATTTTTTCCTTCCTCTTCTTCCATCCACCTGTGGTTTGCTTTTTGGTCATAAATGCAAGAAGCTTCTTCCTTTCCTTAGTCTCCTTCCTGCATATTAAATTATTTCCAGGCTAGTACTAGATCTAGAATGTGAGTAAAAATGCATGTCAGAGGTTTTTGCTGGGTAATACTTGATCCTGATGCAAATACATCCTTTTTGTGGAACAATATGGGCCCTAATGTGCCATATGGGATGAACGGAACACTTATTTCCTTTAACATCGTACTACAGAAAGAAATGGACTGTGAACAAAATAAATTTATTACTCAACAACACAAGGTGCATTTTCATTTTGTATAAAGCTTTCAGAGCATATCCTGTCTGCAAATGAAGAACAATTTTTCAGCATTGGCTTTATCAGAAACAGACTGCGTTTTGGCCTTTCCTTTTAGACTTCTGACACAACTCTAAGAGCCATATAGGATTTTTTCACTTTATTTTGGGGACAAATCTTTATTTCTAGCAGATGGCATTGTAGACTACAGGAGTAAGGCATTTTAAAATAATTTTGGGAAGATGGATTAGCTTCTGGAAATTTTCTGTGCAGGAATGTAAACGACAGAGATTTCCTTAAATAAATAGCTTCTAGTCTTGCAAAATAATCAGTCACTTTTGAAAAATTTTGTTCATAATGTGCATTCAGTGGGAACAATCAGTGAACATTAAGCAAACAACATTGAAATTATAATTTAAAATAATAATGACATGATTATTCAACCATACAAATCAATGTTCCTTAAAAACAAAATAACAATAATAAGAAGAAACTACAGTCAACTCCAACAAAAGAGTTTAACTCATTTACTTGGACAAAGAACATTTTCTTATCTACTAAATAGGATCAAAACCACAAAAATCTGGTGATTTGGTTATGCTATTTAGTGACTTGATAAAAAGATTGCAGAAAGAGTCTGCAATATACAGAAGGTCAAACTAGATGGTTTACACTAATGCTTTACAGCCTCAGCACCGAAAAATCTATGGTACCCTCACACCTTGGAGCATGCTGCTATTTCCAAATTATAACAGGCAAGCTCTTTAATGAGCAGCTTATTCAGTAACCTTTCACTCTAGGGAACTACTGCTACTTCCACTGAAACGTTTGACACTGGACATGTCAGAATAGAACATCATGTTGAACAGATTTCTGCTCTGATCCAGAAACTCAGGAGATTCACAGATTCATCTAATCAGAGTGCTACATGGAAGGCTTCTTGACACTTTTTTGTTATAAACAAAGATTCTGGATGGGTTTATTTACTTTGTTCATAAATATTTGACCATTATATTTGCTTATGCAACACAAATACATCATTATTTAAACTAATCCCTAGGGATTTTTTTTTTTGCAGTTATGCTTTTTATAGTACCCTAGTCTTTGTATAATTTAGGTTTTGAATGTCTGTTACCACCAGCAGTTTAAGCTTGTACAAAGAGTACATAAACATACAGATGTCAAAGAAAATGTTTAGGCAATTAGTGGGTGGTTGTTTTTTGGGTTTTTTTGGAGGTTTTTTTTTTTTTTTTCCCATTAATTCCATTTTAAAATTACTTTAAAAAGAAATCATCTTTCAAGATGTGGTAGGACATAGCATCATACAGTGGCTAAAAGATTCTGTTTGAGGCTACTGCCATCTAGTATAACAGAAAACCTCTTCCTCTCTAAATTCACTTGTGTGTATTTCCCTAATGCAGATCATGTATCCTATGTCAATACTGGTAAATAAAATAGGATTGAGGCCAGTCCTGGACCCTAAAGGACACATTTGTATTTTTTCATGGCTAGCTATGTCCTTCAGAATATATTGGTCTCATGGGACACAAATCCCTCAGTCCCAGGTCTCCTCTACAATCTGTGTGATGCCCGTTGGATCCCACAATATTGCTAAAGATTCTTTGCCTATGAAAGGAGGTGGATGGGGGTTGGTGCAGAGAGAGTGTCTTAATACAAAATGCTTGAAGTAATATCTTCAAGGGATATCCCATGGTGAAGTTCAAGAACAGTATTTGTGAATTCAGACTGAAAAGGAGTAAGAGGATTGTGAGGACAAGATACTTCACAGAATCCAGAAGGAACCAGAAGGATTTATAGAACAAACCATTTAGTGTTTCAAAGGTGTATTTGTCAAGGATTTTGCTATATCTTTTCAAGCTACTATGCTCTATTTCACCTTCTGAATAGTCTTATGCCTAATGCTACCTGCAGTGGTCATGCTGTCAGTCAGGTCACTCTTCTTAAGCAAGACTGACAGCAAATGTTTCTCTTTGCCTTGACCAGCCATGACAAGATATATCAAAGGATTTTTTTTCTGGAGATTTGAGAAAAGACATTCTCCATCTCTACCTCATGGAAGTCTTTGATCTCTCTGCTAAAAGAGCTCATTAGTGATGATGGACATGGGTTTACGAGAAACCAGACCATCATTTCTTTCCTTTCATGATGGAGGAAGTATAGATGACTATTTTTCTTTTAAAAATTCATTTCTATAAAACATTTATCCTTTCCTTTGACAGACACAAGTTCTTGAAGAGGTAAACTGTACTTCAGGATACCCAGAAGACTCTGGGAAAAACTCTGAAACCACAAAATCTGTGGGAGCTGCAAGGTCCAGCACAGCTGCTTTTACTGAGTCTCAGAAAAAAGTATGGAAACGAGAACTGCAGCTCAGAGAATGTGCAGTGATCTGGAAAGAGAACCAGTGCCCAAATTCTTCAGAGCCAGAGAAGTGATGGGAAACTGATCCTCTGAGTTCCTGTGATTGTTATGCTGTGCTGTCTCAAGATAGCAAGGAGCTACCTTGAGAGAGGTAGTTCAGATCAGAGCAAAGCTCAGCTCCTGTAGATGCCTGTTGGAGGATATCTCTCTCATATTTTGAAATTTAGGTTTTATGTCATATACAGAAATTGTAAATTAGTGTGTATAGAGAAAAGTTTATTTAGGAAAAGAAGACAAACAGTCAAACAGACATACACAAAGAATACACTAAAAGAATATAGTAAATGAATAGAGAACTTTATTTGTAATTGCTCATACTCAAGATCTAAGGAGCATCTCAGAAGATAAAGAAACAGGAGCTTTATAAAGATCAAAAAAAGTATTTTTTCATACAGTGTGTAACTAAAAAGTGAATTTTATTTTCATAAGAACTTGATAAATCTCATAAGTGCCAAAATGTTCAAAAAGTGAAGTTCATTCTGTACTTACATAAAACAGAGGTCTGGATGAAACTTCCAGTTCTAGAAGATCTCGACAGTTGACGCCTGGAACAGGAAAGCAAGACCAGAGAAAATGTCGCTTATGTTTGCCTTGTTCGTCGTCTTCCTGTAATCATTCACTGCAGCCTACGAGATGTTGGTCTAAATACGTCATCTGTTGATTTCTGCTATGGGGACACTAATGTTCTCGGGTGACCTGTAGGATTTTCACAAATGCCACCCTATAGACTGAATTCAGTACTGAACTTTATTATCTCCCACCTGAGAGGGATTCATTCATTCAAAAAATCATAAACTATGTACTGTCCCACAGTGCCCATGCAAGTTGCTTGAATGAAAATGACCTTTTCTGATGGTGTATGATACTGGTTTTATATAAATATATACAGATTTACTGTTATGATGCATACTTCTTTCTGTATAAAACTCAAGCATTGTTCTTTCCTAAATTGAACACAATGAATATTTCTGTCTTTTTTTCACTTAACACATTAAATTTGACTTAGGGTGATTTCTATCAGCCTAGCCCAGATGATATTAAGACAGCAGTAACTACACACTGCAAGGAAGTGATTCCTGTTCTCCAGGGCCCAGTACAGTGACTTGTCCTCAAACTGTTCACAGTTAGTCCCTTCTACACATTATTTGCCTTATCCTTTTGTAAGGCCCCCAAAAACTTCCTCAAAAAGCCTCTTAAAAGGGCTTGTGTGGTTTTCATGTACTATTAGTAAACTTCATGGAAGAAATACCAACAAGATATTCTCAAGGGGTCAAAACAACAGCAACAACAAAAAAAACTTTACTGGCAACTTCAGAAAATGAGACCTCTTTGGCAAAATCCTAGAGCAGCTTTCAATCAACATAAAACACAACTGGAAAGCGTTAGCTCAGTCCATTCAACTTAGCAAACTCTGAGCCTGTCTGAGTTTAAGTTGCTCAAAACTCTGTGGAGAGGGAATTAGAAGAAGGAGAAAGAGAGTAAAACAAAAAACATAAGGAAAGGACAAATATAGCTACCACTCCCAGTTCCAGTGGTGTTCAGCTGACATAACTTCCAAAAGGAGGCACAGGGTCAAGACTTGTACTTGCCTCATGCCTCAGTTTAAGTAGCCACTGGCGTTCCTGGGCCCTTCCCTCAGGTGGGAGTTCCTCTCTGATGGCTACTCTGGGGCTGGGTTGGGGTTCAGGAGCAGCTGTGGACCATTGCCTCCAACGTGCCAATGGATCTGGGGCTATGCCTCTTGTGAGTAAGTTCGTTTTCAGATGTTGGGATTGGTGGGATTTTGAAGGACTAGGGTGGGAATTCTGACTAGTTCAGTATTATCTGCATCACATTGTGAGAGAGGGTTTTGTGCAAATGCAATTTGAGTTTTTGGATAAAGTAAACTGATTCAGAAACTCAGAGTTTAAAATAAATGAAAGGTTTCAGACGGAACAGGAATAAAATAATTTATCTTTCTCTATGACGTAAAGTATAAACCTTGTTTCTTGTAATGCCTTGTTGTTTTTCCCAACTTATTTCAGTCAAAGTGTTACTGTAGTCATCATAGTAAAGCTAAGGTGAGCGGTTGAATCCTGCCAGTCTGTTGATAATTGGAATGATACCTAAAGATAATCATGGCCCACTGTGCACAGTAATGAGTACTCAAAGATGAAGCTTTTAAAAGGAGGAACTTAACCTTAAAACCTGCAATCAAGATTTCCACAGAGACAGCTGTGAAAGATGCAAAGGTGTAGCAAAATAAACAAGTTGTAGAGTGTCAGATGCATAAAGTTGCCTGAAAGTAAAAGAAAAAGCCAAGAGTAAACAAGATATGAACTGTTTTCTGCAATGTTACTCCTCATATGACCTTAATGTTTTGCTATAAATGTGAACAACTTGGAAAAAGAGACCATGGAGGATCATATTTACAAGAAGTGTTGCATTTCATCAAGAGATAAGCATATGAAGCCAGAAAAGAAAAGAGTATGTAATGCATTATGTGGTGGATATTAGTAATGGCTGGAATTCTTCCTTACTGTACAATAATAGCAAGAAGAAATCCGTTTCACATTTTAGAATAAAATTCAGGATGTTAGCAGATAATGGTTCGTCTGCATATTGAATATGTTGTAGGAAAAAAAATGTATCTGAAAGATAAACATACAGGATGCAAACATCAAACAATACAAAGTTCCAAAATTACAGTAATGAGGTTGCTTTAAATCAGTTTTATGTTTAGATGTCTACACATAGGTGGAACCAATCTTTCCCTGAATGTTCTCAATTTATCCATTTAAGAAATGGATTTATCCATTTAAAAACTCATTTCAACAGAACAGAATCACTAAACATCCAAAGCTAAGGTGGGTGCATCTATCATTTTACAGCAACTGGAGCTCCTCCTGTGGCACTGTCTTCATTGACATAATCAACCATGTCACTCATTCAGTGCAAAGCTGGGGATGATGTTCATTGACTATTGTCACTATTCAAAATGAGTGATGTAAAGTCTTGTTTAGCACACACTTTTCAGACTCTGCTCTGAACACTGAGTTATTCTCTTATTATATTATTATATATCTTTCTTCTCTATAGTCAAACTCTAACAAACCAACAGGTCTTCACCCCTTCCAGCCTGTGTTACTGTAGTGTTATTTTACAGTGAATCCAGCTGAACAAATGGGTTTAGGTGAGCAGTATCTGCATGCTCAGGTCAGCCAAGACAATGGAAGTTCCAGATGTTTTCCATAATAGGACTAATGTGGATTAGGCCATTTTGTAGACTAAATAGGCGGTCTCAGACTAATTGTGCTGTTTTAAAGATAGACATCTAAAAATCCACTTCCCAGATGAAATGGGAAGCATCAGAAGGCTGCTTCCTGAGGTAGCACCAGCAGGGAGCCATGGTGACCCTAAAGCAGGTAGTGCTCTCACTGTGGGATGCAGTCCTGCAGGGCCTGAGCACAGTGGGCAGAGCTGCAGGCTGATTGCAATGTCCATCATTGGCAACATGGCAATCAATCCATCAGCTCCAGAATACATCCACAGGGTCCCATTACAGGCACCAAGTCATGGGACAGAGACACCCTCTGAGGCAGGAGAGAGAGTACATCTAAGGGATCCATCCATGGGACAACTACCCACAGTATAAGGATGAGGTCAATCCAGGTGGCAGGGCTGGAACGAGGAACCCCTATAATGTACCCCAGGCAGTGTTTGGAGGCCCAAGGCGGGGTGGGAATTAGGCTCCTGGGCATGTGGTCAAAGTGGCAGTGAGGCAGCCAGGGACTGCTCCAGGCCATTAAAACCTATTAGTGCACTCATGACACAAATTTAATATGCAAGCTAATTCTCTGCTAGTTTCAGTATTGCCCTCCCTCTGCCAAGCTCACCTTTTTATTTTTAGATTTTCTTCTGAATTCTAGTTATTGCTGCCTCTCTTCTACATCTTAATTCCCAAATAATCTTTCTGATGGGCATTAATTTGGACAATGCTTGCTAGAATTAAGATCACACTACTGATTTATGGAAAGACTTCTTAGCATTTACCACATTAATTATTATCACACTATTCCTTCAAATAGCTTGGTGACATTTTTGATGCCAGTATTTCATTGACTTATTTACAGACTTTCCTAAGTCTGAAGAGTTCCTGTGTTCCAGCTGGGGCACAAAGGCCAAGCCATGGAAATCCACTGCAGCACATTCTTCCTACTTCCAATGGATTTAGGTAGTTTTGAAGCAATTATCTTGTGGGAAACCAGGAAGCCTAAAACTGGATATCAGGTGTTTCTTCTTTGCTAATTATTTTTGCAGTACCTCCTAGTCTCTACTGACAATTTTGTGTCATCTTTCTACCTCACTGCACAATCTTCTCTTTCAGATCATTAATAAAATATCTTAAAAAGCATGGAGTTTAATGTGAAACCTTGGAGCACCTTTCTATTAATGCACTGGCGTTTTTTTAATCCCCTTGTTTTCTATTTCTTAACCAATTCTGTCAGTTTTATCCCCTTAGTCTATCTTTAATATTAAAAATAATTTGTGCTACATCCATCACCAACTATTTTCAAATTTGTTTCTTTTTTTCCCTTTGAAACATCTCTCACCTGGTATAGCAGAGACAGCTACAATAGTCTAGATGCTGATATCAATCTAATCAATGAAAAGGTGCTAAGCACCCTCATATTACTGGTGCATCATGTTGGAAAAAAATTGTATGAAAAGAGGTGGTGTAAGTGACATATAATAAATACTGTCAGTGCCAATGAATCTTGAATTTCTTCCTGATCAGTGTTGACAGTAACAATGCCTGAGCCAATATTTCAGAAAAACTATATCCCATTAGGTAAGGACCTTGGGTTGGGCCATGACAGAATTGTGATAGAAAGTTACCAGACTTGAATGAATTTTAGCTCATGCATCCTGTTTTTAGGGAAAGGAGGGATATTACTATTTAGCCCATTATAAACTAAGGATGAAGCTCTGACTCTACCTTTGGGGATGAAACCAACCCTAATGGGATGTGCTCCTACGTGTTCTGCAGGAAGGTTCTGAATTGAACCATTAATATGAACATAATTCATACTGGAAATTAGGAATTTCCAAAGGAAAGATGGAAAGACATCTAACGTCTGAATACCAGCTCTGAGGTGTGATGAATTTTCCAGCCACTTAAAACTGATCTGTTTTAGTTCAGAGAATCTAAAGCTTGGGATTCTGACTTGTTTTCTGTTGATATCTATATGTCACCAATTTTTAAAGAGGATAGCTAAGGTGCCTAATTTTCATGTTGATGTAGCCAGGATGAACGTGTCCCATGACAAATAGGAGAGATGATCATGTAACAGTGGAGTACCTCTGGATGTTGGGTCACCTGTCAGATCAGATACAAGCTGAACTGTGATTGTATTTTCAGTATCTAAACTTTGTTTATCCCACTTTAAGAACTTAGATTTTCATTTGGATACAGCCATTTGAGAGTGTAGAACAAAATCTCAGCTGAAGTCAATGGTATAATTGTAGTAGATAATCCTACTGGTAATCCCAGTTCTTTCAGCAAACAAAAGATCAAAGTATCCCCCCCACAAATGGCTGTGCACCAAAAACAGCCTAGATATAGTCAGGCAAATTTAATTTTCCTGTTGACCTTGATGTAGTGCAGGATGCTAACAGAGGCTCTTCACTGTTGTTCAGCTTCCTTTCCCTTCACCTCCTTCAATTATTCTGCAAGGTCTCCCTCCAATACTGATTTGAAAATTATCTCCTTTTCTGACATGGAAATTATGTATTTCAGCACATAGCTGAATACATTTCCAAGAGGTGTTAAAAAGGCATTTTTAGCAAGATCCTAAAGCTTAGGAATCCTCCTTCCTTGTCTGTGGTGTGCTCCGTTTGTTGTGACCTATGAGGCACGCCCAGACTGCTTGGTGCCTTTAGGACAATGAGTTAGTTTCCCTTGATTATATCATTCTTCATCAACAAAGGGCTCAGAAGTTCACTGGCACATCAGTTATTTTCATATTTTGCAAAAGATCCTAAGCAGCTTATTAAAAAGGCAATAATAGTATAGATTAATCATTATGAGGCTGTCTCTATTGCAAAGTTCGAGAATTCATAAAATGCTATTATTTTCTGTGTAAATTCAAATGTGCAGTCTTTATTTATTAACAGTTTTGACTAGCTGTAATGTGTCTTTCTTATTCCACACTATTTGTCTTTCTTATCCCTGACTGATGCATAGCCCTACACACTTGGTTTATCTTAGTCTGAGGGTGGCTTAACATTGAGTGACCCAGCCTCAGGCTCTGGAGACTGATTGTATTGTCTCCTCCAGTCCTTGCCTGCTGCA
>VZSR01003803.1:28001227-28158479 GCA_013398615.1 Brachypodius melanocephalos
CAGTTTGTCAATGCAATAGATTAAGGTGAAAATGCTTTAGGTCGAACTGTACCTAACAATATAGCAGAAGTAGATGACAACAACTGATTTGCCTTCATATTATAGAATATTAAAGGTCCTATTGTTGCTTGTTCGTGGTTTTTCTTTCATAATGTGTTATAAATATTTCAGCACTGAGATAATATTTTTTATCCTTTATAAAAAACAATTTCACATTCACTGCATCTGTAGAACATTCATTTCCCATCTTTCTACCTTACAAATAAAGCCAAGCCAAATCCTATCATTTTTAAAAGTTATGTAACTTATGAATATTTCTTTCTGATGTCATAATTACCATGTCTTCTCATAATCCAGGTTATTTGAATCAGGGGACTGAGAAAAAGTATATATACACATGTCCAATGAAGGACTAATCACTGTGAAAGGTACATGTTCAAACCCAACCTCTTAGTTATGCTATCTTCTCATCTGTAGTGTGAGCATAGAGACTTCATGGCCTACATTTTTGAAGAAACAGCTGCTTCTCATTAGGAAATGTCCATAACTACATAAACAGAAAAAAGGAGCTCAGATTACTTGCAAAAGTGATTGTGATGCTATGTTATATAAATTGAGATTTTTTTTTTGGTGGCTTTTTACAGTGAATATAACTGTTTCTTTAACTGCCTTAGTTCAGTATCATGATTTACCCTGACAGCTGTTTTACTGATCAGATAATTTTGCAGGATTAATTATTAATGTATTTTATTTTATTTTAGTCATGCAACTGACTGAAATTCTGCACCAGTTATTTGGTCAAAATCTAAATACTAGAAAAAGATCTGCTCTGAATTAAGGAAAGATTACAGTAAACAATCTGTTTGCATGCTTCCTTTTAGTTAAATCTAGAATTCAAAGCAAGCAAAGACATCAGCCCAACATCATAATCCTTTTGAAGCCACTTCTTCACTATGTGAGGATTTAAGATTGTGGGTTTGAAATAAAAAGTTGGAAAAAAAATTATGTCAAATGTCCAAAGGCCATAAACTGTAAAGACAAAAGCTGGTATCTAATTTATGAAGTTTGGCGAGTATTGTATTTTTATGGTGATTTTCTTTTTTTTTTTTTTTTTAAGTTAAAATGTCAAATGGAGTTTTGTAAAACATAACACATGTTCTTTCCATTCTCTGGTGTGGATATATTCTGCTTTTTGGGCATTCTTTCACTGTCAATACTTACATCTGTTGTTTAAAATGCTACTCCTGATACAATTGTTTTTTAAATGCAAACCCATATGTGTGATCTCAAGAGAAACTGGTAAATTTTACCAAATGGGCATCCCTAAATTGCATGCCATCTGCAGCTAGTGATGAGAGGACTAAACCCAGTCAGCTGTGATCTTCCACCACTGCATCTATCATTTTGATTGGCTCTAGGGAAATCAAAAGCTTTTGGCTTGAACTTTTCTCACCCCAACAGGTTATTATGGACTGGTTGAGATGTACTGGCTAAAGAATGATTTCTTTTATCCACAGCCAGGCCTCAAACTGTTTTCTTGTGGAAACCAACAAAAAACCCTCCAAATTTCAGTAAAGCAAAAGCAGGCACATACTCTAGCTCAGATTCAGATTTTATGAGGTATAAGTGTGCAGGCTTACTAACTCAGAAAAATTGTTAAAATACGTAAAGTGTGAAAGAATTTAAGAAACATTATTATTGCCTATGTAGTTGTAAGTTAATATTACCAGGAGAAAAACAATGAACTTCTCAGAAGAGCACGTTCACATTCTCAAAGCATAATTGTCAAAGTGGGAATTAATGTCTAATAGCATAGGATCATCTGAGAAAGAGAGAAAGCGAGAGAGAGAGGAAAAAGATTGGGAAGATAATATATAGGATGCCACCTCACTGAGGAAAAAGGTCTCTGAAATCCTATTGATCTTCCACTATCATGTTGTCCCTCCACCGCCACCATTCATTTCTACCTCAAGACATACTCCTTTAAAATAATAAAAGTTGTTGTGAGGTAATTAAAACTGCAGTTAAAAAAAAAAAAGAAAAACAAACAAACAAACAAAAAAACCCCAAATTAAACTGTAAATATATTGAGATACACCTTGTTCTAACTGACAAAAGGCCTGACAAATATAAGCGCCTAAACTTCATCAGCCTAACTAAATACTTCATAATTTGTATTTATTTATTCCCTAACTAGATGAACTAATAAGGTCAGAAAAAAAAGATCTGAGAGTCAGCTCTGGAAAATAAACAGACAAACCAAATCACAAAATTGACCATATCAGTGTTAAAATTAATGTTTGGTCTTCCAGCTACCTTTGTTTTCAAGTTCTGTCCCCTGTGCTAGAAGCTTAATATACATATTTGTCTTGCTCCTAGAGTGTCTGTAAGATCAAATTCCTCATGGAATTTAAGGGAAAAAATGGCTGGTGTCTGTAAATAGCTTTATTTCATGTCTAGGTGCTGCGTTGCTCAAAAATGTTAGAGTTTGAGTGCCTAAAGTACGTGTTACAATTCAGCTTCAACGGACTAGGACCCTTTTTTCAAGGGTCACAAAGTAAATAAACATTGAAATATGGGAATTTCCAAGATATTCTGAGTGGGATTCTTAAGGTTAATGACTTGGGGATGATGATTTCTAAACTGCATGTGTATTTGATGTTAGATGCCTGAATTATATTTTTTGGTCTGTTAATTTGTAGCAAGGTATCTCAGTCCCCACCAAGAGCTTATTTATTGCTTGCTTACCTGTGAGGTAACTCAAAAAGGACAAGCTGTCTTATAGTGAGTTATTTTGGTGCCATGGGGTTAACACTGGTCTGGCATCTCCCAGCTGCCAATAAACATCTCACTGCTGAAGTGAGATCTGGAAAGACAAGCTGAATTTCTGACCAACAGACACCTCACTTTAACTCTGTAGAAGCAACACCAAACTTCCACAAGGCAGAAATCTTCTACACCTTCCATGGAAATGTGTGGAGTTTCTCCTGTGGGTTGGGATACCTGCTATGGGGTTACCACCCAGGGTTTAGGAGAAAAGACTCTGTGTTCGTTGTTGTGGCTTTGGTGGTAAGTTACATGTGACTCCTAGTCAATACTATTTCTTGCCCTGGCTTTAATATTGGTACCTCAGTGTCGTGGACTGATTTATATTGGGCCATAATTGACTAGTAGTTCCTTTAGTTTTATACTGTGGAGTGAGTAATTCAGATTAAGGTCTTTCATCTGTTGTCTCTTGACTGTTTAATGCAAATTCATTTTTATAAATAGTCCTGATTTGCCATCACAAGAACTTGCAGGCCACAGTGATTTTTAAAATTTAAACTGTTGCCAAAATCCAAGGCTAAGGCAGGGCTTTTCTGAAGCTCCCACTCCTCCCACAATATCATTAGATTCTCAATGCTTTAGTTTTCCATGTGTGAAATGACAAACATATCTTTCTCCTGTAACAGAATGATGTAAGAGAAAATAATTTAAATGTTGTCAAAATCTCAAATCCTACAGGAGTCTATTTGGTAGGATCCCTATTGAATACTTTAAGTTTGACATAAGATTTTGAAGATTATGAGATACATTATGAAAGAAAAGGAAAAAAACCCAGAAGATGGTAAAAAACAGCACAAATTAACTAGGAGATAAAGCACTGTAAAAATATTTTTACTGGCTTTTTATGGTCCTCTTGCTCACAGATTTTTCTTAAAATCTTCTACACAAAGACTTAAAGGTATTTCAACACCAATCTTTCCATTCCACTTGATTTCTTAGGAAATCAGATGCCTAAACCCTTTTAATTATTTTTTTCTGCCATTAGTGGCTAAAAATTAAAAGTTGAGATGTTCTGAATTTACATTTGTAAAATATTTTGCATAACATTTTCCCACTGAAGCTAAGATTCACTGTGAGTTGTCTCACTGCACCTCAGTGTTCAGTGGTGCAGCATCAGCCCCAGTCTCCCAAGTATGTTTTAACAAATCTGTAAATTTGGGGGACAAGGAAAAATCAATCACAACCAAAATGATAAAAAACCCAAATAAAATTGTTTATTACATAGGCTAAATTGTTGTGTAAACTTCTCACATTATTATTGTTACAATTAAAGCCAGAAAAAAACCCTAAAATAATATTGTGAGGGAATAGAGAGCAGAGTCACTCACAGATAGTGACAAATTCCTTTGTAATAGTTTATGCACAGTTTGCTATCACCGGTGTATTTTGCTAAAAATATGTGAACTGATGGCAGACACTCTGACTGCAAAATCCATCAGACATTTGCTGTAAGTGCTTCAACATGACTCTGCAAACAGCAGAAAATAGGAAAAGACCTTTGCATTCTGAAAACTTTGCTCAGAATAAGGTGTATCATTTTATATCTCCACTTGAAAGAGCCTCAGGACCATCACAGTGACTTTTCCAAATTATGTTCTTTCCCTTCGAAGTATTGCTCACTTAGATGTCTGAAGAAAGGTGAGACCTTTCTATTGATTTTTCAAGAGTTTTTTTGCTGGTGTGCATTCCTCAAGACTAATGTTAGCACCCTCTCACAGCCTTGCACCATTACCTTTATTTATTACATTTACCAGAAACATTTCCTCTTTGATTTCCAGTACCCAAAATCATGAATAGCTGCAACAGCTGGAAAAAGATCAACACTCCAGTGCCACCAACTAAAGCCTGCAAAAGGTGACATGAAATTATTCTCTAAGTCAATGTTAAGAAATATTTATAGTATCTATTTTTATATAACAAGAGATGAATAGTAGAAATGTAGAGTGATTGTCATGCACTTTCATATTTTCAGAGAGTAAAACCACACCCCTGTGATGTCAACAAGGACTTTTGTTATTGACTTAGGTGAGGATAGAATACTTTTGCTGCATAAGGAGAGATGGAGGAAAAAGGATGTGGATGCAAGCTTTCAGTTACATTTTATTTGCACTCTCTGCAGTTTTAGAATCCACAAAACTTGTCTCCACATGCAAAAGATGAAGACTGATTCCTAACTAAACAGGAAACAACATCAGTCTATGAGAGAAGACGGGTAGGATAGCAAATTTTAGCAAACTGAAAATCTTTTGCTTGTGAAAAATCCTGTTCATGCAGAGAAGCCATGAGGTATTGGGGTTTCATGTCACAGTTCTGTAGCCCCATGCTACATGAAACTCAGCTGTACTTGAGAGGGATAATGGATGAATTGAAACTGGAGGCACTTGAACAATTATCTTGAAGGAATCTGAGTATTTTAAACTCTCATTTATTGCATCATTTTTTCTGCCTTACAAGACTGACTATACTTTGGGTAAGTATTTACTTTTCAGTTTCTATTTGAAGGCAATTCAACAAAAATGCTTTTTTAAAAAAATATATATTTTGGAGGTAAATGCTAGCAACAACATGGAAATTGTACTTTCAGGATTCTGTGGAGATGTACTTCTTGGCTGTATTACCCTTCCTATCAATATGGATATCCTATTTCTGAGCTTTTTGTAGCATTTTATTGTGACAGCTTACAGTTAAATCCTTCCTTTATCTGTATTTTTGAAAAGAGATATTGAAGAAAAACAATAGTTTATTTTATATGTCTGTTCCCTTTCCCTTCTAATGGCGAATCTGCTACAGAAAGTTTTAAATACAGAAAAGCAAGAGGGCAGCTTTCACAAAAATAAAAACTACAGATTTGGTTTTTTAATTTCTGAAACAACAGAGAATAGTAGTATAGGATTTTACAAAAAAACATGACTGTGATTTTTTTTTTGTTTGTTTGTCTCTGAAGTTTTTTCCCCTTCACTTTGGTGGCACATCAGGTAAAATCTAATTTGCATATTTTATTTTGTGTGTGAAAAATACATGCACAACCTGCAGTTGTCTCCGTGCTTGTGGTGTGCTGCACTCGAGCTGCTCCTCTGAGACAAGGAAAGCCTGCCTTGTCTCCCTAAGCTACTGTCAAAGAGGACATAATTATGCAGATTCTGTGGTACATTGATCTTTGTTTGGGGCACACACAGAAGTGATGCAGTGAGAGCTATAGAGCATGGAAATCCTTTTCCACTCACTCCCATACAGAAGATGAACAATGGAAAACCTTTTAATAGAGTGGCTGAAGTGAAAAGCCATCAGGGTGCACACAGCTCAGAAAACATAAAAAAGGAAACTCCAGGAAGGGGGCAAAAAAAGGAGACACTGGCTGCTGACACCCACTGCTTTGTCTCCCAACTTTGTCCACTATAATCTGGATTTTGCCTTTGTTCTTGTCATTGAATATGCCCTTTGGAGTGACCCAATAACAGTGACCCTTCTGGAGTTTGCAAGCACAGCAGATGCCAGCTTGTGCTGCATAATAAAAGGGGATGTTCTCATTGTTGTATTCCAAAGACACTGTTCAAGCTGATTCAAATAAAATGAGAACCAAACATAGTCTGCACCAATGCCTCTATCCAAACGAAATAGTATTGTCACTGTTTGTTTAAGTGTAATTTTCCATGATGTATCCTGTAGTCTGATTTTTCTGGCTATCTGTACACAAGGGTTCAGGGGCGTTTGTAGACATTGCAGATAAATCAATTGTGAATAGTTCCAAAAAACTGCTAGAGGGAGAAGACCAAACTCATGCCAGAGAATGTTCTAAAATTTAGTACTATAGATGATAATGACCAGCACCCAAACACATTACCAGATAGGAAAAAAAAATGACTGAAATAGACATTGTCACTGATTCCCCTTCTAACAGTTCTGGTCTGTGATGAGAACTTGCTTCCCTGTAATAATATTTTCTTACAGGCTAGCATCATTTATAAGTATGAAATTTATGTTTTTTCACAGCCTAGATAGAATAGAGTGAGGAACAACATCAGCAAGATCTAGAGGAATAGCTTTTGGCTGAATTAACATTTGCCCATTAAAACCTTTATAGCTTCAAAATTTTTGCAGCAGTAGTTATCATACCCACCTTCCAACATCTATAATGTGAATATATACATGTGAGCTACTATTTGCAAATTTATTCATTGACAAATGAGAGAACTAGACACACTCCTCAAGTATGCTCCCACTGGCCAATTTTAGCTACCTACTCCAAGCTGACTGGACTCGAGCCCTGGAAGTGCCTGGTTTCTTTTTCACTGCCTGTAAGATAGACTCTTTTAGATACAGCAGCAAGCTAAGATGCATTTTACTGATTGAAGAGACAGATACAGCTAAAGCACAGTCTGATTAACACTCTCTGCCTTCATGTTTGAACAAGAGATTTACTGAGATGTAAGAAACTAGTGCAACTGGAGAAATCTCCCCTTGGTCAGTTGAATTCTATGTTCAGTAAGTCTTACGGACTTGGAATGTGTAACTCCTCCTAAACACAAAGAAAGAAAAAAAAACCCTTAAAAAAATTCAAATGGTTTTTTGTATTCTGAGTGAGTAAATTCTTTCCACAGTGGTTTCAGAGAGTTTATGCTGTGGGAATACCATGCTGATTTAGCTGTGATTGCACTTTCCACACTCACTGGAGCAGAATGAAGCAGGTTTTGTCCTTATTTAGTCCAAATTGTATTTGTTCATATAGTCTAGTCATGTTGTCCTTGTTTTCAAAGGTTTCAGCTCCGTCTGGAAATGTTTCTCCCATTAGTTTTCAACTCTCTTTAGAAATGTCTAGGGAATATTTCCAGGTCTTGGAGATCTGTTATGCTTCAGATGTTCTAATTCCTTGATCACCTGTTCTGGCTGAATGGTACCTCCTTCGATATTTTTTCTTCCTCCCCTGGGAAATTTATGTCTGTTTCTGACATCCATCCCAAAACCTTATGTGTGAACACAGAGGCAAAGAATTCATTTGATTGTGCTTTAGTTATGTCTGTCTCTACAGTCAGTGAATTACCCAGGCTGGCTCTTAGAATTCTTCCAATGACCTCTTGTTCAATATGTTCTTGAAGAAAAAAAACCTCCTTTGTTATTTATCTTAACCTCTTCTGCAATTTTCCTTTCATTTCACATCTTTGTTATTCCTAGCAGATCGCTGTGTTTTCTACTGTGTTATGTCATCTCTTCAGTTATGCTCATTCTTTTAATACCTTTCATCAGCCTCTTTGTGGTTTTTAAATAACTTTTTACTGATTCCTTCAATTATGCTGTTGGGGTTTTTTTTCAGATACTAGAAAATTCTGGAAATGTCAAAGCACACAGTTTGAACACTCTGTGCAATTCTGGGTCCTGCAATTTAAGAAAGATGTGAAGGTCCTTGAAGGTGTCCAGAGGATGGCAATAAGGCACGTGAAAGGACTGGAATGAACGTTCTAGGAGGAGAAGCTGAAAACTTTAGAGTTTTCTAGTTTGGAGAAAAGGAGGCTGAGGGTAACCACCTTGCTGTCTACAGCTTTCTGAGGAGGGGAAATGGACAGGAGGAGCTGATCCTTTCGCCCTGGCATCCAGCGATAAAATACTTGGGAATGGTTCAAAGCTGCACTAAGAGAGGTTCAGATGGAACATTAAGAAGCATTTCTTTTCCAAAAGGGTAGTCAGACACTGCAACATGGTTCCTAGAGAGAAAGGCAATGTCCCAAGCCAGTCAAGTGTTTAAGAGGCATTGGGACAATGCCTTTAATAAAATATTTTAACTTTTAGTCAGCCCTGAATTGGTCAGTCAGTTGGACTAGATGATTGTTGTATGTTCCTTCTGACTGAGTCCCATTCAATTCTATTCTACACTTTATTTATCAGCATTTTCCAATTCTGCATAGTTATTTTTAATTTTTTTTAATTTCATTTGATTATACAAAACACACAAGCAATCTTAAAATGTGCATGGTGGAATGTGTGTATCTGATAAGTGTTGTGAGGCTATTTCCCTCTTCACCGCTGAGTTGCAATGATCTTGGACAAAAATCCCATGGGCCAGGCGTAAGCCAGGCTATACATCCATAAGTGGCAAAGTGGTAAAAGTGAGAGATTGGGCTGGCAGACCTTTGTCACATAAAAAGATAGTTCATGGCAGTCGTTGCACCTCCTTCCCTCAGAGCCAAAGGATTAAGTGCTATAATAATCAGCCAAGAAACATAAATAGCATGTTTTATAAAACTGTCTCGCTTTTCTCAGGGAAGCTCTGGAGATATTTAGGGTGAGTCACTAAAATCCTGTTGACTACTACCACTGGTATCCAACTACATAAGGAATTTTTCTGATAACTTAAATAAGTATCTTGAAGCTGTGCTCGTGTGAAAATGAAAAGTGGTTCAGAGTATGAAATAGTGGCTCCACACATGATTTATCTCTTCTGTTCTTACACAGGCTAGTCAGAGATGGCCAAGAGCCTCCTAGAGCTGTATTGTGAGGAAGTGGAGAACTTGATACGTAACAAAAGATCCAGTTTTAACATCAAGCACAGTCCACACAACAGAGCTGGAGAATGAGGAATTGCTGATATGATTTCACCAAAAATCCATAGCAACGTCTTTGAACCTAAAGTTTTTGTCTCAAGTAAAAAGTTTTAGTCAGGATGTTTTAGAACTTTTAATTTTTCAGAGAGAAGCCAACATTTTCCATGGGGAAAGAAACAAAATAACATAATCTTCCAACTAATTTTGGTTGTAAGAAATGTTATGTTTTTGTAAAGTGCTTTTAGACCATCAGATAAAGGTCACTGGGGGAATGGAAAATGTCATTAAGAAATTCACTGACTCGATTTTCCACAGGTTTAGGCCTCATTTGCCAGCTAAATACTACACTTCTTTGTCTACAGCCAAGTCTGTAACAAGACTCAAAATTAAATTAGATTGCATATTCTAGTTCTCTGTTGGTATTAAGGTCACACCAAACTACATCTATAAATTACCCAGGCACAGTCAGTTCTTAATGCATCCCCTAAGGACACTCCAGTGCAGTGGTGTGAAGAGAGGATTTCTGTGGCTTAGCATTAGGCATAATCATTCCAGGCCACACTTTCCCCCGAGGAGACTCGCAATACCCCCAAAACTGAGGACAATCCACCTGATGCAATCCTTCTCAACTTCCGACTTGCGACGGCTGCTACAACTCTTGTCAAACCCAGCCTGTTCCATGCTCTCCCTGTGATTGTGTTCAGGCTGTTTCTACCCACTTGATGCTCTGAAAGAAGCCTTTTTACACTGTTTCTTTTCTTTTCTATATGGGAGATAAATTCACCTGCTGCATATGGGGGATATAGATCACTAGCACCCACTAAGAAGTGAATGAGTTGAAAACATCTATTACTACATAATTTCTGGAATACTCTGGCAAGTATTGCCAATCTCCAAAAAATCCGGAGGGATTGGGTTATAGGGAACATGCTCTTAGGGGTACCAACTGAGTGAGACCTTCCAGGGAGAATTAACTCAAACTAGGCTGGAGGGCACTCTGGCACTGACAAGTTAAAACATGAGGTTATTTTGCTCCTAAAGTTGCCCTGAGAAGCTCTGAATAGTATAGTAAATGGATCCAGAAAGGCTGGATTTAGGAGTCAGGCACATAAATACTTCTTAAGAGCTTTTCTGAGAAACTCTGTGCCGATAATATATGGAGTAGAGCAGGAATCCAAAACTCAAGCTAGTGCTGTAAATGCTGAGGCATTTCACAAACAACTGATGTATTCTTTATGAATAGTCCTTGATGCTGCAAGTCACATGTTCTTGCTTAATGCTCTGAACTAAAATACACTATCACTTTCACAGTGAAAAAGGCTTCCATTAGGAAATGCAAATTCATGAAACTCTTCCAGTGCAGGCTGGATTTTATGGTGAAAGAGAAATTCACCTTGACATTTCAAGTAATCAGAGGATCTGATTATTTATCTACAATGTGAGAAATAAAAGTTAAAGACGTTTTTTCTGCATTTTTTTTCCATAGCCCAGTGAACACCATAGCAGATTTTTACTAGCTAGGGGGGTAAGTATCCTCTCTTCATTTATACAAGCTTGTTCCTTTCTGTATGGATAATTAAATAATCATTGGAATGGAACTACAGTTTGGGCAATACAAGTATTTCAGAAATTTCACTGAAAGATTCCATACAGCTTTAATAAATAGTCTTAAGTGTATTAAATTGGCCAACTCTTGCAGTTCAAATGTTAATATTGGCCAGACTTAAGCCTTTTTTTTGTTGGTCCTAGAAAATCCTGGAGTAGATTGGAATCAGTTATTATCTTTGTTTCACCTCTGGGATTTTTCTGATTACTTGATTTGTTCTACAGTACAGGAAGTCTTTGTATTTCTATTATTTTTTACTTAATTCATCACTAAAATAATGAATAGTAAATTTCTAACACCAGTTTTCTCCCCTCATTATCTTCAAAATATTTCATTGTAGGCAGATTAGATTTAACCTCCCTTCATCTCTCTTAAGATCCTCTGTATCTATCTTTTTTAGCAATACCTGGGGAAAATGCCAAGCACTCTTAGCTACTGTGTTTGCTTGGAAATTGCTTCACTGGCACTTGTCTGGGAACACAGAAGAGGCATAACCTAATTGATCCATAAAGGTGAAAAGAAGAGCTGTGTAATGCCAAATTTATTTTTATGGTAAAAGGAATTGGAAATGCAATACACATTAAAAGCAGGAGGAGGATGTTTTTGCAAAGCTAAGGCTTATATTTAAAGTCCAGAAAATGAGAAAAAAAAATCCAAATTATAGGTGACAGACACTTTATTGCTGGTATTGTATGGTATAGTCATAGAATGATTTGGGGTGGAAGGGACCCTGAAGATCATTTTGTTCCAAAACCCCTGCCTTGGGCAATGATGTGACCACTGGATCAGGCTGCTCAAAGCCTCATCCAGACTGGCCTTCATAAGTCCTTTTCCCTTAGATAAAGTCTTCAACTTACTCCAGGTGATTTGAAGAGTTATAGTATCTAGATTTTAGTAAGTGAAAAAGGCTAATTCTATTCTACTGTAAATAATTAATATGCAACTTATCTTACAAGGTCCAGAGAAACTGTCCTAATGCTTATTTCTCTGGTCTTGTGATTGTATTTAAATAACAGTGCCCATTGCAATCAGGAGGCAGAATTTACTTGCAAAAGCCAAATTTTCTATTCCTGCTGATGACTGTTAGAGCACAGACCATGCAGTGGCTCTCTGGGATCCATACCCACCAGCTAACACAAGCCAGAATTACGTAGGACAGGGAGCACAATTTTGCCTAAAACCAATTAAAGCTTGTAATCAGGAAAGGAATCCTTTTTATGAGGAATCAATGGTGTATTAGCACTGAACAAGAGACAAAAGAAATGGCATTGCTAACAAGATGGAGTGAAAAAAAAACATATGAAAAAACTCCAAACCTCTAGACCTGTCAGATCTTTACACTTAATTCACTGTTTTAACTATTTTTGACGGTAGAATGATAAGCATCAATTTGCAATAATGAAGAAAATCCCTCCCAACCAATGTTTCCCATATATTTGTCTTTTCTTTTCTTCCTTTGTGTTTATTTTTTTTTTTCTTCCACTAGCTAATGGGTAACTGTATTTTCTGTTGGTCACAAAATATTGGCAGCAAGGGGGCAGGAGGGATGGCCTCTTTGAGGACAGACTGAGTCTCCCTGGTGCCAGACACAGGCAAGTCCAGCCAAGACCAGCAGAGCTACCACAGGGCATGGCTGAGCCCCTCAGCCTAGACAGTGCCACTTTTTGGGGAAGCACATTGAAGAAAGCGCAGCCCACATCAAGACAACAAGACAATGTACAACCTGCAATAATGTAAATTTTTTTTCTTTTTGCGCTTCCAGTGCTAAATGCGTATCAGTGGAAAATTTGAAGAGTTGAGGTGACAGTGTTATCCTGGAATCTTCAGTGCTGCTGGAATATGAATCTACATCTTAGGATGTCACCAAATATAATACTGCTTTTGGAATTTGACTTAGTTCGTGAGATTTATGCCTGTTCCCACATACTCATATTTGTGTTAATCTCTGGGTTTGTTTGGTTGTTTGCTTTTTAACAAAGAGTACTAAAATGGTTCCAGTTATATTTCAGTGCCACAAAAAATGATACTGATATTACTGAAAGAATGGCAAACAGCAGTGAGAAAACAGGAACAAGCTGCTGGAAGTGGGGAAATCTCAAGTCTACCTTTATGACAGCAGCAAATTAATGTGGAACAGGACACAGATCTGTGTGGCCACCTCAAGATCCCTCATCTAATTATTGCAGGTTGACTCTGTAACAGCTTTCTGTGTAGTTTAAGTTTAAAATGAACATAAAATCTCTCCTCAGGCCGCCAACCTGGAAGTTAATCTTGTGTGTAAAATAGGTGTATTCCTGCTTAAGAGCAGTCGCATCCTTCTTTATAATTTTTTACAAAAATAGACAGTTTGAAATATCAAGGGGTTCTTTAGACTAGAAGAGAAATTCTTAACAAGATCCAAAACCTGATGGTAGTGCTACACAAAATAATGGGAAAAAAAAATAAAATCAAGTCTTTTTGACAATTCCAAAAGGGGTTTTTCAATTCTAAAACGCCTCTTTCAGGGAGTCTGTAATAGAAAAACTTCAGTAATAGAAGCCTCTGTTCTTACCAGGAGAAGTAAGAAATTAGAGTAGCCCTTGTTTTCTGTCTGTGAGTGTGGTTGTTGGGTTTTTGTTTGTGTGGGTCTTTTTAAAGTTTTTGTGGTTTTTCCCCTTGTTTGGGGGGTTTTGTTTGTTTGTTTGTTGGGTTTTTTAGTATATTTTTTTTTGGTTGTTGGATTTTTGTATTTGTTTGTTTGTTTGTTTGTTTTTCAAGAGGGAAAATATTTCTTTACCCATTCAATAAAATCCAGCCTTTTATAGGAAGAAAGGATCATAGCAAAACAAAAGCAAACTTAAAAAATATTAGTAGAAACTAATAATAGTAAAAGGTATCACTTGAGATCTATCTTGCCAACTAAAATGTGAGAAGAAGGTACTCCACTGCTGATCTTTCCTACTGGTGAAATCTTTCTCTCTTGAGTATCCCGGTCATGAGGATATTGCTCAACTATTGTGTGTGCTCAACTATTCTCTCTATGAGAGCGCCACTCAGAGGTTTAGCTCACTCTCCTAGGAAAGGAAGTGTCTGTGGACTTATGAAGAGGTCTGATATTTTGTGTAGATGCTGTAGATGTAGGGCCTGGTCTAGGGTCCTGGTTTTTGTTGTTTTCTCTCAAGTATTCGTTGTCATAGCTGCCTTCATGCTGCATTCATTCTTGATCAGGTAACCAGCTTATATTTTTCAATACTATTCCTTGTAACTACTGCACTGCAAGACACAGTGCTTTAATTCCCGTATTTATCTGAAAGAAATTTCCAAAGTACACCTGAGAGAGGAATCACAATATATGAGGCCAGACTGAGTCCATATCACTAAACCTTTATGCCTTTATTCCTGAATGGAGATATATCTTATTTTTGCCTTTCCTCATCTATGGATTCTGCAATAATGACATGGGTCACCATATTCTGAGAAAAAAAACACTGCTCCCATATTTCAGGATGAATGTTTTGACCAAAATGTCCCAAACTAGAAAGCACTGTACAACATTTAGGTACACATGGCCTAGGACAGCTTCATTTCCCTCACTTGTCAAAGGATGCCAATAGACTTTCCTTAGGAACACCTCTGTCTTCCTGGACTTCTCAGACAGTTTTGAACTGTTCATATCCCTGTAGAGAATTCTCCCAAGGGAATTTTGATGAGGCTGCTTTCAAAGAGGCTCACACAGAGTTAACTCAAAAGGTGAGATCTCCAGCTCTTTCAGTTCTGGATGGAAAAACCCAAATCCTTTCTGAAAAATAGACAAATGTAATTTTTGTTACATGTACAATAATAAATATATTAAATTCTATGTGTTGCAGAAGGATGGACTGGACACAATTCTCCTGATTTACGTCAGCCTGTAAATGAATCTGGAGAAAAGGAGGCTGACAGGAGACCTTAACTCTCTCTACAACTTCCTAAAAGGAGGTTGAAGTGAGGTGAGTGTTTCTGCTTCTCACGAGTAAGAAGTAATGGGATAAGAAAAAACATACCCAACTTGTGCCAGTGGTGTTTTAGATTGGATATTAGGAAAAATATCTTCACTGCAGGGGTTGTCAAGCATCGGAAAAGGCTTCCCAGCAAAGTAGTGGAATCACCAACACTGAATGTACTGAAAAGATGGTAGACATGATGCTAAGGGCTTGAAAATGTTGCTAGTGGCTGGATTTGATGGTCTGAAAGGTCTTTTTCAACCAAAATGTTTCTGTGACTATGTAGTTCTAAATCAAACTTTCTACACATTCTGTCCACTTTATATAGCAATATTTTTAAGTTTCCAGTATTATACAAAGTATTGTTTCAGTGGGAAACTACAGAGGTGAATTTTCTTGTCTTGCAGCCCTTGTACATCAACCCTATACTGGGTTTTTAATTAGCATCCCTTTCTAGATACTGCAGCCTGTGCACGATGGACAAGTCTGTGGAGTCACAGCTCTGCTGGATACAATCATAATGCATATGGAGATTTCAGAGCCACCTCAGAGCCTTTACAAAGACAAAGACAGCAAGAAGCAGGAATACTTTGTGACCAGCAACCACACAACTAGCAAAAGGAAAAGGGAAAGGAAAGCCCTTTAGAGTAGAAGACAAATTAAATATAATGCTCATGATGTCATTATTAATGGCACTGATCACAATGAAAAATACAACAGATGAAATTATTCTCTTATTTACCCATGACTGAAGTGGTGAAGACGAAATTTTGTCCAATACACTTATGAAATATATTCTGCTGTATCATGCAGTGTATAACTAATTCCCAGAACATGGTATCATACTGTGTTACGAATGAGTGGGAAGGGATACAAATGAGCTGGCATGCAGTGGCTATGGAAAGTAATTTTCTTTGAATTAAAATTGTCAACAATTTATTGTTCCTTGTCTATGTAAATACAATTAAATTAGATGAAAAAGCATGATTTTGCATAAAAATATAATATTCTGATTGATGTTAGATTTTGATAGATGATAGATTTTGATACGTTTTAATGCAGTCACAAATGCAGCCTAATTAATAAATAAAAAGATTCTGTAAATATCAATCTATACATAGTAACTGTTTTAGCATACTTTAATTTTTGATCTTTTATTGTCCATAGGATACACTTGACACTTTCTTTATAGTTTTTTAAGCCTTTTTGTTCAAAGAAAGGGTGCAGTTCAGTGCTTGTGCTCCAACGGACGGGCCTTGAGGCTAGAGTTTGCAGAGCAAGTGTGAAGAGAGTGCAGTGATGAAAGCACATCAGGCCCTCTCTACAGGTATCACACAGCTGGGTTGGGTGTGCATCAAGAAATTCTACATCATCCTCTCCTCAGCTGTTTCAGTTCTCTGTCTGTTGCTTAGTATTCCTCTGCAATGGGTTTGCCAGACATATTTTCTGTTTGGTTTAGCTCTTTTTTAGCTATAATCACCCTCTGACAAATCCATAGCAATCCATTGGGGATTTTTTCTGAAGCAGAGCTCTGTACTGTGTTATGAAATCCTTTGTGCTCACCTCATTTTCATAGTCTGTGAGTCCATATGATAACCCTTTCCTTAGGATGGAAGAACTAACATGTGATACGTCCCTCTGCTTTCATACTTTTCCTTTCATAGTGTGCACAACCCATAGCTCCAGGGCCTGACCCATGAGCTTGTTCATGCCTTGGGCAGAACCTCTTCTGTGAACCTAGTCAGACAGAACCTCACAGAGCTACTCTGATGTGTCTCCCCAGGGTACCAGTGAGGAGAGATTATTTCCTCCAAAGCAGCTGAGATAGATTCCTGCTCTGATTTGAACTCAGGAGAATCTCATTTTAAACTGCGAGAGAATCATTACTTTATTTACCTTGAATTACTTATTTATATACTTGGAGTTGCCATAGTACTTACCTATAGTCTGAAGACTCAGATATAATCACTGAGAGTAATGAAAATGCAGGTTTGATGGCTTTGTTTCCTTAATAACATAATAAATTATCTTTGAATAAACACTCAGAGAAAAAGCGTTCTAAAGCATACTTATCCAGAGAACTGCAAAGAGAGAAGGCCTCCTTTAAGCCTTTTTTCCTCCATGTATTCGGGCATTTTATTTATCAGAAGCTCTGGCATAACACAGATGAAATAATAGAGAGGAGAAAAAGGTATTTTTATTCTGCAGTTTCTGGAGAAAAAAAACAAAAGACACTAAGAATGAAAGGGAGACATTAGATGGTGCAGATTGAGCATACGGGGAGCAAGGAAAGAGAAGGAAGTAGAGCAGATAGGAGTGAGAGATTAAATAATGAACAGAATCAGACAGTATGGCTAACTGGTTCTATGAGGATAAAGCACATATACCTCAGTTGCATATGAGCTTGGTTAACCTCTTTATCCCTATGAGAAACTTGTTGTCCTAAGGCTGTAATTGATCGCAGGAAAGGAAAGCATCCATTAGACAAACATTTTCTTAAAATATGATCCATGTGTTGGAAAAAGTTGAAGATCCTTAGAAACTACACTACAGTGACCAAAAAGGAAATAGCTGTAAATAAAAAGCAGAGATGGCTGGGCTGGAGATGGAGATACACATAAGGTGGGTCTGTCACAAGGATGGGCAAGTTGCATTTTTTCTCTATCACAGTTTTCTCAACACCTCCATCCTTTCCCAACCAATAGATCTACAGGCTTAGTTTATCTGTCAGAAGTCATGACCATTTAGTACTTAGCTGGTTCATCATGAATACCTGTATTTCAATGGTAAATAATTTCTTACAGTTATACAATTAGGATGTGATTTTGTGAGGATCTTTCCTTGGAGAGATGAGAAGGAATTATGTGTATATGCAAGATGTCTGCAAGATTAAGCTTAAACCCAAATATATTGATTAAAATATAAAAAAATTTCAGAACTGTTTAAAAACCAAATTAGATTGAAGAAAACTGTAGCATTTACAGGTATTCATGATGAACCAGCTAAGTACTAAATGGTCATGACTTATTAGAAATGCAGATTCTCTGTGACCTGCAGCTCTAATATGAAGGAAAAAAAAAACTTCAGAATCAGATAGGGGATAATTGGTGAGTCTCTCTTTGAGTAAGGGATCCCTTTGACATCAGAAGTAGGCTCCTCGTAACTCTTTCTAATCGATGACACTGAGAAAGAGTTCACAATGGTGCCATGGATTGCCAAGTCTACCATCAAAAAAAAATGGTCAAATAAACCAACTGAATTTAACACCTCATTCCACATGATGATATTTTGGGTTTTTCTATTTCTTTTTCCTAAGACCTATTTGAATGCAATATTGACTCTGTTATACTGTTTCTCAACCTACAAAAAGCTAAGATATATTTAGAAAAAAAAAATGCAGAAATTATTGTTGATTATGACAATCTGTAAAGATAAGCATGTACCCAAATACTCAAATTTGATTTCTAGTTGTCTGAGAGTTGGTAACCAGGTAAGAGAAAACCCAGTTAACAGGCATGAAGAGTCACAGAGTGCCTGCAGAAACTTCTCTTCTTGGTTTTCACTGTATTTAACTTTTGGCCATCCAGTTGCAATGAGGCTGAAAAGAATAAAGACTAAAAAAAATAGTGGGAAATGAAGCTGGTTTTGTGCCTATCAGTTTGCAGGGCACTGATGTGCATATATGAAATAGAATATTTGGGGTAATTTCAGGGGCAGAACTGAGAATAATAGCTTCAGACATTTCTAAAATCTAGAATGATTTGTTGTTGTGCAAATGCTTGAACATTTAACTCAAAAATTTTTTCAAGCCTCTCTGAACACACAAAAGAGTTGTCTCCTGCTCTGGTACATTTGACTCAACATGCATTCTCAATTTTGCTGCAGTTGTTATATAAACAGCTTCCATTTTGTTTTGATGTCTCTGTGGCTTTGCATAACACATTTATTTTAGTTTGGGTTTTTATGGCAAGCTATTAAAAAATAAACGAACATAAAAGCATTACAATCAAATCCAAAGAAAAAGCTTTGTTTCTGTCAGGGTGTGGCATTCACATTTCTGACAAGCTACCACCAGCTGAAATGCAGGGATCTCAACCCATCATTCACTCCCATTTTTATTACATCTTCAGTTTAGCTTCATCTGGTCTTCAGCTTTTGTTACTGTATCTATATGTGATAAAGTGGTGACGGCAATACAATAGGACAGTAGAGCCAAGGCAAAATGGGTTTATATCATTGGCTCAAAACTCTGCTTCAGTTTAAAACATCTTCAAATTAAGTACTTCAATCTGCCAAGCTACTGATTTTTTTTTCAGATAAAATATTTGTATTCTTTCATTATAAAAATAAAAGTTTTCAGCTCCGTATTTAATCTAGCACATTTCTGGTGTTACATCTGAGTTATAAGAGGCCAGACTGGTTACTGTAAATACAGCACTCCTCTGCTTTAGGGACCCAATATGGCATTACTGTCATCTGCAACTCTTCACTCTGTGGACTATGGGACACTCTGAAAGCTGTTTAGGAATTATCTGCATTGCACTCAGTTGCATATGCCAGATACTGATACAAAAGTAGTGCAGTAGTACGAAGTTTTCCTTCTAATGCAGACGTGTGAATCTTAAAGAGAAATATACCATTTTGCCTACTGCATTATGCCCTCAGCAGTTAGACAGCATTGTCTGCTAAGCATCAAGTAAAGTGTCTGTGAATTTTAGTCTTTCTATTGCCTTTGGGAGAGCCCTTTGGGCACTGCATGTGAGTTATTTGTTGTTGGTTTTAGTTTCCTTTGTTCTTTGAGGTTGTCTGTGTCAAGCCACTAAAAACTTATCCCTTCCTTATCCTTCTCAGTGCTCAGAAAATGGCACATCTCTCTCTAGGAATCTCATATAAAGGTGTAAAAACAGGAGGCAGAATCCTTGCTATCAGCCTTTTTTTTTTTTTTTTTTTTTTTTTTAAGTGGTAGTAGCAATGATCAGTTCAAGCAATAAGTTTTGTCTCATTATTTCTGCTCAGTTTCCATTCAGTTTTTCTTTTACCTATGATTTATACTGTACTCACTGAAAAATCTGTATCAGGTGACAACTTATTTCTAACATACTTATCATTGCAAAATTTGATGAACTGTACAGCAGAATTGATCTCAGTATTATCATGGTCCAGTTTCAACTATGTATAGCCTGTACTTCTTTGTAGGGTCATTTCTTAATGTGTATGATAGCAGATATGCACTTAGACGTCTGCATTATATTCGGAAATAGAAAATAAAGAAAAAACAACAAAGTTTTATTACAAAGACATGTAAGTGGAAAAAAATAGCTATACAAGAAATTAATCTGATTTCCACCAAAAAATTCCAAAAACCACTATAGCTGAATTTTTACACTTTTAATACAAAAAGAGCTTTAATTAACCATAAGAAATCTATTTGTGAACAACAGTATAAGAACAGAAATGATAACTTATGTTTCTGAAATCTGGTTCCAATTTTACACCAGTGCAAATTCATTAATTCTAAACAATTATTCCTAGCTACTGAGCAGAAATTTAAAACTGTTATTTCATAACTATTTAAGTAAAAATACAGATGTAAAAAATTGCCTAATTAAGAGTCAGAATCCAGTTTATATGTTTACAATTAATTTGAACTATGCAATTGTTAGGTGTCTAGTTAAAACTAGTAACCTATTTTCATCACAGTTAGTGGAAAGAGAGAGGGGTCTTTCTACTCTTGGATGCCTTTCATAATGGAAATTGCTCTCTACAGAAGCTGAGAGAAAACTGTTTATGCATGCACAGTTGTATAAATGTATATATACAGGTATAAATACATGTATGCATTTAGAAAAAGAGAGATATTTTTATAGAGGTTCACGCGAATTCATGGAGTAGAGTATACAATGACACATACATTCTAACATTTTTTCCAATCTGACAGTGCCACCTTAAAAGCCAGGAATACTGGGTGACTTGATGCATTAGGGTATAAGGGGAAGTCTGCTTTGATATTTCTCATTGGTGTGATGCCTGGAATTGTGTGGACCAGACTCTCCCTCTGGGTGTCCCAGTTCTACTGATTCTTTCCCCTCAACTGTCTTTCCTCCTCTTGTAGATCTACCTGTCCCCATTCTCCAGGTGCCTTTTCCTTTTATTTTGAATTTTCTAAAGCACAACAAGACAAGACGCATGTCTACTCAGCTGGATATTTCTCACTATATCATGCACTCCCTTCCACTTTTGAATCGTATGCTGATTTTGGCTGAGATAATTTTCCTCATAGTAACCAGCATGAGATTATGTTTCGAATTTGTGTGGAAACTGTTGATAACATAGAGATGATTTTGTTACTGCTGTGCTTACACACAGTCAGGGCCTTTTCTGCATCCCACCCTACCCCACCAGTGAGTAGATTGGGGGTGTGCAAGAAGCTGGAAAAGGACTTATTTGAGACTAAGCTGACCCCCCACTGACCAAAGGGATATATATTCCAGACCATATAGCATCGTGCTCAGCATATAAAGCAGGGGGAAGGAGAAGAAGAAGAAAGAGCAGGCCTTCCAAAGTGATGGAATTTGTTTTTCCAAGTCACCCTTATACATGATGGAGCTCTGCTTTCCTAGGGATGGCTGAACATCTGTCTGCCCATGGGAAAACAACACACTGAACATGCTTTTGCTTCCTTGCAAGAGTATGAGAATTTTCTTTTCTGGTGGGCATTGTATTCATATGGTTTCCTTGAGGTAACATTCAATTTGGTACTAGAATGACATGATTTTATGTCCTCATTGCTCTTTGTAATTTGTCTGCTATTTTCATCATATTGTGATGTTTCATATTGTTATATTTTTATCTCATCGAGTGCATAAACCCTTGAACACTCACTTTCTTATTCAGGTTAATGAACAGACAAGGATTCCATCACTTTATGTAAAACTAGAATGTTTATGTTTTCAGTGTAAGAAAGGAAATATTTTACTAGCTGTTGAAACACTGTTAGAACAACTTTGCATGTATGGCCGCAAATATTTGTGTCTCTGACCAAAGCACTTGCTAGTATATGAATAAAATTAGCTCAATGATTTAGCAAAATAAGATTTCAGGAATTTATATAGTTTCAGTAAAACCACAGATTTATCTTGTTTAAAAATAAAAAGGCAGCTAGCTCATACAGAACTCAAAGCAAGAAGAAAATGCCCTTTGAATTTAGGATATGAACACTATCATTCAAAATACACTGAGACTAAAATTGTTAACCCCTGAGGGAAGTGGTTGAATGGATGAAGACTTGGCACAGCAATTGGGTACATGAAGCATGAAAATATGACATGGTATTAATTAGAGGGACAACACCAACTAGTTTAAAGCACAAAAATGGTGTTGAATTGCTGATTTGTTATCTTGTGTCTATTACTTTTAATTAGCATTTCATAATGTTCACAATTTTGTGTTGCTTTGTTTCTCTTAATTATATAGAAATGGATGTGAGGCATGCTTAAAAGCATTTGCTTTACAGAATAAAAAACTGCTTATGCTCGAGTTCTGACATTCATGCCCCAAGGAAGGCATTATTTGTTGACACGGATTGTAAACTACTATTTTTTTTTTTTTGCACACTATTTGATGTGCAATGTATTTTTCTTGGAGGTGGCGAGCCAGATATCATGCAATATCCATATTTTCACATACAGGAAAACAGTACAAAATGGTTGAGAAGCACCAAGCATAGATGCACTTAAACTAGAATTTTTTTTAACATATTTTTATGTATATATCCAATCTTCCCATGTATAGCAGAAAATATCAGTGCCTTTTTAATAAACATTTGTAGCAAATGATGTACATTATAGTGAGAATAATGAAAACAATCATTGGCAGTACAGATAGTTTTCATAGAACATAACTTTACTCCTGGTACATCTGCTTAAAGGAAGTACAAAAGAGATATTTGAAAAATGTAAAAATTATGAAAAATTATTGGAATTAACGATAAAAATGATAAAAAATAAATGTAAAAAATTATGAAAACTATCATAAAAAACCTTATGAAGCAACAAAAATGGATGGAGTGGGCATATTGATAAAAGAAATGGGGCAGAAGAAAAGCGATAAGTATTTAGGTCAGCAGTGACTGTTCTAAAATCATTTATTAGGAAAAGAAAAAAAATATGGGGTAAATAAATCTATAGAATATGTCAATCATAAAAAGTATTGAATTGCCTTCTCAGATGAAGTACATCAATGAAGTCCTAAGAAATAATTAGTAACAGCACACAGATACCCATCTAGATAAGGATGAAAGTATAGCACTCAGAAAGTATGAGCCAGTGAAAAAATTGTGTGTGAGATGAATCTTTTTTTCACAAAAGCAGACAAAATTCTGGATCATTAACAAGACAATTAAAAAAATCACAGCATCTTTGGTGTTGAAAGTTTGAAATATCTAAATTCTATTAAAGTTTCCTTCCACATGGAAGCAGATAAACCCACTAAATTCATCTGCAATTTGTATGACAGGTCATGCCAGAAATGGCCAATAACCTGAGCAGATTTTGCATCAGGAAAAGAAAAAAACCACAAAATTCTCTTCTATTGTTAAAAGTTAATGTTCAGACACTTTAGATGTCTGGTATTTTGTTAAATACTTTAGATATCTAAATATTTATTTTATGAAGTGAAGAACATCCTCTTTGCTATGTGCTGTTGCATTCAGTGATAACAGAACGCTCTCAAAGAAAAAGTTGTGCCTTTATTTGTTTTTCAAATGCAACCCAACGTACAACAAATTTATTATATGTGATATCCATGTGATTCCATGTGAGGATTTGTTTAATGTCAGTACTAAGACTTTGATGGAATTTCTGGAGATTATCAGAGAGAAAGCATGTACAGAGTTAGTACATTGAATATTGCTTTTGTTTGGAGTAACAGAGGACATCTAGCAATTTACATTGCAGAGAAAAGCTGAAATCCACTTTTACTAATCAAGAATAAGCTACATTGACAAGTTTGAACTGGGAACTTGCTCAGTTCTTTTTCACATTCTGTCTGTCTTTAGCTTGTGATAGTCTTTCTACAGAAAGCAAGACTTTATCTAACATTTCATTGAAATGCCAATGCCTACTCTTGGAGGAGTGAGCTAAGATCCTAGAAAGCATCGGTCTGCAAGTTTGCTACAACTTCTGAGTCACAGTTGTTGATTTATAAGATCAATTACTGCAAACAAAGAGTGCACAAGAAGGGTGCACAGAATATTGTGTAGCAGAGGACATTTTCTCTGAGCAGTGCTTCTGGCCACTAGCATCCCTCCCTTAAGGTGAGAAATTGGTGATTGCAAAAGTTTTACTTGTTTCATTTCTATCTTTTCCTCTTCTTGCTAAGCCATGCTAACCTGTAGGATTTGTTAACTTAGCTTTCAACCATTTGCTGGATGACCTGCAACGAATATTTGGGAAAATGGAAATTCAGTTATAAACTGTGGCTTTTGTACCTGTGTGCCACACTTGTATTTTATTACAGGATGGAACAAGTAGTATGCTATAATTTCCTGCATGTTTGGAAATAGCTTCAGGGGACTCAGTCCTGTGTTGAGACTTTACTTTTATCATTGCTGATTTTCTTGAGAATTTTTTATTTATAATTGAGAAAACTTTACTTTTTCATTAATAAACTTTCCTTTCCTTACAATAACAGCAGCAACAACAACAATAATACAAGGTGTAATTTAATGAAAGGAAGCACGTGATATTTATTTCTCAAAGTGTTTAAATAAGAGTCAAACTTATGAGCTCAAACTATAGGTCTGTGTTGATTTGCTGAAATAATTTGTATGTGTCATTCAGAAAATTAATTGTTCTTTTTGGGCCTCAGTTTTCTCATTTGTAAAGTAGGAATAATAAAACTATTTACTTCATAGAAATTTGTTTAAGGTTTAATGTGAATTTTAATGGCCCTTAGGTGCATAGGATGGTAAATGCTATGTAATTCACAAAATACTATTGTTCCCATTTTTCTTCTCTGTCATGGGAGTTCCTTGGCTTTCAAAACCTTACAAATGTGAATTATCCTTAATAGTAACCAGGCCCTTACACTGAATGCAGTCTGAGGAAATATATTGCAAAAGTTGTTTCCAAATGCTATAATTTATGTTGTCACTAGACAGATTTAGATCTAGAAATCTGGGCTAGACCCAACAGTTTTCCTTATAACAGAATAAAAATAGCGAATACTGTATTTTATTTGTGAAGGTATCAGAAGCTGGAGGAAAAATTTAACATTCTGTGCCATACCCATATACTTATAGAAATGGAAAAAAATATGGTATTCAGCTCAAGATAAAAGTGTCATCTAGATATGTCATTGAGGTAATTTTTACCAAATGGTTTTATGTTAAATATTCTGAAGGCCAAAGCCATTAAGTCTGCAATCTTAATTATCTTGTCCAGCACTGGTGTAGATCTCTTCTGAAATCATTAACTATGTTTATAATGCACTACTGAACATTTTCCCTCTTTTATCATGAATGAATCACCTTGCAAATTCTATGTATTTGTTCATTGAAAGACACATTAAATGTGCATATGGGTACAGTCAATTGTCTCTGTAACATTAGAAAAATCTAGTAATCTCAACAAATCATTTTCATGTGTTGCAGGTGCTGCCTATTAGAAGAAAAGATGTGCTTTGAAGTTCCTTAATTAAAGATTGAATTTCTTTAGTTATTATTCTGAAAATAGCTGAATTATAAACTCTACTACTGAGTGTTGTGTGAAGTCAGAATGTATTGACGGCCACTAGCTCAGTGGTACCAATATTTGTACACGTACATATGTGATAGATGAGTGCAGTGGGCTGAGTTGTAAGACAAACCTCATAGTTTACAAGGCTCAAAGCTTCCTCCTCACCACAGAACATCTTTTTTAAGTAATCCTTCTCTCTCTGTTTAATCTTCTTTCTTTCCCTTGTTAAGTCTGTCTTGCTTTCTGCATTATGAGCTATTCAATAGACTGAAATGACCTCAGTGAGAATAAGCTTAAATTGGATAAACACTTCCACAGACAGCAACACACTCGATTTTGTGTCTGTCTTCTGAAGAATTAAATTGGTATTATTACATCACCTTGTTCATGTATAATAAGAGGGACTTAAAATTTCCATGCCAAATATAAGCAAGTGGAACACCTTCATAGCAAGTATGCAAATGTATTAGTATTACAAAACAATATTATATTGTTAGAAATTCATATTGGCAAAAGAAAACTAGGAGTAAATGACTTATAATAATTCATGGTTAGCCTGAAACCCATTTTTATGTTTCAGGCTTTTTAAAACCTAAGTCTTGGAACATCAGTGTGGTTTCCATATTGGTTTCTAAGGCATAGACTCAGGATAACTCATACTGGAAGGGATCCATAAGGAACAATGATTTCAACTCCTCGCTCCTTGCAAGACTACTTCAAACTAAATCATATAGCTAAGAGCTTCATCCAGGCACTCCATGAATTCTGCCAGGCTTGGGACCATGACCGCTTCCCTGGGGACCCTGTTCCAGTGACTGACCAGACTCTCAGTGAAGAACCATTTCCTAATGTCCAAGCTGATCTTCCACTGCTGCAGCTTCCTTCCATTTTCTCAAATCCCATCCTTGGTCACCAGAAAGAGGAGATCAGCATCTCCCCCTCTAAAGTCCACCTTGAGGAAATTTTTGACTGTGAAGATATCATCCCTTCTCTTCTTAAGCTGAATAGACCTCCTGTCCAAAATAAATTCTAGGAGAGACAGTATCAAAAGCCTTGATAAAATAAAACAACACTTCAGCTGGCTTCCCTTGATCAACTAGATGGACCACATTTTCACGGAAGGAAATTAAGTTTATTAAGCAGGATTTTCTCCTCATGAACATTGCTATAACCAAAGATTGTGTTTTCTTTCAGTTGTTTTTCAGTAAATGTCAGTAATTGCATAATTTTACAACTGAAGGGAGACTGACAGGCCTGTAATTACCAGGATCTTCCTTCTTACCCTTCCTGAAGATTGTCATAACATTTGCCAGCCTCCACTCCATGGGAACATGTAGACTCTAAAGACCATTGAATAATAACAGAGAGAAGCCCTGCAATAACATCACCAAAGTCTTTCAGTACCCTGGGATGACTCCCATGAGGCCCCATGTGCATCCAAGTCTCAAATAAGTTCAGACTCATCTGGGAGTTTATCATACCCCTAGTCATCATCTTCCAAAACAAGGTGGCCTAGTGTGGATCATCAGTGTTAAAGACAGAGACTTGTGAGGCAACTGACCTCATAAATAACAAATTAATCTCTAAACCTCTTTGTGCTGTTAATTCTTAAAAGAATTCTTGAAAGAAAATAAGAAATAGGATTACATTCTATTGTTGCTTCACCAAATAGTAGCTGCAACTATGTACATTAATTAATCTGAATCCAGTGTAGGGATTTATTCTCATCAGAGGTTTTGGTGCAAAAGAAGTCTTTTCAGGTTCTTGCTCAGCAGCAGGTCTAGCTGCAACTGTAAAAAGTTTCTGCCAGTTTAACTGGGGCTGAAACAGAAGTCGTGGTCAGGGTAGGTGAAATCCCTATGGGAGTCTGGGCATGGAGAGTAAGACCTGCAAGTGACCCCAAGACCCTGGTGCTCTCTGTTACCAAATTGATGGAAACTCTCAGGAATAATTTTGGCCAATTGACAGTATTCCCTTTTATTTCACCAGGCTGGGGAATTTGAGAGAGCAAGGATTGTGGGTTGTTTGCATGTCTAGAAAGCAACACTGTTGTATGGATAATAGCACAAAAACTAGGATTATCCCACGCCCGTCACCTTAGTGCTGGAAAACAGACACAGAGACATTTAACTTATCCGTATGGATAGAGCAGAGATGTGTTAGAACACGTGGAATGGTGTTGGCTGTGCTCTGCACAGGCAGTGGTGCTTATTCAGGTGTTGAAAGCAGTTCAGTTGAAACATTGTGGAGCCAGCTAACTCTGAACATGGATTTATCAGACTAAGGCCCTTTATCTCTCTCCTTCCCTTCCCGCTAAAACCAGCCAGTGCAGAGTAAATACTTCTGATTTTGTGGGGGTTTAGCTCTTCCACAACAGTGCTCCTTTCTCCACAGCTGGACTGGATTGACCCTGCAGTCAAGCCTACCATTTAGAAGTATTGCTACGTTAACAGTGTGGAGGAGATTCATCTTATGAGTATGTCTGGATCCAGAGCAGGCACTTTCAACTCCACTTGTAATTGCTAGAAGGAAAGAGAAAGTCTTGGATGCAAATTCATCTCATAGTAAAGTAATTAGGAAAAAAATAAATCAGGAGCATAGTGTTCATTAAATTCTCTTTTTTTCCTCTTGATATATATAAAAGACCTAGATGTGATGAGTTCACTAGATAAACAATGCATCTATCTAAACATTGGTTAGATAGCTTTCACAGCTTTTTTTTCTGTTGGCTTATCCTAAGTCTTTATTTTAAAAAGTAATTCATATTACCTGATGAGTTCCAAATCAACTCTGCAGTGCTGTAATAAATATAATTATTATGATAATCACTTGCAATCTCCACTAAAGTTAAAATTCTGTATGGTAATGCAGAGAGAGAGGAGGTCACCAGCTGTTTATGGTTCTGAAAACAGGAAGAATTCACTCACTTCCATGCAAAAGAATCTTCCGAAGTGTTATGAAAATGGAGCTGAAATATATTCTGGGTTGTTTCTCTGCACCAGGAGACCATTATCATGATAATTTAACACCTGTATCACTCATTTTTGGTAGTGCAACCTGTAATCACAGTCTGAAGTGATCCCTGAAGCAGTTATAATTTAGATTATAGTTTAAAATAGTATTAGTTCTGAGCTGTTGGATCACAGAATGTGGAACACCTCACCAAGCAATGATTGTGATAAGCAGGATTTGCCACAAAAGAGGGCAATATTGTAATTCTACATTCTTGAAATATAGTCAATATTGACTTGAAATATAATCAATATATTGACAAAGCTTGTTTCTCGAGTAGGATGGCCCATTTTTGGCAGGGTGTTACCATACACAATGCTTTCATGAGGCGTCTTTCTGCTAGTTTTGTTTAAAATAGGCCCAGTAGACACCGCTAATTTACCTCCAGGCTGTGGTTTTGAAGGGCAGTCAGTATAACTCAGGAAATGGAGGAGTGCTGCGAAAAGGAAGTTATATCAATGCGACATCGCAGGTATTACACGTGGGGAAAAATAACGCAGCCAAGCAGAGCTGTCAACACTCCTCTGTGTACCTTCCACCTCTGCTGTCTCACCAATGCTGACAAAGTCTGGGGGACAGTAGGAACGGCTTAGAAACCCACAAATCTTTCTGTCGCAAGAGATAAAGAGGAAGAAGGTTCCTACGATATTCTCTCTGATTATTCTTTTGGAGCTGTTTGAGGAAGGAAAAGTAAATCGCATCTCCCAGAACGATTATTTTGTTTCTGTACTGGCAGTGTCATCAGCAGTGTCGGTTTTGGTGCTGCTAGAATGTGATCTGTGCTCCTATTTTAAACAAAACACTGTTTATTTCCTGGGTTTTTCTTCTTCCTTTCCTTCTTATTGAAATTGCTGGCTAAGCAATTTTTGCAGGTCTGTAAAGCCCTGGGACTGGCTAGAGGGAGCTGAACTATGAAGTAGGCTTAGGTAAAAAAAGTCTTGACCATTGTCCTTTTTCATTGTGATATGCTCCAGGCCAACCATCATGAGGCATCTCTACTTCAAGACGGTGATACAAGAGGAAAAATAAACAGATTTTGTTGTTTTTATACAATAGCTGATAAGAAATATGCAAATTACTAATAGTCTGAACTAAATCCCTTGAAGTCCTACGGTTTTTGGATCTGGCAGCTTATGTGCCGAACTCCCATAGATTTTTATGCTTAGCTGGGGTTTTTTTTGTCATTTCAAAGGAAAACGAAGAAAAGTCAAAATTATTTCATAAAGATTTTGCTATTTGCACATGATATTAGCGTCTTGCCCATTTAGGGAAAGCACTCATTTTGTAATTTCTGCTGAAAAGCAACTCAAGCCTAGCTCTTTTGAATTCGGGAAAGAGCTGTTTTGCGTATCATATTATCAACAAAGTAGTGGCAAGTAGCCCAATTTTATTTTACTTTTAAGACTTTTTTCAAATCAGTTCCAGAATAAATATTTTGGAGCTGGAAATGACTACAGAAAAGCTTGACATGGTAATAATAGTTCACACTTGTGCTGGTTGTTCCCTAACCGGGCCCTAAGCCATATTATTTGCATTTTGTCTTTGCTCACAACTATCCTTCTCATGTTCTTGTCAAAGCTATTACACTTGCTGTTGCAAAGAAAGTAGGCTATCTGTATTCCCAACATTCTGGGACTGAACAAAGGAGCAAACATTTCTGCACAAAGCTTCTTTGAGTTATTTAATTTACTTTCTAACAAAAGGAAAGATGACATTGAGCACTCAACAAAGAACAAAAATTATTTCTTAAAACATGAAATACAAATGATAGTTCAATCATTAGGAAAAATTTTAACACATTCAGGAAAATTTCATTATGCCTTCTTCACTACAGATTGTGAACTAATGATTGTTGTAGTGGGGTACAAGAGTTACATTTGATTTTGATGTTGGTTTTCATTTGCAGACTAACAAAAAGTCTACTTCAAAATGTACATGCTAACCTCTCTTACTCCTTCCGTTTTACTAATACTAATTACAGAAATCCCTTTCTCAGAAACAAATGGCAAATTTTCAGTGGGAATAAAACAGAATAAAGCTGCTACTCCCTCTCTACCAACCACTTTTATCCTCCCTTTGTTTATATGCATATTTTAATAATCCATAACTTCTTTTTAATAAAGATGATATCATATTGAGAGACAGCAACTAACAAATGCCATGAGGATCTGGCTTTTGATATCCTTCAAATGCAAATTTTTATAAATGTATTCACACTTGGCATCATCTAGTGCAAAAAAATAATGTAGCTTCAGCTTTTAGTCATCTGAAAGTCTGAGGATGGGCAGTTTGTTTTTACAAGAGAAATAAAGGGACTAAATATATCACACAATGGTGTATTCTGATAGATAAGCTTGGATGTGGCCCCCACTTTTGTAGCTACATGGAAATGAGTAATAGAGTCATAAGGTAAAAACTGAAATATTCTACTAACATTTTTGTGTTGATCACATAAAGGTGCAAAGCAATCTTTGGAGAGTCTCTCTTACCACATCACTTAACAGAATTAATAGGAAGCAATATCTATGTCTGCATTAAAAAAATTACCTCTCAACATAATTTCAACTTCAGTGGTCAGAACCTACACAGATTGCATTTCACGCACATAGACCGAATTATCTGAAAAATTTCTCTCCTGACAGATACTACTACATGAAATAGGTGACTCATGACCTTCATTGAGTCTATCCTTTCATAGAAACATGAGGGAAGAAAATCTGGTGAGTGGGGAATTGTATTATGTTATATTTCAACATCTAAAATCTAACTTGAGACACATGATATGGTTTCAAAACACTTTTATACACATAAATTCTTGTTCAGTGGACAGAGTTTGTCAATACAAATAAAACAGGTCCCACCTGTTGCAGACTGCATTAACAGAGGATTGTCCTTGCTAGCATTTCTTTTTCATTAGGTAGAATTAGACTTCCTTGCAATAGACAATTCTCTGTAACATTTAGATGTACATCGATGTGTCCTTATATTGAATTGCAGGAAAGACAACAAGTAGAAGTGATCAATCCTCACTCATAGAACAGTGATTGTGCCACTAATGCACCATAACACACCTCTACTCTAAAATTTCTAAGAAATGTTTCTAATCTTTCAGTCCAAAATAACTGGACTTTTTTGGAGGTGTGACCAGCAAAACCATTATTCTGACAAGTGTCCTGAGCTTTGCTGTAGTTGTGCAAACCGCTCACCTTGCATAGCATTTATTTAACTAATGGATACTGTGAGTCAGTAGCAAACATAGTTAATATGTTTGCAGTGGGTGACCTGGCCACGAGAATTTTCTCTATCAGGAGGATTTAGAGGTTGAGGTACAGGTGAGGTATAGCTGACTGCCTAAAACAAGGGAAGGAGTCAGTTTGGGAATGTGGTTGTCAGTTCGCGAATGAGAACTGGGTATCAAGGGAAATGAAATGCAGGAGGGGGTAGCATTTGTGAGCTTCATCATCCTCTGTGTTTTGGGATTTCAGAGCTTGTGAAATATGTATTTGTGTATGTGAAATATGTGAAATATGTACAAGATTTCTGTATCTTGTGAAATATCCCCCTTTCTCTACTCTTTCATGTAAATGGATATCCAGGAAGTTTTTTGAATCCTCCTTGTCCAACCTAGAATGACTTATTGGCAATTCTGATGGTAATATGATTTTAATTTTTGCAGCTGTGAGTCCCATGGTTGAAGCACTTCATAACCTGAAATATATGTAGTAATTTTAAACTACACTGTTGTAAAATTATATGTAGAAATCTTATAAATATTTCAGTTGCTTTAAATATAAGGACCAGGGCGGTGATATCAAATGTCAGTAGCATGTTACTGTAAACTCAGCATTTCTCCAGTGAAATAATAAGTTACACATTTTAGATAAGAGTGCTCTTCATGCTTATGGTTAGTACTGATCCAGAAAGCATAGAATAAGTGTTTTAAATAATCTCCCTACTGAAAATCAATAATTTGTTCAGTTATTATGAGCACAGTATGTGACATAAAAATAGAATAACATTTGCATTAAATTTTCTACAAGGACTCTTTAGGGAGTCACAAAGAACACAGAACTGTTTTCTCCCTATATCTTTGGTGAACAACATGAAAGCTGTAAGTATTTCAAAACAAAATCCTTTTGTCAGTTTCATATGTTTTATATTTATTTTTATTATGATGATGTAAGAAACAGTGGTGGGCTAGGCAGTAAGTGCAGGATGTGGAAATAAGCAGGTAGAAACTCTGTAACTGAGATAATTAAACTGTAATTGCTACTTATTTTCAACCGTTAGGATAATATTTTGATCCTATTTAATGTCCTACAAAAGTGTTATGTAGGATTATTGTCATTCTTTAAAAAGCCCATTTAGGGTCTATATTTAAGAATACAGAGGAGAGGCCATCCCTGAAAAAAAAAATCTTTTTATTTTGGATTTTTTGGATTGTATTTAACCCCTTCAAATGCTGGATGGTATTTTGAATAAAACCATAAATTATATATAACTTGATATTGTTCAGAAGGAACTAATTTAAAAGATTGGATTAATTTTGGGTCAGAATTTTTGTTATTAAAACACATGTTAACAGAAAAACAAATTATTACTTTTATCAAATTAGAGAGGCAGCTTCAATTATTTTTGACAACTTTTGAAAGAGTATGTTTTTTAAATGGACCACATTACAAAAACACTTTTGTTCTTTCACTGCATCCTTTCTACACTCCACTGCTAAAAAGAAGCTGATCTTCTACAATTCTGGCTATAGGGAGCTCTCAGCCTCCAACTGAAGAAACATATCACTGTATTCCCAAGGCACTGTCTTGTAGTTAACAAACAGAGGCTTTCAGCAGTGGTTTCCATACAGAAACCTTTTGCTGTATGAAAGGAAGTTATTTCAACTTGGGGAATAAATTTATTCCCAGATTAACTTGAGTAACATGAATGCAGAAGTGAATTTTGCAAAATATGTTGTTCACACTTAGCTGCTTCATAGCCTTTGCCCATTATCTAATGTATAATTAATTGAATTTAAAAAGTTAGTGAATTGTTATTTTTTAAAATGTATTTTCACCCTGATTATCCACTGTCTCAGACTTTGGTTACTCATGCACAGACTGCTCACAAATTTTGACCAACCAAGCGATGAAATTATTTTTCACCCTCTTTGCAGATATGTAAACGAATTTAGAGTTGAAGAAAAGCTAGATCTTACTGTGAAATATGCTTTCAATTGAGAAGAAAAACAAAACAAAAATAAAAGAAGATAAGCTGTCTATGTAAAAAAACCCAAATAGTACCAATCTGCATAAAGTAAAAAAAAAAAAAAAAAATTAAAAAAACTAAAGCAAAGATAGGGTGAAGAATAATTTTACCTCAGTATTTCACATAAAAATATATGAGTAGAATAATAATGTCAAATAATGTTAATTTTTTTCCATTCTCTGTCACTTTGACAAAATCACTGGTGTTTCTTCCAATATGGACACTTTTTTTTTTTTTTTGTGCTCTTTCTGAATACTTGAGAAACTTGATGTAACAGCCTGAGTTTTCAATCTCACTGCAGAATTTGTCCGTTCCAGCAGCCTTCTCTCAGGGTTGTTATAAAGAATAACATCTCTAATGGCTCTTGCTCAGGCTATGAGGAAGAACCATATAACCTTTTTATACTTTTTCACTTTTTCCTATAGCAGTACAGATTTCAGAAAACTTCAGAAGTGACTAGTGATTTGGGAAACCTAATTTCTTTTTAGGAGTTCCATATAAGGCATTTGTAGAGACAGAGGACACTGAGTCTTGATTCTTGTAAAAACAGATTATATTGGAGGAGTTTTTATTGGAAAGTTACGCTAAGTTAACACTTCACTAATTAACAATTTCTTCATGAAAACTGCACAGTCCTCCACCTTCTCATAAAGAGGATAAAAAGAAGAGGCTTAACAATGTCTCATCTGGAATCAGCTTGGTGTTTTACTAGCCAGTCTTTCCAGAACCAAAGAAAATCAAATGCAAGCCCCAGACATGTAGAATATATTAGGAATGGAATAAGAAGCCTTACCCCTGTAGTTCCTGGCTTTTGGTGGATTATTTTTACACATCTTTTGTTTTTAGGAGGATTATAGCACACATAGTCAATAAGATCACACAGTCTTTTTAGGCCCTATACTACTTCAAGATGCAATATAATTGGTTAAATATGGAGAGAAAAACCAACCTGTCGTATGGTTTATGGAGATTTAAAGAAAAACTTGTTGCACACTTAAATGTATTTTTTTAGCATTTACTGAAAAAGTGTATCATGGAAAACCTCATATTCAAAGATCAGGTCTGTCTCAGCAGCAATTAATCTCAATTTCCCCCATGGTGATCACATGAGACACTTTAGAGCTATTATGATTTTGGTTGAAGTGCATGGGACAGCGCTATTTAATTTCCATGAGATCTTAATATAACTGTTATGATTCCTCCATCAAATGCATTATCGTACATTCTACAGTTGTCATGGTGTATTGCACCAATAAATACTACCAAGGAAATTCTTCATGCACAGTTCATTGACATAATAGGTTATAATGGTCTTTTTTTAAGTGCTGCTATGGTCTACTGTATCAATGCCTGCTGAGGGAGACTTTAAAGCACTCATCCAAGCACACAGGGTAACTACACATAATAAAAATCTTTATGAAGTTTTTGGAAATAAGCAATTATTCTGCACTGCACTGTTCATTTTATTTATGTGTCAAAATCATTAGTATACACAAGGGACAGATGTGGTATTCAAATTTTCCCTTAAAGACTGAATTAACTTAACTTTCACAGGCTTCAAGAACCTTCAAGAAAGTTCAGGGATTTTATGTTGTCTTTCATTTTTCCTAATGTCAAAGTGCAAAAACACAAAGGAAAAACTTTACTTTCACTGAATGATTTCCTGCTTCTTTATCTTGATCTCAACATCTTCCCTACATTTTGTAAGAAAAGTTACCATTGCCTTGTTTTCCTATCTGAAAGCTATGTCTGTAAATTGAAACTCTTGTCTAAATATTCTCTCTATGAAATTAATAGAGAGTAGTACCTACAAAACCAATATGGAGGAACATTCATAAATTAGGGACCTAAAATGAGTGTGAAGAATGACTCACCGAAGAATTTAGCTTAACTTCCTAGCAAATACCCACCACAGGAAATATATTTCAGTCCTTATGAAGAAAATACAGACATGATGTTTTCAGAATTTCAGCTATCTAGATGAAAAGGGATTAGATTAGCAAAACAGAATGGACATTTCATACTAAATAGGATGTAGTACTAATAACTACCACTTTCTTACATGAGTACCAAGATACTCAACAGGAAGTTCAAAATACCATGCAGCTATGACTGATATATAAACTTTTGTTGAGATCTGTGAGAAAAGTTTAACTACATTCTAGAGATGTAGTATAGCACATTCTAGATAATAAAAAACTCTTTCCCCCCCCCTTTTTTTTTTTTTTTTTTAAATGTTGTGGTTATGTGACTTTGGTTAGTATCCAGATGCCATCAAAAAGTTCTATCACTCCCCCTCCATCAACATGACAGAAGAAGAAAATATGATGAAGAGCTCATGGATTTAGATAAGAACAGGAAGACCACTCAGTATTGACTGTCACAGCAAAAACTGGAACTCAGGGAAGCTAATTTAATTTGCTTCCAATTAATCAAAAGAGGATAATACAAAACAAAAAATGAGTCTAAAAACATTCTCCCCTCCCATATCTCTCTTCTTTCACAGGCTCATCTTCAGTCATGACTCTTCTACCTTTCTACCTTTCCACTCTGGACAATGCAGAATGGGGGATGGGGTTTATGGTCAGATGATGTTTTTGTTTCTGCTGGTCCTTCTTCCACATGCTCTTCCCCTGCTGCATCTTGGGGTCCCTCCCACAGGATAAACCTTCATTAACTTCTTTTCTTTCTGTGTTAAGGTCCTTGATCAAGTGGATGAAGAGAAGGCAGTGGATGTAGTTTTACTGGATTTTAGTAGGGTTTTTAAAACTGTCCCTCGCAGCATTATCCCACACAAGTTGTCCAGCTGTGGGATGAGCAGGTTCATGATGTGCTGGGTGAAGAACTGGCCTAAGAGCAGAGCTCAAAGGGTTGTAGAGACTGGGGTTACATCTATCTGGAGACTGATCATCAGTGGTGTTCCTCAGGGTTCAATTCTAGGCCCTGTCCTCTTCAATATATTTACCAACAGTCTGGATGTAGAAGTTGAGTGCACCACTGGCAGTTTTGCCGATGATACCAAATGGAAGCTGCTCCTGATCCTCCCAGGGAGCAGCATCTTGCAGAAGGTTCTAGATAGATTGGAGTAGTGGCCTATAAATAATGGGATGAAATATAAAAAGATGAAGCGTCAGATTCTGAACCTAATTTGGAGTAATGCTGGGCACAAGTTCAAGGGAGAGTAGTGGCTTGAAAGCAGCCTAAAAAAGTGCCTGGAGGTGCTGGTCAACAGTACACTCAGTATGAACATATGAGTCAGCACCATCTGCCAAGAGGGAAAACCAGACACAGCATCATCAGACTGTCAAAAGAGTTGATTTTCTTGCTGTGCTCAGCACTGGGGCAGCCACAGCACAAATACTGTGTGCAACTCTAGGACCCACAATTAAAGGAGGATGTGAAAGTCCCTGAAAAAATCTTCAGTCTGTTAACGAAAAGTTTAGTCTCTTCTTTAGGTAAACATGAATTTCCACTGTTTCAGTGTTTACTCCAGTTAGAAACCAAGCCATATGAGTGTTTTAAAGCAAATAAATATATATTTATATTGGTGCAACAATACCCATAGAAAAAATCCATAATGTAGATGAGCCTTTTGAAAATGTTCATTTCTTAAATGTTTGCCCATAATGACAGCATTTTAAACAAGACCTGTGGCTCAATAACCAGATCAGCAGGGAGTAGTGATAGTTGTATACTTAAGGCAATATTCCAGCTTCTGTGCAAGATTATCTTTACACAAAATAACAACTATTGTTCCTATCTTAGATTCAGCTATCAGTATATATATGCACAGCAGACCTTGACTAATTCAGAGTTTAGAAAAAAGTTTTAGCAAGTCAAACTAAATATTTTGTCTCTAATAGAAATACAGTTTGGGGAACACCTTTTGCTGTCAAATGAACAAAATTGGAAATAACAATAATTTTTAAATATGCAAATAAAATAAATAGGATAGTTATAAGCTATAAAGAATGATGTATAATTTCAGCTTATACATAATATATTGCTTGCAACTATGTGATTATATTTTAATAACATTTTAGTATAATTTATATATAAATCTCTGCATATATAAGAAAATTTCATTGGAAATCTCAGCGGATAGCATAAGCAGTGTTTTTGTTAAAAAGGTGTATAAAACATTAGTCACTGATGAAATGAACATTATGAATATCAATAATAACTACTAAGTGAAAAATTCTTTCTATTTACCCATAGTAATCTTACCTCATAAATAAAGAACTCTTCAGGAAAATCAACCAAAAATCAAACAAAAAGACTGAGCAAAAGACTGACTACATAAATCCTGTGTACAGCACACTGAGATGAAACAGATTGTTCAGAGTTTATCGGCCAAGCTCTGGAAAGCAAAATGCAAAGGCATCATTGGGAAACGCCTATAACTGAGAAGTAGGTTTTTTTGCTGAGGCTGAGCTCTATGCTGATATGCTTGCCTGCTACAGCTTCCAAATTAGTTAAAAGCTTTTTTGGATATGTTGACAGATTAGAGTACTAACAGTAGCATAAACGACCCAGAGAACATCCTACTTTTTGTCTTGTTCTGCCTCAAAATTATTTCAGTCTCTTTTTAATCCTTTTGCATAGGTCTCTTTTTAATCTTTTTGCATAGGCCTTCTAACTTGCACAAGTGAGAGGTAAACTGATCTGCACATAGTAGGTGACATGGAGACAGTGCAGAAGTTTACATATCACTACTATTTGCATGTATTTATTCTTTGTGCTGAGGAAACAAGCAACTGTTCATATTGGGTTTTTCTCCCTCTTTATGTAGGCTGAGGAGCAGCAGCTGCTATTGATCAGTCTCTTAAAATTAGAACCATTATAAACCTTACTCCTATCTGAAAATTCAAGGCTGTGAGGAGCAGCAGTAAGAGCTCTGTAGCAAATGACCTAAAGCTGAACACACACTACTCAATGATACGTGTGTGCCAACACATCTTCAAACAAGAGGTTTCTTACATCAGCAAGTGTTTTGTCAGTTACTCAAATTTAGTTCGCTTTCACTCAGAGCATGCTCTAATTCCTGTATCACAGATGAATTGAAGCTCTAGAATCTAACTTGAATGAAAACCTAAACACAGACCCTGAAAAAGCTTGAGAAGGATGATAACATATGTAATGCCCAGTCTTCTACAATTTGCCTCAAAGTTGCATACAGATGCTCATTGAGAGAGACAGTTGTTATTTACTCGACAGCGTTTTCTGTTTTTTCACCCAGCAATATTCATTAGTCTTAGTAAGATTTCATTAAGAGAGGTTTTCATGTGAAACAAAAGGTGAAACAAGAGAAATTGCACCATGAGCAATCGTTATTTAGAGTTAAAAATTATTTGGAGAAGTACTTTCTGGTCTTTCAAAATCAAGTAAAAAATACAATTTTTATGAAACCATATTTTAGGTTCTGAACTAGAAAACCAGAAAGAAAAAATAAATTTTGTAATCCTGATCCTTTGACTGTTTGAATGGTCTGTGAAGGAAATACAGAAGACACATATCCTTATCTGGCTTAACTTCTCCTCTCTGTTTCTCTCTCCAACATCTAAACACAGAGCTGGTGGCATATCTGTCTTGCACGTATTGCTTTCTACCTCAGAAAATAGGTCTCTTTGGTAGACTGCTTAAAAGTCTTAATTTTTTTTCAGCATGGAATTAAACTTGTACTTGGAGACCTCACACTTTAAAAAAAAAAAAAGTTGCGGGTATTTTTTTAATAACATTTCTGTTCATGTCTTTAAATGTGAAAAATTAGATTGAAATATCTTGCACCATATGTGTAAGTTTTCATTAACAGAATCATTGGTTATGAAACAGAGTTTTCTGAGATCCCTCTGGAGGTAAGTAACAGGTGACTGGGAAACAACCACCTCAGATACTAGTTCCCATTTCTCTGTCAAGACTTCTCACACAGGGAAATATGATATGAAAAAGCAGAATTTTATCTGGTGTCAAGTTTGAAATTTCCTTATGCTCAAAATGGACTCTGAAACAATAACTGACAAAGAGAGATGAGCCAGTTCAATCATCTCACCAAGCTCTAACAAAGAAATGTGTCAATGGGTACAATATGTGCTCCTTTTATTAAGTTAGGACCTTAATTTTCATTTATTTTCCTGCTTCCAGAGGAAGATGAGCGAGCACTATTCAGAGTAAATTTATCGTCTACAAATATCAGAAAAAAAAATTCTGGGAATCTTAGCTTCTGAGAAAGAGCTGCCTGATAGTCCTGTTTATTTATGTTTACATGAAATTACCGTCTTATAGAAATCTGAATATCATTTTAGAACAATAGGTTCTAAAGAATTAAGAACATGTCCCATTTAGTTACTTGCATGATTGGACATACAAAAGTACCCTCACGCAGAAACACACTTTTTCTACTGCTTCTATAGTTTTTTGTGGGGTTTTTTGTTTGTTTGTTTGTTTGTTTTTTAATTGTTTTTGTGGGTTTTTTCTGTTTTTTAGCATGCTTAAAAATAAATTAAGCAGTGATAGGTACATTATAGTTATAGAAAAATGCAGATGCTCCCTCCTTGTTTCTTCTTACTTGCACTTAGTTTTTTACATGACAACACAATAGAACTCATTTTTTTATTTCTTATAAACATATTTAATATTTTATCACTATACTATTATTTATAGCTGTATTAATAATATTTTAATATAATATTTTAATAACTGTCTCTAAAAGCAAAGATGGGATTAATCTAAGTGTGAATCTTTCAAATCCAAGTTCTTACAAAGAGGCCACCAATAGTTAATAGTATTAGGTGCAGTAACACTGAATGTTACCCATGAATCTTTATTTCTAAGAAATCATCAACAGACACTGTAAAGATCATATATTATCCACTTGTAGTGTACAAATAGATGGATATAAGTGAAATCTATGGCATTTACATGTAACTAAGTCTGACTAAACTTACAGGATTTAAGACACTAAGCTGTGCTAAAAGTATTGATTGATAACATTATAATTGTCTGCAGCTTTTGGGTATATCAAAGTTTTGGATATATTTAACAAGTTTAAATATTATGACACAAAGATTTGTATAGAAGATGTTTTATGTATTAAGAGGGTCAAAACCACAGGAATCATGTTTATTTGTACTAAAGACGTATTTAATAGGCCTTGATCTTTCCTAAAAACAATACACACAATGCTGGATCCAATTTTAGCCCAAATGCTTCATTTAGCGTCTGCATATAGCTCTCATTTCCACTGATTTTAAAGTGTTGTTATAGTAATTAATTCTTAATTTTTAATAATTTTTATTGCATCTGCAAATATTCAGTCAATCAAATACAACAAGCGGTACCCATTATCAAAGAACATCTTCATGACAATGAAAACATTACTTGTAAACCTACAGATAATTTAAATAGTACAACAGCACTTCCAATGAAAAGATGACTCAAACATAAAACAATTTTTATGCAGTAACTTTAGAATACAAGTAGAAATATCTGGATATTATAGATATTATTAAAACCAATACTGATTTAACTGCTGCAGAACCTCTTGTAAGGTGAAAAAGGGTGGTAGCCCATATTTAGAGAGGAGGAAATTTTGCATCTCCATCTTGATGTGTCAAAGCTCAAAAACTTGTCCTTTGATCTTAGAGTTCAGGAGCTCTAATAATGAAACATAGAGTAGTATTTTTCACTACTAAGAACACATTATTTTTCCAATCTGGATTGAAAGGGTGATTCTTCATCCTTTTTTCCATTTTGAATATTAAATCTTGACTTTCGTAGTAAAATATATTTTGGTATTTTATAGTTTCCAAAATATTTCATAGAAGGAACATTTAGCCTGAAATTCTTTAGTCTTTGGCAGTCACTAATGACCTGCATTTTACATCTTCCTATTTTGATTAATAGTTTACATTTGTATTTAGAATGCTTCAATCTACAGTCATTGTCATCACAATCCCTTTCAAAATTTACTTCTATGCCTTCTGACATTACACAAATATTTTGTTTGATCATTATTTCTTATTGGATATGCAGTGAATACAATGAGGTGCCGTTTCTCAGTATATTTTATAGCAAATATTTTGCTTCTTTCAGTACCGTGGAAGCATAATACACCGTGCTGGACACAATGACTGGAAATCACTCAAAAACAAACAGAAAAAAAGGATTCTCCTTTCTACAAGTCTCTTTTAGTAATGGGTCTATCACATAGGTGCTATGACTGATCCAATCGAATTGGCCCAACAATCAGATTAGTCCCCCCTTTGACACCAAAACGAAATAATTTTTTTAGCAGTAGTTTCTTCTTCAAAACTAACTTCTTACTGTAAAATAAGAGTTCTGAAGAATTGAGGTACTGCATTGAAGATAAAACTGTCCTCTGTAACAATATGTTACATGACCACAATTCATACACATCTCCTCTTTCACAATTTTCTGGTGTAGCTTGCTGATACTGAAATTTTAATGGTTAATACATTCTTTTTTTTCTTTTCTTAGTGAAGAAATTTTAAAATATGAGCAAAACTTAAAAAAAATATTTATAGAGGAACCTTAACTTTAGAAAAGGATTTACAAAGATTGTTGAAATTATAAACAGTAGCTTAGAGAAGTCAGTGATTGTACCAAATAACAAACAGAACAGTATCAGTGACTGTAGCTTTACAGTGCCTTTTGAAAGTAATGCACTCTGAGAACATCCTTAATGGAACTTAAGATTCCCCTCTGGACTTCCATATAGAAGTCTCAGTATAGTACAAATTTCCTTTTATTCTGAGTGCCGATATCTCCATTTCTAAGAATACACCTGTGACCAAGGTTTTTTTAAAGCATTTAGAGACTTAAATGCTTTAAATACTTTTTCCTAGTCAAAAGAGAGAAAAATCCTTTGATGAGATTTCTGAAGAGCGACAGAGACAGCCTTAGAAAGAGGCTGACTGAGGATTTACCAGGAAATGGAGTTGAGTTAACACAGTGTTAGGTGTTAGTTAAAGCGTCTAATAGGGTCCTTTCCTAAAATTACTGAGAAACACACAGAGGACTTTTTCATATTAGATTTCAGAATTTCTAACAGGTAATGTGAAAAACAAGTCTTGCTTCTCCTAGGATCAGGAACTATGGATGCTTATCACTACAAATGGAAAAAGTAGTTGGTTAAAGAGAGTAAATTCTATGCCCAAGTAAATTCTGTGCAAAAATATCCTCAGAATTCTAATGTATCTCACCTAACCTATTTGCACCAGCTCTGTTTGTCTCCTTACAGACAGAGGAATAATTCATTCTGTTATAACGGCAATTTATAAATTTCCTGTAAATTCCAGTTAATTTCGAGACTAGCTGTGTTCTAAACTATCTTAGTGAGTCTTGTCTGTTGCTCAGCAGGAAGACTAGTAATATACGTCAGTATCTGGAAATTTGGGTGAAGCTTTTTAAAGGTTACCTTCATCTGTGGTAATTTATCGTGGTGGGCTAGCCTTGGCCAGAAACACCACCCATCTGCTCACTAGCACCCCTTCCCCACGGGACAGGGGGAGATAAGAGGAATGACAGAGCTTATGGGTCAGGACAGAAAAGAGAAAACATTCATCAATTACTTTCATGGGCAGAACAGACTCTGCTTAGGGAAAATTGATTTAATTTATTGCCAATTAAAAGTAGAGTTGTGTGGTGAAATAACAAATGCAAACATTTAAACAATGCTTCCTCCTCTCACATTTCAAAGCTGAACTTCACTCCTTCACTCTCAAGATCTCTCTTTAAGGCTCCTCCACCTGAATCTCCATGAACAGCACAGTGGCAAGGGGAATGGTGGTTGGGTCAGCCTGTAAGAGTTCCTCTATGCTGCCCCTCCTTCCTCACGCCTTTCCTCTGCTCCAGACTGGGCTCTCCATTTGAGTAATGTTTAGCTGCTCTGGTGTGGGGTCCATCATGGGCTGCAGCTCCATATCTGCTCCGCCACGGTCCTCCATGATCCTCCATGTGGGAAAATGTCTGCTCCTCTGCCTGGGGCACCTCCTCACCCTCCTCCTTCTCTCACCTTGCTGTCCATAGGGCTGTTTTCTCACACTTTCTTTCTCCCTTCTCACACTTTTCCAGTAGTGCCACAATTTTGACAGAGGGGCTCAGTTTTGTCCTGCAGTGGGTGTGCTGGCGCCAGCCCTTTCTCACAAAAGCCACCTCTGTTTGATCGACCTTGGCTGGACACCAGGTGCCCACCAAGCTGCTCTATCACTCGCCTCCTCAGCTGGACAGAGGAGAGAAAATAAGATGGAAAACAATGCATAGGTTGAGATAAGGCAGTTTACTAAAACAAAAATAAAAGTTTTTGCACACACAAGCAAAGAGGGAAAAAAAGATGTTTTTTTTCTCTACTTCCCATCAGCAAGCAACGTCTGGCCACTTCCAGAGAAGCTGCACTGCTGCACATATAGTGGTTGCTCCAGAAGGCAAACACTGTAAATAATGAATTCCACCGATTCCTCTTAGCTTTTATATTTGAGCAGACATCTTATGGTATAAGGTATCCCATTGGTTAATATGGGTCAGCTATCCCAGATGTGTCCCATCCCAGGATCTTTCCCACCCCCAGCCTAGTGCTGAGGGAATGTTGGTGACACAGCACTGAGGTTGTGCCAGCCCTGCTCAGCAGGAGCCAAAACTCTGCTGTGTTATCAGCACCTTTCCAGCTACCAATGCAGAGCACAGCACTGCGAGGGCTGCTGTGGGGAAATGAACTCGTCTCAGGCAGACCCAATACAACAGGATAAAAGCGGCAAAAAAACCCTAGCTGGACTCCCCTCTCAGCATGACCCTGAACTCGAGGATGGACTTAACTGTAGCTACCCTGTGCTGCCCAGTGCAAGCACGACTCACTGATGAGCATTCAACTCTGGCACAGATCTGCTGTGAGAGCTTGTTAAAGCATTCTCACAATCCACTGTATGGTAATTTTCACATAACAATAGAAAACAGATGTTTTAAATAGATAATGAAATTTCAATTCTGAAGTAAATAAGTGCAACATTTTCAACTTCATTTAAGTGAGATGCTGTGAATACTTTTATCTCATCTAATATGTACATCTAAAAGTTAGACAAAATCCTTATTTGCTGACAACATTGCTTGAAATTATTCCTTGTCCCTGCAGATCCATGGTTTTCTTTTCTGTCCCAATCTACACTCTTTAACCCTATAGTTTACAGAAACATCAAAGCAGTTGTGTGAAAAAACGAAGTCAATAAATTGCCAAATACATATTTCAAAAATCACAGATTAAGTGTGTAATTTTTAGCTCATTGTTTTAGCTCCCACTTTATAATCAAAAGAAAGAAATAGGCATCCCTGTAAGGTGATTTATTTCATCTTGAGCTGTCTAGTTTTGCCTCAGTGGTACAAAGGGATCCAGCTTTAACTAAGACAAGTAACTTTTAGACAACTGAAAGTGGATGAGATGAACTACATGATGGATGAATGTAGCTTTAAGAATTGAAAATTAATCTCAGCTTTGCTATAGAAACAGTTGGTATATTGCTTACTCATCCTTAATTCATTCTGAAATTGACTTCTAAGATCTATTAAAAACCCCGCAATAATTGAAACATTTGGGTGTTGGAAAATCATATTTGCATGGGTCATAAATTACTGTAAGTTCCTAAGCCTTCTATGACTGTCAGTGTTCTTAGTTTTTTTTCAAATGTGGAGGGGTTTTTCTGCCATTATCTGATACAAGTATATGGGCTGTGCATGGATCAGAGGATATCTGCTCTCTGACTTTCTTTTATTACTCTTGCCCTAAGTGCTGAACCCTCCAGTTCGGCTGTTTTTATGACGCTGTATTTTTTAGAAGGCCAACATCCTTTAAAGAAAGGAGGAGATGTATTTTCTTGGAAATTTGCATGTGAACACTAGCTACAAGACAAGTAAATGCACATTCACCATGAGCACAGTTCATGGAGTGATGAGGACACAGCCTCAGAGGGAATGATTGTTTCACAACAAGGAGCTCATGCATTTAAAATCGCTCAGCACCTGGGCTTGAAATGAGTCCACACTCCTGTTGCTTAATGCTGTCGCACAGTAGTTTTGGCACCAAGACTGACAGCTTGAAGGGCTATTCACAAAATCATATAGCATGTTAAATTCTGGTGATGTATTTTTTTCTTTTTCCTGGCAAGGTTGCAAGAAAAGAATTGTCTGTATCTTTATAGATGTGCATCTGGCTAAAGGGCAAAGCCTGACTATCAATTTTATTGCTATTAACCTGTAGTTTTGGGATTTGGACTTTACTTAGTCAACATTAAACTTTGAATCTCATTTTTGCCTTAAGGAAAACCGTTTCTTTTCCACCTAAGTGATGAATGCATGTGCACATGATTTCCAGACATTGTCTTGATCAAGTTTTGACTGCTTTAGTGATATTGAAAGTCTAAAATTTTTACAAATATGAAAGCTGATAGCTGCCTGCAAAGACAGATGCTCTCTTATGAATTCACATAGAAGATCAGCCTGAGTGTGTCAGTACTACTGAGACAAGTACCTCTTTGCTGTAAATGATTTGTGGTGGATACATGGGGAAAGTATAATTAACTGTGCCCTTATACACTGTTCTGCCCTTAACTTGAGGTCTTCCTTGACCATTTGATACTGCAAAAGAACAGGAAAATTTTTAGGGTGGTAGGGTGAAACAGATGAGGGGAGTGTTAACAAAAACAGAGTCCTGGCACAGAGTCTGATCATGAATTCTTTCTTCGAACTCTCCTACTACTGCAATTGCCATGTTCTTCTGCTTCTGTGCAGGCAGCCACCATTGATTCCTGTCAAAAACAGGATACTGGAAGAAGCAGACAATTAGTAGGACTAGTAAGGAACTTTTAAAAATATATAGAAAATAGTAGCATCACAGAACACTGTGCACTAGTTGGTACTTAAGGCAATTTCTTGTCCAACATCAAACCTGCTTTAGGTATGAGGTCAGACCAGGTTACTCAAGACTTTATCCAGCTGCATCTTGAAAATTTCCAAGGTTAAAAATGGCAGTGTCTTTAAGAAACTGTCCCACCCCTTTTATTATATTTATATTGTCTTCATAGTAATTTTTTTTGCCGTAGAACCAATATATCATATTCAACTTATGTCTCCTACTCAATTTATGTGCATTTTCTTTTGTCCTCCCACACTGCACCAGCATGAGGAACCTGGCTCTACCTTCTTGCTGAAGAAGCTGGACTAGTCTTTGGCAGGGGTAAGGGGAGATCACAGCAACAAGCTGGCCTCAGTATTCCACATGTGGTCTAAGAGGCAACACAAAGAGGAGAACAATCACTTCTCTTGAACTACTGGCCATTTTCCAAGCAAGCTGTTGGCCCACACAGCACACGGTCCGCTGAGGTCCCCATGTCCTTTTCACAAGAGCTAGTCCCCAGCTGGTCAGTGCAGTCAGTTCTTACTTCTAAGGGCAGGAGTTTGCAATCATCCTTGTTGATTTTCTAAGGTTGGTCCATTCCTGCAGACCGTGCCTAGTTCCCCTCTAGAGGAGCACTACCCCAGAGCATGTCACGGTTTGGTGATATCTGCAAACTCTGGGACAACTCGCTCTTTCATCTCCTGCAGGCCACAGATAAAGATATTGACAGGACAGATTGGACCAGACATGCAGAACTCCTCTTCTTACCAGACTTCTGGTAGAATGTAACAACCGCAGTGAGAAGAGAGTGCACCATAGACCAAAAATGCCAATTCCACAGGTTTGACATGACTTGATCAAACATTTGAGAAATCTTCAAAAGGCAAAATAGGGTGAGACTGTATGTTCTATGGCATCGTACTGTAATGCATATAAAACACTAGCAGCTACTTTTGCTGCAAGAAAGAAACAGAGTCATCAAATTAGGGCACAATCACAACTTCTGTATTGCCTTTATTCTTTCCTATCCATAAATAAATTCGGGATATTTATTTCACTTAGTCGAGTATATAGCATGCCTTTTTTCCTTTATGGGGGGGATTGATAACAACAAAAAAATGAAAAAATATTAACAATATCAATATTTCTGTTTATTTAAAGGGCACTTTCTAGTCATCTGGAATGTCTAATATACAAGAAGCTGGACTTTATTTGGCTAAGCATAGAACTATATGTAGCATTGTAGTGCTGGGTTTGAGCATGTAATGTGATTTTTTAAAAAATACGGATTGTTACATTTGTGAAATAAATACTAAAAGTTATACATTCATGAAAGACAAAATATATATGCTTTAAAATCACAAAAAATAGAAGCTACTCTTGCACTACTTGTTGCTATTATTTATTATTTATTTATTATGAACTGACAGGCCAGAAAACTGTCTCAGCATTTTTCAGTATTTTCTATTCAATTATTAAAATATTTTCATTTAAGAAACCAAAGATTTTAAAAATAATGTACTTTGTGAAATTAAAAATTGTTTTAACAGACAGTAAGCTGAACATATTTCAATAATCTTATCTCAAATTATGATTAAAACAAAAGAAAAATAATGTTATTGTGATATAAGTTGTTGATATCTCACTTTGTTGTTATTTAGGAGGTGGGAGTCCTTGTTTTGGAGGATCTGTGCAAGATGAAGAGTGCCTCTCCAGATTCTTGATAGTTTTCTAGGCTTTGGTCTCTCAGTTTTGAGGTCAGAGCATTAACACATTTGCATTATAAAAAGAAAGAAAACTTGTTTGGAATCCCAATATACATTTCATCTGGTTTAAAGCCTTAATCCTGGATTCTGAGTGCTGTGTGGTTTTAAGAGTATTAGTACAGATTTGTACAAAATGGCTTGATACTGCATGTGTAAGCACTTTCCACCAACAACAGAAAGTTAAATAAAAAAAGAAATAAAGCTAGATCAGGGTTAACAGGGTGTAACTGCTGAAGCCCTGGGAAGACCAGATGGCTGTGTGAAACAACTATATTGTTTTCTTGCTGTTGTTCTTGATACAGCTTTTCAATCAAAGATCTTTTATGTCTATTTTTAATAAAAAGAATACAAAAGAACACCATGTAAAAGTCTAGTTTGAAAGCTTTTTTGATTTTTTTGGAGGGCGTTTTTTTTGTGGGTTTTTTTTTGCTTTATTTTGGTTTGTTTTTTGTTTTTTTGTTTTTTTTTTTTTTTTCAGGGAGGGTGCATTGGGTTGGTAGATTTGTTTGCTGTTTGTTTTCTTCGGTTTTTAGCATTCTGTAATGGTTGATTCACTGTGAACACCAGAGAAACTTTTACTTCTACTTTTGTCCTCAGAGCCTGCTTCTGCTACATGCCTGTTTCAGGGAAGGTGGGAATGGTTAGAACGGCAACTGGCCAAAATTCACATACTCTATTTTGTGTAGTAAAACTTAAATAATGATATTTCCATATTTGGTTTTGAACCAAATCATGCAGAAACCAATTTGTTTAATTTTTTCATGAACAGAAATGCTGAAGAAGAGAAAAAGGCTTTTTCCCCTTCTTTCATCTGTCCCCATCAAGTAAAATAAGTCAGCTTGGACCTGCACCTGCTAAGCAAATATTAAATTCTGGAGGGGATCAAAAGGCTGGGGAATGAGTTGGCTCAGGAGTCAGGACATCTTAGAATCTTTGGCCAAAGCCAATCTGCCCAGTGGGGCTTCCTATGGTCACATGCCATTGATCTGCAGCAGCTGCCACACTGGAATTAACATTCTTCTCAGGTCAACTGGAGCTGTTAGCCACGTGAAATTGTCACAATCATCCGGTTCAACATCTCCATGCCAAGAAATCTGGAAAGCCCAAAAACCCAGGCTTGAGTATAAAACTCTTAACACTGCTAAGCTCTGACCACAGAGCCAAATGATGACCCCTGTTTAGAGGTGGAGCTCAGCAATTGGGACCAGGGTCTGAAAATCTTCCCACAACAAATTGTCCTGGCACCGTGGAAAATGAGAGTTCATACACAGGGGGAAAACACATCGTATCTAAAATACTATTCAGAGCCTTGAATTTTCAGTTACTAACAGCAGATGAGAATTCTGCCAGATTTTCATCAGTCTTGTATTTGATTTCATTGAAATTCCTTGATTTCAAGACCTTTAGAGAGAAATATTTACGTGCAATGAAGATGTGTTTTCTGATAAAGCTTAATTTTACTGGAAAAATTTCTGAATAAATTAAATTTGTTCTTTATTCAAGTTACATATTAAAGCAAAAGGGTGACTTTCTGCATCAGTATATTCATTGACATTCAATGTCCTCCAGTTTTCATACTTCACCTCACTTCATAGGGTATTTGTTGCTTCCAAATTCAAGTTGTTCTCAAAACAAGCGGTTTGGGGTTTCTAAATCTTAGAAAATACTGAGCAGATGCTAATCGTAGTCCCTCAGGATGTTGGGATTATGACCCATTCCAAGACCTCATTGCTCGATATTGTTAAAAAATAAAATTAAAAAAAAAGAAAATCACCTGTTAGGAAATGTTGAAACTGGAATCAGGAATTAAAATGGCAACATAATTATGTTACTATTTCAACCCATTGTTGACATCTTAAGCACTCTGTATTTTTTTGTATTTCAATCCCAGGAGAACTTTAGAAGACTCTAAGAAGTTCAGAAAGAAATAAAAATTATCAAATATGGTGGGGGGAGGAACCCTTTTAATTTACAAAATATAGGTGAGGGAGGTATAATGAACATATATATAATCCTGGATCTTATGGAGAAGATAAAATGTTCTAAGGGCTCATTTCCCCACCAGTATAAGAAGAAAGGGATATAAAACCCCAGGCTAGCTGAAGCCAGATCCAAAACAGATATATGGGTCAGCACTTGCATCTAGAGGATGCTGTGAGTGCTCAAAGTTGATGTGGCAAGTAATGAATGTTAGCTTTGAAAGCAAAATCTGTGGAAGATGTTGAGACTGGAGGGCAGGGAGACTGCCAGGGTGCTGTGGCTGTGGGGGCTGAAACTGGATCCAACCATCCAGCCACGAGCAGGACAGCTGGGGGCACTGGAACAGCACCAGATTTCAGGCTCTGCCATGGGGATTGGCACAGGCCAAGAACAGCCAGGAGTAGGAACACATGGCCAGGCAGGGTAGGGATGTTGGGAGCTAGAGAACACTCCTACTGAGGCATTGCTGGAGCAGGGCACCTGGAAGATAGAAAATAAAAGTTCTGGAGATGTTTTAAAGTGTGGATCCCTGAGATGCACTCTAGATCTCCAGTCTCAAAGGCGCCTGCACCCAGGGCTCAGCATCTCTTGCATATCCACTGTGCAGTCATTTGGCCTTTTTTGCTTAAGACAGTGACAAATCTATAACTTGAGCTGGATCAGGTGAGACAATGCACATGAGGATATACCAGGCTATTAAATATAGGTCTCCTGTGTGCCTTAATTTCTGAACTGTAATCTAAAAGTGATAAGAACCCACACTATTGTGTTTCTTGAACAAATGCTGACAAGGTCAAATCCCTCCTGAAAAGAGATTAAGAGTGTGATTTGGGATTATTTTTACTACTATTTTTCATTTAAGAAACACATTTGAAAAAGGAGATCTTTCTCTGTTCTGTATGCCACTTGGAGGAAACAAAAGTATTGTATCCATTAAATCACTTTATTTTCATTGTGAAAAAGACAATGACATCTTGAACAAGCTAAAGATTTTTAAAAAATCTCTCTATTTACTTTTAGCAACAGACACCAAAATTTTACATTAACTACATAAAGAAACCCATAGTGCCATGATAATCCAAGCACCATGAAATAAGATTTATCTTTGTGAAATCCTCTAGTACGCTGACCTAAACATTCATAATGCAAGGATAATTCTTTATTTTGGGTCTAGTCTCTATTTAGCTTAGGAAGCAAGCCAGAATTTAACAGACCTGTAATCACTCAGTAAGAGCACATGTAGGTTGCACAAGTTCTTCTCCTTAGTACCAAGGGTTATTACTGAAAAAACAATGTAATTTTCAGACATAAAATCTGATTACATCGAAAGTCTTTTATAGTTCCCTTAAGAATAAACTGTTAAAACCACTGTGAGTCTTTATATGTTACAGTTTCTGACCTTTTGTGTTGTTTTTATCTGTGGACTGGATCATCTGTACAGTCTTTACTTACAGGCATTCCCTTTCCCACATCTTTAGTTTTTAAAAACATGTCTTTCATTGATACTTTAAATAAAAGCTCTCAGATAATCTATCTCGGAAGCTCACTTTTTATTTTATGAATGGTGAACAAGATCAACATATAGGTCATAAACAATGGTGTTTTTCCTTTTGAAGAAATATGGGATTTTAATTACATTGTAGAGAAGAAAGCTAATATTTCCTGTCATCTGCTCCAGATATTTAATTCTATTGTTCTTCTGAAAGGTTGTATCTAGAATGTCACATCTGCAAGGACACCCATGACCCCTATTGGCATACAAGTTTCTGCAAGATGGAAGCAGGAAGACTGAAAAATGCTTCCCTGAGTATCAAAAATAGATTACTGAAACTTATCCCAACAGCTGAGTTCCCCAAGGCACCAGTGTTATGTATACATATGCTCAAAAGATTTAGCATTTAAAAATATCAGGAAGCCTTTCCAAATCAGTCCCAAGTGACTTTTACAGCTTCTTTCCTTTGTTCATGGTTGGGTTGTTGGATTTTATGGTTTGGAGTTGGGAGGGTTGCCTTTAATTATTAATATTTTTACTTTTTATAGTTCATCAGAAAGAAAAGAAAGATTATTTCTCTGAATGCCAGTAGCCCTGGGAACTTTCTTTGACGAAAAAAACTCTATTTTATGCATATCTCATCTTTACATCCCCCTTGTTTGTGAATATTAATACTAATGGCATTCCTTAACTCTGGAGCATATTGAGGAAAAAAAAACTGCAGGGGGATATCTGTAGGGAGTACTGATATTTAACTACTTCCTTTTTCTTACATAAGTTTCAAAACAAATACTGAAGAAAATAAGGAAACTTTTCACCAAAAAAAAAAGTTAAAATGGGAGCCTGGAAGCAACATTGTCTTTTCTATTATGTTCATTAGTCTTTGAAAATTGTACTTTAAATTCCTCAGCCCAACCCCTTTTCTGTGAGCCTTGTTGCTGGTCAGACTGTGTCTTTTCTCAAGTATCAGAAGCATTCAATTCCCTGCAATGCAATTAAAACCCCATCTTTCTTCAAACTGATTAAATCTTGCAACATCTGTGGGAGAAGAAAAGTAGGTATAAACATTCTCGTTTTCTTTACACAGATGGGAAGCACAGACCAACAGGATGCAAATACTCAAGCGATTGCTAAATATTAAGTTGTATCCAAATAAAAATGTGGATTTCTGTTTTTTTCCATGAGTACTAAGGGATTAGATTAAGATCACTGATCAAGTCACTGTTAAAAGACAAAAAAACCCCCAGTTTTTGGTCTTCTAAGACTGAAGTGGAACATTCTATGTAATTTAAAAAGATACAAGATGAGAAAGATGAGCTGCAGTGAAGATGGCCAGATATTTTCTGGACAGGAAAAAAGGAGTTTCTCATCACCTATAAAAAGGTTTTCATAATCATCTGACCTGCATATCAAGAAAGCTAAATTCACATTTCAAGCAAAACTAAAAATTAGTTATGAAAGAAAATATGGAATAGATTTAAAAACATTTTTTCCTTTTTGTGCTAGTAAAAATCACATACCCAAAATTGTGTTAGTTCTAGCAGTCACAACAAGATACTCAGATGTTTTATATCAAATTTTAAAATAAATATACTTTTGTAGGTGTACCTGTCTCTAAAATGATGGAAATGTCAGTCAAAAATCACTTGTGTTTTGACACAAAGCTATGAAAATTTTGCATCATGCTTTCCAAGTTCCAGACAAATGAGGCTTTGCTCTCCTAGGTGAAAGATTCTGTCTGAGAGAGTCTTGTAACATACTGTTTAGACTCCAAAAACAGTTTAGCCTGCAAAAACAGTTTTAAAAATCTTGGTGGTATTTTTGTTCATTTCTTAAATTATTATGTATGTTCATTCCCTTTTTTACCCATGCTAAGGAAGTAGTACTGAAAGATGGAAAGAAACCTCATTATCTCTTGTAGACTGAAATCTTTTTTGAACTAAATAAATAATTATTGTGACAGGACATTACATTTTTCAGACTGTAAGATTCTTTAAGCTTTTTTCGCTAAGAAAGAAGAAATAACTTTTCTTTGTGAAACTTACAAAAATAATGTCTTATAAATGTTTTGTATTTTTTTTTCTTACACTTAATTACATGTGCTTGCTCATTGATACACATCTCATATTATTCTTTGGATTAAGAAAATTTATTGGGCTCTTGTAATGCCTATAGACCTTGGTAATGAAATCCTTGGTGCTTTTTTGAGATCTGTGCTCCTGATGTCATTGAAATATGCATACTCTCATTAAAGAAGAGAGAATTGCTGTGGTGACACCCCTCTGTATCTGTAGAATAGCTAAAATTATATGATTTGATGAATAATCCTTCTACCTTTACTTCAGGTAGAAGCAGCTGGAGCAATAACTTCATCACATTAGATTCTTACAGCAGCAAAGTTGTCTTTCATCCAGCTGTCTTAATTTCAGGGTACAAATAAAAGTTTCCCACTAAACTACATTATTTTACTCTCAGTGTGGTCTTGAGAGTCCCTCAACTATATGTCACTTTTCTTGGAAATTACATGTTTTTAGATTTTCTTCACATATCTCTGTGACCAGACGCTAAAAATCTCTTTGCTTTTCTGGTGCATATGGTTGTTCATTGTGACAACAAAAGGAAGCACAAAGAGCTGATTTAAATAACAATATTTTCATTTTAATTTAACTCTAGATAAAACAGAACAGGTCCACTATCTGTATCTCTGTCACAAAAAAACTGTCTTCTGCAGAGTGCATGTGTCTCTCTTGAAAATTTGCTAGGATCTTGTTGCAAGATATGTTTCCACATAAGCAATGGTTTCCTTTGCCAGAGGGATGTAGACCGAAGGAGGAGTTGATATGTGTGTAAATGAAATTTGCTTACACTCATAGAAAAACAACATGTTCCTCTAAAATGATCAGGATAATTTTTTTTCTTTAGCTGTGTTAATATTAAAGGGAGAAACTGCTACATGGATTGCTCATTTCCATTCAGGATTGTAAGACCCACTTTTCTTCCTATTTAGTATAATAAAACAGACTGCTGATCAATGTTTCAATGCTAAATAAATTTTTCATGAGACATTAGTCTACTTTTAATATCTTTTGTTAACATAAAAAGATTGAGATCGGACAATAGTCAGAATTATGTACTAGCCATATCTGGTCTCTTGATTTTACTGCAGAGAGGTTATTTAAACTTCCTTTTGAAGAGGAAAAAAAACACCTCCTTCTAAAATAGAGCCTGGAAGTGGTTCTGGGAATAGCTTTTTTGACTGATATTTTCCAAAAGGTATAAGGGTTAAGACAACCACAGGCCTGTTGCCATGTGCTCTACACAGCACTTTGTGCATGTGCGCTTGATCCACAAATCCTTGAATATAAACCATGATGCCAGGGCATGCAACACACTTTGGGTTATGACAATTCAGCTCTGACAGGCTGCAACAAAGCCTTCACACCACCAGTTACATTTTCAACAGGAAAAACCTTAAGCCCATGAAAACAGGAAATATGTCTTTTGTTCAGAGGATTACCATGTAGGAATGAAAGCCAAGTCCATGTCAAGTTCTGCTTGTTGTGGATGCAGCTAGTTTGTTCTAGACCAGCCTTGAAGAACATGGGTGTGAATGACGCTCTGAAAGTGATATGGAGAGAAAAAGTAACTGCATGGCATAAATATGGTAACCAGTCAGAGCACTGGTATTAGCACGTCAGTAGGGAAATCCCCTGGGGACCAAATTGCAATCCATTCCTGTGTCTGTGATAATGAGGTAAAAATATTTTTACTGGCAAGTTTTTGCAGATGATAGTCTTTGGTGGGATAAGAAATGATAAAAAGGAGAGGTGACTTTGGGGTATTTGTCATAATCTGGGTGTATGACCAGAGTGGGGACCATTCATCAAGCCTGCCTATGGTCTAGTGTGGTTAATCTCTGTTGTGGTTTAACCCCAGCTGCAACTCAGCATAACTTGCTCACTCACCCCTGGTAGGACATGGGAGATGACTGGAAGGGGAAAAGTGAGAAAGTCCATGGTGCCCAGCCTTGCTGGAGGGGTGGGAGGAGGGGCAGAGAAGGCCTTGTCACTGTGTAAGCACTGCTCCAAAACAAAAAAACATTTTAGCATTATAAGCACTGTTTTCAGCACAAATCCAAACCAGCCGCATTCCAGCTACTGTTAGAAAATTAACTCTGTCCCAGCCAACACCAGCACAGCCTCCCCCTCTGAGATTAATTAGTCTCCTGCTCTGAACCATTCTCTAGAGGATACTATCATACTAGCTTCCTCTACTGACTCTAAGAGACTCTAGGGAAATTAGCCTTTATAGACAAAAATTAGCCCTTGGAAATACATTCCCTTTCCCTGGTCTGACAAATATCTACATATCTAGAATGTGAATAATGCATATGCTTCTAGAATGTCTTGCAAAATACCACTTGGGAAAAAAAAAAAAAAAAAAAAAAAAAAAAAGACTGTTGACTGTCATTGCACACAAAATATGACTGTTTTGGAATAAGTGAGAAATACAGGTACTCTTCAATCTAAGGCATAATTGTGAAATCCTCTAAAACAGGAAATCAACAGGGTGAATAAGAGCCAAGGAAATCCCCTCCCTGCAAAAAAAAAAGGAAAAAAAATTTTTTTTCTGTTTGTGAGGTCCTAAATTTGAAGATAAAGTTAGAGTTGCTCCAGTTTTTCTTTCCTGTCAAATAAGCAAAGTATGTAATTTAATACTACATATTCATAAACAGTGTGACATTTTTCACTATAAAACCTCTTTTTTAGAGACCCTCTCTTTAACAGAATGAACAAGCATTGCTTTTCCAGAACAAGCAAGAGCCATCATATTTTGGATCTCTGGCTAGTAGATGCAGGATTCCAAGATTATTACATAGAGCAAACAAGAGAGCTTTTTCTTTTAGGTGGAGTATTCCAAAGCCATTTCAGAATTTTCTTTTTACCTAACAGATCTAAGATCATTAAACTGTGAATGTTTTGAAAAAAGCTAATGCAGATTCCAAGATACTTTCCTACCAAAGACTGATTCTTTGCCTTTGGAGTGTGAAGGGTGTTCTATCATTAATTTTATCACCTTTGACAATAGGGAATTAAGGAGCAAAAATGACTAAAACCTATATAGACTGACATCAATGTCAAAATATGAGAAAGTGAACTCCTTTTTACTCACTGATATATTTGTATAAATTGTAGCTTTCCTAAACTAAACCGGCCCTAAATAATAAAAAACCAAAAAATTTAAAAAAAAAAAAATTAAAAAAAAAAAGTGATCCTTTAGTCCACAGACAAACATAACATGCCACTTTCAAATGAAGTCATTTTTCTTTAAGGTCATTCCTCCAAGGTATCTCTTGAAATCATATCTGTGTTTTTCAGATATGGACACCACTAACTTATCTGCTTCACATATGCAGAGATTTCCCAAAATAAATAAGAAAAGCACAACATCCAGATAAACATGGACAAATTCTTTCTCTTATTATTTTATTTCTTATAAAAATAATTATGTAAATATCCTTATTTTATTTCAAGATAAAATTTCTAAATATATTTGAAATATTCAGCAATAATGAGACATACTTTGTCCTTCCCTAGTATAAATGGCACATATGAATTTATTTAGTAGGAGGAGTAAGTTTGTGCTCTACATCATAGTACAATCCAGACATATGGATTGTGCCTTTGTGATCTCCAAGTGTTTGCTTCTTCACAAACTCTCCTCTTCAAATAACACATGCATTTCTGAAAAGTTTTTGAAAAGAACAGATTCCATCTACTTATCATTCTGAACAAAAGTAATAATGTAGTTTTATATTATTTAACCATTATACCCAAAATGGAGGAGCATGTCTGTAGATGGATAACAATAATTAGAAAAGCAGAGAAAGACTGATAGAGTATTAAATGTGTTTTGGTTTTATGATCATCTTGTCTAGATCCTAAACTACATAAATATGAGTTCTTTGATGCACAGTAAGCCTAAAAGCTAAATACGAATTTAAACCCTAAGCTTAGGGTTTTGACTTTTGAAACGTTGATTCTAGGCACATGAATAAAACTTTCTGATATGATGTTATAAGATATTAACTAAAAGTTTCAAATATTATTTTCTAGTATTTTTAAACATGTTAATAATTTTCTTTTCTCTCTATAAATTTTCTCTCATTGAATCAGGGTACATAATTTAGACACTCAATATTACAGATTTGATACCTATGCTAAATTGGTCTAATTATGCAGCACTTGATTTCACCAGCATGCAAAAAATGCAGAGCAAGCAAACAGGATCAGATCATCTTTGATAACCTTCACCTTAAAACTGGAGGTTTCACTAAACCATGTAGTCAGAAGAGCTAACAGATAATGCCTTTTATGGAATCCTCATGACTTTCTCCTCTATCTTTCATTTTCCCTCTACAATCCTGACATACAAAAGCTCTTGTTATTCTTGAAAATCAAGTATCTTTTCAGGCATCTAACTTAAGACTTCATGTTTTACAGATCAAATTGTAATATTTAAGTAGCTTATGTTGCTGTCAAGTTAATTAGAACAAGAAAAGTGCAGCCTGTGTAATGATTTGTTTTTAATGTTAGAGGAGTTGATATAAGGAGCTGGGTGCCTACTTTACTATATGAAAAGACAAGTGAATGCAAATTCAACTCACTTTCCTGGAAGCTGTGTGTTTTGTATTGCTATGGAGATTCATTCCTGTCCATCTGATTGTCCAGTCCTATAAAAAATTATTCTCTTTAAATCATAGATTCGTAGAACCATAGAATTATAGAATATGCTGAATTGGAAGGGACCAACAAAGATCACAAAGTCCAATTCCCAGAACCTGTGCGGGACATCCTGAGTCACACCTTGTGCCTGAGAGCATTGTCCAAACTCTTGAGCTCTGCCAGGCTGAAGCTGTGACCTCTTCCCTGGGGAGCCTGTTCCAGTGCCCAGCCACAAAGGGTGAAAAACCTTTTCCTGACATCCAACCTAAACCTCTCCTGACTCAGCTTCAGGCCATTTAGTAAAGATCAGGGATATTCATCAGCTCACATGTTCCTGTAAACCATCTCTGTCCCATTATTTTGTTCCTTTGCTACCTTCTGTGTCAGACAAACAAAGGAAAATTTAACTCTGAAGAGAGAAACTAAAATCTATGCATCAGAAAACAAAATGGCTACCAATAGTAATTTTCAGTATACAAAACACATCCATGTAACTTGCTACCAGTGCAGGGCCAGGGCTTAATGTACCATTAAAAAAATAATTCACATCCAACAAAAATCACCTCTGTACAACTGTGCCTTCGATTTCATAAAACAAGCCAGAGACACAGCATGAGGTTAAACATATCTAAATATCAGTAAATTACACACATAATTAAACACAGATTTGACTTCAATTACTCTTATTTTTTAAGATGAACAATACTCAAGAGAAAGTAATATTCATAAATAGGAAAAGAGGAAAAAATAACCTCCACAATCAAGAGAGCAGGTTTTCTAAGTTGAAGACCTTCCCCTTAAGGTACAAACATGTAAATTCTGAACTAGGCTGTATAATTTAGGGTTTTTGTGGCATTTTATATTTAAAAAGCCTCATAACACAATCTTAGTGAACCATATAAAGAACAGTCCTCAAGATACAGTGTTTCTTGCTCGCTATAACCATCCTATATTTCAAATGGTTACTATATGGTCTTGATTTACTAAAACATGCTAAGATTACTATGAAAAGCTGAGGAAAAAGGAATATATCAGTCTTTAGGGACTGATTGAGTAGCCTTAAGGTTAGGTTTTAGTTTGTGCAAAAATGGGAAAAGGACTAAATTGAGGATGCAAAGCATTTTCAGAGAATAGTGAGCCACTATTAGCCAAATTTCCCCTTACTCTCTATGCACAAAATCATAGTGTATTTCTACTTTGCAATGTGCTTTACTGTCAGTGTTTTTATGCTGACATACACAGCTGCTTTGAAATAGAAGCTCCTATATTGGTCCTTGCATAGAGAGAGAGACTAACTTCTTTCAGGTCTCAGATTTCAAGACTTTTACTACTCAGATCTGTACACTGATATCATCTGAATTTTCTTGCCTTTCTACTTTTCTGTATGCATTTTCTATATATAGCCATCTGTTTTGGCTGTCTTTTCAAGATTATGAAGCTATATTATCCCCCTAAGAAGCCTGGTTATCACAGCATAATTAAAACTAAAGACTTCATTGCAAATGCAATGAGTTTGATTTTAATTGGGACTACTTACAGAGTAGAACCACTTCCTAAGATGTGTGGTATGCTACACCATACATTGTTGGACTGAAGTTGATGAAGTTATGTAGGAAGAAATGGACAAATTTTAAATCAAGATAATCAAAATTTTGATTGCCATTAAGGAAACCTGGTGTCTGACAAATATTCTTACTCTGTCAAAGTACTGCCAAAGGGAGGCTCTAAAAGGCTCAAAGGAAGACTTTGAAGTGCAGTATTATGCTATCCACATGTGTTAACTTATTTTTGAAACCCCTTATTTGGTTTTTATGCTGAAGTAAGAATTATCTGCACCATCTGGCAGGACAAAGATGATGCTTGGACTGTAACTTCCAGAATTTGTCATTGCAGCAAACAATTTAAGAAAATGCATAAGAAATACACACAGAACAGTGGTGGCAGCTTCCCACTCTGTAATTACTTCATACTTTCTGCAAAAAGTCTTAACTGTCCAGAGGATGTTTCTTCTTCCATAAATATTGCTGGCACAGCAGAAAACAGCTGGGATTTTCTGTAAATATAAAACTCAGACAATTAACTCATGTACAACACACACGTCATCATATTCATTTGCCATTTTCATGGTGGCTTGTCCTTTCTACATTTTATTATTCATTTATGATAGCTATTATATGCCTTTCAGAGTCTATCTGGCTCTCCCGAGAAATATTTATGACTATTATAGGGCTCTTATGAGAAGACCCAACGACAGTTATTGCAGAAACTCTGCGAAATGCTACATTAGTGCAGAGATATGCTGGTAGTAAAATACCTGAACTTGTTTCAAAGTATCCCTTGATGGAAATTAGAAGACTGGCTTCTACTGGTGAGGCTTTTTATCTCCTCTAACCCCATCACCTCCGAAAACTGAGTAGTTCTGATTGGAAGTTTAGTATTTAGTGATTGCATCTGGTGCCTGAAAGCAAGAGGCTCTTGGAAAAGGTTCCAGTGGCAAGAAACAAGAAAACACCCTGTTTTTATAGGTATTGGCTGCAGTAACAATACAGAAAAAATAAAAATGGAAATATTTTAGGTGAAAATAGAAGGCCTAAAGGTGCATTTCAGGGACACTCAGGGACATCTCTGTTAACCCTTTATACCGGTACTTCGTTCAATTTTAAGAAAGAAGGGTGATGTCTTGAAATGAGTCTGAATACTGCAGTTCTGCACCACCTTCTGGGAGGGAAAGAATCTGGAAAGAAGACAAACAAACTGGGGAGGAGGAAGAAGGGCATAGCTTTCACTATATATATATATATATATATAAATTGGTGTCTAATTTAATTCATATATCAATAAATTACTTTGAAGAAAACTTCTGAATCTTGTTTGTTCTATCATATCCATTAAAGCTCTTCACTATTTTTCTAACTTTTCCCCCCTCTGTATAACAAAAAAAAAGGCAGTCATTTTAGTTTACAGCTAGGAGATTTTCTAGTATGTTAGTGGTTGTCGTAGGAGCAAATATCCTATATTGCCAGGGACAAAAACTGACAAACATCTTGGTTGGAAAATGAAAAAAGGCAAATTACTGGGATAGAAAAATTAAAGAAAGAAAAAGAGAAGATCAAAAAACTGAGAAAAGCAAAAGAAATGTAAAAGCAAGATCTTGATAACACAATACAATACAAGTAGAAAGAATTCTAGTTTGCATGCAAATATTAACTTCATCTTATAGACAACATAAATTCCTGTGATGAGTTCATGTCCTGTGAATGGAAAAAATAGGTTCTATTATGCCAGTTCATTATCATAGCTATTTAATACACTTCTTTTTGTGGAATCTCTGCTAAAAGTTACACAATACCTTTTCAGAACTCAAGTTTTGCTCAGTGTTTGAAAACTGATATTTATTTATGTTGGCTAGGCTTTTAGCAGTTTATGGAAGAAAGCTGTGCATTGTCTTGGAATGTAATTTAATTCCATTTTGGAGCACTCCAACATTTATCTTTGCAAATAGCTTCCTTTAGCTTCCCTCAAATAGCCAAGGTAAGACTAATCTTACCCCTGGAAAACTAGAATCCACAAGTATCTTCTTTAATCAAAGGAGGGGAGTAGGTTCCACAAAGGAAATGTTTCATGCCAAGATGTTCTGAATCATCACTGAAGGTGTCCGCCCACACTGACTCTTAGGCAATACTCATCAGATTGTCTCTATTTAACCAAAGTCAAAGAAAAAACTCAAATAAAACAATAACAACACCCCAAAATACAACCCAAAATGTAGAATATCTTAGTAAGTAACTTAACTGAAATCAATATTATTGCTTTCCTCTAGCTGAGGATCTGGCCCTGAGCATTTGTTAAGTGTGAGATTAAGTGTAAATAAATAATTTTGCACTACTGGAGTGTATAGTAATTGGGTTATTTTGTTTTCTGAGTTCCCCATCTTTTGTTCTTCTAGTTTACTTAAATTAACAAACAGCATGAAGCTTTTTAAACCTGTCCTTGATGTTCATGGAGGAAGAGCAAATGCCAAACTTTAACCTACAATTAATTACAAATAGTGAGATACCTTATAGGAGGTAGCAGAAGATATATAATCATTCACATTTAAATTAAGTGTTTCAAATAATGATTTAATTGAGAATTAATAAGCCAGTTATTGCAGGTTAATTAAATGCCACTTGATGATTAAAAACATATTATTTATTCAGATTAACAACTATTAGGCAGTAGTGTAGGCCCACACCCTGCTGTGTACTTATTATTTTAAAAGTCTCTGCCAATGTATTTCTCATTTTCAGGCTTGTTTTGTTTTTTTTACTTTGTTGCTGTTGATAACACCTTGCAAACAAGACAAAATGACCCAAAATCTTAGCACAAGATTGTTTTTCCCAACACTGAATATTTCTTGGGGATTTTGATATGAATGTTTTAAAAAGTTTATCTACAATAATTGTAAGGAAGAAAACATTGAAATATGACAAGTGTTATACAAGTTCATATAAAACAAGGAGGAAATTTGCAATGAGTGTGTACAGCACCCAAAAATTAAGGAAGTCATTTAACAAATACGCAAACTTCCAAAGAAATCTTGTGCTTTAACTTATGGGCCATACCCAGTAAATTTTCAGTAGAACTGCACAGCCATACATGCTACCCACATTTGGATGCAGTGTGTGAATATTGTCTTTCGGTGGTCAGGAGGGGGCATTGGAAAGATCCACAGATTCTTTTATAAAGCCTTTTTAACAATGCTTTTGTTGAGTTTGTGCTGATAGGTTATTGAGAATTCTGTGTAGATGAAAGATTGCTGTAATAGAGCAAACTTTTCATCCGTATTAATGCACAGTACAAGCACCATCTTTTCTGATTGTAAATCCAAAACAACTTTAAATCCAAGCAACTGTTCAACATACACAGCAGGATATCAGTGTTTTCCCACCTTAGTCTGGACAAAAAACTGCAGTCTGCCAGGTAGCCTGTCACAATCATTTCCTTTTGGAAATATTGCACAGCTACCATGAGATGAGGGAAGTGGCCATGTCATGCTGCATATGCTGATTCTTTGCCACTTCTGCTGATTCTCATGCTCCTCAATGAACTCCATCTGAATAAAAAAGATTTGGCATCTCTGCCTGTTGACAGCCTCCTAATGTTGTTGCAACAACATTTTTTGGTTGAACCAAGAGGTTTGCTTTTGTTTCTCTGTTTGGACAGTGTTCCCAAGTACATGGTGTGATTCTTGAATTGAATTGTGCAGATCTGAGGGTTGGAATTGATGATCCTTGTGATGCCTTTCTACTCAGAATATTCCATGTTTCTACAATAAGTGACCTAGAGAAATACCAGGAAACCTCTCCATTGTAGTCAGGTATCTCAACAAAAAATTTGTTTTATCCTGTTTCGACAAGGAACATGGTTGATTGGCCCAGCTTAAGTGAAAAATATAACAAAGACAGGAAAGAATCAAAAGATTAATTTACCCTGATTCTTCATGTAAACAGAGGCAGAAAAAAAGATCCTATGCATTGGTTTACAACTATTGTCTGAAGTCCCATGTCAAAAGCACAGTACAGTTTTCTTTCACTGCTGTGAGCTGCATTTCCTTTTTATATGATCAGAGAAGATAGAATTAATGCCATGTTGACTGGAGAACATTTTGCACCAGTATGCACAACCATTATGACTTCTGAGAGGCTAAAGTTCCCTTGCAATCATCCTCTTATAACTCATGGAAGGTTTGCTTCCACGGACAAGCATCTTCCTGGCCCCACTAGGTTTATAAACAGTTGTCTTGATTGCACAGTAGTTGAGCTTAAAGTAATTTTACAGAAAAAAATTCTTCTTAAGCTATCTTAGGCATTGAGGGAAAGACAAACTTACAAAGGAGAGGGTCTTGAGAAAAGAATCAATTACACTGGCTTCTGTTCCCTTGAACTCACTGACTTCTAAGCTGGAAGAGGAGACAGTTAAAAGGTTTGTTTTCTCTTCAGTTGAGTGTTTAAGTGTTTTCTCCAGAGGTCAGGAAGGCCAGACTTTCCTAAGCATAACAGGCAATGGAGAAAATTGTGAGCTACCATGCTGAACAAGACAGACAACGTTTTCTTGATGAAAAAGTCTGCAAGAATAGAGAATGTAGTATCACTTATTTTGCATTTCCTTCAGACTGCTCTATCAGACAGTTTCAGCAACTTCTCACATCTCTGGAGTATTCATGAAAGTGATGTGTGACTGTGAGACGATGCAAATGCTATGTGTCAATAGGTGTCAGGATCTTCATATTCTTTGACTTAAACAGCTAAAGATATTCTAATATGAGGCTATCTAAGCATTTAAGCTATGTCCATTTTGAGACATTAATTACTTGATACTCTTACAGTGTCATTTAGTGTAGCTGCATGAGCCATATGGCTGTTGTGCATGTGATTCCCACGTTCTTCTTCAACTTTACGGGACTGACCCTAAATTATAGATTGCAATAAGTTTTCAGCAGCTTGGTATACCTCAGTCATCCTCTGCAAACCTCAGCTTATCCTAAAACTAGCACAACAGACATTAAAATGAGGGAGCAATTATCACACAGATCAATTGTAAAATGCATTGCCTCAGCTTTATTAAAATGTCAGTGGATAGGGATGAGGATGGTGGTGGAAATAAAGGACTGAAGTATTAAAATAATTCAAAATGCATTATCATAGACTTTTTTCTATACTTTTTTGGATGCATACAATTAACGATTGAAATCAATTCTGTTTGAGAGCTGTGACGTATGAAAACAAAAATAGCTTTCAACTTAACATATTAAAATACACTAATGCATGCACACATTTCATTACTATTTAATCAAATTAAATAGTTGAATTTTACACATATTCACTTTATTTAGGTTGCCTCACAATTTAAAATGTTATTTAGTACCAAAGATAATTACCAATGAGTCACTTAAAGCATAATCATTCCTATGTTCTTGTTTCCAATTTTTCAGACTTTTGTAATTTAAAAAGTGCTCCATGAAAATGTATTTACAGGGTCTTTTGCCTTCATGAAAAATACTCAGATGAAGAGAAGAAAGGTGGAAATGAAAGAAAACTACATAAGATAGAAAACTGGAGAATTCTGGTCCCTGATGAGATGCTTGACCATTTTTTGACTTTAATGATCTCAAGATGTTTTGTGACTAGTTTCCATAGATGATGGGGCATCGGGTCTTGCTTGATATCAGCCAGGTTGCTCCTGTACTTTTTCTTCCCTTGGTATTTCAGGTCACATTGAAAGGGAGACTTTCATCACACTTCATACTAGGAAAATCAGCACATCCTATACAGAAGGTAAGTCTTTTGATATGGAACAAACAAAGCCATCATAAAGTGTTGTGGTGGTTTTTTTTTTTTTTTTTTTAATTTTTTTTTTTTATTTTGTTTTGTTTTGTTTTGTTTTTTTGGGGGTTTTTTTTGCTTTATTTGGTTTCTTATGAATAGAAAGCCCTTCAAAATGCACACCTTCTTTAGACATCCCATCCTCTCGAGTAAGACGCGTATCAGAGCTGACCCACTCCCATGTGATATCAGAATTGTGGAGGAGTAAGAAAATGGAATCAGTGCTGCAAGGCTGTATCTGTGTGAAATGTCCTTCTTCTGCACATTGCTAGGTGGGCTTGGAGCTCTGCTTGGACTCTGCTCTGGCTACACCTGAAACGCTCCAGTTAGAGAACTGGAGAGATCAGAGGCAGATGGTCAGGGGATGAGTATATTGTCTCATCATAAGAACAATGACAGGAACAAAATATCCAAAAACACAAGGAGGTTAATATAGAGTAAGTAAATGGGCGTTAGGATATGGAGGAGAAATGAATGACAGGAAATCTCTAACCACACTGTATGGAGGGAGTCAGGAACCTGCAAGCAGATCTGCTTTGGTTCCTTCAAAGATGGACAAAGTAGCAGAGTGTGGAAATGTAGCTGAGGAGATATGAGAAGCATTTTGCTTCAAGGTTGGGAAGACGAAGAGGAAAGAGAATGGCTTTAGTCTTCATGGAAATCCTGTGTGCAGGAAGGAAAGCACTTCTCAGAGCATGTACCATTCTCTTTTCATTTCACTGTAACCCATCATGCTTTGATTTTGGCAGAGGCTGCAGAAACTGAATGACAAACTAAAAAAATCCCGAGAGGCAAAGTTGTGAATATTTTAGTTGAAGTCTTTGCACCCTATTTTTGTACAACGTTGGGGTCATTGAAGATGTTTGTGAAACACAGTTGAAACTCACCAACAGGTTGCAGTGCTGCTGAGTTGCTCTTGGAAAAGAGATATAACCACATGTTGTGACCACACATGCCTTGTGTGTTAAGAAACAAAGACAGAGAAAAAAGGGTAAATTTCCCATCCCTCAAAGTAAATTACATTCTTCATTATTGTTATTATTATTATTATTATTATTATTGCAACTGTTATTGTGTTCATCAATAAGAAATGCTATGAGAACTACAGTAAAGTAAAAATATTAATTGGAAAAATAAAATTTCTATTTTCAATCAAAATGAATTTATTTTTCAAATGATCCCATCAAAATTTATTACATACTCCAATATTTTGTGAAGAAAAGTATTTATTTGAAGACACTTTCTTCATGGAGAATTTCACCATTCAAGAAATTACTATATCTCCAGCAAAAATATTTCTCTTAATATTTTGCTTGTCATTTTGTGTAATCAAATTTAATGCAGATTTCCATTTAAGTTTTGAACTATTTTAGTTTTTTTTTAACTGATTATTTAGAGACACTTGTATTCTCCAGTAAGAACTCTATAACTGCTTATTAGTATTAAATCTCTAGTTCAATGTTTTTCAAACGAAGGATTTTAAAATATTCCTGTCTTCCCATAACCATTAGGGTAGATTGATAAAGTGTCCAATAGACCTGTCTATCTGCAGTACAGCTTACAGAGAGGCTGCATAGTCAAATAAAAATGTCCAAAGGAGGCAGCAATTCAAAAACTGATGTTCAAAATGTTACTGTATTCTTACGAAATAATCTGCTACCAGCAAAATACTTTGACCCAGAGCAACAGACATTTTGAATATGTAAGCAAGAATACATTTTCTGTGTGAAGCAAATCCTGTGACCCGACTGACATCTTCCAGGGTAAATCTGTCCTCTCATTTTCCTACTGACACAGTTTTGTTCTCAAACGAAATTGAATCTCACATCTGCAGCCTTGGCTGATCTTCTGCTCCTTCAGACCTTTTTTCTCCTGTCTCTAATTTTCTGTCTGCATATATTTTCTCTCAACTCTCTGCACTTTCAACTCACTCTTTTCTCTCTGTAATTCTTCTGCTTCCTCTCCATCAGAGAAGTTCCTTAGATGCTGTCCTGGAGTGCAGAAGAACATGGTGGTGACCCCCTCTCATCCTAGCAACATTTGGTCATACCCATATTTCTTGCAGTAATGTTTTCGTTCACAGAAGAGCAGTTACAAAATCACTAACTTATTATAGTATATTTCTATGAACTCTCACAAAGAAAAAGAAACAGATGTACAATAAATCTTAGGCTTCAGTGCTTTTGAGATGAAACATTTTCATCTTTTAAAGCTTTCTTCTTCAAAGATTTCCTTTGAGTTCTCTTCCAACTAACAAACTCCAAACAAATTAAGATTCTAAATTTTTAATTCTTTTGTTTTAAGATAATAATAATGCTTAACTTATTACTTTTTACTGTACTTTAAAATAGTCACAACTAATAGCTGTGGTTTGAAAACAAAAGTTCAGTTCTCGTTTCCTTTGTCACAAACATAGAAACATGAACTATACATGAAATACTCCTATGATGTATTTATGAGGGAAAGAAGGGAGGACTTTTCTAGTAGCCTGTTTGCCAATTCCTTTCTGTAGCTAAGAAAAGCGTCATTTGCCAGTGTAGTTTCTGCTATACTCTCAGTAATCCCATCTGCCAGACTGAAACTGCCCAAAAGGATCTGTGTTACTGTGCTATAAACTTCAATGGCTCTAGTGCCATGCCAGGGTCTCAGTAATTAATTAAAAAATAACCCTCCCAGCTGTAAAGTTGTAGGATCCAGGAGAGTCCCAACTTATATGGGCAAAGAGATAAGGAGGATAGAATAGAAAAGCCTGTGTTGCATTAACATAGATCAGCCACTGAAAGAAAGACATTTTCCTCCTTCTTGGACATCCTTTGAGATCTTCCTGTCAAAAGTAAGGTTAAATTTTAGAGATCCTTTTGATTTAAGGTCTTATTTATAACTTTTTACATATATCTTCATGGCCATGTTTGTTTTTCAGATCCACAATGGCTGCTTGTCATGACAGAATCCTTTCCTTTAGCCTCAACAGCTACAACCTTTTCCTGCTTAAATCCAGAACAGTATTTCAGACATTTTCATGTCTTGGTCTTTTGTACATGAAACTAAAGCCTTTAATGTCCTTCTGCTTATCTGTCACATTTTTATATAAAATATTTTAAATTCTAGACTTTGTTTTCAATTATTTTTACATGTTATTTTCAGTCTGGCCTTCAAGTGGGTACCTTGAAATTTCTTTCTCATAATTATATGTTTTCTCTTCTTAACATCTACAAAATTTAATCTTAATTTCTGCAGTTCTCCTTTCTAGCTCTTCTTCATGATACTCTTGACAAATTTGACAATGACCAAACAATTCTGAATAGTGCTAAAGTCTGATGATTGTCATGGTTTTCCTGTATTTCCTTTAAAATCATTAAATTTTAGTTTTATCATAGGGTTTCAAGCTTTCCGGGAAACCATCCCTCTATTTCAAGTAAACATTATCCAGAAACAAAAAAACTCCTCACAAGGGCTCCCAGTTTCTGAACTGAGGATGCTAACAAAACAACAGCTTCAAGTTGGAATGAATAGATCTAGCAAGAGAAAAATTCTCCAAAGTGTCCAATATTATTAATGCATTTAATTAGTATTTCATAAAGCACATGACTTACACTGCATTGGGCCAAATACATCTGTATAGCATCTTTGGCCAAAAGTGTCTTCAAATTCTTATTTAAGTTCCTTTCTATGCAAGGATGAAGTTCTATCATGTCCAACATTTTTAACACTTTAGTTCAGATAATTGACCTTTTGTCCTACTCCAAACTTCCTTAACGTATGTATCCCACTTCAAATTAGTATCTCAAAAGCTTTTCTTCAAATTTTCCTTGAAGAAATAAGGTGCACAAGATTGTAGTGCCTCCATATAATTATATACATTGCTGGTATATCATAACACTAATAAACACACTGTGTGTTTATAGCTCCTATCAGTGGCAGAGTCAGGCAATAACCCTGAGCAATATAAATATTCAAATAAAGACGCTCTTTACTTACACATGCCTGCTAAATATTGTTAAGGAGTAGCAGATTGCAAAAATTGTTACTACACAGCTATAGTATCTTGCATCAACTAGAAAGCACTGTCCTGTTTATGAGATGCTCATCGATATGTTTTCATTTTAGTATTTCTAACATATATAAGTTTTCTGATGTTGCTGGAACTTTTAGACCATCTTCTAGCTAAAGAAACTACTAGGGACTTGATTTTTTTTTTTCTTAGGTTTGCCTTGTGCAGGTCTGACTTTGTTATGGTGATGGAGAGTTATCACATGGCTAAAATTCAGCTTCCAAGAGTTCTGTATTAGAATCAATGTGGAAACTCCAGATTCATATTCCCTATACACAAAAGTGTAGTTCAGAGTGCTACCTTTTAATCAGTACAACCATTCAATATTTGAAATCGGTTTCCTTTCTATTTATTGTTTATTTAAAATTAAGATTATGTATTCTATATCTATATGATGAAAAATATGTTTTGGCAAAATAGGTACCAGCAAACTTATAGATCAATGAGTCCTTAGTTTATGTCATCTGTTTCAACATTGCCTGACCTGGAAAAATATTCCTCGACTAAGGAGGCCATGTTCACTTTGTGGTGCCTTTTTTTTTTTTTTTTTTTTTTTTTTTTTTTTTTTTTTTTCCCCAGGAAATTTGTAATTACTGAATGTTGGCCAATATACCCACTTAATCTTTTCAATGTGTTAACTGTTGCTTTATCTACCCTAACAGATGGAAGCTGATTTTGCACTACTTGAATTTTGCAAATTGATGCTGCCAGGATCTGCTTTGCAAGTGCTATTGAACTTTCACTAGATAAGATAACTTAGATTTCTATTAATTTCATAGGATAATTAATATTCCCTGTAAGTGGAAAACTTGGACAGGTGTATGATGCTTAGAGGTAAAAAAGCTCTTCAAGAATCATTATATCAATGTAGTACTTTGATACAATTATAAAATAGAAATATGCCAGGTACAAAAGCATCTATAAAACACTCTGAGCTGTTTCAGCAAGATGCATGCTGACCTCAGACTACAGCAAATAATCTCCTGTTACTTACAGGACATTTTTTTTCAGTGCAAATTTTCCACTCTATGACCCACTTTTCCTACTTTATTAATTCAAAAAATACAATGTAGAAGGTGAAAAAGAACCGGTGTGATGAATGTCACAGGTCCATTGCTTAGGTTGCCAGGGAAATTTTCCCTTTGGTGAGCATGTGTTCTGAAAACATTTTATGTTTCCACTCAATGATCACAGTCATTTTCTTTGTTTCTAAGCACTAGATACACTCCACCTAAACCCAGGCTCTATTAATCTACCCTTTCCTAACTCTTAATAACCTGAAACTCCTCTGTTCTGCACCTATCTACATGCAACCTATCTAATTACTTTGACATGTTTGTATATGGGTTATTTGGTGACTTCCTCCCTCAGGAGGTACTTGAGCAATGCCCATTTATGCTCACAAGTGGGAATAGGAACCTGTCTCCTGTCTCCCAATCAACTAAGGATCAAGATACCCAACTAATTCTTCAGTCTCTGCAGCTGTTTTCAATTTTCTTGGTCATGACATATATTCATGTCCAATACTAGATTTCTTTAAGCTGGTAGACAGTGGTTGATGATATTTACTGTTTCTATAATGCTTCAGTTTATGGAAGGCAAAACAGAACTGGAGTTCTCGCACAGTTCCTGAGGGATCTAGATGATCAATTTATACTTAAACTTATACATCAGAGTAGATTAATACTGAGAATTCTACACACCCCCCCTCCCCCTTTACTTCTTCTGTCTAGTCAGTTTCCACCAATGGAAAAGGATTAATATGATTTTGTTTTCTGGAGAACCTGATTGAGCCGGGGTATTGCACTAAATGACCTCCAGTGGTCTCTTCCAACCTTACCCATTCTGTAATTCTGTGATTCATAATTCATACATGCTTGTGCACTTTCTTTTTTAATTGCAGGGTGTAAAATTTAAGTAGAATAGAAATTTTAAATATCCAAGCAAATACTAAATTATAACAGTGGTGTATTACTATTCATTTTTTTGGTTTCAAATTCAAAGGAAACTCCTGGAAGCATAATGTTACTTATGAAACTTAAACGAGAGCAAAAGATAGATTACTATGAAAATACAGATATGTGTAAGTCTTCTTCCCATAAGTAGGCCACATAGCAGCCACTTGATGTTTGCAGCTTGCTTAGTTGCCATGGGCTGTCTTGAAAGCGGGTTAGCGACAGTCTGTGCGCTCGTGCTTCAGCCCATGTAATCTTAGCACAGGCTGAATCAGTGGATTTATCAGACATGCAGTACATGTCAAATCAGTGGAAAACACTGTGGGCTGCACAGGTATCTTTCTAAGAATTCTTACAGTGTTCGTGAGATTCCAAAATAAAGACTTAAAAGAGATCATATTCTCATTAAAATTGAAAAACAAAGTACTGGCCAGACAATAATTTTGTGTGAATTTAAATGTGTGTATATGGAAGACTAAGAAATATAAGTGGATTTTATTCATAGTATTTAAAATTGCACAGGGATTTTAAATATTTTAATATGTAATTACCTGGAATTTAGTCTTGAAATATTCTTTCAATTAAATAAAAATCTCCCCGAAGTTCAGTAGTCTCAACTTTTGAACTTTAAACTTTTCAGTAGTCAGAAAATTGGCTGACAACTAGTTTAGTTCTTTAGTCAGTAAGGAATTAAATTCCAAAACACAACCACACAACATATTTGATATATAATTTCAAGCACGAGAAATGGAATAAAGCCATAAGAATTTCAAGTAAAAAGTAAAAATGCTTTTCTAATATTCCATAGTGAGGAGTTTTCTTTAGACAGAAGTGTACTGAAAAGGAGCTTCCTAAAGCAAGCACCTTGAAAACTTTCTAGCTGATGATATAAGCTACAATTCTGGAATGCAAAGGGTCAAAAAATCCAAGAGATTTCATTATTTATCATACATCAGTGACAAAACCTTAGGGCTTATGCAAGCTGATGAACCAAGATTTAATGTAATATGGTCAATTCATTTTGTACTGATTACAGTTCAAGCAGCTGCATCCTGCCCTATCAGTTATACTTCCGAGAAGGTTGCACAATTTTGAGTGAAAAGAGACATGCCGTCAAATGATTTAAAATATATGCATTAGGACAGGGAGAAGTAAGTACAGACTGGAAATGTTAAAAAGAAGTAAAATGAAGAAAACATTTTTGTCCAGATACATACATATACTAAGAATTTTTTTCAAAGACTTGAAAAACACATTGCGTTATAACTAATTTTCCTAAATTTACTATGCTTTTAGATTTTATATAGAGGACCTATAATATCAACAATGAATAATAAAGCATACTTTTAGAAGTATATAGATGTGGTTTACCTCTCCTCCCAGTAGTCCAATACTGACTTGTATTTTTTACAATGCTTCTATTCAGTGTAAATTTAACAGAATTCTGCCATCCTTTTCAGAAGAGGTGGTTTTTCTCCTTTAAGAATGTGTCTTGTAAAAGCTAACCATTTTGTGATATTTTATCAATGCATTCATTATATAATATAGAAATAGAAAAGCAAAACAGGGATTAATTCTCAGCAATGAAAATGTAAAGGAGTGTAGTGGAACCCTGAGTAGCAGATCAACTAGAATACTTTTAAATTATTTAAGCTGAGTCTTATGATTGCCTCCATTCAAGTATCTCCAAGGATTATCTCTTTGGCTTAGACTGCTAACAATACACGTAACCATTCAGTTATGGGTTTCCTTCAGTACAGATACAGTGATACCTTCTATCAAAATAAAAAGTAAATGTCATTAGAACAGTAAATAGTAGTGAAGCTTCTGATTTTAGCTTGATTTTCTATTATGCAAATGTATTTGGAATAATAAATGAAGGACTGATTTTATATTCCTGATTTTATATTCCCGATTAAAAGAAAATCTCTTGCGTTCACTGAGATTTGTTCAAACACAGTTCAAGATCAGGACATTTTCTAGTCTGTTCTTACTTTTTACAGGATTATAACAGTGCTGAATAGGGGCAATCGTTTGAGGAAACAATCAGCAAAGTTGGGGCTTTGAGAACGCTCTGGAAAGGTCATCTCAGATAAATGTCAGCTAATTTTCAATCTGTGGTCATTCTGAAAACACATATTGAAAACTGTCATGTGCATGATTTTCAAATTAAACTGAGAAAACTCATTTTCTCTATCAGCTGACTGGGCTCTGGGTGTTCTCTCCTTGCAGAAGTTGTCAATAAAGAAGATATTTTACGTGATGCCCTCTCTTATTTTGTGGTTGAGTCCAGACTATAGTCAGAGGAGATGACTGTCACTTTTAAAGGCATTCATTAAATTTGACAACTTCTTTTGTATTGATATATGTCAAGTGTTCACTGGTTAAGTCAGCTTGTTTCCACATGAGACCATCTGCAGTGGGTTTAAGTTTTTTTAAGAAAATACTTTTCCTCCAATACGAATCCAAAATGTATCTAATTTATATTAAAGAGCTAAGATCAAGTCAACTATTTTAATATATGCCAGCTGGGCTGCATAAGGTTCACTTTCTTTTCCAATTGTGTCAATCTAATATGGCTGTCACTCTAAACAGATGGAGTATTATGACAGCATTAAGCTCACTGAGTAGAGGATCATGCAGAGCACTTACATCCTTTGTTCTATTTTTCCACTTGGTACTTTAATGGTTTTGGTTTGCTCAGTTTATAATTTTTACATAGATAGTTTCCAGTTAAGAGTCATGAAACTATTGTTGTAAAATTCCATCTTCTGAACATGGGATATTTTTGTGGTATTGCCTGTGTGTGAATAAAGGCACACATTTATTTATACAGCAGGTTGTGCCATAACAGTACTTTGTACATATTCTCTTTAAACTAGTATAACTTAAAGATTAATCATTCTAATTTCTAAATAAATCTATATTTTTTCCCATTCTTTCCCACAACCCCTGTCAATGGGGCACATTCTTGTGCAACCCCTGTTCTTGTGCAAGACACCTGGGCACAATCTTCCTTTCAACTGTTAATTATTACTACATAAAATTATTTGTTTACATTTATCTTTAAATTACCACACAGAAGAAGACTGAAGATGACTGAAAATGAGAATAATAAAGTTTTTCATTTATCTTATATTTTTCAGCCGTTAAAGAACTACAAATAACTTTAACCAATATATCTTTTAACATGTTCTATTGGAAGACAGCTATAGTTTTGCCTTGTCAAAAAGGCAAAGACTTAAAATAATGCTTAAATGATATCATATTGTGACTGAGGCAAACCATCCCATGATATCTATCCCATGATATCTATCCTCTGATAACATCAGGATGGATCCAGCTTCAATATGGTCAGCACAACTGTTCAGCTGTAAGGTTACTGCCATGTCACATCTCAGCATGCTGCCCAAGGACATGTTGATGGCTTGGCTACAGCCCCAGAACCTTACCTTCACCTCAGCAAATCTGTCCTGAAGTGTCACTGAGAGCTGTACATCAATATGTCCTGCTCTCCCTAATGACTGGTCTTCTGGCCACATCTTTAGAATGGTTTTATTAAAAAATCATTGTGTTTTGTAATAAGTAGTGAATTTTATGTAGCTGAAACTGTCTGGGGTTTTGTCGTTGTTTTTTTCTTTGTTGATTCCATAGAAATTATTTATATTTTTGCAATCCTTGAGCAGGTGCTCTGGATGAAGTTAGCAAATAAAATTATTGAGCCATTAGTCAGCTAAATGCAGCACAGCAATATAAGTAAATGCAGAAATATACTGTGTAACTAACCACGCATAAAATAATTTGGTTTGCATCTAGGAAGGTATCCACCTGACAAAGTATTTTGGTTCTACATGCAGTGGACTGTTGATGACTTATTCATATTGTGAACAGGCTTCCCTGAGCCTACTAAGAAAATCTGAAGTGTTCATTGCTGTTCCATCCCAGAAGAGATAATGGCTGAAAAACAGTCAATAATTATTGAAGTCATGCACTTCAGGCTACTACAGTGAATACTTCCTGAAAGAACCCAAATATGTATCTATGCATTGAAAAGATTAAACAAATTAGTTGAACATTCCTATACTCTTATATGTATTCTGCTTTTTCCTTAATTCTGATGTGTTGGAGACATAAACACTCCAGAAGAGGAGTGAATAAAGAAAAGCTGGATGAGATACAAAATATATCCCGATAGATTTCACAGGATAAAGAAAAAACTTAAAAGTGAGATGACAGAGATGAATGGGTATTCTAAATCACAAGTTGAGACAAATTTTTTCTGCCAAGAAAAATGGGTTCAAACTAGAAGCCAAATCAACATTTTGAAAGATATTTCAGGAATGAAAATAACCCAAATGAGCATGCCTATACCATAAACTCTAATTTATATAACCAAATTGCATAAAGTCAAAGTTTAGAACCAGAAAGAGAAACCTGTATTTTGTACAAACATAAGATGCATATCTGACCCCTCTGATACCACATCTTCAAGTCAGAAGCTGGTCTGCACTCCCTTCTGTTTGTTCTCATCTAGGCTGCACTGGTTAACAAGGGATTTCAAACTGCAAATTGTGGAAATTATTTTATATTGCTGGCATCAAAAACACTCTCCCAACCCACAAACTATTGCTGAAAAAAAACTTTTTGAAAAAGAAAGTGAGCATAGACTTGATTTTTTCATGAGATACTTTATGCATATGGCTATCAAAGTATTAACGTTTCCATCACTAGAAAGGGTAAAATTAGATTTAGCAAGCAGGGTCAATGAAGTTGTAGACATGACATGACATGTCCTAAAACAAAATTACCTGAACATTTTTTTAGAGAAAAAGAAATCTTTAGCAGATATTGTTGATTCATCAAAAGTAAAATTTTAAGCAACTGAGTTATATTCAGTAGTAATGTGTCTAGTTTCCTCACAGATATTCTCAGTTTGTGGGTGAAAATGATTCTTTATAGCTGTAAGGCAATTTCACAATGTGGACTTTAGACAGATGCTTAAATCTTTAGTTATTCTGAAAAACACAGAGTGAGTCATTTCCATGTAGCAGAGGGGAAAAATCTTTATAAAATTACACTCCAATATAGTCTGGGATAAAAATAGTAAAAGAGAAAAAATCACAGATTTAATTTTGACATTTCTAAAATGCGATGCTTCAAATCAATAGTCTTAAAATCTCTAGAATTTCAACTTTTAAATCTCATATTTTTATCTTTCTTTTCATTTCTAAATATCATTAGATTGGTTTAAAACTGCACCAGATAAAGACAAAAATAGTTAAAAGTTTTGTGTTTCCAAAAAATTTGTGTTTGAAAAACATGACGACAATGATCTTTAGTGCCTCTGTGAAAACTTGACAAAATTCTCTCTTTCAAGTCAAATATTTTAATGAATTTTTGCTCCCAGATTTCATAATTTAAAAAAAAAAAAAAATCGAGCATTGCTCATTATGTTAATTATACATGGTAAGATTTGCAGGGAGTAGGAGGGGTGCTGCAGGAGTGGCTGCTGGGAGGAGAGGCCAGGGTTGCTCCATGCCAGACACAGTGAATTCCAAATGTCCTGTTCAGGACAGGAATAAATGAGCAACTGTGTGAACATTTAGCTAATAGCTGAGGATATCTTGTCACACTGAGGTCTATTTAAGGGGTTCATTGCTCTTGAAGGAAGAAAAAGAAACAAAACCCACAAAATGTTACTCAAGAAAGAGGAAAATATACTATAGTTTCACTGTGTGTTGATGCATTTAATGATTTTGGAGAACAAAGTTCAAATACTATACCCAATGCATTCTCTGCATGAGAAACAAAGCAAAGCTACTTTCAACACAAAGGAGTCTCTTTTTTTTGTCACTTTTTTGAATCTGTCTACTAAAATATCTCTTCATAAAACATACCTGCTCTCAGGACCACTCAGCGTACCATGCTGTGCTTTTAGTCAATGCACTCATTTTCCTTTTGTTTTCCTTCAGTACATGAATCTGGCAGGGTTTTGACCATTTTTTCCCCTCCTCACTTTTACTTCTTAGGGAAAGTCTTAAGCTCATGGAGCAATAATGACATTGAAGAGAACTCAATGTTCAACGAGTATACTATCATTGTTTCTACCTCTGAGCAAGAGAGGTGGAAAGGCAATAATGAACTGCATATCTTCTGCCTTTCTTTCACACTCTGTTGATTGGAAAATATGGGCAAAAAAATTAAATAAATAGCTTATGACCTCTATTGTGAAAATACAAGGTCTATGTTTTAAACAACTCACATCTCTTCTTTGTGGGCTATGTTCAGTGTTTGCACATGGTAACATAGTATAAATTATGCAGGGATAATGATTCAAGAATTCAGGAAGGACTTTAAAAAACTTACTGTCTGCAAGGCACACCTGTGCTTCTTTATTTATTAATATGTGTTTCTTTGTTTCTACATTTATATTTAGAACACTGGAAAGGGCAGGTTGGGAGAGCATAGTTTTTGAAGATGCCACCAAAAAAAGTTACAAAAGTAAGGGGGAAAGGTTTTTTTAAAAAGTACAAACTAAAATCTTCAAAGAAAGCAATGGAAACCCAAAATAGAAAATGGAAGTCTCTATAGATATAAAGACTTTGGAAACTGCTGCGTAGCTGTGGGTCCACCTTCAAGGGGAAAACCTGTTTGCAAATGGAATGGTGAGGTTTCTGCATCCAAAATACTTCAACATGCATTTTTATGCATGTAACAAAGGTCTAGTATTGTCTGTAATCTGCAAGGAGCAATTCCTGCTCCTTTACTTGACTGGCAAGCAAGAACATAAATAGTTTATAGATGTTACTGATATGGGAGGTTAAAGTTGTCTTGAATTCAAGAAAAGGAGCTTTTCTTAGTTTTTTATTAGAATTAAGTCTGTTCACAGTGAGAAATGATGGATATATATTTTTTTAAAGGTAACGTATTTCCTTTGTACATCTAAGCATTCATCCTGCCTGGAGAACTGCAGAGTGTTGAAAGTGCAAGGTAAAATGTGTTGAACCCAGGAGCCTGACTCTGCAGTAATGAAACAGCAGGGCTGCTGAATTAGTCCTTCCTAGAAATACTCTTTCGGGCACTGTAAAAATTATAAATTATAACCACAGCAGAAGCAGTACATATAAGGTGAATTTTGAGCTATGTACCACGTTTGACATGCTGAGGATGGCACATTATCATGCCTTGCTAAACACTCTTGAGTCTCTGTCTATAGCTCTGCTTAGCTATTGGCCACATGAAGAAGTAAGGAAGCAGTAACCCATGGAATGTGAGTGCACAGGCTGCACAGAATAGTAGCCAGGTCTTTGCCACTTCAGTGTGATGTGCATTGACAAGGTGCAGAACAACACAACTGTCTGTGCAATGAAATTAATTGCAGGAATGGGTATAGCAATATTAAGTATTTGGATCTCCTTTATTCAAATACAGTTACATACCAGACAGGCATGTATATTTTCTTCTGGTAAAAACTCTCAAATTGTGTTTGCTAGAAACACTATATTCCCAAATTTTGGTCACTCTATTTAATTTTAAAGAAAACTTTAAAATTAAATAGAGTGAAAAAAATATACTTTAAATATAAACTATATATATATAATATAAAATAAAAAATATGTATAGGCAGAAAAGCTGTAACTCATTTTCATATCAGAAATGAAAAATATATGCTAAAAACATAAATGGCAGCTGAAGAACTACAGCCTACACATTGGAAACCTGTTGCCTAATGCTGGAAGTCTCTACATTTATGTTTTAGAGTAGTTTAAGATCCTTAAATGTCTACTCAAAACTGCCTAGATCTAGGGAGCACTAAACAGATAAGGCTCTGGTTTATATCTCAGCACTGTCAGAATGTAAAAATGTCATGGTTTAGGAATGGTATTCTTCCATTTAGTACTCTCACTAAAACCATGCACTACGTGTTTCCCCCCTTCCCTCTTGTCTGCAGTGGACTGGAGGCTCAAAAGGCAAAGAGCATGGGTTGAGATAAGAACAATTTATGGGAAACATCAATGGCATAAGAAAAAGAATGTTAACAGCAGCAGTACTAACCACAGAGGATATAAGAGAGAGGAGAGGATATAAGAGAGATGAGAAACCCCACAGAAAACAGAGCTACTGAACAGCTCTCCTTTCTGTCCTTACTCAACAGGAATGGAACCCTTCCTCCCTAGAAGAGATTCCCCTTCTCCCTGCTGCCAGCAATGATATGAGGTACATAACCTCTGGGTTCTGGCTCTGCCCCTTCCTGGCTGGAACCAGGACAAAGACCAAAATTGCTGCCTTTCTGAATCACCCATTTGAGACTGATTCATCTGTCTTCTCAGATCATGTCTGTCAGCTTGAACATCATGAAAACTATTGGTGGAAGATGCCATCTCCAGTTTTTGCACAGCAATGTATTGGTTAGAGCATGCACCTATGCCTCTAGAAGATCTCGTCTGAGTTTGCATGCTGCTGTGGGGAGCTGAACCCATATCACCAGGACCATCTGTTAACCAATAGGTTGCTTGGTACTCAAACCAGGTCTTCTGAAGTTCATCTGTTTAAAAATTGTGCTGGTTATATAATTTTTTTTGCAATATTTATGGAGCATGGGTTGAAATTTCATTCTCTCTCAGTCTAGCTTACTAATCACCACCAGCCTATGACTAAATTCAGCATTTCATTCTGAAGAGGTGGTCCCGTTTGCTCAGCATGTCTTAACACATCAAGCTTACATCAAGATTATGGTCTTTATTAAGTATCTCAATATCTAGAAATCTGAACATAGAATACTTGAGGTGAAATTTATGTGATCAAAGGCAGCTAAATTACCTTTGCCAGAGATAAACAAACACTTTTAGTGGAAGATGCCTTCCTACGTTTAGGTGGCTCTCTGTATTTGGTCAGAATTTCACTCAAAAAGAACCCCCTCTCATTTCTTGAATTGTAGAGTGTTTCTAAGTATCAATTCAGCTGTAGGTCACCAGTTCACAGATGTCTGAAGTTTGATGAGGTAATTTCAGTCACTTTCTGTATCAATTTTATTTTTTTCTGGAACAAATCCACCAATATGGAAATCATTTTCTTGAATAATTTGAGCAGCTATAAACAATGGTCAAGGAATTGGGTTTGGAAGCAGATTTTTCCATTATCAAGTGGATATAGTTTCTTCATATATTTTGTCTTACACAAGAAAGGACAGCTGTTGCTCCTTTCCTTATCGAGATTAATGTATTAGTTCCTGAAAGGCAAATTCGCTTTCTCAATTAGGTTTATGTGCCTCACTTTCAGTACTGCAGGTGTGGTGGTGGCAGGGTTGGTCTATGTGAATAGAGGCCAGAACCTGCCCTGTGTCAGATAACAATTAGTTTCAGATATCTCGAATAAACTCACTGAAGAGCATAGCTGGTCCCCTCAGCCAAGATGGTGGCACCTCAGAGAAACTGTATTAACAAAAACCAAAGTGCTGCACAGCAGTGTGAAGAATGAAGAAAAACGCATGAGAAGCATCTTTGCTGACACCAAGGTGAAAGAAGAAGGAAGAGGTGCTCCAGGCACCAGAGCAGAAATTCCTCTGTAATCATAGTGGATCAGGTTGTCCCCCTGGAGCCCATGGAGGACTGCAGCGGAATATCCACACTGCTGCCTATGGAGAACTCCATGCCAGAACATGTGGATATCCTGTGGAGAAGACCCCCACTGGACCAAATTTTCTGGAAGGAAGTGCAACCCTAGGGGGGCCCACACTAGATCAGTCTGTTCCTGGTGGACCATACCCCATGGCAGAGAACCCACACTAGAGCAATTCTTGAAGAGATGCAGTCTATGGACAAATTCTTGAAGGGCTGTGTACCATGGGAGAGCCCCCACACTGGAGAAGAAGAAGAGTGTGTGCAGGAAAGAGAGGCAGAGATGAAGCATCCTGAGCAACTCCTGCTCCTCATTCTCCTGCTTAGATTAGGAAAAATAAAATAGAGCAATTGAGAATGAAGTAGTGAGATTGAGCTTGGGAAGAAGGCAGTGGGGAGGAATTTTTTTTAGTTTTTGTATTAGCTTCTCACTCAGTTTTTAACTGGCAGTAAATTTTATTCCTCGTATTTGATCTGTTTTGTCTATTGTAGTAGTGGGTGGGTGATCTTTCTATCTCAACCCACAAACATTTTCATCTTATTTTGTTCTCATCCTGTTTAACAGGTAAACTTATCATACCCTCAAAAAATGCCAGGAGAGGTAACATTTTTCTTTATTCTCTCCACAAGAGTAATGAAATGCTTTTGTTTCAAAGACTAAATTCAGAGAGATGCATGGATATTTTGTTTTTGTCTGTTTTATCTGTTGAGTACCACTTGAAATTTCTTTTTTGTTAGGACAGGCTTCTCTTTGCTGTTGTAGACTTCCAGCTGTTAAGAAGGGAGGCAGATTGGCCACAAGCCACTGTTTAAGAGCAAAGTAGAAAGATATAGACTCAAATCATCACAGTATTTAGGGTGGAGATGTGCCTCTCTTTTTTTTTTCAGAGGAGCATTAATTCCACTAACTGCAATACCATGTCGATACCTTACAGGCATGATTGGATTCTGTGATTGTAAGCAATCCTCTAAATGTGCATTGGCAGCATTGATGGATATTTATAAGAAAAGACAGATAAAAATAATAGTAAGGTAGGCTCTAGAATCTGATATTATGCTTTTCCTCTGAATGTGTGTTCAGTGCTGCTTTGCGCCCTACATTTTGATTTCTGAACTAAAAAAAAGTAAAAAAGAAATTGTAACTGAATGTGGTTTCCTGTCTTTACTTTTCTTCTATGCTTAGATGAGAGACGAGATAAGAGGAAAATCCTACCTAAACATGTTTTCCCCTTCACAGAGCAGAACTCCTAAGGGATTGGTAAATTAGCTATATAAATACAATGGATAGGGCCACACGCTTAAGTATGAATCTTAATGACTTCAGACAATTGTGAAGGAGGCCTGGCTCATGTCAAAACACTTACACCAGGATCCTCAGCTGGTGGAAATCAACAGTGTTGTGTTGCATGCAGTGAAGCAATGCCAACGTTCACCTGCTGAAACTCAAGTTCTTTATATTTACCTAAAGATTTTCTTTAATACGGTTCCTTTGTCATGCTGACTGGCAAGCGTACTCATGCCTAATGTGGGCACTGCTGCGTAAAGGATGTGTCATGCCATTCAATGAAATGTTTAAATGAACCACCTGCAGCCCACTGCTAGTTAGCAAGGCGGGTGGAAGTGCAGAATTCCACAAGGAAGTTTGCCCAGCTTTTCCATCACCCAGCCAAACAGGTTCCACTAGGTAGGTTTCTGTGTTACTGTTGCTGAGCTACAGCTTACACACCTAGCATGCAATCACTGCTTCCAATGCTTCAAAATTTCAAACTACTTTGAGGCTACTTGGAGCAGATGAGGAGTAAAATATAAAACCAATTTCTATTCAGTTTATGAAACTATGAGTTATATTTGACATTGTAGAACAAAATATTTTCCTATATCTATGGACTAACTCATATGAGTAGTTTTTGTTCTGTTTCAAAGTAATTTAGCTCTGGGGAAAGAACAGAAGCAATGATCATCTATCCAGGATAAGAATTAATAGAGCCAGTATTGATTGGCCACAGTTCTTTACATAGAGCTCTGGTCAGAGTTAAATGTAACATTTCTTCATATCTGCCTTTGATTTTTCTCTTGATGTGTCAGTTGCAAGATTCTAGTTATCCAATTCTATCCATCACTAAATGGGAAAAGAAAAAAAAGGATGAGAAAAAAAATAAAAGGACCACCCCAAAATCAGCTAGATAAATAAAACTAAGGGACAAAAGGAAAACATCTGTTCATATGCAAAAGTCAACAGGGGAATGTCTGGTACTCTCCACTCATAAAGATTCACATAATAATTCCATGTATGTGTACACTCTACTAAGAAGAAAAATGCTAAAGCACAAATTCCAAATGCATCCATGTATCATTATTGTCACAGGAAATGCTTCATAATCACATCAATGTTACTGAGCAAGGATTTTTTTTCTTACTTCATTTTATTTTATTTTATGAATAAGAGGAAGTAGTTTTTACAAGGTGCTCCTCTTGTCCTGGAAATTTTATTGCATGTGCAGCATTGGAATTAATAGCCACTTAAAAATGTATTCCCATTTCCCAGAAGTCAAATTGAGTTTTGATGGTGTTTCACTAGAGGCAGAACCAGCTCCTGAATAAACCATAAGGGAAAAAGAATAAAATAAGTGGGATGCATAGGGTTACACTGTCACTCTGACTAGCCAAATATTTTGTTTTAAATCAGGGGAAATAAAAAGGGCTCATGGAAGGCAAAAAACCTGGGATGTTTTATTGTGAAATTATTCAAAAATCTTCCACTATCAAGCAACTAGGAAAACAGAAATTCCTTATCTGAGCCAGAATTAAATTCATGGGCATATTTAAAAGTGCAAACAAAGACAGACAAGACTACACTGTTATTCATTTTAATTTCAACGTAAGGCTAAAGCAACTGAAAAAGTGGCCTCATTTCAAATTCTCTTGAAGTTCCCTAGAAGAAGCACTGCTTTTCAAAATGGTTTTATCTGGAGTTATCAGCAGACCAAGACAAGGACAGAAGGGTGGTTGTCTTGCCTATATAAGACATCACTGGTAACATTTGTTTAGAGGAAAACTACGCAGCAGATTTATTGTTTTGTTAGCACTATATTCAATTGTATGGGAAGATAAGGGAAAATAGGCTGAACTCATCTCAAGCTGAATAATTTAGGTATAAAATATAGGTGTAGAGAATAAAAAAAAAAGTTCTTCACCCTTTTACTTTGCTAGGAATCAAGATTAGTTCTTGAGACTGGTTCTCACGAAAAAATTTAAGGGGCTGTCACACCAGTTTCAAGGGAGTAACACAACAGCTGTGGCTCAGCACTGTATGTTGTGCAGAGAAATGGGCCAACTGAATCTCATCCTGAGCCTAGACATACATTGCCAATGAAAATGCTGCCTGCTGGAGAGCTCAGGGAATCACACTGCTGCTAAAGATGTAAGTTTTTGAGCCAGAATTCACTAGCAGTTGAACAAAAACCCATGTGTATTCTTGAGAATCTCACTTTGGACATCCAATGTGAACAATGCCATCAGCCAGTGTTGATTTATCAATCAATATAAGTTCATGAACCACCTCACATATGTAACTGGCTACAGTAAGTCAGCAGCACCATAAAGATAAATACACTAACTACTACTACAAGTTCAGTTAACAGGAGATTTCAAAGTAACTTAATAAAATACAAAAGATCTCTTCCATTACTTTTGAAAAAAAAAAGAGTGCTATGGCATCCAGAGTCCTGGTACAGAAATGTAATATTTTATATGAAATGCTGGCAAATTTATGGTAATACGTCTTGAAAAAATAGAACAATATATTCGATTTACCTTCTTTTACCCAGGGTTGTACTACGTGAATGACATTAATAATTTTGAGTTAGAAACTAAGGCAGAGTGATCAAAACATCAAGGTGTGTTAAAACTAATTGATTCCATTCAATATGAGATATTCAACTGAGACCCGAATTCAGTGTCTGAACTTCCTCTAAAACAAAGAGTGTCAGACAATCACATATTTCTACATGGGAATATAAGTAATATTAATATTAATATATTTGAGGCTTCCTGACTTCTTACAGACATTTGTGTTGGTCAGATTGGTAAGAACTGAGTGTTGGCTTAAAGATCTAAGTAGTTTCTTCATGTTAGACTTGGTGCTGGAAGAGGTAGATAGGTGCTCTAAAGGGTCTAAGGACTGGGTATTATTTAAAACTCTATGTGAAATGCAGTTACCATGCTCAAACACGCAAGAAAACTGCACACTGCTGGCAAGGTCAAGGGAGAAGATGCTGATATGGAAATTGCTCTTTTAGAAATTCTCTGTTATCAAAACCAAACAATTCTAGACAGAAAAAAAATCTTTTCTTCTCCTCTGCCTCTTCTGAGAAAGGAAGTGATTTTAATATCTTTAGCTCTATTATAGCTTGTTTTTGATTGAAAATTTTCTTAGCTGAATTCCAAGTGTCTTGTGAAATGCACCCAGGACTACTAATAACAGTCACCAAGGATACACAGAGATTTAATGCAGTGTTTGCAGAGCTGGAAGTAATGGCTGTCAGACTGAGCTAGTGGAGTTACAGTACTTCATTAGCTCCCTTGGAAGAGCAGCAATTTTGGAGTACAAGGTTTCTACACTGTGAACACTTCCCAAATATTTCTACCCCACCACCTTTTTAAATTTATTAAGTGAGAATTCTTAAAGAGACAAAGGTGAAATAGACGATATTTACAATTAAATATATATTTATTATTCGTTAGAAGAAGACATGCATATAAAAACCAGGATTGTTAAGGTTGGAAAAGACCTTTCAGATCATTGAGTCCAGCCATCACCTAGCACTGCCCGGTCCACTACTAAAACATGACCCTAAACACCACATCTGCATGTTTTCTTATTTGCTAATCCTTTTGAAAGATTGTATCTGTATATATGGAAGAATGTGATTGTTTCTGTATTTTATCAGTGCTAAGCACTTATAGCACTAAGGAAGATTGGTTGAATTCTTTGCATGGCAGTAATAGAAAAAATGAATAAATGGAAAGGACTGCAATTTTGCAGTGCTGTGGCTTTCTTTCACACATTTCTTTCACCTTGCAAGATCAGTTTTTGAGACATTTGTCAGTTTGTGCTTTATAATTCATTTGGTGAAACCTGTTTAGAGTAATTTCTTGGAATAAACTAGTGCAGCACTGTGTTACTCAGATGTTCATGATAAGAGAACTGTTATTGACCACCTGGAACTTTAGGGGTAGTAAGTAGAAAAACATATAACAGGTTGTTTTACATGTTTTTTATTTTTATTTTTAGTATATTACTTTTCAAAGGAGACAGAAAAGCACAGAAGCAAATTAAAGATGCCAGCCCTGATAATCACAAGGATGGGAATGTCTCTTTTTACCTCTCATGCTAGCAGCAGAAAAGTTTGTTTTTTTGTGTCTGATGCAGTGAAGGATCAGGACCGGGGACTCATGACAAGCATGATTTTAACTGCTCCATCTTGTCTGTGAGCCATCATTCAGGGTACAAGCAGAAGTGATCTTAACACAGAATCATAGAGTGATAGATGGTTTGGGTTGGAAGGGATCATTAATGATCATTTAGTTTCAGATCCTGCAGGGACATCTTCCACTAGACCAGGCTGGTCTAAACCTACTCTCTTTCAACTTGGATCTATTCCTCCTTGTCCTGTCATAACCTGCACTTATAAGTCTCTATCACTCTTTAGACTCCCTTCAGTTACTGGAAGGCTGCAATTAAGTCACACAAAAGCCTTCTCTTCTCCAGGCTGAATAATCTCAGTTGTCTGAGCCTTTCCTCATAGGAGAAGTGCTCCATCCCTGTGGCCTCCCTCTAGACTCCAACAGGGATTTTTTTGTGCTAAGGACCCCGGAGCTGATGCAGCCCTGCAGATGAGGTGTCACCAGAGAGGAGCAGAGGAGCAGAATCCTCTCCCTGGCCCTGCTGCCCACGCTGCTCTGGATGCAGCCCAGGACACGTTTGTCTCTCTGAGCTGAGTGCCCATGGCTGGGTCATGTCCAGCCCCTCATCCAGCAGCACCCCCAAGTCCTCCTCAGCAGGGCTGCTGTCCATCTGTTCATCCCCAGCCTCTGTCAATACTGGGGCTTGCCCCAACCCAGGTTCAGCATCTTGCACTTGGCCCTGTTGAATCTCACAACATTCCCATGCACCCACATCTTGAGTTTGTCCAGGCCCCTCTGGATGGCATCCTGCCCTTCAGGTGTGTAAACAGCACCACAGTGGTTGGTATCATCTGCAAATTTTCTGAGGGTGTACATCAGGGATAGCTGGGAAATCAGAGTTTAATAGGATCAAACTGGAGAATAAGATGCAGAAAAAAAAAAAATGGAATTTCAGGGTTTCAATACAGGGTTTCCTGAATAAGAAAGATTTATGGGGAACAGTTTGCTTGCCTTCCTCACTGGTTCCAATCTAAGTAACCCCATAAAAGGTTACAGTGATGGATGGTATATTTTCTGTAGTGAAAGAGAAGACAGGAATAATGAATTGGTTAGATATATGAAGCTTTTTAAATATAATTTCACTTACTTCCACTGATTAGTGTTGGGCAAAACTCAAAATGCTAGGTACTTGCATTGAGGTCATTCACCCTTTCCCTAAACCCTGACTAACTTCTTCTCACCCAATCTCAAGTTCTTTTCTGCTTTTCAGTGCTTGATCTCTCCAAAAGACACTAAAACCAGGTGCACTTCTGCATTTGCTTTCACAGTGATGCAGCGCAGAGTGTGTGAGGCTGATTTCAAAGAAAGGATTTGTGTTTATGTGATTTCAGGATAACAAGTCTTGGGCTTACGCACAAATATTCTCAGTTCTTCCTATCACTGTCTGCCAGCATCACTGTAATTTATTTACTGTATGGTAAACCTGGAAATCACAGAGATTAAAAACTATTACTTTCGAGTCTTGATATCCCACTCATTTCCTGTCAGCCTGCTGATATAACTGATCCAGAAGGTGCTTTTCATTAAGAACTACAGTAAGAAAATCTCTTAACACTGGATTTGAATTTTCATAGTAAACATTAGATTGGGTAACCTCCATTACATGCCACCCATCAAGGAAAGTACAGTGTGGTGGTGTTTTAGCAGATGTCTAGTGACAAATATCACTCATTTCTGTGGCAATCTTCTTGTGTTAGCCTTCTTGAGACCACAGAAGAGATTAGGATTTAGAACAAAACACTTTTTCAATCTACTTTGTAGACAGACTTCCACAAAGGTCCTTACAGACATTCTTTTATTCAGCTGTCTGTTGCTTTTAAGTGATTTTAGTAAGTAATGATGTGGATTTGTCTCTCCCCTCCTCTTCTTACAGTGACTTTAAGCAAAGGTCAAAAAGCCTTGATTTGAACAAACAGATCAGGTTTTAAATGCACAGCAAGAACAGACATTTTAATTGTGATCTTGAAGAAGTTATTTGTACAAAGATTATAAAGATTGCTAAAGAAACCTCTACCAATGGCTTCTAGATTTCAATCTAGGTCCCCATTTCTGTTGAAGTTAATTGAAAAGGGATTTCAGGACTTTACTCCTATCTTTTCATTAGGCGATACTAAATTTGGCATTCCTAGCTTGAGGGCCTTTCTCCATTATTTATAGATCTGGTAGTCTTGCAGAGACTGGATGGATGGACTTCCATAAGCATAACTCTTTCCTTCCCAGAATTAGAAAGCCTAAATGGTCCTGTTTTACAGTTGACACATTAAGACAGCCTGGTTTTAAGTGACTGGTAAAAAGCATTTTATAGTATGAAATTGAAGAAAATTGGATCCTTCTTATTTTCGTGCATTTTTGGCTCTTTTCTTAACCAGTGCAAATTGGCATGATTCTTTAATTTTAGTGCATTTTTTCATATCTTTTTGAGCTCATCAACTATCATTTCTGAAGTATTGGTATGACGAAAAGAAATTTCTTGATTAAAAATATATTTCTTATAGCACAGGACACACCTGATTGTGCATTGTCTCTCTCATTTAACAGAGTAAAGCTTACAATGCTTTGCAATGCGTTATGAATAATTAAATTTTTTCTAGTGGCTTTATTTTTTATGGAAGAAAAACCTAAATACCGACGGCATTCATATAACATCGCAAAATTTCTTTTTTTTTTTTTTCTTTCGTCCCAGTAATCCTCTTTAGGGGCTTAAAGAAAAAAGATAATATCAAGGTCTTTGGTGTCTCTAGGACATTGATTGCCAAACCAAACCTTTCTTCCAAATATCAGTAAACTAGGAGCAGCAGACTGCTGTGAGCTATTTTTTAGCCAAAAGGATTAGATTTGTCTCTTAGATGGGTCTGACATCTAATATAGATTTCCAATGGGTTGAGTTTCGCCAGTCATAGTCGTGACTTTGTGAGAAGACTTGCAGCTTTCTGAGGGTGGAGTATGTCCCCTGCTGGGAATATGAAGCATGCACCTCAAGCCCTGGCACAGCAAATATTCCCTATCACTTGATTTTATGAAACCTTGAGCTGAGCTGTGGGCATGTATCCATGTCGTCATATCTTCTGGGGCAGTTTCTGTTCCTGCTACAGTGGCTTTTGGTCTCAAGTTAGAAGTCAGCTATGGTTATTTAGGGCTTGTAAAGAAGTAGGAGGCAAAAAGGGAAAAGAAAAAAAGCATTGCATCCTAAGTAGTTAAGTGATTTTAGCCTGTGTTCTTGGGACATACTAGGAAGACGTACTGTCTCAGGCACCTGCACCATGGTTTGTATGGAGAAGCACAGAAGGACTCTAAAATAATTAAGCAAAAGTAGCAAGCTGCACTTGCTAATGAAAGTTTTATTTATTTTCATAAGAGTACCAGCATTATTTATGTAAACAATACAAACTGCATCTGGTAGTTAGCTTTGTGTGAGATTTTCCATATCACTGAGGTTCAGGGAATATTACTTAAGGAGAATAGCAATTTTAAGGTTATCGTGTGAGTGACAAAGACATTAATCTGACAAGATATGCTCAAGAGACCCACGATGCAATTGTAGAATTCTTTTTGGCTTTCTCACCCATAATTTCATGGAGCTCAGTGTAATTAACACACTTCATGGGATTTAAGTAACATTTGTTTCTTCTTCATCAGAATGCAAATTTGAGAATGATATGGATCTATACAAGAGACAGAAACAACTGTTCCCTAGGTAATAACTTGTGCACTGTTTCCTACTGAAGGAAAAAAAAAAAAAAGAAGAAAAAACAACAGGAAAAAATAAAAAGAGGTGAAAGATGAACATTACTCAAGATTTATTAGCAAGTTAACATGTTTTATAGCTGCTATAAATGAAGGAACCACATATGTCATAAAATTAATGAAAATTAAATTATTTATTGTCAGCTTGCAAATTTTAAACCTCGTTTTCTTAAAAGATATATGAAATAATGAAATCTGCAGACTGTGTGTCTGTGTGTGTGTCAAAATGGGTGTGCAGTCAGCTAAAAAAAAAATCAGTAGTCAGAAGCCTTTGTTAATCCTTAACCAGGAGGAAAGCATTATAACAAAAGAAAGGGAGTAATTATAGGTGTGCATGTGTGTGCATATGTTTAGAGAACAGAAATACATCCAAGCATTCAAATCAATGATCTTTTTTCTTCAGTAATAATTCAGTATACAATCAAAGAACAGATTAGAAGACTGGTTACTTCCCTGTCCTACATTCTGCCTCAGCAGACAAAAGAATAACCTAAGTCTATAACATGTAAAGGCAGATTGGATGGTCTTGATCACCCACGTTTTTGATCAGAAAATTGAGATAAAAAAGAATCATGCTACATGCAGTGTTTTTAGTAAAGGAAGTGCAAATTATGTAAATAGTTAATTAGCCACTGCTACATTTCTCTAGAAATAATCATCTGAGAAAAGAAAGAATATCTAGATTTTAGACTTCTTTTGTGTAACCATATTTATATAGAAAATGAATAAATGCACAAATGCATAATCCTTGAAGAATGTATAAGTTGAATAAATGAAGTGGGGCATACAGTACACATTAGTTTATTAATGCTTCAGATTTTTCTTGATGTCCTTCAGGCACATTATCAACTGACTTAAGGATGATCAGATTTAACCTCATCTGCTCTTATTTTTTCTCCTACAGATGAAATAATAAATAAATAAACAAAAGCCTGTACAGTGACATTTTTCTTATTGCATTTGGCATTGGCAGGACACTAATCTAAGAAGACTCTTAAGCTGTCAACATCACAAAATGGGAGATACAACTAATTTATCCCATATATCTCATATTTTTATCCAGCAACACCTGAAATATTTCTGTTTTTTTAAGAATGAATTTAAGGTCTTACTACTCCTTTATGTTTGTAGCTCAAAACAAATTAGAGAAAAACTGAATTACTAAGCTGGTTAAAACTGCATGTGAAATCAAATCAGTCCTGTTATCATACAAGTTTAAAAAATAACAAAAGAAAAATAAAATGTTGTAGATCTCAAATTGCCACTTGTGCTTCTGATTTTTAAGCTCTACCAAATATATATGCCTATATAAAACTTGATATTTCTCCCGGAAAGAATAAGAAATGTACTTTAAATGTTTTAAGAAAGATTTCTTGTTCATAGGCAGATGGAGGCACTCAGATGAGCAGTGAAGCGTCACCACTGACGTGAGCACAGAAATAAACAGGAAAGACAGACTAAAAGAGACTGAAGATATGGGTATGTCCCAATGGGAGAGCTATGACACATGTACTGTAAACAAAAAACTCTGTTCTTGGTCCAGCCTGATTTTCATACAATCAGCTTAAAGGGAACACCTTCTAGTGCCTCTTTACTGATGCTCTATTTATGATCAGGAAGATTTTTTTTTTTCTCAGAACCTTTTCCTGAGCCCTATGAGTCTGTCTATAATCTTCTCCCTGCTCTGCCCTGAATCCTATCTACAAGTGAAATTATAGTAATTAATTCATCACACGTGCAGTTCAGCTTGTTGGCTACAGCTAGACTCATGCAGCATGTTCCTAGGGCAATTCTAAATGCCTCATCTCAGTAGATTTTCGAGCCAAATGTTCTTTTCTGCATCTATTTTGTGTATTGGTGGTCTGTTATACTGTGTGAAATCACCTATTGCTAGGCATTCAGCGTAGGTAATTCTGAAAAATCTAATTTAATTGAAACACTTATAAGATGATATCTAGGATTTAAAGCCTAGTCCTATCTGTATAACCTTCTGAAACCTACTCCTGAAGCTCCAAGTGGCTCAATTTTCATCTGCAAATTTATATGGCTTTCTGACACCTGCTGCTCAATAACTGGTGCCATAAGCAATTCATTCTTAATTTAGGTAACTAAACCAGTGATTTCTAGATCCTTAATTTAATGTTCTGTTTTTTTCAAAACAACACTGTGTTCTTTTCTGAAGAACCTAAGAAATAGAAATAATGTTAATATGAAAAAAAACTGTTGTCCATCCCTTCTGGTATTCTGGTAGTTGAACTGAAATCTTAATGAAATATACAATACAAGTATTTTCCTATACAATGTACAGTCAAGTATTGCACATACAAAATGCCTTAAATTGTTTTCTTTAGAAAAGATCTGTTCTTAAAAGTCCAGTTTGTCACTTCTTCTTTCAAATAGAACATATATTTTTCTGAGATTCTTAATCTGCAGCAAATGTATTTCCTTGGTAGGCAACTAGTTTTATTCGTCTTAAAACACGTGTACTTTAAATATCTGTATCTGTTTGCCCTCAAATTAAAATTACTAATTAAAAAAGTTACAAATGAGAAGCTTTATCAAAACAAGGCTCAGATCCCCTAGAAATATGAACACATGTGATTTTGTTTATCTGTACTAGAAAAAGTTAAGGCAAGGCACATAGCCTTACTCTATGCTTCAAGTTAATATCAGTGGTTGTTGTAGAAATGGAGAACAAAATTCCAGTACAAGCAGCCCCTAGTCCTGGGTAAACAGCTGTTCTGTAAGCTCTAACACAATTTTTTTGAGGCCCAAATACAATGCCAGGCATGAACTTTCTGATTTCAATTCCTTGTTTGGGTTCATGACCAGAAGTGATGTCTAAGCTATCAAGGACTTGAATTACACAGAATTCCAAGATCAATATTAGCAGCTCCAACTGTGGCCAGAAATTAATAGAATTTTTTTTTTTTTAAACTTTTCTGGTCCTCACAAGACAGAGTGGTGTTAAGTCATGTATCTGCTGAACCCTCTGAAGTCTGTCTTCATGTCAGTCCTAAAAATTCATTAGTGGGAATGCTGTATGTTGTGCACTTTGCACAGTAGTATTTTTAAGTGTGTTCCGGCCTCCTACAACAATGTTACAGCAACTGGTAACTGAGTTAAGAGCCTATTTACATGTCATCTTATTTGAGTGTCATCTTGGATGTCGTCTTGCTGGAGTCATGCAAAGTAATTGACAGTGTCCTGCACAACATGCTTGGCTTTAAATCGGAGAGAAGTGGATTGGATGGGTGGGCCATTCAGTGGGTAAGAGATTGGTTGCATAGCTTCCCTCAGTTGCAGTCAACGGCTCGATGTACAAGTGGACACCAGCAATGTGTAGCATTCAGCAGGGATCAGTATTAGGACTGGAGCTGTTTAACATCTTTGTCAGTGACGTGGACAGTGGAATCGAATGAACCCTTAACAAGTTTGCATATTAAAGTGTGAGGTGCAGCTGACACCCCGGAAAGAAGGAATGATATCCAGGCAGCCTTGGCAAGCTTGATAGGTGGGCTTGTGTGTAGCTTATGAAGCTCAGCAAGGCCACCCGTAAGGTCCTGAACCTGCATAAGGGAAATCCTAACCAGAATTAGAGGCTGGACAGAGAATGGATTAAGAGAGGTGCCTTGAAACGAAGAGTCTTGGGAGTCTTGGAGGAGAGGGTGATGTGCACTTGCAGCCCAGGAAGGTGTCCTGGGCTGCATCAAAAGCAGCATGACCGGGAGGTCAAGAGAGGTCATTCTTATCTTCTACCTTTCTTTTGTGAGACCCACACCTGGAGTACTGCATCCAGTTCTGTCTGGGGCCTCCAAAATAAGGACATGGATCTGTTGGAACAAGTTCAGAAGAGGATGTGAAAATGATAAAAGGGTTGGAGCACTCCTCCTATGAAGATAGGCTGAGACTATTAAAACAAAGACAGGCTGAAATGAGAAGACTCTTGGGAGATCCATTCCACTACCTAAAAGGGCCAAAAAGAGACCTGGAGAGGGGATTTTTCTGTAGGATGTATAGTGATTGGATGAGAGAGAATTGCTTTAAGTGGAAAGATGGTAGATTTAGAAATTCTTTGCTATGCAGGAGGTGAAACAGTGACACAAGCTCTCCAGAGAAGCTGTGGATGCCCCATCCCTGAAATGTCCAAGGCCGGGTTGGATGTTCTAGCATTTTTTAACCTGATAAACATTTTAATATGCCTTGAGGTGTTTTGGAAGATTCTTCCTGGTATTTTCTGTGCTTGGTCTTTTAAATTTCATGCAAAGTCATCAGTTTAACTGATTTAAATGAAAATATGATGCTCAAATAAGTGTAAATAAATTGGAGATGACTAATGACAAATAACATGAAGTAAGAAAGGCAAATTGATTATATGGAGAAACAAGGATTTTCCCATTCAGAAAAAGCTAACATCCCATTAACAGAAGCTGCAGGTATTGCAGCAATAAAATATGAGTAACTCAGAACCTATTCACCATTTCAATGTTTAGATGAATGGAAGTCTTTTAATACCCATGAAATTCTCTCAGAAGAAAAATATACCAATCTAAAAAGAAATATTAACATTCTATCATAAACTGATATCCCATAGCCCACCTTTGTACCTTGCTTTTTGGGACATTTTTCTCTAGTAACCTGAGATTTTTGGTTCTGGTTTTGGGTTTGGGTTTGTGTTTATATGATATTGTCTTGAAAATTATCTGGATCACAAAGACATCAGGTTTTCCTCAATACTTTTGTTTTCATAAAGGAAATGAAACAAAACAAAGCAAGGATTCTTCATCTTATTCAAAACCATGAAAAATTTCATCCAATTGGATGCACTTATTTCTGCCTATTTGACATTTTTCTTTGTGTTAAGTTTTCATTTACTTCTAATTCTGCTTATGTTGCCTTACAGCAACTAAAGCTTTAAAACATGTTTCATCAGGCAAGAAAATGAAAGCAAGTAATTGTTTCTAAAATATTTTCTGTTTAATTCTAGTTAAAACCTGATTTTTTCCCTAGATCACTGGCCTAAGAAGTAGCTGTAATTGGGTTATTGCTAAGTAGTATTTGTAGGCATCAACAATAAGCTGTCTTATCCACAGTTATTCTCTACCTCCAGGGCAGAAGAGTGGTTTATCTGAGTTGTGTGTGGTTTCATAATGACTATTGAATAATTTCTTAGGTTCTTCATATGTGTTCAGATTGTGCTGTGAAACAAACAGGAAACCTTTATAAATATATATATATATATATGTATGTTTGTATTTACTCTTATGCTTGTATTTGTGATCAGAATTATATTGTTTGCATTTACATTAATATTAAAATTCATATTAATCACTAGATCTGTATTTTTATATATTTACATATGGTCTGAAGTCAAAACCAGAAGCTTTGCTGTAGAAAACATTATCCCTCAAGTAAGAAACTTTGATTGGGTCTGTAAGTGGTTTAAACCAAGATAACCCACCAAAGAATGATATTTCTTGAGTATGATACTGATTGACACTGCCTGAGCAGCTGGTTCCATGTGTTGAAAGAATGTTTTTAGCATTCTGGTGTCACAGGAACAGCAGGCTGAAGAAGACTGCCTTCTGATCAGAGATCCAAACTCATTCCTATCTCCCTTTCTGTAAAGCACACACTAGTGTTGGCTACTTAAGGTAATAATAAAATCTTTAAATTTTTTTATGAAAATCTTTTATGAAAAAAGAGCAAGCATAGAATAACATAGCTTTGTTTGGTTTAATTTTAATCTAAAATCATTAGATTTCTAATCTAATTTCATTAGAAATCTCATTTCTAATTTAAAGCTTGTATCTCATCAGTGTCTATCAGCTCTTGATAGGTTTCCACTTATTTATCGAACTTATTTTTGAACTCACTTAACTTTTGGTGCCCCAACTATCCTGTGACAGTGAGTTCTAAGATTTAGTCATATGTTAAACAAAAAAATATATTTCTTTGTAGTTTCAAGTCTATTAGCTTACAGTTTCACCTAATGGTTCTCATAATTATTTTATGTTATGTAAAAGAGTGCCTTGTTCTGTTTTTCTTGTCAAATAACTCTTACAGGTTTGAATTTCATTGGTTTTGGGTGATTTGTCAGTGAAGAGTGAACTGACATTTTTGTAGGTGTATCCAAATTAGCTGCAAATATATTTTCTGGATTAACAATGCCTGGTTCAGAAACTTTCAGTTTGTAGACAGCAAGAATTTCTATTTATCTTTTTCCTATGTGCACAGCTTTTCATGTGTTGCCTCTTTCTTTTTATCAACCAGTTACTTATGCAGCATTTCATTGTTAAAATCAATCATTTTCGCCTGCCTTTTCCCTGTCCTTTATATATTTATTAATCCCCTGTTCCTTGAGGTATTTAGAAAGCCACAGATGGAGGTTCTTTTTTTTTTTATAATCCACTTTTATTTAAGTGTCTTTTATAGAGAACCTTGTCAAAAGTTTTTGAAAATCCAGGCACAGCGTGTCAACCAGGTAAAGATCAGCCTTGCCTGTGCATTTATCTATAGTAAAACCTTTAAAGATCCAGAATCTACTTTACAAAATTTATTCTTATTCCCACTCCCCATTTTATTGTATTTATCTATATGTCTATGAATCCTATTCTACCAATCTGCCTGCAAAGAATCAGGCACACAATTTCTTAATTTCCTGCATCTGTCCTACGTCTCTCCCCTGCCAAGTTCCTGTAAAGATCTTTTTAAAAAGACATAAAATTTCCTAACCTCTATTCTTCTCATACAGAAGCTGACTTAAGCAATTGTGTAAGATCTATGATCAAATTACAAGGTCATATATGAGTTATTTAGAAACCCCTGAGTGTATACCATCTTGTCTTGGCAATTTGTTACTATTCATTTATCTATTTGGTCTAAGATCACTTCTATTGACACTTTAATTTAAGATAGCTCCTCCAGCATATTTTTTGCAAAGAAAACAGACACTGTGGGAACCTTTTTAAACCATTCAGAAGTGAGTATCAATGTGAAGAACACATTTAATTTTTCTAACATGATGTTATCTTCTTTGCATTCTCCTATTACACCTCCATCACCTATCAGCTCTGCAGACTCTCTGGCAGACATTCTGCTTCTGATGGGTTGGAAAAAAAGGTTTATTATTTGTTTTTATGCCCTTAACAAGCTTGTTCTCTAAATCTTTTTTTGGTCTTAGCTTGATTCTACATTAAGGTTTTCAGAGCTCATGATACCCAGATGTTCCTCACCTGGCCATAAATTCTACTTTATGAAGACTAAGATTTTAATTTAAAGAGTTTCTTTATTTTGCTTCTTACTAATACCATAAGTTTGTTTATGACTGTAGACTTAAAAAAAAATCATAACATATTTAATACTTTGTCCTTTTAGCTCCTCCTTTTAAGTTTTGGGGTTTTTTCCTAGTATCACTAACTTTTACAGAGGTTCTCTTGTTTATACATTTGTACATGTAAATTTTTAGTTTATTTTTAATTCCTGTAAAGAAGAAGAATTTGAATGTACTTTAGTCAGTATAGCTATTCAGTAATAAAAATGTCAGTATGTTCTTATGATCTGTTTAGAATTATCTAGAGAAATAACTACTCCAAAAGGCAGTCATTATAGTATCTAAAGTTAGTTTTTTAGAACATGTCCCAAAATAGCTTTTTACCAATATTCATCAAAATAAATTAATTCACCATTGCCGGTATTTCTCCATTGTAATGTCTCTCATCTCTCTTGGCATATCCCAGTTAACACAATTATGCTATTCAGGTGATTAATAACACTTCCTACAATATTCTATTTAGGCATGGAGAACTCAAATCAGAGGGTATACTTCTTGTTGCTTCAGGTAATTTGTTTATCTTGTTTGACTTTATCCGCACCTGTATCACTGAACAACCTTGTGCCTCAAGTCAAGACACGTGGAGCAGGCTGAGGTCACACTGTTTGAAGTTAGTCCTCTTCACAGGAAATTGAGTATGTTTACAACTTGATCAAGGTCTCTCCTGAACCCCGTCTTCTAGTCTTAAAATGTAATTTCTGGTTTTGTGCATGATTTTTCAGCTCAAAGTACCTGGAGTACCTGATCTGGAGAGTGTGATAGCTTTGCTGTAATACATTAGAATAGGTGCTGGAAGAGAACAATGTGGGTGGACACTTCACTTGAAAAAAAAAGACAGCTGATAGTTGACACTGTACATGAAGAGCATAAAAACTCTTCCATGAAATAGAGAGCAAGGAGGTTCTCCAGGATAAATACACCTCTATGTCTCCATAACTTCAGGTATAGTAACACTCACCTGCCAGTGTCTAATTTGTAACCTGATACTGCATTATCTCACATAATATTTTCATGTCCATCATGGTGGGGTTTTCACCTCTTAATTTTAAACTTGATGGAAAAAAAATACATTTAACTAGGACTTGATTGGTCATTTTTAAGTTGTTCTGACTAAATACGATTTAATTTAATCGAGACTCTTCATGATTTCTTTCCTATATCTTCTCTCTGTATAGGTGTTCATGCAAGACAGATATATTGTACTGTAAAGACTAAATTTAAGTAAGTAATTTCAAACTTCTAAACTTTTTCCACATAGTTCTATCAGACAGTGTACAATTTCTCTCAAATGACCACAGCCTGAACCAGTGTTTATAGATGTTCCTGCAACAGGACTAAAAGTGCTCTTTGTGACTGGAAAAATGACAGTGTTTTGTTTTCAATGTAGTTTTCCACCTTAGTACGAGAATATATATTTTCAATACAAAGGTGATCTTTGATATAACTATGAATGGGGTTGTTTCAAAGGCAAACTTCAGCTGCCTGTTAACAACTGGACTTTCTTCCAGAGATGTGAATGTCTACTTCACTGACATGCAAATATAGTTAAAAAGGGTTCATTTAGCAGGTAAAGGTTGATTGTGACCTAGAAATGCTTAAAAGGTTTTGTGCCTTGTTACCTGAGAAATCAACTTTCTCCTACTTTTTTTTTTTTTAACCATTAGAAACATCTTATTTGGAAGAAGAGACCAATACCCATCCTGCTACAGCTTCCTTTCGGGTAGTTGTAGAGAGTGACAAGCTCTGAATCTGAGCCTCCTCCGGGCTAAATAACCCCAGCTCCTCAGTTGCTCCTCATAAGACTTGTCCGGGTAGGTTTATTTGTTTGTTTGTTTTGTTTGTTTGGTCGGGGGGTTGGGGTTTTGTTTGGGGGGGGGTGGGTTTTGGTGGGTTTTTTGGTTGTGGATTTTTTTTTTGTTGGTTTTTTTTCCAGTTGTTAGGTGGCATTGGATTAAGTTAGGGTAGCATAAAAGGAAAGTATATAAACTGGTAGGTCTTTTAAGTTTAAGAAAAAAATGCCCCTAAGTTGGGAGGCAGACTTCTCAAAGCAATTATTTGGGCAAAATGTTTTTGCTATACAGCCTCCAATGAGAGTAGCAAAGATCCAGCAGCTGTGCACGCATGCTTACATGTGTTTCCTTTGGCTCTATGAATTTCAGGGCATTTGTGCAATCAGCATGTACCCCTATGGTTTTCTTTAGTGGATAATTCTTTCTTTCTTTCTTTTTTTTTTTTTTTTTTTTTTTTTTTTTTTTTTTTTTTTTTTTTTTTTTTTTCAGACCTTTGTTCTATATCTGCAACCAATAGGGGTTATTATAATGGTATAATTATTTATAATAATTATATAATAATTATTTAATATAATAACAGATATACGTGAGAGATGAGTCTTTAGTAAAATAAACAGACAGACACACAGAAAAAGCACCCATTCTTATATTAGTTACATTGAAAAAAAGAAAATCACTTTTGCTTACATTAATGCAACTAATTGTGCATTGAGGTACACTAAAAAAACAATATTGGAACCTACAGAAAAATTGGCAGAAAAGCCCTGAACTACTTCACTCACATCTTACTTCTGCACATCTCCTCATTTACTGACTGGGTACCAAAGACATTTCACTCCTAAGATAGTGAAAGTGTTTCTACATGACTTATCATTAGAAGATTATACTGTCATCTTCCTCTTACTAAAACTGTATGATTGAGAACAGAGAGGAAGTTTTCTGTACTCTTTTATATAGCTGGTAAAAAGACTGTGCTGAAAGCCTATTGCTGTAGACCTAAATAACTCAAAATAAAATTAATGACTAAAGCAAATAAAACTGGGGAAGTAAACTGGAAGTGTAGACTTACTGAAATTCACATAGTAAATAGTAAAACAACATGTCACACAAAATTATATTAGGAGATGCCCTGCTAATAACTTTATAGATGGAGTATATTATAAGACAATGTTAAACCAGAAAAATACAGTTTTTCTCCAAAAGTCTACCTTTTCAGGGTTTTTTATGAACATGCTCAGGACCAATTCTTGATTATTGTCAGTTCTGGCTAATACATATTTAGAATTTTAGTATTGGTGTCTGACAGATTTTTCTTGTTTATTTATCTGCTACTTGTTGTACCACATCTCCTCAAATGGCCAGTATTCAATAAAATTTGATGGAGAGAAAGAATCATCAGAAGGAATATAGTGCAGCTTATAGGTTTATTTCAAAAATAGAGTTTGGAATATGTTGGTGTAAATATTTATCATCTGGGAGCCCCCAGGACAGCCTATATAAATAAATATAAAGTTTTTTTCTCTTTCATGTAACCAAAGAAGCCTATGGCTCACATAAAGATTATCCCAGCCATCCCAGACAAAAACAGTGAAAAGAAAGCAGTAGAAACAGCTGACATTAAGCATCCATTGCTAATCTAACAGCATTTTGTACTAATTAACCAGAAATTTATGTACTCCTGTGGTTAATGTACGCATGTGGTTATCTATTTATCTCTCTATTTGCACTTCTTTGAATTTCAATTTTTGGTTTTTTATTCTTTCCAGTTCCTTTTTCCTTATTTTTAACATACAATTTCTTTATCTCATTATTCTACCCTTACAGTTTTCTACTCTTTTTTTCTTCCTTTTTTTAATTAATTTTTTAATAGTAAGGCCTTTTTCTCTGTCATTTACAGTGCATTTCATCTTCTCCTATATAATTTTTCTATCTTTGAATAACATTATCACTTAATCACCTGTACCCAAATACATGCTCTCACATTCATTCTCTCCTTAACCATCTTTCCTCCTTAACAATCAACACTGGCCCATTATTTTTATATTTTCTTTATCAATCAATAATAGCCCCTGTCACCCTAATATCTCTTCTTATATTTATAGATTATCTTTGGATTCTCCTATAACCTTTTCCCTTTTCTCTTTTTTTTTTTTTTTCTTTAAGTGGAACAAAACCTGGATGCAGTACTCTGTCTAAAGCTTGATCAGCACCAAACAGTTAATTATAAAATCATCTTCTTGTTGTACATACAGTACTGCTTTGCAATATTCATGAGTTTGCAACATTGTCAGACAGTTCATTCACGTTTGATTAATCATGGTCTTGGCCTTCCTTTGTGCTGGTAATGTTGATCAAATACATAATTTTTCCTATGCTTTTTCATAATTATGTAAAACAAGTTTAAAATTTACAGAACTAGAGATTAAAATTGACCATCCCATTCCTAGCAGCATCACTTATATACTACAAACTCACCAGGTCAGAAAAACAAGTGCATCTGTAATGTGCATTATGCACCAGAGAGTCTCAGAAGGACAGGAATGATTGTGAAAGGAAGTTCACCTCAATCTGGCTGCATTCCAGGATATATTTCATTGTGATGCACATTGTTTCCCCCCCAAAAAATTTAAACAGATCTGTGAGTTTTGGATTCAACCCAAACTTTAAATGGAAGATTCTTGTGTGGGGAAATGAACCATTCTGACCGACCCAGTCACCATTCTGACTGATCCAGCCCAGGCAAAATCATCTTTCCTTCTTACAACATTGCTGACAATTCAGAGTGGGAAAAGCTTTTGCAAGGATTTGTTCTGTTTGGGTTTTTTTTTAAAGATTTGTGACAGCATTTATAAATATCCAAGGAAAGGTAACTTGGCTTTATTTTTTGATCTACTGGGTTTGGGAGGTTTTTTTGTGGTTGTTTATTATTATTATTATTATTATTATTATTATTATTATTATTGCTAGCATTATTTTTATTACCATGCTTTCTGTTTTGTTTTCCAAGTACACAGTAAAAATATTAAACAGAATTAGACTCATGACCCAAAGCAGACGTCTGTTGGTGACCCTTGATACTTCTCCCTAACTTAACTCTGAACCATTAATAATTGCTCTGTGGGTTGCTTTTCTCTCCTCCTTTTTCCTTCTTTTTTTTTCCCTCTTCAGCATTTTATTTATTTAGCAGTGATTGCATTTAATCAACATTTCTCTACTTTCCTTACGAGAATGTCATGTGGAACTGTATCAAATTCTTTATTAAAATCAAGACATTGTATATCCACAGCATTCCTTTTATCCACTAAGCTTGTTATCCTATGAGTGAAAGAAATGAGGTTAGTTCAGCATGATTTGTTTTTGATGAGTCCATGTTGCCTAATACTTACAAGTTATTTTCCTCCAGATGCTTACAAATTATCTACTTTATTAATTGTTCTAGCAATTTATCCGGTATTGAGAAATACCAACTTATCAGTTGGTAAGATTTTATCAAATAGCATGAAGAAAACTGCCCGTCTTGAACATATTGTAAATAGGGACTTATAGAAATTCATTGTTGGCTAATTCTTTATCTAGATTTAGAGGGTTTTCTCTATTTTCAAAGTTAGAGATGATTTTAAACTAAAAGGATATTTTTTACCAATATGTAATAATGCAATAAAATAACATCTGTCACAGAAAAGAACACTAAGTTAACTCTTGTTGTAATACCTTGACTGTATCCCACACCATCTGTGTGAGACTTGTCTGCATTTCAGCTACTATGTCATTGTCCTATCCTGTTGCTGAAGTTTTCTGTGACAACTGAGTTATGACCCACAGAAATTGTTATCAGACATCAGAGCATCCATCAGGGAAATCACTGATGTTGAAGGCCTGTAGTACATACCAACCTCAGACTGAGATGAATTGTGCCCTGGGATGCTCTGTGTCAATTATGATGGCACCCAGCCTAACCTAGTCAGATGTGGACATTTACTTCTGTTCTCCTTCTGGATTTCTAACCCCTCCACTGAAAAGTTGAGTGAACTTTCACATGGAGAGGTTTATCCTGTTCAACTCAGGCATCAGACAGAGTTAGCATTGAATCTGTGCTTTTCTCCTTCACTAATTCCAGAATATTGGGAACCCAGGTGTGCAATGCATGCACCCCTTGTTAGCAGTCAGATGGAATGCTGTGGTTTCCACTAGTAATCAAAAATTCATTATTAAAAGGAATTGGGATTATTTCCTTAATTCTACTGTTATCAACTGCTTGATGAGATCTCTAGGTCCTGATTTAAGTAACATTTAATTAGCACAGTTGCAGAGAGGTAAAACCTTTCTGAACGAAAGTAAATTAAATTGCATCTGTTCAAGCTCCCAGTGATTTTGTCTTTGTCTAGATTTTCCTAGTATAATTAGTCAAAGCTAGTTTTAACCATAAGAATAACAAGGAGTATTTTTGTGTTATTGGTAAAACAGAGTGAGTGATGTTTTCACTCCTAATATTTAACAAGATTTGACAAACAAAATCTTGCTCTGTCTTTATCCAAATACTCTCATGTGGAAACTACTGAATAACAGGTAAGTGTTAAAGAGAGAGATGTTCAATCTATTGGCCTACAAATGCATTAGGAAGAAATATGATAAGAAAAGTATGGCACTGTGCCTATTAAAAAAAAACAAGGCATTGATTTAGTGTAGTAAGAAGAGCTTCCACGTTTTGGAAGCATGGCCTGACAAGCTGAAGAAAAATCTAGGGCTTAAGGATGAAATAGTCTCAGAAAAGCATATTTGTTTCCATTTTTTCAGGCAAAACGAAGACAGACTTTTATTTTTGCTTCTCATTTTTTTTTCCTCCTGCCCTAGAACAAGCTGAGAAGAGCAATGTAAAGAAACACCTCCCCTAGATTTTAAGGCAAAGCTCAGCTAATATGACCAGGCTTTCATACTTCTCATATGGAGAGAGAAATATTCTTCACGTGGTGATGTCCTTGCTAAGGAATTCTACTTAAGGAATTCTCTAGTGCGTGTACAATACACAGTAATATTTGAAAATGTGTCTATAATACTTTGTTGGGCAAGTAAAAATGCATACCTTAAAAAAAATGTAATTGCGTCCTAGGAAATACAAAAGGCCACACTAATCTCCCCTTCCAAGTAATAAATTTTCTGACTAAATGGCCATCTTACTGATCTGATCACAAAGTCAAGCTGACAGAATCACAGAATCACAGAATAAGCTGATTGAAAGGGACCCACAAGGACTGTTGAGGCTGGCTCCTGGCCCTGCACAGCACCATCCCTGAGTCACACCCTGTGCCTGAGAGCATTGTCCAAATGCTACTTGAACTCTGCCAGGCTGGTGCTGTGATCACTTTCTTGGGGAGCCTGTTCCAGTGCCCAGCCACCTTCTGGGTGAAGAACATTTTCCTAATACCCAACCTAAACCTTCCCCGACTCAGCTTTAGGAAATTCCCTCAGGTCCCGTCACTGTCCCCACAGAGAAGAGATCAGTGCCAGCCCTTTCCCCTCACAAGAAATTTGTGGACTTTAGTGGGCTCTCCCCTCAGTCTCCTCTTCTCCAGGCTGCACAGATCAAGTGATTTCAGTCTTTCTTCATCCAGTTTCCCCTCAAAGCCCTTCACCATCTTCATTACACTACTTTGGACACTCTCTAATAGCTTAGTATCTTTTTTTTTATATTGTGGTCCCCAAATGAGCCCCCAGCACTCAACATGAGGCTGCCCCAGCTCAGAGCAGAGCAGGACAATCCCCCCTGCCTTGCCCTGCTGGTGATGCTGTGCCTGATGGCCCCAGGACAGCTCCTGCTGACTCTGTTCAACTTGCCATTGACCACGATGCCAAAGTCTCTTTCTCCAGCACTTCTCTACATTCCCCAGTCTGTCTGTACATCCAGGATTGCCCCCTCAATAAGTCCTGGAGTGCAGAATCCAGCACTTTCCTTGTTGAGCTTCATATGGTTGGTGATCACCCAGCCCTCTCATTTGTGGAAGTCTGTGCAGTGACTTCCTGCCTTCAAAGGACTCAGAAGTTCCCCCAGTTTTGTATCATCTGTGAACTTGCTTAGTATTCCTTCCAGTCTTGACTCCAGGTCCTTTATGAAGATGTTGAAGACCACAGGGCCTAAGATGAGGCCCTGCAAAATCCCTTAGCCCAGAGGATTAAACAGCAAACTAAAAACAAAGGGAAAAAAAAAAAAAAAAAAAAGAGGTTTCTGTGCTTTCTCAGGCATATTAAAAAGCATAGTATCCTTTTACTTTCAAGTGACAGCTTCCTGTGGCAACCTCCGGGCTATGTAGTTCTATTCAATGCTATAATTTTAGTTTTTAATTGCTGTAAGAATTTTGGGGATCTTTGAATCTATTCTGTATGTGTATACACACACAAACATATATACATAATACACACATAGATATAGAGATATATGTACTTATATATGTACCCATGGTTACACATGCAAAATGTAAGTATTTCCATTACTTATCTAGACTTATAGAAAAAAAAACCCTGTGAACTGTCTTTTTGCCATTGGTATGAAAGAGATTTAGGAAGGAGTCCTGTGTTCTTCTGTTAGCAGCCCGTTTCAGCCTGCTCTAAATTTACAGCTTACTCAGAATGTGTTCCATGGCCATCTCATTTAACTCCAGAGCAACTATGTCTGTGGTTTTGTTGAGAAATGATTTGTGGATTTCTTTTTTACTTGTAATCTTTGGTACTTAAGGATCATTTAGGATTGTTAGACCCATCAGTGTGAAAAGATAGAAAAATACAAGAGGGGAAAACAAGGCTTTGAATGCCAGCCTAGCACAAAAATCTTACCTCAATAATTTTCATGCTAAGAGGTGAAAGTAAGCTCTTCCCAGGCTTGTCTTCCACCTTGTTTTACCTTCTCCTTTTGATTTGCTCCTGAGGCTAAAAGAGAGGGAGGAAAAGGTCATGCCAGCTCTGTGTATATTCCAAACCTATCTGCTTTTGACATGCATCAAAGACCAGACAAGGATCCAGACACAAAGGCATCATAAAGTTGCCTTCACTTTACATCAGTTCCTTTGCCAACACAAGCTCCCTGCAAGACATGAGTTTAGCTTGAGGAATAGCCTTTTCTCTTTTATTTTTTAGCCTGGTATCCAACTTCTATTTGTTAACTTCCTCTCCTTCCACTGATAAGTATTGATACTGTCATTTGCTTATAAAGACAAAAAAGACTTGAAATCTGTTCTTTAAGGGCCCTGATTCTTCTCTCTAATACAACACAGCTGGTAGCTTCCATTGCCGCAGAGTATGAAATTCTACCAAGTGAAAATTAAGGTACTGGCAAAGAATGTGACAATTAGCATTGCAGTTCTCCAAGGATGGAATGACTAAAAATTTGGCAAGAGTGCTTCCTCAAAGAGAGGAAAAAAAAAAAAGAAAAAAAAAAAAAAAGAGAAATTGTTATAGCAAGAAACATGTTAAGAAAGAAGAAATAAATGTGAAAAATTGAAAAATAATATTAATCTAATATACAGGAACTAAGAATGATTTAAATTTTATCTAGACTAAACAACCTTTCACTCCTTATTAGCTGCTTGGGATCTACCACAAGACTTGTGATCTCTTTTTCTGTCTGATGAGTAGTCTCATATCCTCAGCCAATTTACAACTTCTTCTCATGTTGATAGATGTCTAGATACTTAAAGTCAGCAACGCATAAAATTTGCCTATAGATGTCAATGCATCATAAATCCTTTAATGCGTACATTTCTCTGTAACCATTCTGAGGCTATAAAAAAGGAGATATATTAGCATATCCCCATGCAGAGAAAAGAAATGCTGGGATGGAGAGTTGTTTTCTGCTGGATACAAAAGAGAAAAAACAGTCTTCTTTCTGCCATAGAAACATTGCAATGCCCTGGAATGGAGAGAAGAGAGCGATCATTTTATTCAGACAGAAATTTTGTTTGCTTCCATGTGTTTTAATGATTATATAGTAACATGTATAAACTTAAATTACTGTTATGTCAGTCCCTAAAATAGGAAATTTACTCTGACAAAATACAGATGCATACAGTGGGATCACCTCCTGAAGCCTTTTCAATCAATGCATAGACCTGGAATGTTTTCATCAGCTAATAGAATCATAAAGCAGCCCAAGTTGGAAAGGCCCCTGTGAGATCATCTGGTCCAACATTTGAGATGTAACTTCTTTCATCTTAAACCAGATGACTAAAGTAAATCAGATGAATTACACCTTAAAAAGGCCTGTTGTTCTCCACAGTTCTGTACTGTACTGGATGCCAGTATAACCGGTATCTACACCCTCTGAGACCATGACAGCTTCAACAGTACCAAAAGAAGATTTTAACTGCAAAAATTAATGTTCTATTTCCATTATCATAAATATCCATAATTAATGCCTCTTCCAAGTTAAATGAAAAGTCAATTTGTTATTTTTTAGGTTTTTTAATGTTTATTAAAAAAACTTTTTTAAGGGAACAGTGGGTATCTCTGCTGGAAGTTCTCAAAAGAGGAAGTCCCCATGGCAATTTTTTAAGCATTAAAAGTTCATTTTCTCTGTAAAAAGGCTATTTGAGTATTTTTAATGTTATAATAAGTTTTCCCAACAGAAAATGAAGCTTTTAAGCCTTGCTAAAACATTAATTGGGGCTTTCTACTCTGTGGAGTCCAAAATTTGATGAAGAGTTTGATTCTCCATGGCCTTATATGTTAAACCTTACACTTCCAGTAGAGCATCTTTACACTTTTCAGGTATTGCAATTATGTTCCGTGTATTTTTAAGGGCCATTTCTCACTGCCAAAAAGAAAAAAGGAAAAAAAAAAAGGGTGTTTGCATCTCTCAGACCCAAGATATTTGCTTACTATTACTTTGGTCAGTATAAAGTATTGCAGAAGACAAATGTATAATTTCATAGGGCCTTTGAATTTCTTTAAAAAACTGCAGAAGATATAGAGTGGAAAACAATGAGGTCCTAAGACAATAAATTTGAATCTGGCTTCACTTACATCTCTGATCTCAGCAGAAACACTCTTTCTCTGCATACATGTCACTGAGAGGAAATTCACATATTTTAATTCCAGCTTGAAAAGCAGAAGATCTGTGAAGGTGTTGACTACTGCAAATGCACAGATAGCCTTCTAATTATGCCAGATTAGCTAGAGAATTGTGCTAGGAAGATGAAAAAGATTATTTTATTAGTCATCCCATTCTCACTGCTGCCCTACACTAGAATCTGTGAAAGAGGAAGACATGTCTTCAAGTGAGTGTGTCAGTTTTCTACCTGTGGTTCATCATCTATGGTAATCCCAGAAGAGCTTTTAAGAAAAATAAGAAAATAGGCTGGGAAGACCAATTTTGCTTATTTTCTCCAGGAATAAAATATACTTCTAAAGTGATTATGTCACCCAGAAAATCCAAAAGTTTTCAAATTCCTGACATATAATAATCAGCAAGGCCACATTCAGGAAGGCAGTGGTAGTGCTGTGTGAGTATTTACATATTATATTGTGTGCTCTCCTCTGGATCCAAATCCTAATCAGCCACAATGCCTGATATTGATGTATTCTCAGTCTCTATTTTGACACTCTCCCACTGTGTCTATTGATAAAGCAAAATCAAGTCTAGAAGGAATGCTCTATAGCACATGCCATGTCCCAAGGAGGTGTGCCTTCAGCTGCACTGCCCCAAAGTGTCTCCATTCACCAATACTAAGGCTACAAGGGATGAACAGCACTTGGCTGAGGAGCTCAAGTGTTCACAGAGCTGCCGTACATCACCAGTAACAAGCGTGATTCAGTGCACAAACCTATCACAATGCTGGAAAATACTTGCACTTGTTGGATGTGGATTCCCTATTTATTCTGAATTGTTTATGCAACCGGGACTGCTATAACCAGTTAGGGTTTTCAGGTAGAAGTCAGAAAAGTTAAGCTAAGCATCTAGTTAAATCATTACTTGTCTGCTGCACCATCTAGGTTTTGAAGGACTGAATAAAAGACTAATATTGCCTTCAAAATTATTTTTTTAAATTGCCCATCCAGAATGACAAGCTAGCATCATGAAACAGGAGAAGATTGTTGCCTGCCTGAAAAGGGCAGGTAGCCCTTTTTGTTTAAACACTTCACATCCAAGTAATTAATCTTTCGGACCCTAAGATGTGAAGCTCCTCATGAAGAACTGAGAAAAACCAGTAGAGTGTAAACAACTGATCAGTAAAATGAGATGAATCCCTTCCAAAAAAAAAAAAAAAAAGGCCTTTGTGTTGCTTTTCATATTAGAAAGCCTTGCAAACTACTCAGATCCCATTTCTCTCACTGTACTAAACAGGAGAATTCATTGATTTTGGAAAGCATAACTTTATCTCAGCTCCATTTTTTTTAAGAATAGATTTTTTTTTCATGTCGGTTGTTTCCCAGTGGGATAAGAATTTATCATGGAAAGTTTTGAAATTGACTTGTTTCCATGAGACTGATGATGAACATGTCTATATGCCTGATGGCTAACAATACAAATATACATTTGATTCTTCACTCCTTTGCAACAAATTTTATGAATAAGATATTTTGAAATAAAAAAAATATTGTGACAACATAAAACTGATAGGGCAGAAAATCATGATCTTACTCTCCTAAGGAACTGCAATATGTTGCAATTATGATTTATGAGCTTTTTCTACCTACTTTTGTACAGATTCAAGTGGAAAAGAGAGCGAAGAGCAAAGAAGAATTAGGATGTGGTCTAGCGATCAGCTGTCCTGTGTAAATCTATTTCTTGCTGACCTAAAACATGAAAAAATTTTTAGGTTTCATGGATCTTTCTTGTTTGGAATAATGCCATAAAGTAGCATCTAAACCCTCTCCTATTTGTAAGTTGAGTAATTTAAAATATCAGTGCACTGAATTAATCTTTCTGATTCAGATCTCTAAGGCTTTCCTTTAACCATCCTTTCTTTTTGTTTGACTTTATCTCAGTTTCTCTCTCACACCTGCTGCCAGATCAATCTCAAATCACACAAACTTCAGCAGAGTGCCTTTAGACTTCTTCTGGTGGAGTTATAGAGTTAAATGAGTTAAATATCTCTCTCAAGACCTGTAAATTTTTTTTTTTGGTTTTTTGGGGGGTTTTTGGGGTTTTTTTTGTGGTTTTGTTGGCTTTTTTTTTTTTTTTTTTTTTTTTTTTTTTTTTTTTTTTTTTTTTTTTTTTTTTTTTTAGCACTGTAAAGTATTAGCTAAGAAGACCTGCAAATGTTGTGGGGTTTTTTTAAAGCTCTTTTTATGATGTTGCATCCATCTTCTAACTCTTGATGAGCAACCAAATTACCTCACTGTGATGACCCATTCTGTCACAGCCTTTGCCACTTGCCATGGTTATTACTCAGGAAGTCACATTTCAAATGTCTGTTGAAACTCCTCGGTTCAGGCATCTCTTCTATTAATTAATTATGGTGTTTTCCAGAGAAAAAAGACGGAAAATATTCCCAACAAAAAGCTGTGGCAGAATAAGTATATTGATAAATAATCTGTCGCTAGAACCGCTGTGAGATCTAAAATTCCTTTATGTGATAGATACATGAATATTCATTGAGGGTGATTTTCTCACACTTCACTTTGACATTTTCTTGCCTGAAAAATAGTCATCTTACCCAAGTGGGATGACTCAATGTGTCATGGATTTAGAGACAACCTGTCTTTTCATATAAACACCCAAAGGAATAAAAATGGACTGGATGGATTAATTGTTTGGACTTGAGGGAGAATGGCCTGCCCCACCCATCAGATTCTAGGACAGAAGCAGAAATTATGATATTACTTTGAAAAATCTTACCCTTTATTTTTTAAACATTTTTCAGTTTTAAAATACCTATTGTTTAAAAGATATACCAAAGTAAGGGACCAGTGTATGATGATCTATCCCACAGAGAGATGACAAAAAATGAAAAGTAAGAACACTTCATTGTACTCTGGATCAGCTAGGTCCAGCCAATGTACTGGCATGTATTACCAAAGGCTAGTGGTGGCACTGTCATCATGATCATTGCTATAGCTTTAGGTATTTATTCACCTGAGGATATATTTGTAACTGTTCCCTTGTGTATAGGTAAATGATGACTAAGTGTATTTGCTCAGGAAATATAAAAAGAAATATGTTTGGATATTGAGATCCAGCTCTCAAAATGGCATTACTAAGATAGCTGATAAGTGACTTCACTATTAGATGTAGCATGCAATTAAAAAAAAAAAAAAAAACAAAAAAAAAAAACAAACAAAACAACTGACACAAAGAATTCCCTTTGCCAAGTAAGACAGGAATTTTCACAGATGGAGTACAATGTGTAGGGACATTTACATAACCTCTTAGATACAGTACCAAAACATGAAGATTTAAAAATGGGCCTCAGAAGAAGCTCTGATAGTTTGTGACATCTTAGGTTGTGTTCCAGGCTCTTTCAACACTCAGCTGCAGAGAGAGGAGTAAGGGTACCTCTTCCCTGTATCTAAGTTTTAAGAATGTATTGCAGGAGGAGGGAATGCCAGAGTTCAGCAGTCACCAGTTGCAGAGAATAAGAAAACAACAAGATCAGTGAAGGGGGCAGAAAAGAAGAACACTGTGACTTCTTCATTAGAAAACCTTGACAGAGGTACTAAGATTTAAAGAGCATAGCTGTGCTGTATGCTGCTCAGTACATTAAAAATCCACCATGTAGCAGGAAATCTATGTGCTAGATTATGAGACATAATAAAAACCTGGTGGAAGCAGTCTTAAAGGGCAAAACACCCACAGCTGAAGTTGAAGACCACACCAAGTTGGGCAGGAGTGTTCATCTGCTGGGGAGTGGGAAGACTCCCCAAATGGATCTGGATGGGTTGGATTAATAGACTGAGACCAATCCTATGAGGTACAAGGGATCTGGACAAGCTGGATTAATAGACTGAGGCCAATTCTGTGAGATAAAACAAGGCCAAGTGCTCTGTACTTTACTTGGGTCACAACAACCTCCTGCAGTGCTGTAGGCTGGGGGCATGGCTGGAAAGATTTTCAGTGAAAAAGAACCTGGGGGTGCTGGTCAACAACAGCTGAATATGATCCAGTGTGTGCCCAGGTGTCCAAGAAGGCCAATGGCATCCTGACCTTTATCAGCAATAGTGTGGCCAGCAGGAGCAGGGCAGGGATTGTCCCCCTGTACTGGGCACTGGTGAGGTAACACTTCGAGTCCTGCATTCAGTTTTGAGCCCCTCAATTCAAAAAAGACACTGAGGTGCTGGAGTGAGTCCAGAAAAGACAAGAGAGCTGGTGGAGGGTCTGGAGTGCAAGTCTGATGAGGAGGTACTGAGGGAGCTGGGGCTGTTTAACCTGGAGAAAAGGAGGCTCAGGCTCAGAGCTTATTGCTCTCTACAAACACCTGAAAGGATGCTGTAGTGGGTTGGATATTAGTCTCTTCCCCAAATAACAAGGGCTAGGATAAGAGGATATGGCCTCAAGTTGTACCAAGGGAGATTAAGATTGGATATTAGGAAGAATTTCTTCATGAGAAGGGTTGTTATGTATTGAAACAAGCTACACAGGGAAATAGTTGAACCACCATCCCTGGAGGTATAAAAAGATGTGTAGCACTTAGAGAAATGCTTTAGTGGTTGACCTGGAAGTGTTAGAATTATAGTTGGATTCAATAGTCTTAAAGGTCCTTTCCTATATAAATGATTCTACATTTCTATGATTTACTTTTTAAACAAGAAATACATTGACTTCAATTTTAGGAAAATTTAGGTAATAACATAGGACAACATATCTCTCTTTCCAGTGGTTTCTAAGACATAATAACTTATGATAATTTAGTTTAGTTGTCAACCTAAGAATAGATTTCTTTGCACAAAAAAAAAAAAAAAAAAAAAAAAAAAAAAAAAAAAAAAAAAAAAATAGAGGACCTAAAGCATATAAGCATATGAAGAAAAAGTCTCTTTAAAAAATCACAGTTCCATTTAAAGTAGGGCAGCAATTCTATAGCATAATAGAGCTATTGTATAGTGCACTTTGCCTGCAAGATCAATTCCTTCAAGAACATGTAGCCATAGCAGCCAAAGTTTGCTTCCAGATATCTACCTACTCTTCTCGCTGAATTATGTGAAAAATAATGTGCTTTTTGATGGCTGTCATGACCCAAATAAATTAATCTTTACAATTTTTTTTTTTATGATGAGTCAACATGGACTGAGAATTTATATAAGTGTATGAATAAACAATATTGAAGTCTTTCAGGTTGCCTAGTGTTAGTTTTGAAGTCTTCAGAGCCAGTCCTAATCTGCTAATTGGAAACGGAAATACTGATGGTCAGCAAAAGATCAGGGAAAAGACCTTAAGAATAAACTGTCTGATTTACTGATTTTTGCAGTATGATGAAAAACAAAATTTTTTTGTAGTCATATCACTTATTTTCCTTTCATTCCCCCTTTTATGAAATTTACTAAAATACTCCAAGAGAAATTATCGTGGGAAGAACCCTCAAGTTAGACTATAATCTTCCCTTGCTTAAATGAGTATTAGAAACTACAAAATGGGGTTTTTTTCCAATAAAGGAAACATTTTATCACACCAATACAAGGAAAAAAATATTCAGAACCAAAGACATTTATCAAAACCAAAATAATGATATGATTTAATTTGATCTGATTAAAATTTTTTTTTAAAAAAATTGTACCTTTTACTCCTATCAGTATTAATGCCTCTGTATTTTGCATATTGATCAAATCTCCTTATCTTTTTTTTCAATTATTGACATTGCTAAGGGAATTTCAGCTTTGGAGGTTTTTTCTTGCCTTCCCTTTGCTCTGCTGGTTGCTATTAATACTCAGTATTTCCTATGAACCTCACACTTTCCTCCATCTTTGCTCAAGGTAAGACAATTTTAAGACATTACACTATACAATATATGCACTTTCTGCCATGACATTGTATGATTAGCACCATTCTCTTGGTGCTTTAAGTTTTTTCTGATGACCTCTATAAGTGGCTTTACTATGTCTCAGTTTCATGTCTTCTACTTATCATTAATTTTTTTTCTGTTAAATATCACATAGTATTTTGTATGTTGACTGCCATAGATTTGATCCAATAATATTTCTTCTTTCTTACCTGTTGTTTACATTTCCTTATATTGCCCTCTCAATAATTTTGCTCTACATCATCAATGCTTTCCAATCTAATAATGTTGCTCAGCACTGTGGCTGGGATTATAGTGAAATTGAATCCATAATGTAGTTACAATCAAACTGACTATTTCTCTGAAAGCATAGTTGTAAATAAGGTTGTTGAATGGCTGGAAGTGTTCTGTAATTCAGTGGATTTGGATCTTCAGAAGTCATGCTAGACTTGCCCTCCTCACTGGAAGTTTCTCAGTCCTAAAATGTACTTCTGCTTTTCAGATTAGTTTCTTCAAGGGTTTATAAGAAAATATTTTCTTGATCTTTTTTTCCCAACTACTTGCACAGTCTTAATAAGCTGAGGAAAATCTAGCAGAGGATAACATATTCTAAAAAGGTAATATTTTCCCTATAAAGATCTTAAAGATGCACTTCCAGAACAGAGTAGAGCTATCTACTGAAGGACAGGCTACATCACTAATTTTATGCCAAACTTATTTGAACTATCCAATTCACACATTTGCATCCTCATGGAAGGAAGCTAGGAAAACTACTTTAGACACTGCTCCTGGAACATTTGGATAAACCTCAGACTAAGCAAAGAAGAGTGCCCTGAAACTTGGGGAACATAAGAAATTATTGTACTGTTGACTACAGGGTTACAGAGTGGGAAAGGAGAATCAAAACAAATTGTGATGAATAAGTAGAAATTTATGGGATTTGGTTTATCACACAGAGAATGTCTGGGGAAAAATAGGATTTAAAAACAGATTTAGTAAATTTGGTGTCTTGTTGAATTAATATCACTGGTCCCTGTGTTGGCCTTGGGTACTTGTAATGTTTGAATACAGAGTAGCATTATTATCCACTGTTCAAAGAGAAACTGTGTTTTCTGCCTTTCTGGTCCTGAATTTTGTTATCAGTCGTTGTCTTCTTTACTGGTTTTGTGGCCTTCTTTCAGCTCCTTGGCTTAAATACCTTTGCTATCTGTATACTTTATTCAATATTAGATTGTTCTGAGAAACAGATATCTCTTGTTAAAGTGGTACCAGATGCCCACCATTGTTTTTTCTTCAGAATATAGTTAAGTTCTAGAATTCTAAATCAGAAATTTGAGTATCAAATTCTTCATTTAAATTAAAAAAGAAACAAAAAAAAAAGACAAAAAACCACTAACCACACCAAACAAACGCTATTAACAAATTCACAAAATCATTTGAATTTCAAAGAGAAGAAAAAAAGATCTTTCAATTCCTTTATCATCTTTTTGAATGTTTCAGTGCTTTAGTCTCACTCACATCTTCTCTTCCTTATCTGCTCCCACAGACAATTCTATGAAGAGACTGAATTCTTACATTTACTGCTTCCAGGCATGGATATGATTTTTTTGTGTGGAAAGTCAACAATTTTATTGTTATGGGTCCCTTTGTCCAGTTTTGTTTTTTACATATTCTGGGTCAAGGAGGACCTCACCACTTTGACTACTTGTCAGCAGGCTTCATCTACCAACTGCTGTGCAACGAAATTAAAACCATCCATGCTTGTAAAAATAAATGTTTCCTTTTTAAGACATTTTTTGTACCGTATTCAGCTATGGCAGTCTAGCCAGTCCCATGAGCTGTTTTAGAGTTCATTCTCATGAGCTGGAGGCTAAGATATTTAAGTGTCAATGTATAAAGAGTTCAATCCAAGAGCCTTTATGAAACAAAATTGCCCTAATAAATTGATCCAGACATTTCTCTGGCCATGATCAAATTCTGATTCTTGCAACCCTTTTCAAAAATTAGCCTCTGTGCTTGTTGAGAAATAAGTCTATAAATGCTTCTAGAGACAAGCAATTTCTTACCACTGTTTTAAAAACATTTCTGATCATCTGTTTGGGGTGGTTGAGAATTTTTTGGTCTTTTGTTTCTCTTATAATTGAATAGTATTTTTTTCTTCAAGCCTTTCATTTTCTTCCCAGACCCTAAGCTTGAGATCAGAAATTTTTAAGTTAATCAGACTGAAACACATACACCCACTGTGGATGACCTTACTTTAGAATGTATTCCAGTTCCTATATGCTGAAGTATAGACAGAAGAAAAGAATCCCACATCAGCAGAAATTGAGAAGGTAAAAAACAATGAATTCAGGAAAATGGCTGTGTGCTCTTGAAGTGAAAAAAATAATGTAACTCTTCAGTTCAACAACTGATATATGCATTGTATGGATGAATTTAAATTCTCATTGCTCAACTCTGCTTTGTAGTTCAGAAACATCTTTGAAAAAAACCCAACCAAAAGCAAAAAACAAAAGGAATCCAACTTAAAACATTAAACTGAAAAAAGTATCTTCTTTTTCTTTTTGAACAAGTCAAGGTTATAAGAGTTGTGTTTGTGAATACAAACAGCATAATCTCCTTTCAGTAAAGAAGGTTAAGGGATGTGAGCAAAAAAGAAAAGAATTAAAATTACAATAACATAGAAAATCACAAACTTTCCTTGCCAAGAGACTTTTTTTTGTTTTATGCAGTAAACACGGAACAGTTTCCAAAAAATTCTGGTTTTTCAAATGTTCATTTTTCTGCTCTAAACTGATGTAAGGATTCTAAAATGTAGGATGTCTTTCAAGTTTCACCTGCAGTGTGAGCAGTTTCATCTTTTATATTCTGCAGTAAGAAAACAGGATAATTACCTTTCTTTACTTGTAATTCTTTGACATAATTAAGAACCATTCTATTAACCCACTTTTGGAGAGATCAGCTGTTCCTGAAAATGAAAGGTAAAAAAAATGAAATTAACATATGGGTAATAGGTATACAATGAGTAATACATATTTTTGTGACTTCCCTTGAAGCATTGTGGTAAAAGGTTTCTAAGGATTAATGGTGGATTAGCTATGCTGAAAGCTAGAACATTTTTTCAGTTGAAAAATCTAAATAGCCATCCAGAGAATGGATTATCTGCCCCCCAGTCTAGACAGGGCAATCTGGTTGATGACGTATTCCTTAGAAGTCTAAGCATGTCCCATGAAGAAAATAGCCATTGTGATGCAATATATATATATAAAAAAATTAAGAAGAAAAAATTCAAAATCAATAGAAGCATATAAACATAAAGAGTTTTCTACATTTTATCCCAAAAACACTGAAAAAAAATCAGTAATTCAGCATCAGAGAACTCAATAGCTTAAACAATAACTATTTAAGAAAAAAGAAACTGAAACAATGAGTGATTGTAAGTAAGCAAACAGGAGTGTTCATCCCCTGTTCTTTCAGACTAGATCAGGGTGTCATTGAAGTCACAAAGCCTGCCATTGGCTTCATGAGAATAGGACAAGATCCTTTATCAGCTTCAGAAAGATGACAAAGTCTACAGGATGAGCAACTAGAAGCTCACTGTCACACTCCTATACCAAGTTCAACTGTAGAGCTAACCAAAAAATTGTTGTCTCATCACAACTCATCACATTCCTATCACTAGTGAGCATGAGTGCTCTACAATGACCACCTGCCTGAGTCTTCTCTTTGGAAGGGAAATGCTCTTTTGCATTTTACATCTGAAGGTTTAAGCCTTGCCTGTATAAAAGAGATTGCTCTCTAACAGCACAAAAAGCAGTCCTTTGCATCCTAGCTGTGGGTTGGTGTTTTAATTGTCCTTCATTCCACTGCATGTGACAGGCCAGAATGAAAGCTCTAGTGACTGGAGAGGCAGTGTAACAATTGGTCAAGGAGCTCATCACTGGTGTAAAAATAAAAAGTGTTTAATATTTTTATGATTTTTATTAATATTGTAAGCCTTGCCATTCAAATGGGATTAAAGGCTATAGGGATCTTTAGTGATGGTGTTTTGGTTTGCATCGAACTTGTAACAATCCTCGAATTGATAACAATCAAAATCCTGTGCAAAACTAGCTCTGACAGTCATAATGATCTTTGAACAACAGTTTATGCAACCAACAGTTTCCAAAACCTCTGAAAATCTGCATTATTACTACTTTTCCAGTAATGCCCTGGAGGACTGCAAGGAACTACATTTTATCTGCTGTTTTACTAGAAACCTGTCTGATTTATGTAGGAATTACAGAAAACATCTCAAATAGGTCTGCATAGTAAAAATCACTTTTCTCTCAACATTTAAAATCGTTTCTGTGACAACAGTGTTTATGGCTTTGAAAAGAGACTGGTGTATAGATAAAGTAAACTAAAATAACACTAATTGTATTTAAGGAAGAGTTTAAAGCATCCATTGTCTTTCTTTTGAGTAATGAGATTTAGTGAGATACCCAGTTTAAAAAAAAAATCAGAACTGAGGACTGATTTGAGCTATCTCTATTTTACAAACTCAGTTCAGAGGCTGTAACTGTTCTCCAAAATACATGACTAGATACACAGTTTGGCCAGACATGGCCAAGTCTTCAGCATGATTTTAAGATTCAGCCAGATCACATTCCATGCTTGTTTCCAGGAAAAGGAAACCTGTGGACTGAAAGAGAAAAAAAAGGCAGCTGCACAATTCTCTGAATTGTTACTGCAGGACACACAGTGCAGTACCTCTATATAATGTAGTCAGGAGTTAACACCTCTGGTGCAATGGGAATATTAAGTCATCTTTAAGACATAAAGATTTTTAGTGCATCTGATTCATAATTTTGATTTATGACTTATGCCAAAAAAATGGTCAAAAGTTAACATCTTTCTTTTTTTTAGTGAGAGAACATAACCCAAACTGCCAGTTAGTCCCAGGGAGATTTGAAAAATAGGCTGCTAGATGAGGAAGAAAAATTGAGATAATTTTGTTTAGGTACCTCAGATAATAGAAAAATGAATATTTATAGCAAATTGAGGAAGTCTAATTTCAGTCATAGTTTAAATAGGAAAAAATCTTCCCTACAAAATTCAACCTTATTTTTTAAAAAATAATCCTTGAGCAAAAATATTTTCCCTTAAAAAACCTCAAATTCAACAGTACATTCTCTTTAGAATGCAAACATTTTATTTACTATATTTATTACTTATTATATATATAAGCAGCTTTCTTTCTCTAGTTTTCTATTGTAAAAGTTCTCTTAACGTCCGTACATGCTCTCTAAGCTTTGCTAATTTTTTCACCCAGACATTGGCACTGTCTCAGACATCAAAGAAGAGAAAGAAACAAAACAAAATTAAAGAAAAATAAATACACAAAATTAAAGTAGACATATGAAGATGCAAGCACAGTAAACACACAAAAGTATAGCTTTCTAACTTTCTGACTTTAAAGACGTGAAAAAGAATTGGCTGAAAGAATTATAATAAGGCTGAAAATTAAAAAGACAAAAGAAGTGGCAGCGGAATCTTGAAATGAGACAAAAGAAAGTAAAAGAAAGACCAAGCAAGAAAAGTAAATTATCATAATGAAAACTAAAAGCCTTCCTTCATCTGTCTTAAAAATAGATGCCAATGTTTTGCAGATTAACTTTGGGTTTGTAATTATGGACTTGTGAAGTAATGAATGTTGGTGAACTAAACTGCTCACTTAGGGAGAGTAGCTAAATCCATGTAATAGCAGAAACAGCTGTTGCCCATTATGCTTTGCTTTTTGATGATAAGTGGTAAGAAAGGTTGGGAAAAGGTGACCATTCAGCACTTTTTATTATGAGGTAATGGCTCCAATGATGTTAGCAAAATAATTAAAACCACCATCAGCCCTATTCTCTGTGATGACACTTAATGGTGTTTCCATCTCTCCCTGCTCTCCTAAAATGTATTCACATATGGAGCAATACTGGAGGTTAGGGTAAAAATGGAACAAATCACAATTAAAGATGATTTTGTACATTACATATGCAGCCCTTATCTAAACTGGGTAGTTCAGCATTCCTACAATATATATTTAATTCAAAACTATTACTCTTGTTCTCCTAACAGGAAAAGTAAACATTGTTCTCTGTTATATCTTTGACTGACCATCTTTTTCCATATGTTATTCACAAAAAACACATAAACTTTCACATAAATGCCTCCAACTTTGCTTGTCTCCTTAGTCATCCCATATGCAAGAGAAACCAGGTATGTTATTCTAACAAACACCCTAACATTGTTGTGCAGGGTTACCCTTGGGAGCTAAACTTCCACCCCATCTTTCTCTTGCCTTCTCACTCCACAAGCAGGACAGAGCAAAAATATATGAACAGGAATGAGAACACATGTGGGTTAAGATTAGGGTAGGGAGATTGTTTGCCAGTTACTGTCCTGGGAAAAAAAAAAAAAAAACAAAAAAAAAAAAACAAAAACCCTTGCCTTAGAAAAAGTTAATTTAATTTATGACCAAACACAATAAGTACATTGAGGTATTGGGAAACAATAAGGCAAAAACCAAAGCATCACCATTCTTTCCATTTTCCCAGGTTTGTTATTCCTTCACCGCTGACTCTGCTTTCTCTTCCTTCCTGAGCAATGCAGGGGGATGGGGAGTGGGAGTTACAGTCAATCCATACCAGTTTGTGTCTACCACTTTTCCTTCACACTTTTTTCCTCTCTTCCAGCATGGGTCCATGAGGAAGACCTGCTACAGTGTGCATTCTCCACAGGCTGCAGGGATTATCTTTTCCTCCATGGAGCACCTACACCTGCTCTTCCTTCTCTAGCACTATTGTTCCTTCCACTGCTTCCTGCTCTTCCCCCACCACCATACCACCCCTGCCTCATGTCCAGAGCACTTTTTGCCTTTTCTTAAATACACCACCACATTGGATTGTCGGTTTCAAGTTTTGGCTCTATCCTCTGACTGCCCCTTTGGAGGCTGATGGAAAGAAATAGCCATGTCCATCACAACCTCTTCTCACAGAATCCATCCCTGCACCCCCACAGCTGATAACATGTTGACACCAGCACCCAGTGCAACCTGGCTCTAGGCCCCATCAGATGTTTGTAATAGAGGAAGCCTTAAAAAGGAAATCGTTCATGTAAAGGGTTGAGTTACTTAAGAATTTTAGTACCACAGACATTGGTAAAATGACTTGGAGAATGGCTGAGCTGTATCCAGAATCAGCAGTTAGCCTGGGTTCAACAAAGAGCCAGTTGTTTGTGTTAAATTAACAGAATTAAATAAGTTCCATTTTTTTTTCCACATACCCAACTGAGAGGCCTTGTTCAGTTTTATAAGATTTAATAATCTGTAAAAAGGCACCCTTAGAAATCCCAGACACATGATCCAAGACCCTGGACTCCCCATCAGCTGCATCAATGCTGAAGCCAGGATGAGTAACCTTTATTTCTTCCTTACTTTCTTCCTCTCTTTCTCTCCCCCTCTCTCTAATTTCCCTTTCTTTTCACTTTCACCCTGCCCCTTATTAAAAATCCATAGCCCATACTAGAAGATAAAGTACTATTTTATGCCAATTTCTATGTGAAATGGAAAATTGAAAGTTTTTGCAGACCCTCCGACTTTTATAATTTCTTTTGGACCATGAGAATCTGCATATCTGAGTGTTCCATTTCTGAGTGGGAAGGTATTCTTTTATTCAAGATTTTGGACTGGTAAATGAATTTATATATTTTAATGAATAGTAAAAGTGTTTCTACTTGCTTGGGAAGATGGAAGAGAGAAGGAAAAGTACATGTTCATTCAGTCATAAATTCTTAAAATCCTTTAATAGTGGAATTGTGGCTTGTTTAACTCCTTTCTCCAACGGGTGGTTAACATAAATGGCCCTTCTCTGTAATGAATGAAGACTAACTCTAGGACAAAGGAAAAAAAATACAAAAAACCCTCAACCACAAGAAACAACGCTCACTAAATAAACAAACCAATAAATATAGAGTAAGGAATAAGAAAATCACTTAAACTTGTGTACATATTACATATGTACACAGTGCACAATTATTGTCAAAATTGTTGGGTAGAAATACTGCTTTGTTTGCATTGGCTAAAATGAAGATTTTTAACATACTGAGTATCTGGTGTTGTGGTTCCCTCATCTGCAATTCGGATGACCCCAAAAATATCAGTAAGAGAGAAATGGAATATGTGTCGCTCTGAAGTGATCAGTTTTTTGTCACTAGCATATGTTTACTAATTTACCACTTAGAAGCAAAGATCTTTAGGTGATCAACATGGAGAGGGAGGCAAATTATTGAGGTATGCTGGATGTCCCTCTTCAGGTCCTGAAAGGCTTTGATGGCTGCTGAGCCTATGGGGAATATAAACAGTTCTTTTAGACCTGTTGAATTGTATCCTTTTCTTCTGATAATGTCAATGTTTTAAGCCTCAGGTGTAAGTGAAGTGATTTTGGAAATCAATAGATTATATTCCAGCCAGCACTGCAATGCAAACAGACAAATCTTAACTCGCTTGTCACATTAAAATATGTGCATGATAAATCAATAAATATGAATGTGCTTAGTGAGAAATAGTTGTTCCAAACTAATTTTACAACTTATAACAGTATAAGATTCTTTATTCCTCACAGGGAGGAAATTCTATTATCTTGCTGTACCCTGAAGAAGATAGGTAGAATTTTCAAGTAAACAATTTAGATGAGAAATAGCTATTTTTCATATATTAAATATATAACTTGAAAATCCTTGTAGCAATGAGGAAACTAGTCTAAACAAAAAGAAAAAAAAAAGGAATAATGAAAAATTAGACTGTGAGAGTGTAGCTAGACCAAAATGCTTTATACTTGAACAAATGAATAACTCAGTAACTAGTATTTGAAAGGTCACTAAGAAAGTATTAGCATATAATCAAAAGTGAGAACACAGATTTATGTTTCATCAAATGAAAACGAAATAGGGAAATCAGAGATCCCTTCCACAAATCCTTGTTATGGGTAAAGGCAAACCTTGTATGTGTGCACCATGTATGGTGTACTCAAGTATTTACTGTTAGTATAAATGAGGTATTGACCTTGCACTCAAAATACATTGTAATTATTACTACAATTGCAATGGATTCTACTAATTCTAGAGCAAATTATCTAGTCACTTCTTCAAAAATATTTCACTGAAAGTGCTATACATGAAATTCCTACTATCTTCCTTCTTTCTCTGGGACCCTTCCCAGTGTTTCTCTGGTTCAGCAGTGTTAGGATCTGCCAATAAAATGTAAAGGAGCATTATGAGAGGCCACCATCACAGTACCCAGGATGCATTAACACTTATAGCTGCTAAACTTTTTTCTCAGTCTTGGGGTCTGCTTAGGGTTATTTTTATATGTTTTCTTATTGCTGGTATCTTTTTCATTACTTCAAAGATGGCCTTTGAAAATTTCATAAAAAGTTTTTAAGACAGATACTGGTGCTGTACTCAAAAGGAATATGTGTACTTTCACATGTAATAAAATAGGATAATGAAATAGCCACTTAGAATTTGCAATTTATGTATATATGCACATATTTATATTTATATATAAACATAATTGGTTTCCCCCTCTTTGTCAATTCATGGCCTCAGTTAAAGATAAGGGACTAAAATAAAGCACCATTGCTTTTTGTAAAGTGATTGGGTTTGTTAGAGCTCTATGACATGTAAGCACTTATAGATCTAAGCTAAAAAAGTGATAGCCAGTAGTCAACTTGTCACTTGAGCATTAGACAATTGTTTTAACAGCTAAAACCAGCATAGGCCAAGCCAAGTCCAGATAACTGCTGAGACCCTGCAGTGTCAGGTCAATACAGCTCCTGTGGCCTTTTACTGGTAATTGCACAAGTCATATTTGTTGGGCTACAGGTACATACACAAAAAGAAGAGAGATTGCACTGCTATGCTTTTTCTTGAAATAATTCTTAAGCAGCCAAGAAAATTTATTTACTCATGAAAGTTTCTGCATTTTATATCCATATGTAAATCTTTTATCTCACCACCTGTTCATAAAAATCAAAGATTCAGCTGCCTCCGTAATTCATGCAGTACTGGATAATAGGGCTCCATCTTATCCCAAGCCACAGAATGTCTATTCCTCCATCCCCACTGTTACCTTCAGTAGTACAAGAAGCAAAGAAAGATTTGAATGTTCAGTGAAAATATGTGAGGAAATAAAAAACTGACAAATATGAATATTTTTACAATATGATATCCATAAATTCATGGCTGATGTAGATAGAAATAAAAATTTGGTTGAACCCTATATATTGCAGTTGCTTAGCTAGCAAAACTCAAAATATTACTCCATTTGAAGTAAACAATATAAAATTATTTATTAGGGCAGTGTCTGTATTCCAGGATGACAGCTAAGAAAAAAAGCTCAGAACAGACAAAATGTTATTAAAATTATAGGGAGTATGGAGGTCAGAGAACCACAGAATGGTTGAGATTATAACTTGCTGGAGGTGTGTTCCATGCCATCACTCAGATCATTATGAAGGTGTTTAACAGGACTAGTCCCAGTACTGACATCTAGGGTACATTGCTAATTACTGGTCTCCAACTAAGCTTTAAGCTACTGATCACCACAGTCTGGACCAAGCCATTTAGCCATATTTCAATCCACATCACTGTCTGCTCATCCAGCCTACACATTAGGAGCATCTCTACGAGAATCTTGAGGAAGACAGTGTCAAAAACCTCCTTGAAGTCCAGGTAGACACTGGTGTCCCCTGGTGTTTCCTTGTCTGTCAGGGCAGTCATGTCATCATATAAGTTAATCAAGCTGGTCAAGCATACTTTTCGCTTGGTGAAGTCGTGCTGATTAATCATGATTATTTTCTTTTAGTACATGAGCCTGGAAATGGATTCCAGGATTAGCTTTTCAATCACCTTATCAGGGACCAAGGTGGCTATCCTTTAATTCCTTAGATCACTTCCTTGTTGCCCTTCTTGAAGATGAGTGATATTTGCTTTCCTCCAGTCATTGGGAACTTCTCCCAGTTGAAATGACCCATCAAAGATCATCAAAACTGGCATCACAATGACATCTGACAGTTCTCTTAAGGCTTCTGGGTTTACCCTATCAGGGTCCATGGATTTATGGATTTTCAGTTGGTTAATGTATTCTCTGATCTGGACCTGATTGTCTTCCAAAAAGGGTCCATCTTCCTGGTTTCAACCTTTTCCACATTCTCTTTAGACTGAGATTCCTGAAAGCCAGTCTGAGTAGTAAAGGCGGGGGCAAAGGAAGTACCTCAGCCTTTGTCATGTGTAACCAGGTCCCCCATCCCATTAAATAATGGGGCCACATTTTCCCCAGCCTTTCTGCCGTCACTGTTCTGGTTCTGGCCCACATCAGTGGGAGAGGGTGTGGCCAATAGATTTTGTTATTTGATACCATCTGACATTGTTGCCAGGGGTGGAGAAAAGGAACTCTGGCTTCCCAGAAGAGAGGGCATTCCTTTCTGGTCAGGGAAAGAGCATGTTGGGTGGAGGATCTCTCTGCTATTGTTTTTCATTGTCTCAGGCTTAGTGGGCATTTTGCATGTGAATCACTCTCTCTTTGTACACTTTTGTTATTCATATTGTTGCTGTTTCTGTTCCTTTTCTCATCTCATTGCTGTTTCTAGTAAATTGTTCTTATCTCAATGCAGGATCTTTTCCTTTCCTGCTTCCAGGTGGAGAGGGAAGGGAAGAGAGTGCCAGCATGCTTTTGGTGGAGCAGTGAATTGAGGAATACCATTCCTAAACCACAAGAGCCTTAACTGGCTCTCAACGCCAGGCAAGAAGGATTGACATAACAACAGATCTGCCCAGATTGAGTTGGAAGTAAATTTGATCTAAGCTTTTGCTATGTTCAGTATGGAGCCACAATGTGGCTTGGTCAGTTCATGAGGGTGTGGTACCTAACCTTGTACATATCCATATATGTGCTTCTTGCAGGTGTCATTTTCAGAGCAGGGACAGGAATCAGAATACCTTTATTGCTGTACTGTGTGATATCAGTTTATGGCATGGGAACATTAGGGCGATGAGGGTCAGCTGGGAGTGGATTCAGTGGTGCTCTCCTTCCCTTACTTCAGATTCTACCTTTGACAGTCCATTAGCTGTCGTACCCAGTCTGTGGGGGGAACAGGGAAGGATGATCTCCCCCAGTCTTTCACCCCCTTTTACTCCTTCAGGTCTGTTACAACAGCTTTTGAGAATTTTGAATTCCCTTTGGATGTTAAAGAAAGCACAGTTTTCCTCAGTCTCCCACAAAATGTTTAGGGTCAAGAAAGAGTTTCTAGGAAGGTCGTTCTGAAATCTGCCCTGAGGGTCGATACTCAAGAGAGCAGTGAATGTGGGAGGAAATGAGCCAGTTCTTGGGGGTATTCTCTGCTCCAATGGTTTAGAAGTTCACCCTGAGGAGGGCAGACTGCAGTCTTACTCGAGAGCAGTGCTGCTCAGAAGTATCCCACTGCATATTGATCTGGAAACTATGCAAAAACAAACCTATAAACAACCATTTTAAAAACAAATCTGCTATTACCTCAGTTTCATCAGGAGTAAAGACATGAAGTACTTTTAATGCTTAGATGATGCTTGTAAGTTCAGACAGCCTCATTTCCATAGCAGCCAAATTTTATGAAGCCCTAAGCCAATTATTTAATTAGCTAATTTGCTCAGTCACAAATAATTTGCACGTAGCTCTGAATGTCAGATTTGAAAACACTGGGGACACTTAGTCCTAGTGGAAAGCATATTACTGAGACTAGAATTCCCTTACAAGATTGTTCCTGGAGGTCTCTGCAGGTTTGAGGGATGAAGATCAGTTTGTATTGATGATTGTGTTGAGGACTGCGGAGAAAAGAATAGAAAACAGTAATATGGATCTTAATATATGTTGGATGGTGAGCTTGGTTGCCTAAATAATTGCTATAGAGACAGTCTATCTTTCTAATATCTCATTTTAATTTGAATATTTTCTGGGTGGACATATGTTCATAGGACTTTTTCATCTTCCAAGCCAGTATCAGGAAAGGGAATTTTATCTCATTTGGAAGAAAAAGAATAAATGGGAAAGGAAAAGAAAATATGAACATTTTTTTATACCAGTTTATTCCATTGCAGTCTCCAGATGTATTCTGTTTTCTGTAATTCTCATCCTTTCTGGTCATTAAACGTTTCTTTCTGTATGATGCCATTTTTTAATATTCATGGCTCTCTGTGCCTTCAGCTCAGTGCTTTCTATGGTTCTTCCTATTTTTTAGGACAGGAAGAAAACAAGAAAAATAATTTTATAACTCTTTCCCTGTCTTTTTCCCCCTTACCAGTGTACTGCAGCAGTAAGACAACTGACAAATTAACATGCTAGGCTTTTTCAGCAGTACTTTTGCTTACCTGCTGAGTGAGAATGGTTATTCTCAAGAATTGTTTTTCTAGGACTTTCCTCATCCCTACAATAAAGTAATCCGCAAGAGTAGTTTAAATTTCCTGAGGGTTGACAATATTGACATTATGGGAAAGTGCACATTCAGAAAGCTTTGGGAAAAATCCAAGGTGTAATTATTATACTTTGTCCCCATTAAGTGTCATTTCCAAAAACATTTCCAAAATATCTTTGAGCAGTTCCTCTCTCCCACTTAGCAAAATCTTTTCTTTCCATGTGTTTAGTTAGGTTCCTACTACATTTTTTTATCCCCTTAGCAGCTGTAATGCTCATCTCTCCAAACCTTCTTTTGGTTTCCTCTGTCAAGATCATAGTTGGTGAGTTTTCAGGGGAAAAATAAATCTTACTCAAAAGTAAGAAGAAAAAGTTAGATCACAGCTGTCAGCATCCAGCATTACTTATGCATCAGATTTTTAAGTCACCAACATGAAGATTTTTTGGATGGTTTGAAACCTCTGTTTCTGAATACAGAGTGATTGCATAACGATAACAAAAGGGTTTTGTTCCTGATGTTTTTCCTTTCCCTAATGTTCTTCTCCATGTGACCTATAAGCTTTACATGTTCAGTAAATGAAGTATGATCTGAAGTCTTCTGCCACGAATTATTTCATTTAACAGGAAATATTGTCTTAAAAGTTACATACAAGCAAACTGCCTTGACCTCAATTTTGTATTAGAAAACGTTTCAAGAGAAACAGTGCTGTGGAGAAAGCAAGAAAGATTTTTCTATTGTTATTTTTTGTGTGTTCAAAACAATGACAATAATCCAGCTACATGGATAAGTACACATAAACCAAACCACCTCAGACAGCATGTGTCATATAATGATTTATCTTGTAATTTCCTCTCTCTTACACACAGGCACGCACTCTCACACATGCACACACATAAATATTATTCTTCCTCCCTTATCTCAGAAATGTTTGGATACTGCATCACAACTACTGAAAACAGGCTGCAAAGCTACAGTTATTAGCTCTGTTCTCTGTCTTACTATATTTTTTTTCTAGAGATAAAAGGAGAATTAAAATATCTCTTTCATATTGTCAAAAAGCTAATTCAATTTAAAAATAATATTTTTTTAAAAAGTTTATTTTAAAAAATCAAAACACTCAAGGCCAAACAAACAGATTCCCAGAAATCCCTAATGTCTCTCTGTAGTTTTACACATAATTCAACCCTTATATAAATGCTAAAGGTAATATTGGCTCTGAGAACATAGATGTTTATCCTCAGGCCATCAGCAATAAAGCTAGCTTCATGTAGCATGATAAGTAAATGCAGATACATATTAAAGGTATTATTGGTTTACTACCTTATTTCCTTCACATTGTAGGCAAAGCTTCCATCTGTTGTTGTACAATATTAAGCTCCCCAGTTTAATCTACTTATTGTTTAATTTTCTCTATTTTCTTTTTGTTTTTCAAAGACAAGTTTTCATTTTTTAATCATTTACTGCAACACTAGTTTTTCCAATGCTGTTGACATTGTTTTCTTGCAGTAACTTCATTTACCTTTGTCTGAACCTAGCCAAAATATGGCAGGAAAAGAATGAGTCATAAATAAAACAAGCCACAATATTTTTCTCTGAATACTGCATAGGCATTCTGTAATTGAAGGAGGGCAAAACTCTGTTCCCAGGGAGATATTGAGAATCCATATATCAATATTTCATAAAAATAAAGGCTTCACCTGATAAATCTTTATTTTTACAACATGCAAATAACCTATATTTGAATTTACCAGTTGAAAATTAAAATTAGCCACTTTATTTTTGTCTGAGGATTTCAAAGATATATATATATTTAATTAATTTAGCCACGGTTTTATGGCTAGATACAAACCAATTTATAATCTTACATTTTGTTTTGTTTTGCTTTGCTTTGTTTTCAGTCTTGGACAATCATAATAAAAAAGGTGATTTAACTTCTTGTAAAGTTAACATATCTTTACATCTGTTCAACATTTTGTAAAAATATTCTTTTTATTAATTTGTCTCCATGATTGAAAGAATGACAAAAACATGACTGTCAGCCGCATCCCAAGGTTAAAAATTTTGATTTAAAATGACAGGTAGACTTGAATGATCTTCCAGTCCAGATTTGATTAAAAAGTCCATAATGACATGAGTCTCACAAGAAGATATAGGACACAGTGAAACTGTCTTTTTTTCTGCTCTGACCAAGTAACTTAGATTCTTTTCTCATCATGGTTCCAGAAGGTGGCAGAATAATAATTATGACACTGAAAAGAATAAATCCTATGTTTTTTTGAAAATTGGCATTTTTTTCTTATAGCTGTGATATAACTGTATTCATAGCTCTAATTAGTGCTGAAGGCAAACTACATTTTGATATTTTCAAGTTTCTGTATTTCATTTTTGCAGTAATTATGATATTTTGCTTCTTTTTTCCTTGGTTTAATTTCAAGGTTTATTTTAGTGGAAAAAAATTAAAACAACTCTGAAAATTTTTAAAGTGTTAATTAAGGAGAATCAAACATTAGATGGACTAGTACATAAACCCAGTATTGCCTTCATTGAGGAGATTCATAAAATAAGGAGAGAAATAAGACAATAAGTAAGACAATTTTTCCATTGTTTGCCAGTGTAAAAATAGAGCAGTTCCACGAAAATGAGACAATTACTCTGAATTTTTTATAGTTGACCAAGATTTGGTGTAAAAATCATGGCATTTGTCATACTTTTGTCTAAGCTGCAATAAGAGAAAAGCACATCTGGTTGAAAAAAAAAATAGAAATTCTCCTCAAATTTAATTTTTTTAAACATGTTCTCATTTAATATGAAATATGCCATAAATAATAGCATAATTAGTCTAGATTACTTCAAGATTCTTTAGTAACTTAAATTGCAAAGATGTTTGTTTAAGGAGACGGACCTTCATATTTGGTTGTCATGAAAGAACTGCATATTAGAACTTAAAAATCTCCTGTACTATTTCAGAGGAATATTGTTATTTTAGCATATATGACACATAAAAGTAAATGTTCCAATAAGAATACAAGGGAAGAAGTTTATGTTCCTCACCAGAAAATACCTTATTAAACTGTGAATTTTCCAAAATATGCATAGTACAATTCCTTTACTTCTTGCTGTATTGTGAAATCACACAAAAACAACCTCTGGGACTGTGAAGTTATATGATTTTTGTGAAGGAAATGGGAGGGGGCTGCCCACCCACAGTCACTGAGCATCAGTTTGGATTCCCATCCTATAATACACAGTCACATTGGAGCACCTCATTGTCACCTCAGGCCTCAGAATCTATCAGTTTGTAAAATTAAATCCCTAAACCAAGCTAGTTTGACTAGCAGAGCAGTACTGCATCAACATGGGTACAGGGAGGTTAGCTAAAGGCCAGAGGACAGAGCCTGAGACTGATCCCATTATTAACATGCCAGTCCAAGAGCTTTCTGTACTCCCATGCACTCCCAGCAAAGGCATTCTCCTGAAATCTGGTAAATATTCACAGGAGGGATATGGGTGAATTGCCTGGGAAATCTATTTGAATCCCATATTCATACAGACTTTTTGAGAGGTATAATCAAAAGGAAATTGTCCTACTGCAGGGGGTAGTGAATACCGAAATGAAAGGGGTAATAATACAGAGAAAGCATAAAGAAGCTGTCAGCCCTCTTATACAGAAAGGATGGGAAGTTTAGAAATGTGTAAACACATTAAGGTCAACTTTTTATTCTACCTGAAACTGATTTGGACAAGTTTACTTCAGAGTAAAAGTAGAATGCCTTGTGTTAAGGGTATTCTCATATTACTCATGCTAGTTTCCCTGGGGATTTAATAAACACAACTTCTTGTTTACTTGCTTGTCTTCTTCTTGAGAGTAAAGACATGCCCTTAAAAGACAGAATGATGAGGAAATCTATATGAAAACAATAATCTGACAGCCTCATATTTTGTAGGGTGTTTTAATTAAGTTCATAGAATGGGATTCATCTCTCATATCTTCAGATACCTAAAGAGTAATTATCTATGTTCATGCCAGGAAAGAATGTTGACACCTTTTTCAGAAGAGAAATAGGTGTCAACATTCTTTCCTAAAGTGAGTACCTCAAATCCCCTTCTGAGATGTCAGTATCCCTCTAGTTACTATATATAAGGGCCCTCTGATTACCAGTTTAGATTTATATAACTTAATGATGCCTAAAAGGATGAAAATCACTTGGTGTCATTATTCCTTGGTACCAGTCTATTTTTCACAAAACTATGGCACACTGAACTATAAATTTAGTAGCATCATATTGAACTGGTGCTTTTCCTTTATTAAATAGCACCATTTTGCAATTATACATGTTTTACAATAGGGATCAGTGCTGACCCCAGGCTCTTAAACAGCTTTACAAGTGATCTGGATGGTGGAATTGAGAGCACCCTCACCGAGTTTGCTGATGACACCAAATTGCTGTCATCGTGGTGAGATGAACACCTCAGAAAGGAGAGAGATCTGCAGAGATCTGCAGAGGTGGCAATAATGGCCCAGGAAGAACAGCATGAAGTTTAACAAAGATGAGTGAAAAGTCCTGCACCTGGGACAGAATAAGCAACAAGCCAGTACAGGATTGCATCCATGTGGCTGAGGAGAAGCCACACTGAAAGGGTCCTAGGGGTCCTGGTGGAAAACAAGCTGAATGCAAGTCAGTGCACTGCTGCAGCAACAAAGGCAAATCAGAGCCTGGAGAGCAAGGACAGGGGCATTATTAGCAGAGATACAGACACAGTCATTTCACTCCACTCAGTCTTTATGAGGACCCAACTGGAGTATTGTGTCTAATTCAGTTCAAGAGAGATGTGGAGACTAGAAAGAATCCAAAGAATGGCCACAAAAATTATCAAAGAGCCAGGATACTAGTCCTGTGAGGAAAGACAGAAGGAACTGAGTCTTTTCTCCCTGGAGAAAAGAAGGCTTTACAGGGAAATTGTCACAATATTTCAGTACAGTATTCCAGACAGAGGATCACTTTTCACAAGGAGCCACATGGAAAAGACAAGGAGTGATGGGTAGAAGTTGCCCTGGGAAAGGTTTCATCTCAATGCAGAAGGAAATCTTTTACAATGAAAGCAGTCATTCAGTGGAACAGTCTTTACAGAGATGTGGTAGAGTCCCTACTCAGTGGAGGTTTTTTAAGGTGCAGTTGAAGAGGGTGCTAGATAACGTCATCTAGACTCCCTTCCCCAGAAAAGATTAGAGCAGATGGTCTCTTGAGGACCTTCCTAACCTGTGCTGCTCCGTGAGTCTGTTCTACAATTCTAAATTTTTCCTTTCAGGATATTGTATTAGCTCGTTTCAGCCTATAATGTGGGTAAAGGTCAATCTGATATCAGAAAATGAGTATTTTCATTATTCTTTGCACAAGCTTCCATGAGCCTTTGCAACAGTGAACACTCCCTGTGGGCTGCTGAGGATCTGCTTTCTGCCAGGTCTCATTGACACACTGCATTTGCTTTTTCATTAACATTTTTAACATTCACATTTTTAATTTGAACTGGTCTTAGTTGCTGATGTCATCAAAGCACAAGAACTTGTAGAAGAGCCCAAGAACTCTACCCTACTTAGTTCAGAAATCTGTACCTACCATGATAGCTGTATCTGAAGTACCTATTTCTATCCTACTAGGTTTAAAACTTTCCTGGGTTTAAAGTGGACCTGAATATTTGTAGATGCAGGTTAACCCTGATATGGAGCTCAGCCCCACACAGGTTCCTCACTACATCCACGATGGGGTGATGAGGAAATCAAAAGGGCAGAAGGAGAGAAAAAATGTGAACTCAGATAAAGACAGTTTAAAAGGTAAGGAAATTCATGCATGCAAGCAAAGCAAAACAAGGAATTCATTTAGTGCTTCCCTTTGTCAGGCAGCTGTTTATCCATTTCCTGTGAAGGAGGGCTCCAGGAAATGTAGTTGGTACTTGGAAAGACAATGGCATAACATCAAACTTCTCGTGCATGCCCAGTCTCCTCAATGGCACAACAGAGTGAGAAACAAAAAGAACCTTGGCAGTATCCGAGCACTGCTCAGCAGTGTCTAAAACATCAGTGTGTTATCAACACTATTTTCATCAGAAATCAAAAACAGCATCATGCAACCTACTAAGTAGAAAATTAGCTGTGTCTCAGACTAAGCCACTTTAACAATAAATAGATGCAATACTTGTGATGTAAAAAGCCATGTGTTCCTAATCCAAACTAAATTCTGCTTGGTGAAAGTAAAAGAGAAGAGTCTTAAAGCTGTTCTAATTTACAAACCAGACACAGTCAAATAAGAGCATAGAATTAATTGTTTATTCTACTGAGCAGGTCCTAAATAAACACTAGTTCCACTGAACAAAAATTCCTAGAGTGCCATGTTTTTTGTCCACAAAACAGCTTTAACCCATCAAATTGCACAAGCCTAAATTAATAAATAAATTTGTAATATGCAACATTTAAATAAGTCCTACATTAAAACTTGTGAAAATAAACAGAATTCTGGAAGCCAAGGATTATTTTTCCTTTTTATTTTGGTTGAAAAACAAATTCAGAGTCACCTGCCTGGCTACGAGATAAATCTCATTTGATTTGTTTGGACTTGCATGACAAAGATTGCCTGGGTGGTTGTAGGATATCTGTGTATAGGTATATTATTCTCTAATGTTTGATTTATTACCTTTACAAGTGCATTTGACTTTGAAGATGCTGTCATGGAAAGCATAAAGTGCATGTTATTCAGTAATAAAAATTTGTACAGCATTCTTTGTTTGACCATGGTTAAAAAGCTAAAAATTTCTAAAAATATAAGTAACTGCATTCACTCCTAGGGTGATTTCCTTGCTTCTTTTGTCTCACTGGCTTTGTACATTGGACAGTTTAGGACTAAGAGTGTCAGATTTATTTTAAAACTATAATTTTTTGAAGACACTTCAAATTTTAGAAAGTAGCTGGCACTTTATCAGCAGACCAGGCAAAGAAAAATGAATGCTGAGAGATCAGAGATTCAATCTCATTTCAAAAGTAGCCACCGAGGGTCAAGACTGTGGAACATTGGCAAGAAGTCTGCAGACACACTTCTTGTTCTGTGCCTTTTATGCAGATATAAAGGACTAGTCTTTCCAGAATTATCACAAGTAGATTGTATAACAAATAAATTGATATTTTCCTGTAATCTTCAAACCTTCATGTTTAGGAAATACGGTCTAGGAAGCTGTGGGAAAAGTATTTTATCAGCATGCTACATTATTATCTGACAGTGAAACCATAAAAGAATTACAGTCTTCTGGATAATCTTTGCTAACATAACCATGCTTACATCATCACATCCTCTCCACATGCCCACTGAAATCCATTGTGAAGAAGACCTTAGCGAATTAGCAGTGTTTGCTGTTAGTAGTATTTATTACTTACTCACCTCTGCAAAACTCTGCATTCATTTATCTCAAGACAAGCATAGAGGTTTAGGTATAGGAGGTTTTAAATATGACATAATTTTTAAAATATTTTTTTCAGGAGGATAGTTTCTAAACTATTGTCAAAACTAAAACCCCCTGAATACTTCCACAAAAGTAGGAACGTCAATGTCCCAGTAGCATTAAGTCTTAAAGGAAAATCCAGAACCTTCTTTTTGTCATCTCCATTCTAGATTGAAATTATGTTGAATCAGCAAGAAGATGTATTCTACTTTTTTTAAAAAATGAACACAATGTTGTGGGGAGACTGTTTAAAATGCCATAAATAATGTCAGCTTCTTGAAACTATTGAAACTCTGGAATATCATAGATAATCCTAAGAAAATCACAGATAATCCTAGAAAATGTGAGGTGAAAACATTGCAGTGTTCGCCTATAAACTGTGGGAGCATTTAGCTGGGATTATGAACTGCATGGTTCAGTTGTAGTGTGTTCCTGATACCTTGGTATGGTATACATGTATAGATAACCATGGAGAGAGGGCCCAGCTGTAGCTCTTAAGAGCTGAGGGCCCCTTTGTGAGACAGAAGAAGGAAGCACAGGCCGTGAGCTAAGTGCCTACAGGCACTATTTCCCTTTGAAAACAATTTCTGTAACACTCATTGGAACTACTGCTGTGAAGTTTCAGGTCAACATATTTGTCGCAAGATGCTGTAGCAGGAAAAATCTCTCCTACACAAATCTATTTACCACCTTTCTGCACATTTGCTACTGCAGAATGACTAATGTAAAGCAAAGACAAAAAACATGAATTGAGACAAAATGAAAACAAATCTATGGTTAACATTCAAGAATAAACAATTGTGTATTGGACATAAAATACTGTCTTCACTCACACTTGCAATAAAGTTTGACTTTCAGGCTACAGCACAATTAATTTGGGCTTACATTAACAGCTATTGTCATTTATAATGTTACCATAACTAAGAGAATCCTGTTTGTCATTCTCCATGCCCTTGGCAAGCATTTAAACAAAGACACAAATTCATTTTCATGACAGTTGCAGCAAAACTAAAAGTCACTATTTCTCTTGCTAACTCTTCTAAAACCTAGCTAAATAAACAACTTGTATTTTAGATATTTAAGAGTTTGGAGTTCTGTTGTTATAAGTCAGTTGAGACTCCATTTTCTTCATGCAGAAAAAGCCCATTCTTTATTCATATAACTTATTTTATACAGTTTTCACAGGCCTGGTGTGCAACACCCATTGGCCAGTAGATTTCTTACTACTTCATTTATTGGTCAGAAGGTGATTTGTGTGTTCTTGCTAAGATTCAGGTTGTTTACATTTTTCCTTTGTGGGTTCTCATGGAACAGATCTAGTATTTATGCAGGTGCATGTGGGAACTCTAGATGCTGAGAATTTTATGCACTTCTTTTTCTCCCCAAGAATAGGTTGTTGTGTTAATGAACTCTTCAAACTCAAGATTGTTTTTGCATGGGAACTTGCAAACTACTTAGCTGCACTTAGAAATTGCAGGCTAGCTTTGGCAATTTAGCATAGCAAGTCCTGATTTCATAAGGCCTTTCTTTTATAACATCTTTTACCTGTCTGCAACAGGGTTCAATTTCTCACATCCTTAACAAGTTTATTGGCTTAAATGTTCCTGCTCTTGTTCACTGTTATATGGTGTATGCCCCACTCCACATACAATATGATGCGTAACACAAATTTCTAACCTTTTTCAGGTGGGTAAAGGTTCACTGTCCTGAATATATTTATACAAATATATGCAATGATGATGTTGAGAAGGAGGAGGAGGACGATGACAGTGATAAAGATGTTGTAATAGAAATACTTCCCTTTTTTTTTCTGGTGAAGATTCTAAGATATCATTGCATTGAAACCATCAGGTTGCACCTGCAGTCCTTCTGAGTGCTGCTATAGCAGGATTCTTATGGAAACCTGTAGGGTCTGGGGGATTTATTTTTCTTTTTTTAAGGATACTAGATGTGCAAGCATTTTTTTGTAGTGAATTAATTAAATAAGGGTTGTTTCTTTACAAACACTATAGTATTACCCAAATTAAAATCACAGACAAAATAACATGCTTACAACTATACTGATATGAGCCAAAATAGAAAACCTCATTTTACTACTGTGTTATAAAGACTTCACAGCATTTAAAAAAAAAAAATCATTTTAGTCCCAGAATGCAGACCAGTACAGAAAAAATATTTGGAACATTTGGACAGTAATAAATATCTAACTGTAAATGGGACACTGTTAATATTCGATGACACTAATTATAGCAGTAATGCTGTCCCTTTGATTGCACAGCACTGGGATATCACTGCTATAATGACAAATGGAAAACATGAAAGGAAATAAAACAGAGTTCATATCTAGTTCACTGAGAGATACCACATCCTTCTAAAGGTATGGGGCTGAAATCAACAGTCTCTTGGGAATTTCAGTTGCTTTGACTTGATATGAAAATTTTAGACCACTTAAGTATTTTATGCATTAACAAGCAGCCCTTAGACATGCTAGTTATAAAGCTTGTAATGAGATTGCTAAAATATTATACTTATACCTGAATTTCCTCTAACATAAATAGATCTCAAATGCTCTGTTTTAAAATTCTCTTCTGTCATTTACAGGAGATGTAGGCAAGACTGAGTTTGCTTATGTATTTTCTTTCGATATACAAGGCAGTGTGGAAAAACTTTAATTTTTTTCCTCTGGGCTTTAAACAACCAGAATGAAAATACAGCATGTCTGTTCATATATAAGAAGGAAAATGTTGTATTCAATTTCCTATACAGCTGTCAGCATTATGATGGTCAAAGAACTAGAAAGAATTGCAATGAGATGTAAATAGAAATAAATTTAGTAGAAAACAGACCAAAGTTTTGCAAACATAAGCTTTTAAAATTTGAAGTCTATTTGTATTTACCTTGCCTGTAAAGCAAAGCCTGCCATTCATCTACCTACCCTTTTCAATTAATCTTCTTTTTATTGGTTATCTTTTAGCCTAGTAAATTCACTATCCTTTTTAAACTCTTCTTTCATAAGAATTTACAATTGACTATATTTGCCTTATCATCTGTTTCAGACTTCATCAGACTCTAAGTGGTTCTGCCTTTTTTTCCTCATGCTATATAAAGATGAAGCAGCAAATAAAGGACTGCGTGATGGCAATTTTTTTTTCTTTAATTTTGTGCATGAGTCACTTTACTGGCACAGATGACAAATGGCATCTTTAATTTGACTTGCATATCATTTAGACACTAGTTAAAGCAACACATTGTTTATTAAGGGTAGCATGAGTTCTTCTAAATGTTCCACAGTAAACCATTCCCTTTATCTAGGCTAAAATGCTGTCAAATATTGCTAAATAGACAAAAAATTGAACTGCTTTATTTTACTACCTACTCTTATATATATGCGTGTGTATTTTACTTACATTTATATAAACACAATTATCTCCTACTTCAGGCAAATGAAAATAAAATCAATTATACTTCTTTGCATAATCATAATGCAACAAGAGAAAGAATTCTAAAACATTCAAGTGGAAGTGTATTTCATTTTGATGAATTCTTCTCTCATCACTCCCCTCTACCATCACATGAGTTAAAATTACTATAATTGAATGTTTATTTATTGCACAAACATTATGGTTTTCACTTCCTTTATAACTAATATCTTTTTTCCAGGATATATATGTAGAATTTAGGGGTAAAAGATTTACAATTATTTCTGTTTAACATGCTGTATATCACAAACTGACAATTTTGCTAACAGGTATGTACCCATGATTTTTATCTGGCAAAAAACCTTATGTATCAAATGGCTGTGTAGCTTCAGTATGATGGCACAGAAAAGATATTTGTTCATTATTTTGATAATGTAGTACAATGTTTTTGTTAAAATAAAAGAATATAAAGACTGTAAACAAGCCTCCTCTCTATTTTCAATTTGATAAACTACACAGATTGAACTGTTTTCAAAGTAATTTTTGCCGTTGTTCTTCAGGAATTATTTTAAAAGCCATTTAAGTCTTTGAGTGTTTTTTTCAAGAACCTCAGCAAAATTTTACTTGTTATCTTTAATATTCCATATGTGGAACAAGACCAAAGGAGACACATTGTTGTCTTATTCCTGCTCAAAATACTACTTCTACAATCTATAAACCCAAAGAGTGTATTGGTCTTTCTGCCTTTGAGACCTCATCTGAGTTGCCTGTGCATTAAATACCTCAGTCTCTTTCAAAGTAACAACTTTCCCTGTTTAGTGGAAATGCATTTCTCTTCCCTGTATAAACATATTTACCTTGTTGAGATTGTTACTGAAAATGAATAGCTCTTAGACAAATATGCACGTGTACTGAGACCAGCTTAACAAATTCTTTCAATAAATATCTATAGCCGCCTTATTCTCAGCAGGATTTACCACTTCCTCCATTAGTGTAATTTACACATTTTACAATTAATTATATATTTATTTCAAATTAGAAGAAAGAGAAAAAAATTTTAAAAAAACCCAAACAAAACAGGAGTTTCAAAGCCTTCTGAGTGCTATGTATCACATTCTGCTTTAATGATGATTGTCCAGTGATAACCAATTTTGGCTTAGTTATTCTGTTGAGCTTCAGATTTGCACAGTGCCTGGTGGCCTCTTCTGGCTCTCAAATCTGTGTCTCTCTGAAAGTCATAGTTGACTTCGTTTTATGAAAGGCTTTGAAAAACAAAAATCACTCTCTTCAACACATCCCTAGTACATATAATTTTGAATAAAGAAAAAATGTAGTCGAATTACACACCCCACTACCTTCAATCAGAAATATGCTGTGGCCTGATAGAGCTCTTTATTCCCCTGCACAAAAGTGGTCTGATCTGCTGGTGTGTTTCACTTTCTACCACACTTATCTAAAGTGCAGACCTATACCAATTGTTCTCGTGTGCTGAAAAAATACCTGATCTTAACCAAGGTCATTGAGTTATATTAAAGAGTACTGGAAGAGATGGAAGACCCTGGGGGGAGGATGAATTAAATGATCAGATCATCCTTTCTGACCTCAAACTCGAGGACATTTTTCATATGCCTGGTTTTGACTAGCACGTGGGAGACAGAGAAGGCAATACATCTCTCTGTCTAAAAAAGGAAGGATGACAACACGCCTTGTGGTTTTTATTTGTAGTCATCTAAATTTTCAATTTGTTTCCTCATCTTGGTGTATGCTCCTGTCTGCACTATTCCTGCTTGTGTTTTGGCAGCCAATTTGGGGCTGCATTTCTTAAGAGTATATAAAACTAACATTGTTGTGTGGCTGTTTTGACAGGCAAGGCACTCATGCAAAGCAAGATGAATGGGATGTCAGTTTTCCCTATCATGGGATCTCCATTTACTGACCCAGATGAGAACTGTGAGAACCTGTCACAGAGGCAAGACAAACCAGATATGGCTTCAAATGGGGCTCTAAATCTCATGTAGTCTTGAAGCTACTCCTAGAGTGCTGAATTTGTCATAAAAGGCTTGTCAGTTCAGAGTTCATTAAGGTAAAAGATGAGAGTGTTTTATCTGGACATTCTTGAGCTCTCCTATGGTAGGAGCAGGGGCTAGTTACAGCCCTTGAAAGTAAAAAAAAATGTGCTTTTGCAGTGTTTTCTTCCAGTTTTCCTTTGGATCAAATCTCTGTGGAATAGCTGCTCCTGGCATGTAAGTATTTCTTTTCCTTGTTTGTCTTTTTAGGCTTCTTTGTTAAACTTGGAGGTGTGTTTGTGATGTCAATTCAAAGTCCCTGGAGATTTGGCTGGGACTTGAGGTGAGGTGTTACACTTCACAGGACTGAATTGGAACACTTAAGGTGAGAGACAGGGTTTTAATCACTTGCACTGTGGCTGCCACAGTAGAAACTTTGTGACCTTAGCTGAGTTTTCTTTTACTCAAAGTCCAAAATCAATAGAAGTATTCAAGACTGAAGAAATGACTTGTGTTTAACTTTGCCCCTAAAGTTGGAAAGCATCAAAAAGTGTATTTCTCAGATGTGCAGTTTGAAAACTGTGACTCTGAAATGCTGAATTTCAGTATTTTGAATTCCATGTTTTGTAAATAATTCAGAACTGCAGCACCATCCTTGACAGAACACTTAATCCTTCTGATACTTAGATATATTTTCTTCACATCAAAAAGGTTTGCTGTTGTATGAAGGCATGTCTGTACTAATGCACCTCGACATGTTTGGCAGATATTAAACAAGAATAACAACAAAAATTCTAACAATATTTAGGTGGATGACATATAACCATCCAAACATTTTATTTTAGCATATTAAGGTCCAAAATAGTTATATAAATTGATATAAAAATAAATAGAAAATACATAAAACATAAAATTGTATAGATATTGGAAAAAAAAGTAGTTCAAATTTGTTAGGCAAAACCTGGAGGTTTCATGTGGAGACCTAGTTAGCACTGTCATTGGTTTCTCCAGAACATCATATAAAACTCATTGATAACAAAGCTATGCTGAAAGAATTGTCTGGCTATGTTAAAACATTGATTAATCATGCATGTGATCTAATATTTTTTTCCCTTATGATATACTTATATATCTTTGGTGCAGCCTAGTAAATGATTCAATATGGTGTACAAATAAACCCCTTGAATTGTGCTGCACACAATTCTGCTATGGTGACCCCAGGTGTACATGACAGTGACATTTGCAGTCTTTCACTCAGCATCTGTGTACATGAGTATAAATAGTTTTGAGGCAAAAGGAAATAAACTAAGACAAAAAATAACACCACATACCCCCTGACAAGTCCTGACAAGGATCCTAGTCCTGAAATTGTATCTCATCTTATGATTTAAAAGAGCTTACAAAGAGGAGTATGATTGTCATCTCCTTCAGTTCTGTTTTGTCTTTCTCTTAACCAACAAACTGTGCTGTAAATACGTATCTGTAAAGAAAACAAAACAAAACAAAACAAACAAAAAAAAACACAGAAAACCACCTTCTTTGACATTTTTTCACCTAATAATGTGAATTGAAAAGATATGCACCACTCATCATATAGAAAATCTATGTAAGTCACTGCTTAAGAATCTAGAGTCAGTGGAAGGAAAGGAATAAGGAGGTACAAATACAGTATTGTGCAGAGTTGCTGTTAGAAAATAATTGCCTACAAAAATTAATTTATGTCCAGCAATACTTCAAGTGGTTGTCACCAAGGAACACTGAATACAACAGCTGATGATTTGAATTTGATCCAGTGTAACAAGATTAAAGGGCAAGTGAAAAGTACTCCAGTTATGTATGAACCATCAGCTGCACAAATATAAGATGGGAAACAACTGGCCAAATGGGGATGATCTGGGAATTATAGCAGATTGCTCTCTGAGCACGAGTCAACTGTGTCATGTTGTTACAAAGAAAGCAAATATCAGCCTGCCGTGTACAAGCACAGCATTCTCTGCAGAACATGGCCAGTAATCCTGGTGCTTCTTCAGCACTGCTCCAGCCTCAGCTGACGTGCGGTGGCCAGCAACGTGCCCAGCAAGCTGGAGGCAGCACAACTGGAGAGGAAATTGTAGTTCAGATGTATAGAAAACAATTTGTAACAGTAAGAACGGTGAAAATCTAGGATGGATTTCTTAAAGATCTTGTAACCACTGTCTTTGAAAGCATTTAAGATCAGACTGAAGATGTATCAATCAGGAATGACAAATTGGTAGCTAATCTTGCTTTGGACTGAGGGACAGGTTGGGTGATATCACAAAGCTGCTTTTATCAATGTTTCCATGACTAATCATTCCCTTAATGTCACCTTTCCTATACAGGTAAAGAAAATGGGTATATATATTACATTAGATTTGTAGCTAATGATGATTCTTTCTTCACAAAAGATTTAGCAAGACTGTTGAATGCAAAAGCTTTTATTTCATCCTGAATGAAAGCAAGCTTTGTTCTTCCTTTCATCTGAAAAAAAAAAAGCATGCTTTCCAAAATAAGGTTCATCATGAGGCAAAATTACTTTTCCTCAATTTCATTTTATTTTTTGTCTGTATATTTGTTTTTGTTTATTGTGAATTATTTTATCTCTGAAGAACAGAAATCTACTCATGTCTCTGCTATGCCTCTTAGTGAACACCAAAAAAAGTTAACTTTCACAAAATTTTCAGATATTTCCTTTGATTAGTCACTAAACAACCCTATGTAAGTACAATCTTATAAGAAGGATTAGCAGAAGTGATGGAAGTGTTTATCTACTTCCTGCAATTTACCAATCAAAGGAATAAGGACAAAGATCAAGGTGGGCTTTCTGACCAACTCTCACTTATAATTTTTCAGACAGGCTTTGTATCGGTAGTTGCTAAAACTGTAAAGTAAAGGTTTTTTGGTTGGGTTTTTTTGTTGTTGTTGTTGTTTTACAGAAATATAATATAATATAATATAATATAATATAATATAAATATCATATTTATTCGGCTTTGTGCAGATACTATCACTCATTCTTTAACATTTTTTGCTAATGTGAAGTACCTGTCAGAGGTTGTTTTTTTCTTTTTGAGTGCATTAAAATACTGTGAAAGTCAATATTATATGAACAGTTCTAACATGAAACTCAAGGAGGTTGAACCTCAAGATCCCATTTACTTTTAGCATGTCTCCAAGCCTGCTGCATGTGTTAGAAAGGTGCAAATATTAGTCAGAGAGAATCAAGACTTTAAATCAAAACTGAGTGTTTTTCTAAAAGATCTATTGTCTCTCAACCAGAAGATATGAACTTGATGCATGAAGTATCAGTTCAGATTTTATGGGTTGCTACACAGGTGTTTGTAATCATAATGGTTCTTTCCATCCATAGACTATATGAATCTGAATTCATTTTAAGCATATTGACAGGCAAGGAAACAAATAATGAAAAGCAGTAACTACTACAATGTAAAAGACTCCCTAAAAATAATACCGAGAAAAGCCTCTTATCTTTTACTCTCTTTAAGGAGGTAAAAAATAAAGGTGTCACTTTCCATTCTCCCTACTTTCAACTTAACTCATAATCAAATACAACAATAAAAGTATAAAAGCAAAGCTCTCTGACTTTTAAAGGTGACTTCCTGTTTTATAGTCCATAAGTTATTATTGGCATGTTGGCCAACTCAGTAGGATTTCTGAGATAAAATAAATTATAGATTGAAATTAGAAATTATGCTTTCTGGATAAAGGATATGGACTCAATAATAAAATAACAAGAAGAAAATTTCCTGGTAGTACATTAATTGAGAAATAATTTAGCAGTTTTTTCATGCTGCATTTGTTCTACCGTGCTAATGGTCATGCTAAAAATTTGCTGTAGTTATTAAAGTAGTAGATATAAATACAGACCACACAGGCAGCAGAAACACAGAGTAAGAAGCGGCCACTAAAGTCACAATGAGAAATATGACCTTATCATTTAACAGAGGTGTTAACACAGCAGACTGCCTTCTCATCACATTGCTGCTTAAGGACTTCATTTAAAATCCTCCTCTGTTGGCATGCTTGGAAATGCTCTCCTTTAGCAACGTGAGAGTGTAGCATATAGAACTAGAAATGCATTTAATGGATATCCCTGTATTACTGGATTTGAGAGTGCTTTTAAGTTAATGATTGCAATTCTTAGCTCCTTCTCTCCCTATCAGAAATGCTCCTTCTGTCTTACCTTTCATGTAAAGTAAACTTGCAAGCCAAACAAGAGTATTGCTTGCTCTAAAAAGCCTCGGGTACTGAGTACCTCCCAGCAGCCTATGGAATATTCGATTTGAATATTCCAGCTGTAAGCAAATATGTCACACAGTTTTATCCCAAATTTAGGAAACTACAACTTAAAAATATGTTTTTACCCAGTTGTATTCCCATGACTCACACTTGAAATAGTGAAACATTAAGATATTAAGAACCTTCTTGTAATTTTTTAACAGAAGTTATTAATTGACTATATATGTTCTATTACCCTGTTGAAATTTATTCTTTAGCTAAAATATATCTATTTTGATTTTACTCAGCTAAAGCTTTTTCCAACAGAAAAGGTTGAAAAGTTTCCAAATGTTTTCTCATATTAGTAATCAGTCTGAACTGATATTTTGTGAACTTAACCAGAATTGTGTATACTCCTCCAGACAGATGCAACTAGTGCCTTATACTTGCAAGGATTGCATTTACTATTCAGGGAGGTAATTCAAGTTATTTTTTCCCATTTTCATTTTCCACCTGCTCAAATGCCCTCGACATTTATTACTAAACATATTTTTATGAGGATCAGTACATGAATAAGTAGTTTTAAGCAATTAATAGGAAAAAAATTAAAAGGAAAATAGAAGCATCAGGTTGATTAAAAAATTCCCTCGTAATAAAAAGTGCTTGACACAAATGTTTCAGTTTCTTTGACATACATGATTGAAAGTAAAAATAAGATATTCGATTTCAGTTCTTGTACCTAATATGTCATATATATCTATTAATTACACTTAAAATTTTAAAGCATATTGCTGTAGTCTAATGTTTTTAAGGGTTACATCAATGTTTCCAAAACAAAATACTTAAGCCCTTTGAATCCATAAAATGTCTTGAAACATTGACTTCTATTCTCACAGGGAATTATGATTATTCAAAATGTAGGAATTTCTCCATATATAGCATTTTGTTTTCTTTCCAACTCTACTAATACCTAAGTAATAATCTTTTTTATTTGGCAAAGTGATTATCGTGAGAGTTTCTAAGTGTTTTCTAATTAAAATAAATATAAACTGTATGTATAAGGTAATATGCATATAATAATTTAATGTGTTTGAGAAAAGATAGCTGTTTTGTCTTAAATTGCAACTCAGTAAGTGTGTGATTCAATAATCCAGGCACTGAGGTATGGTTTAAAACAAGTGCTACATTTTCTGTAAGTAGCTTATTAGTGACTAAGTAAACTTCTCTTTCCCAGCTCATTAAGTATTAACCATTTTCTTTGTAATGGGCACCCAGGGTCTACCTTTGAGGAGTACAGCTCAGGATGAAATCTAGGAAAGGGTTCTGGAATGGCCTTTCATCTAATTTGGACTGTAGATTCCATAAGTATAGGATGGAAATAACAATGGCAAGATGTCTGGTTAAGGTTCTTGATAAAGACTTTCAAACACTTTTTCAAGGCCATTTTTTGGTACAGTCACCAAGTTGGAAATCTTCAGTTCTATTTAGTGAAGGAATAATTTTCCTCAAAAGCGACAGAACTACTCCAGCTGTGTAAGAGAGTTCATGCAGACAAATATTATGACACAGTATAAACCAACCACAGTCTTCCTGAATTGTGGACATCAAAGGCAGAACTTGACAAGTATGGAAAGGGTCCCATGTGCCAGCAGAGCACAGTGGTGGTGGCAGAAATGCTCTCACAGCCCTGCAAGCCAACCTGTAATGGTGCTAAATAGAAAGCAGCCATACGATTATCACTAGGTGTCTGTGTGACACAGGATTTCTGAATTGAGCAGCGGATTCAGTCTAATATATTTACATGTAATTTTACGTTGCTTGGGTTTTAAGCAGGGCAAAAGAATTCAGTCCCAAGAGCTTTGAAAGTTACACCTCGACATATCTCATTCAAGAAGGTCATCATATCCCAAATTCATTATAGATGACATATGTGTTAAAGAAAGTGAGGAATGGAAAGACAAAGGAAGATGACTCAGTGGTCTTTTCCAACCTAAATGATACTGTGATTCTGTGTTCGTGGTAAAGCTGCTTTTTCACAAAACCTCCCTTCAAAGATCAAAGACCTTCATGGATTTTCTGTTGCTTTCAATAATGTTCAGAATGGATGACAAATGAATCAAAATCAGAAAAAACTTCATAATGCTGTTTCTGTGTACTTTTGTATTTTTCTCAAAGCCATATCCATCACTTATGACATTTTGTGTCATTGCATGGTTGCATGAAGGCAAGCTAAATCCAGACTAGAAGCTTCTTGAAGCAATGATCAATCACCCAAGATGTTTGGGTTTGGTATTTAGATAAATGTGGACACACAGGATAGCTCAAATACCATAAGAAATTATTTTCTTGCATTATTTCTCTGCTCTGTGCTTTTCATGCATGATAAAATTTGGATTTTTTCCAAACCATTTACTCAGACCTACTTTCTAACTGGGTACTTTTAATACCCCTAAAATTGAGTTTTTTCTCATCTTCTCATAGAGAAACTTTAAACTGCAATGGAAAAGTGGATAACACTGTCAGCAGACAATTCAGTAATTGTAGATGGAAAACATCACTGTGTAAAACTCCCATGATCAAGCCATTGTTTACAAATAAATTGTACTCTGCAAGTAAGTTTATATTAATGTTATATAGGAACAGCTAGCAGAAACGCTCCTAGAACAATTAACTTCACACCTTGTTGGCTGACAAAACCGGGTGTTTTATTATTCAATATTTTCAGCAGTAGTATTTCTTTCCTGCTGTTTCACTTTTTATGCCTTTCTCTTTTTTCTTCCCAATGCCAAACCCAAACATCTTTCTTAAAGCTAATACAATAATTTACTTTTAACATTGAACTCATTGAACTTGAACTGGTTAAAATCTGTAGTAAAACAGAAAAAAAAACCCCATCTATTGGTCAGCAAATGAAGTATTGCACACTATTGTTTCTTTACTGATACTTTTGAGAAATTTCCTTTTCCTTCAATTGGAGGACTGCTGTGGATTGCTCCCTCAGCCATCTCTTCTCCAGACTGCATCAGCCCCTGTCCCTTGCCTTCTCCTGGCAGGACAAGAGCTCCATCCTGTGCTATTGTAGTAACCCTCCACTGACCTAGCTACAATTTATCAACATCTCTCTCCCCATACATGCAGGAAAAAAAAAAATCATCAACATAAAACACAAGGCCATATATAAAATATTTGATATGTTTATAACAGGTCCTTTCTGTAAGTCCAGTTGAGTTTATGAAAAAGTGTTAGCCCATATGGACAGATAACTGTTTCAAAAAATGATAGATTATGGAAGAAGTAAGACATCCCCAACAGGTTTAACAAGCCTCAGTCTGCTTCAGGAATTCAGTTGTATTGACCCTGCAATTGTTCTCCTGGGACATCAGTCAAGGAAATTCAACAGATCACTACCCCCTCTTCCTCATAAAGCAGATCTAGTGCAGCTAAAATTTGATGTCAAAATAATTTGACCTATTAACCTACCTAACTTTCCAGCAAAGAAAGTGTGAGCTCATTTTCTGCAATCCTGTGCATTTCTGTTTTCACTGGAATTAAGGGATGTTCATAGGCAAGGGAGAATGAATAAGAATCTGATTTTCAAAAAAGGATTTTAATATAAAAGTAACTGAGATTACTAAATTAAGACAAGATAATTTAGGACTAATAAGCTAGGACACACTCCTACTGGTGGTAAATGAGTTTATTCATCAAAAGAACCCCAAAACTTTCTTTCCCTTTTTTTCCCAGCAATCTCTTTCATTAGCTCTTCAAAACAGATGCTCTTTGTATTGGAATTCTTCTAAAAGTTGGAATCTGAATAGGAAATGAGAAGAACAGTCCCAGAAGTCTGCTGCTGAAAAATAGTTTTGCAAAAAATCTCTAGAGAAAACCTTGCCTAAGTAGTATTTTTAAATATGTAAAATATTAGACATACAAGTTAAAAGTTTTCTTGATTTAACATTCAAAATTGCTATATACAATCAGTACACTTAGTAATTATGATGAAAAATATGATTACGTATTTTAGTTTTTATTTAGAGTAATTTTACTCCCAAGGTTGATGCATAGTGAATAATTAATTTAAGAAGGAGAAAAGGCACAAAACAAAACAAAAAAAAAAACCCCAGCAATATTGCTTATAAAACAGAATTCAGGAAAAGAGAAACACCAATGAAATTTGCACTGACTTTTCTCAAAAGAAAAGAATATTAAGGTAAAAATAAAATGTATTTCAAGCATTGATGGATTAAAGCAATGTTTTATCTGAGTTGTTGGGATTGATTTTAGGTGTTGCAAAGATTTCATTCTACAACAACATGGACATATGCACACAGCCTCTTTACTTGCTTTTTGCATCATCCCTCAATTTCTTTTCCTTGCGCTTTTTATAGTCAAACCCTTCATGCCCATCTTGGGAGAAAAACTTTCAAATAGCCCCAACAGTTGGATTTTCTGAGTTTGTTTTCTGTTCCACCTTACAAGGGTACAATTGTTATGCTCCCGTACACTTCATTCCTGTCCATCATAGTAAAAGATGAGCTGCCACCAAGTAATACACCTAGTAATAAGAAGCAGCAAAGTATCTGGCCTTGTAAAAGTACCAGGGCAGTCATTTTCAGGAGAAATTAAGAGTTTACTAATGAAGATGACATATTGAAGAGACAACTATATGTTGAGGATCATGAATAACTAATCCACAGAGAAACAGGCAGAATATATGGTCAGGTGCTCCAGAAGTGTTGCTCATGAGGGCAAAAGAAATAATAAAAAAAAAACCTCTTATTTCTACTATGTGGTTACTTAGGTATTTAATATTCATGTTGAGAGGGACAGTATTTTTACCACTCAAATGGATTTTTAAATGACAAGAGGACATATCACAGTAGAAAAGATGAATCAGATACAGAATCTGACTTACTGTTTTGAGCAAGATGTGAATGGCATCTGTCGTACCCTGGAGGCAATTCTCCCCGCTGACTATACATGGAGCCTAGACAATTAGGTTAGGTATGCACCTAACTTAAAATGAGTAATGTTGCTGAGATTATTTCCTTACAGTTAATTCCATTAAAACATTTGTCAATAAAGATGTCATGTTGACCAGACCTAATTCTAAATAATGGGCAAATGTACTGAAATTGCAAGTCAACTTCACCCTGTACAAACTGATAGAGCACCGATACTTCTCTTAAGACTCTTACTTTAACTTTTCTGTATTCTGTCTTTTAATTGCTCTTTGGTCAAATTTTGATTTCAGAGGACTACTGAGATTTCTGAGAAACACTAGGGTTTAGGTTTTGTGTAATGCTGTTGTTGTGTCACCTGCATAATGCTGGCATTTCAACTTTTGTTAGTCATTACCTCTCTCAACAGCTTTTCAGAGTAGTTGAACAGAGATAAAGCTTTAGGGGATAGTAAAGCTTTGGACTCAGAGATGAAAAGAGTAGCAGCCTAGATCATTCCTTAAAGTCTGAATTTGGTAACAGAAGAAATAAAAGAAGGTAATTTCACCCATAGATTATGAGTGTTTATAGAATGTGTGACCTAGAGACTGCCTCAGATTCTGAGTGCCAGTTGATAACTCTCAATTTATTTGTAATGATGTCGTGCAGTATATAAAGAAATTGAAAAGGAGTTACTAAAGCTCCACTAAAAATAATTTCCTGTCTATAAAATGAATTGCTTATAAACATTTATTTTAAGTTTAACGAATATACTAAGAAATAATGAGAATAGGCTGATAACATTTTTTTTCAATATAGAAGTGAAAAAACTAGAATTCTTCCTTAAAATATAAATGAAGAAAAAAATATGCAGCAGGCAAGTGGTGACAAAAAGGAGGCAGTCTGTCTTGTTTTGTGTGAAAATTCCAGGAGTCAGCTAAAAAGTTATACTGAAAGTCACCGAGATTCCAAACATGTGAAGATGAATGCCAATGGGTTTTCTGGCATTAGAATAATAGGTGATCTGAATTCTGCATTTATTTTATCAGGTAGAGGGGAAAGTTTGACAAATACACTTAACCAATTGTCACTGATGAGAAGAGTATTCTTGGGACATGTTGGGACTTAAACATCGCTTGCTACAAGATGCAATAGTTTTATTTAAAATTTAACTGACAATACACATATACAAAAATGAGGTAAAGGGAGAAAAGTACTTTTCTGTTTTTGAAGAAGATCTTCTACATGTTTTCAGTGTTTCTCAACGGTTCCAGGTAGTATCAGAAAAATATAACACTATATTTTTTATTAATATTTTCTTGATTCATCCAGAAGATGCCATGTTCATTGTAATGGCATTGATGAGGACTTAATTCAACTGAATAAGCCTGAAGTGCTATGCAGATGTGATTTGGGATATCCTGATTTCACATGTATTACTGTCCCTATTTTACCACTGTCCCCTCACCTTGGAAATGTCCCTGCCTGTGTGCACTGCAATCTATCCTAATCTGTAGATATGCTCTCTAGGGGCTTTCTCTTTTGTATTCTCCCAGGACTAAAAGCCATTGTCTTTCCTAGTGTGTACAGATAGTGTGGGATTTTGTGAACAAAATAAAAAATGGATACAAGATATCTATGTGAGAGATAAATACAATTAAGACCCAGACAATATCTTCTACTTTTTAGGAGTAGTGATAAAGAGAGTAATCACAGTGGCCAAAAAATCCTGCAAAATAGGAGTACAGCCCACATGTATAACTGCAGCAGAATTGTAATACTTCCTCCTACATGCTGGCTGGAAGTAAAAAGAAGAGTTTTTATGCATGAAAACAAAATGAAGTAATATTTCAGGTACCAGCTATATCAGACTTAAGAATTCCTCTAATTTCTTGGTTCATTGGTATAGTCCCAGTCCAGCTACCTCTTAGTTTCATATTGGAGATTTATGAATTGGGTTTCCCATACTTAACGTCATCCACTTATTTCTGTAAAATAAAAATCTGGGCAAGTGGGTTGGTTGTGAGTCATTAAACACTTTCAAAGATCTCTGGGAGGTCCAGTAGGTAAACCCACAGGCCTGTCTAGAAGGTTGAGCTTCTAGAAAAGAAGCAACTCCATATGGTGTTGGACTAATTAGAACTGTCTTGATTCCCTACTCTTTCCACCATCTGTCTCCTGAATGCTTGATTATGCCTTAAGGAAGCATTACCCTCTGGATCACTTGTTAGTCTTAAGCATAACAGACTCCCTATATCTTTCTCTTGGCCATCTGGTGCTCTTCCCCATTCTCTTTGCAGGGTCTAAAGACAAATTCATCAATCCTTACATTTTTCTGCCCAAGTGAGCTGCCCCATTATGAGTAGGTTCTCATGGAGATCTGTTAATTGCAGTTATGCAGTTCTGAAATAGCACCCTGTAAAGATTGATTTAGAGAAAGTATTTCCCACTAATGCCTGGAAATTATGGAGAACAGTGACCTAATACCTAGTAATTGCTCAGAAATATATCTTCCAGTCATGCAACTTTACTACTTTACCCTAAAAGCTGAGCCCAAACACTTTAAGGGAGCAGTCATACTGGTCCACGTAAAATGCAACTTATCTGAAACAATTCATTCTTATGTAGTGGAAGAAGACACAGGGAAGTATGTGGCATTTTGCTACGTCATTGTCTTGTTTTTGTATAGAAATGGAGTATGGAAAATGTAGTGGGTAGACAATGTCTGGATTCCAGGCACACACCAAAGCCTCTTTACCATTCCCCTTAGCTGAAGAGAGGAGAGAAAATATAATGGAGGGTCCATAAGTTGATATAAGGACTGGGAGAGACCACTCACAGGCAAAACAAACTAGAATTAGAATTAGAATTAATTGAATTTATTCCTTACAAAATCAGAGCAGAAGTAAAATAGAACTTTCAGAACACCTTCCCCCCACCCCTTTTTTTTTTTTTTCCTCACCTTTACATTCTACACCAGAGGTGCAGGGAAGCACAGAATGGGGTTATGGTCAATTTATCACCCATTGTTTCTCCTGTTGGTCACGGAAAGCAGTTCCTGCTGCACTGTGAGGTCCCTCCCACAGGAGCCAGTTTGCCATGAGCTCCTCCAGCATGAGTCCATTCCACAGGCAACAGTCCTCCCCAAACTGCTGCATGGATGGCTCTTCCACAAGCTTCAGTCCTTCAAGGACAGGCTGCCCCAGTGTGGGCTTCTGTTTCCCTTGGGTCTCCCATGAGGTCACAGCCTCCTCCCAGGCATCCACCTGCTCTGGCGTGGGACAAGGTGGAAGACATCCACCTGCTCAGCCAAATCCACAGGCTGCAGGTGGATCTCTTCATCCCCATGGTGCTCCATGTGCTGCAGAGGCACAGCTGCCTCACCATGGTCTGCACCACGGTCTGCACCACAGCCTGCAGGAGAATCTTATCTCCATCACTTGGAGCACCTCTTTCCCCTCCTTCTCCACTGACCTTGATGTCTGCAGAGTTGTTCCTCTCATATGTTCTCGCTCTGCCTTGCTCTGGACACAATTACAACTTTGCAACTACTCTTGGTCTTTTCTTCCTTTTTAAATCCATTATCACAGAGGGGTTATCACCATTTTTATGTGGCCCAGCCTTGGCTGGTGGCACATCCATCTTGGGAGCTTCCAGGGATTGGCTATGCTGGATGTGGAGGAAGCTTCTGGAAGCTTCTCACAGAAGCCACCCCTGTAGCCACCCACTACCAAAGCCTAGCCATGCAAATCTAAAACAGAAACCAAAATTAAACTTAGGGAAATAAGAAAGATAAAAGGGAATGTGAGAATAGGGAATGAGGACTGAAAGAAAATCCAAAAAGCAAGAAGAAAAATCAAATTATAAAATGGCAAAAACTGTTTTGGTCCTGTGGTTATGAAGAACTTCTAAAACAATATTTGCCCAGAAGAGTTCAGTGTTCTTGAACATTTCAATTTTATGAAAAAGAAATTCTTCTCAAAAAACTAGTTCTTTCAACTAGTTCTTATACTTCTCTAGAAAAGTTGGAAGTAAAAAATATCAATTTACAGCTAGATTTACAACTAGTAATCTTGATATTTTTTCGAGTAGGTGGTATAGTCATAGACAAGGCAAACATCTAATCCCTTTATTAAAGAATGGCTCCCAGTAACTTCGTTTTTGGATGAATGAAAGAGATCAGTTTCCAATGAATTGTCTACAAGCGGTATGGATAAGCCAACAGCAACATCAAAATATTTCTCCTTCCCTTCAGGGGAACATCAGTCGAGATATCTCAATACAAAGTTGTATGACAAACAGAAGTAGACATTGAATGAATACATTGGCTTCAGGATGAATATGGTACATGAAAAATTTAAATGAGAAATGGAAATAAAATATGGAAGAAAATGAAGACAACTGTGTCATAAGACCAAAAGAATTGGAAAGAACATGTAACTTTAGCAATGCAGTTCCAGAAATAAAAAACTATCTATAATTTCTTACACATTAAGTCTACTGAGCAGAAAATCCTTAAAGTCTGAGATGAACTGAAGAACTGCTGGTAATAACCAGAGGACTTGAATAGTAACAAATTCAGCCCAGAGAAATAGACTATTACTTGAGTGATTTACAAGTGTGCTCTGAATGAAAAGTATATAAAAGAAAAAGATTGAAGAAAAAAAAAATTCCACTATTGCTATGAAGAGGGACTGCCTTGCAGTATAGACAGCCAGCATTTGAGAAAAACAATGGCTTATGTGGGAGAGGCACAGCACTTTTATGATGTGACAGACACAGAGTCATTATTACCAAATACTTTAAATCATAAGACTATTTTAATGATAAAAATGGTAGAGCCCTCAAAGCCCAGAGACAAAAAATGTATATTCTATGTAGGAGAAAGCTAGCGAACAAGGCAGCAGAAATAAAACAGTTTTCTCCACTTCATGCAAATAAGTAGGTACATCTTCTTTCTTCCTCCCCCCTCTTTTTTCTCTTTTTTGCTTTTTGAGTTAGTGCATTTTAAGATAAATCACATAAACAGATAAATAGACCAATGAGCACCAGTAGCTGTAAAAGCAAAGAGAATCACATACTATGGTATACAATATCAGATTTTATCCACATGATGTAAGAAGTTCAAAAGATGAGAAATGCTTATCTGTGACTTCAAGAAAAGATAAGACTCAAGCAACCAAAAAAAAACCCCTGAACATCAAAAAATACATAAATGCCTCCCCGCACTGAACTGTTCACAACAGTTGTTGAAGTGTTGGAGTGTTGGTTCAGGAAAATAATTGTCCTTTTCAAGGAGATGTTGAGCAAAAAGACAGTACTGCACATAGATAAAGCAGCTTCTCCTATATTACAAAAACATAGAATACTGTATCTTGGTGTATCACAGACAGAAAAAGAGCTACTACAACACAGGCAGAAAAAAAAAAAAAAAACAACAAAGCAAAACAAAACAAAAGCAACAAGACACTATCAAAAAGGAAGCAGTGAGATATATCTATAGTACTGACTAGTAGTGGGAAGTACACTTATAGGCATTGATATCATACAGACAGACTGATGCATTAAACCTATTTATATTGTATTCCATGTACTGTAAATAAAAGAAATGTTTCTTTTTATAAATGTGGTCTTTAAATATTTGCAAATTTTCAGGATCCAAAGTTATGGAAAATAATAGCTGAGATTTTTAGAAGATAATAGTTTGGGGGGTAGTTTTTGCAAAGGATTTTTCTTTTGAGTGGTATTCTGCTTTACTAATGGATATGTCAAAGTAAAAGTGATTCCATAAAATATTTTAGCTCATAAGTGTTCATTATCACACATCACCTATAAATTTTATTTGCAACCTAAAATTACTTGCCCTGGAACATGTGTTTTTCTATTCCTGTCCTAAGAAAAGTCTTAAAACTAAAGATGGACAGAAACTGACCTCTGACATACAACTGTTTTTAAACATGAAAAGTTTGGGTGCTGGTGTTATTGTTAGCAAAAAGGAACCTCTGAGAAAACTGACTGAATTTCAGCAGCATTTCAGGAGAATAAAGTATATGAGACAGCATTTCAGCATTTTAGCTGAATGAGTCTACAAATATGTCCTCCCTCATTTTCACTCAGTAGGATAAACAAAAACTGTAGATCACTACCAGCTGCACATTCAGTCAGGCTAGTAACAGCTTTAAAAGCAGAGAAAGCACAAATGTATTTCATATGCAGGTTGGAAATTTCCTAAGGTAGAGCTGTAAAAAGTCTAGCAGCTTTAATTTGGTGATACATACATTTTCAAATTTATTTCTGAAGAGCTCATTTTTTAGTGTATTTTTTTCAGAAGCCCAAGTTTTGACTTTGTTATTTGAAATCTGAAGATAAAACAGCAAGGAAAATCAGAAAGATAGAGACTGAGATAACAAGATTAAGACTGAAAATAGTACTCAAATCTGTCAAGGAGAAAAATCCCACGTATTATTTGTCTAAACAATGATTTTATAGTGTGAAAAATAAACCCTCTAGAGCGGTGAACCCGTCAGTCCCAGCGATGACTACAATTAAAACAAAACCTCTCTGTATTTGTGAGGCTTTTTTCATAACAGAGGTGTGACCAATATTAGGGTTTCTTGCAAGATAATAGGGGATTTTT
>VZSR01003803.1:28158717-28180194 GCA_013398615.1 Brachypodius melanocephalos
TCCATTACCGTATCCTAAACAAAACCTTCAAAAAGACCTTTATTCTTTCATATCTCATCTTAAGCAGCTCACTAATTTCTCAAAACCTGGATGACTAAACCAGGCTCATAATCTTTCTTTTCTGTCTAAGGCTTTCCTTTAAAGGTTTCACGCTACCACCCTCAATCATCCAGAAACAGAAGTCTCCTTTGATACTCTCCCTCTCCTTCCTTACAGTTTTTGAATCATAACCAAACCCTTTTGCAACTTGCTCCATATTTTAAAAAATCCCTGCATACATCTACCCACATATATTTTTGGATTTCTTTTGAAATCTGTCATTCAAAGTAACTCCTCCACATCAAGGTTAAGAAAATACAGGGATTTTTTTGCAGGGTTCCTCAAACATTCATATCTGTAGTTTTTGTTGTTTAGGTATAAATACATTTGCATGTATACACATATATACATATATATATATGTATACATGCGTAGATTATTATATTAATAGAAGAATAGAAACAGTATCAAAAGAAGAATTGACAATCTGTTTCATGTGAAAATATATCTAAATCACCCAAAAGAGTTATGAAACTCTATGTTCGTTGTAAATTTGCCCATACACCTACCCCTTCTACCTGATCAGTCCACATAATCTTTGAGCTTGGGTTTTTCTTTATTCTTCCACTATCATTTATGTTTGTGTTCACTCTAATACAGCCTGTATTAGTCTGTAGTACAGAGACTAAATCTTTTCCATAAAACATCTAAAAATTTTCAGCTGTTACAGAAAAAAAGATATAGCTGATCTTGAATGTATTTGTTGAAAATTCTCTCTAATAAAAAGAAAGGAGTACAACAGAAAAGAGTAGCACATCTACTCTCAAGCTAGCTCTTAAAGCAAAGTAGAATGAGGACCCTGGAAAATTCCATGGAGCTGAGATGATTCATTGTGAATTGTTTGTTCACTTCTAATCTCCAATTGTTGAACCCTTTTCCACAACAAGAGCAAATATTTTTTTTCTTATTTTCTAAACTGCCTGCAGACTCTTATAGCGGAGCAGAATTTTCTAAACTACAACTTCATGGTTTTTTATTTTTGTCAACATTCAGTTGCCTTCAATTTTCCTCAAAAAATCACCTCGTGTAACAAAAATGCAGACGACATCTCAAGTGAATCAGCTAAATTAAACAGCAATTGTATCTCTAAAGCCAATTCATATGGGACCACTAGCTACAACTTTAGAAGCATTCAGAGGTAAACAGAAATTAAACATCACCAAACAGTATAATTATTCATTTGAAAAATCCTTTCAAATGGCTGGAATCCTCTCTTCCTCTTAAAAGATGTGAAATTAATAATAACAGCTGGTTTGGATACAGCCCTGTTGATATTTGTATGATGTCCCATTATTGTGAATGGGGTCTGGCTTCCTGCCAGATCCTGATGTGGCTGCAAGCTGTTTCAAGTACCAGCTAGCATGGAAGCTGTCAATCAAAATATGCTTCCTTTATCACCACTGTGGTGTTTTACGAAATACCGGATCGAGATGCCACACTTGCATCTGCTCCAGCGTGAGATGCTGTGTGTCACCCTGGTGTGGAGCCAGATCCTTTCGAGTGCAGTGCCCATGGGTATGCTAACATCAGGACCATCCTTCAGAGGCTGACTTTCCACTGGGTAATTTGGAATCTTATCAAAAGCCCATTGAAGTCAAAGGAAATATTCCCATTGATCTCAGAGGGCTTTGATCAGGCCCGTGGTGAGCATGTACTTTAGCAGTCTTTTAGTGCTCTTGCAACATGCACAGCCAAATGAATACATTTAATCTTTGAGTAAAAGTATGAAAGTCAGCACAGTTCAGCTGACCCAAGTCAGAAGTCAGAAAGGGACTTAGCATGTGGAATTTGTGACCTCAAAGCCTTTTTCAGCAGCGAAAGCTCAGCCTTTAAGCAATCAGGAATATTCACAATTGCCTTTGCCTTGTTGCTGTTAAAGGCTGTCCGTTCCTGTGTTTCTGATGGTGAGGCCCCCACGACATTTAAGTTATTGCTGTGGCATAAAAGCCTTGATACAAAGCCATTTTCTAGTGAGAGGAAAATGGTCTTTCTTTTTGCACCTAAAACCCACCAACCCTAACAAAGTAGATGTTTTTTGCTGAGCACAGATGTATGTTTCAACATGTGTTCATACCATGGCTAACCCTCCCTCATGCTTTTTTGCAGTTTCACATGCGCAGATCAGGAATGAAGACTCTGTTCAAGAGTTTTTATGTGTGGGCTTTCCCACTGGCACTGTTTCAAACCCAATTGTTTTACTAGAGAGGGATTTAAATATCACCCACTTTCACTCAAAATTTCAATTTAGTTCTAATTATTGTATTAATGTGAAAAATGGGCATAGACAGTCCTTTCCTGGACATGGTTTAGAGAGGATATACTGTTAATCTCCTGGCTATTTCAAGGTGGTTTCCCTCCAAGCAGAATGTTGTTTAATTGAGGAAAGCCTCTCTCCCTCAAAAGTATTTCAGGGAATTTCATTCTCAGATGCTGATCTCTGTGAATCTCTTTTCAAATGATGTGTGTGGGAAGTTATGAATTTGGCAGTAAGGTGTATGGAAAATACTGCAGCAGATGTCACTGTTGTGGCTTTTTGTTGTGTTTACCTTTGGAATTGCCTCAGCTCCTTCACCTTTAAAGCTACGCTCTTCAGGAAAGTTCCCTTGTTTTGAAGTGCTACAAAGGTTAGATTTAGGTGACCCACCATGGACTCAGAAGAGATGTACAGTCTTCTAATGAATGTGTTTAATATTGCTTTTATAATCAAGATTATTTCAGTATTGCACTGATATCAGACTTCTCTGAAAACAGAAGTGGGAATTCATGCCTCTAGCTGGAGTAGACTTTAATCTTTTTTTAATGAAGTGACCTAGTAAGGAAAATCCAAATGAATACTAGAAACTTGCTGGGAAGATACAATAGCACTGACTCTCCTACTGAAATATTTTGCAAGGTAATAGCCACAGGCTTAGCAATTTAGTGATATTGCTGGGGTATTTGACATGAAAATAAACTCATATATTTATGCCTATGATACTGAAAGGAAATTTTAAAATTATCTTTGAAGATTGCATCTCTATAACTAACTAGTGACTACACACTAGAAACTGCAAACTGCGTCCTGGCATCCAGAACAAGAGTCAGTGCTGTTGAACACAACTCTCAAAACCGTGTCAGTAGCACCTTATATTGGAATAATAATAAAGTGCATGGAATGCACACACTAAAGTCAGTGTCACAGACTTGTCATAAAAATAGAGAAAGCTCTGGGGCAAAGTAACTGGCAGACGCTTTTCTTATCAGAAGCAAAGCAAGAATTTCTATAGCAGATCATTACTCATATAAGATAGTTAATCACAGACACAACTCCCTAGAATTTTTGAACTTTTTCTGATAGCCTTGTATTCAAACAGAGGTAAGGAGAAACATTTCAAAAGCATCAAAGTGACTTCAGGGCTTGAAGGGTCTTCAGAAGGGGATTTCAGAAGCAGTTCATACACATTGGCCTTTTAAGCCAACGGATATTCATCACTCAGGTCATTTGGGAGTGCTCAGACCCAACCATGAAGCCTAACAGGGTTCCTTTGGATACAACATAGTAATTAAAAATGTGTCTAGAGCTCTTAATCCACTCTGCTGAGAAGAACTATGGTGCTACTTGAAGTCTTTTACCTGTAAACTTAAAATTGTGTCTCTGTGTGGTGAACTTCAAAGAGCTCACTGTTTGGGAAATAACTCTCACATCAAAGAGTTTTCATGAGTGAAAGTTTTGACAACACTTGTGTTTGGGAGGGGGTTTTTGTTGTTTTTTTTTTTAAGACTCTAGGTACAGGGGGAAAAAAAGTCCTTAAAAGAATCCTGTGATTTGAAGAAAAAGTTTTAACACTATCTGCTTTGGTGGAACAGAGCTTTAATTGGTTCTGTTTTCACAGACTGTTGTTTATTTTATTTGGGTTTTTGGAGGGATTTTTCGTGGGGTTTGTTTGTTTGTTTGTTTGTTTGTTTGTTTGTTTTTAAGACCAAGTATTTTGTCTCCGGTTCGGTTTTGGCTGTTTCCTGTGTGTTTTAGCTTTTGGGATTTGGTTCTGATTTTGGGGTTTAGGCCCAGCTATGATATTTTAGAGGCTTCTACACAAATTTTAACCATTAGAATATTTGGAAATCTGTGACAGAATCAGAAGTCTGGCATAAAGCAGTGAAGTACTATCTACTGGTCCTTTACCATGGAAACAGAGGGATAGACAGCTGTGTCAATGTTGCCATGGTGAATAAGGTGAGATTAGTTTGTGGCTGGCAAACAAGAACAGGCATGTTCCAGACTGGTAATGCTATACTCACTTACCTGAAGGAATACAATTGTTTTATATGGAAAAAAAAAAGGTCCTTGTAGCAGTAAAGCATATTTGTACAAAACTGGTCTCTCACTGTGCACCACTGGAAATTCTGCAGATAAAATTTCCGAGTATTCCAGTGCCAGAGATCGATCTTTGCAGTTCATGGGTTTGGGGCCAGGTGAGCTTTGAGGCTTTTGCCATTTATTTGGGGGGAGGGGCTGTATGGATGCCATGGCAATAGAATATGATAAAATATTTAACTGAGTGACTAGATGCACTAAATCTGGTGTAGGAATTCACTATCTACTTTGGAATCACCATTTCATTTGTGATTCTTGTCTTGAATTAGTAAGAAATTGCATCTCTTCAACTCTGGTGATCATTTAGAACAGAGCCCCATCTTTTCCTGATGCTGCTTCTGTAAAGAGAGTTACATACTGTCAGGCATGCTTCCATAAAAATCCCTTTTGTTCCAGCACAGAAAACTTTATTCCATAAAGATGGACTTCTGGCACTTTGCTACAGATGATGAGACATAGCCGTGTATTCATTAGTCACGGAATCTAACACAAAATCACAAAACAAAATAGAAATCATTTTATCCCCCAAGTGGTCAAACCCTATTCAGTGTTAGACTGTGTTATTTATCTGTCTATCTGGGATTGTGTCATTCTTTACTGCTGCAGCTCAGTGACTTTGTGAGAGGAGGATATTTGTCTTTAAAAGTTCTGGTAATGGATCGTACATTGGAGTACAAGGGCATCCTAGGGGAGAGAGAATCTGTGTGGAGGATTACTCTTAAGTAAAAATGCTACATGTTATCTAGAAAACTGGCAGCTAATTTTGCTGTCAAACATCTGCAACCATTTAAAGCTTAATCTTTTTATTTCCTCATATTAGTGCATTCAATGCTGATGAATAATAAGACAATGAAGTACCACAGTTAAATTCCAGGTGGAAGTGAGAGCAATAGCATCTTCCCTTCACTGCAAGAAAGCAGTCCTAAGGTTAAGTCACTGATTTGAGTGCCTAAATGATATATTTAGGTACTTAATGATAAAATGTTGCTCAATTCCATGTATTTAACAAATGTACATTTAATAATGCATCTCTTTGACCTATTGCAGTTTCAAGTTCTGAAAAATTATTTTCATTCATTAACATCTTTGTCTAAAAAATACTGAAATTCTCCAACTTTTTTAAGGTGACAAAAATATGAATTATATGCACAGTAGTTCTATGAGTAACTGCACTGCATAAATCCATTAAAATATAAAAATTAAAACATAAAAATGCCCTTTTAAAGCTGAACATTTTGAAGGACCATGCAGTTTAATACTCTCTTGAACTAGTATAATTTAGTCTGGGCATTGAGTTTGTATTTTAAGCTGAGAAATGTAGGTTTTTGAAAATCAACAGATCTACAAATGTGTATCAGGGTTCTTGAATGTTTTTCTTTTTTGTCACCACAGATGGTGCAGTTGATCTCCCTGGAACTTTGATTTAAATATCTGAATTTGATACAGTCAATATTGAATCCAGTCTCTCATTTGCGTCACATAAAAGTAAGACTATTTTTAATGATGGATATAAAGTTTCTTCTCAAATAAAAAGAGAAAATGAGAAACTAACAATTGCAAGTGGAAATAGCACTGCTAACAACTGAGTAATCTGTTTCCCCATGCCAGAAATTTCTCCATACTTTCTGCTTTGTATCTGTAGATTTAGATAGCAAATGGTGAAATTTCTTGTTAAATTGTACTAGAACATATATATACACACATATATATCAGAGCACTCAAAATTAGACATTTTTTAAAAGTGATTTTTGTTGAGAGAAGTAAGTCTACAGCGCTAATACAAGATAATGTGAGCAGATGTATTAAAACCCTCTATATTATCTAAATCTACTACATTCCTCTTTGGCTACCAGCTTGGGGCTCAGTTAGATTTGCTTTTTCTTGACTTTACTGTGAACTTAATTAATTACTGCTTCCTCTCCTCCTCTTCTCATTTCTGCTCCAGAACTGATCTCAGGTCAGCCCCATGGCCATTTTTGCCAGCACCACTGAGTGAGTGGTACACCATAACTGATGAATGGTAAGCTATGAAGAAGATTTGGAAAAAAAAAAAATCTTAGACCAGTTTTGCCTCTAAGATGTCTGGAAATGAAGATCCTGGTGTTGATTTTCATCTCAGATCAGTTCAGGACATTGCACTACTTTTTTTTATGTTATGTTATGAGGATATTACATATCTTCAGAGCACAGAAAACCTTTTGAAAACTTATTAATGATTCCCAATAAGTTCTGGGGAAAGAAATACCAATATGGGAAATTAAAGTCTTTTATTAAACATTAAAATAGAATTATTTCAACTACAAGCCCATGATGAGGTTAAAAATAGAAGCCTGAAACAAAAAGGGAATCATTACGGGTTTTTTAAAAAAAACTGAATGAAGACAGAATTTATTGCGGGTAATATGAAATGAATTAAACATTTCTGAACACTGAGATTTTTTAAAATTATTATTATTCATATGTGCGGGGGTTTTTTCTGTTGGTGTTATATCTGTTCACATATAACCTTCAGCAACATAGCAGTTATACCTAAATAACTCAATACATGTCTGTAGAAGTTCATATGTAGAACTCCCTATAAAATCCCAATAAGTAATGTTGATATTTGGCCTGCATAGTGTTCAGAGATTTGGTGTCTGAATCCTTTGAAACCACTTCAGAGCACCATTGAGTGCACAAATGTTTTTGAGTATCCTGCACTTGGATAGTAGCTTATTTTTCTCCTCAGTTGCTCCAGAAATCTCTAGTGCACATCCAAAACACTACAGATTTGGAGATAACACTGCTGAACTATTTGCCTTGACTGCCTTTGAGTTTTTCTGTGGGATACTATCTTTCCTCATAAATCGAGCTAAGTCAGAAGTCTACATACACTGTGGTTTAAGCTTTTGCTTTCCATCTGAGAAAAAAAAATCTCACTTTAGAGGAGAGGTGTAAATCTATTACTTTAAACTCCATAGGCTCTGGAGGTGACAAGCACGTCCATGGATACCCATGCCATGAGTGGCATGTGGTATATCAACATGGAGTATTCCAGAGAGACAGAAGTCCTACCTCTGAGAGACCCCAGTAGCGCTCCATGCAACACCAGGATGTAGACACCCGGCACTCCAGTGTGCTCTGCCAAACTTGATCACCTGTTGTCTACAAAAGCTCTTTCTGACTTAGTCACACAGACCACCAAGGTATCCTCACTTTTGTATTTATATTCTGCCCTCACCAAACAAATTTATCATAGATATTCAGAAGGGCAGAGGAGGAATGCACTGCCAAATGTCTCGCCTATGATGAAAACTTCTTATACGAAACTACAGAAAAACATAGCCAGTAACTGGTTTACTAATGGCTGAAATGCATTGCTTTTCCCCCTCTTCTAGTAAAGTGTCAAATTCTATAGTGTAAAATATGCATGTTATGAAAATGGGTGCATAACATAGAAGTAAAAAGGTGAAAAGAGAATGAAAGTTAATGCTTTATTAACACCTTTTTTTACATATTTTCCTTTTTTTTCCCCCGTCTTTCTCAAGCAGCTCTGATGCTGTTTTTCACAATTTCTTGTGTTTCACATTTTCAAACATCTGAATAAAGAGGTCTGTGGTTTGATGTCCCAATTGACTACATTTTAATTCCACTTGATTCCTGGTATCAGTTTATATAGTAACATTTAACATACTCTCTAATCATTTGAAGCCTTGTACATGTGTACTTGCCAAGATGTTGACCCAGTAATCCAAATATTGACTGCAGAAATAGTGACTTGATACTATTGTCCTATCATCAGCTGGAGAGCTACACATCAGTAATTTAGAGCTGGGCTACAAGAAGGCAAAATGCAAACCTAAATATAGCACAACTTTAAGGATAATATTAACATATTATCCTTAGAATTATGTACGAAATGTGATTTTCAAAAATCATAGAAGCTGTTAAGTAAATAAATCTTGAAATTTCAAGGGAAATTATTTATTAATTTTTGATGGAAGCCTTGGACAGATCAACTTGCTGAAATTGTCTGCAGTTCAAAGATAATTTCTATTTAAAGTCTATTTACTTTGAAACTAAAACAGAGTCCTTGGTGTCCTGCCCTGTAAATTCCTGGAAATCTACCTTATTATTACTAGGCTGTGAATTCCTGGTAAGAAAGTTTCAGAACTATGATGATTAGATGAGACTTGAGAAATCTAGGTTCAATTTTCAGCTATTTCCCAGGCTTCGTATCTCTTCTCCAATATACGTGCATCTTCATTTTCCTTATCTAACTTTAAAGTTTGAAGATTTTATCTGAACTTTCTATATAGATTCTCATAATGGTTGGCATATTCTGTCCTACTATTATAGGAATTGTCCTCTGGAAGTGCTTTTTTTCCTTTCTGTAGTAAAATGATTTATAAAGATTGATTTTGTAACTTAGGCGACTGTCCTGGTTTAGGGCAACTAAGCTGAAGATCTAAAATTAGGAATATGAGCACATTCCTCAACATATATTATTTATTGAGGAAATCTTGATCCTAATCTAGGCAAGGCAACTAATTTCTTTGAATCTAAGACTATCTGAGAAGGGTAAAAATAATATTTTTGTGAGCTAGTTTTCAGTCTATGAGTATTTTTCTTTTGGATATGTCTCATTTTCTTATTTAGCATTATTATTTATGCACATCATATGTTTGAGTGTTATGTGTATGTGTATTCCTTTTGTTTGTATTATTTATATTATTGGTAATTGTTTATATTAATTTTTGCTCAACACCATCTGTCTGTCAGTATCCATCTGCCATCTCTAGATTTAGACTTAGATTGCAAGGTCCTGGAGCATGATTCATCTTTTTCTTCCTGACCCACTACAAGTACTCTTGTACTTCCTACAATGCCTAGGAACACGTACTGCCTGAAAGAGTGGCCCTCCTAAAAAGGCAGTCTACAATCAAAGAATAATAAAAAAAAAAATCCTTGCTCCAAAGTGGTGGGATAACAAGTAAGTACAGATACAGAGATGGAAGAGTACAGGGTGGCAATGGGACAAAGTTTGCCAGCATGATGGGTACCATATTACAACAATGGACTTCTTATTTTTCTTGTTTTTGTAGATATAATAATAATAATAAAAAAGATTTTACAAGAAACTCCTCTTAGTGAGACACATGTCTCAGCACAAGGCAAAAAAAAAAAAAAAAAAAAAGATACTTAGACAACAATACAGTGAGTTGGGGAGTGAACTTCAGATAACTGATGGTAGTTACATTATAGAAAATTGAAGACATCATGGAAACCTTCTAAAATTGAAACAAGTCACTTAATTTGTGCCATAAAGGAGCATTAAAGAAAATAACACAAATCTGAGGAGCAAGATGATCAAAGTAGTGAGATAGGAAAATAGTATCTGCAGCAAAATTTCTAACGGCTGTGAGTAGGGCAAACCAACAGGGACTGTAGTCAGAGAGGTAGAAAATAAAATCATGAGAGAGGAAGCAAAGGTAATTGGAAATGCTTTGGACATTTAAATATGGTTTCATTACACAGAACAAACTGCAATTGCTGAAGTAGCAAACATATGTAACCAATATGCAAGATAAGTTTCTGGAAAATCTTCATTATTGGTCACATTTAAACATTATTAATAGAAGAAAATAATTAGTCAGCAAAATTTCTGCTCTTTATGCAGGGGTTTGGTGCAGAAGTACATAATGAGATACACTGCCCATGGACATCACTACCAGCCTGATAACCATTTCTTGATTCTGATTATTTTATGAGCAGACCAGACAAAAGTGTCATTCTGAATTTCTTAGATTATTTTAGCTGTCCCAGTGTCTTCGGTAATCCATAAGATTTTACATTCCTGCCATGCATTATTTAAATTTGTGAGTCATTTTGAGTTAAAGACAGAAATTGAGTAAGAGACTTGGTAAAAAATACAGCTTTACTGTACTTACCTGACATGTCTCCTCTTCCTTGCTACATTTATTTATGATAGAGAACATGTGATAATTATTTCTGTAGATCTTAGATTCACTTATTCATGGATCCCTTGTTCACATTCAGTTTCCTCCCTGAATAGCAGAATCTGCAAAGGACAGAGTTCAGAGATAGTTTACAACAATTACATGTAGAAATGTTCATCAACAAAAATGAAACAGCTACCCTCACATTGTAACTAGCATCTCATAATCCTGGAAACATTTTTTTTTAATTGAAATTTATATGGACTCCTAATTAAAAATATAGTCATATCTGTTGTAAATGTATTGGACTGAGAAATGAATGTTGGTTTTTAGCTTTAGCACACAATAAATCAGAATTATATAGGTGTTTAAAAGCAGAAGATGCAAGGTTAAGGATTTCACTCTATTGACTCAGTCCTCAGGAAAAAGTTAATCTGAGCTATATCACAGAATCACAGAATTGCGGAAGTTAGAAGGCACTTCAAGACCATCTCATCCATCTCCCTGATCAAGCAGGGCCACCTAGACCTGGCTACAGAGGATCATTTCCAGACAGCTTTTAAATATTTCCAAGGATGAAGGGCAACCCATGCCATTGCTCAGTCACCTTCACACTGAAAAAATGTTCTCTAATACCTTAGACTGAATCACCTGTATTTCAGTTTGTGCCCATTTCCTCTGTTCCTGTCACTGGACACCACAGGAAACAGCCTTTTCCCACCCTTCTTTCAGCTATGTTTATATGTTAGTAAGATCCCCAACAAGCTATCTCCTCTGCAGGCTGAGCAGTTTCAGTTTTGTCTGCCTTCCCTTGTATGAGAGGTGCTCCAGTCCTTCAGCCATCTTCACGACCCTTCTTTGGAGTCTCGACCTGTCTCTCCTGTACCGAGCAACGCAAAGCTGGACAGAGCCCTCCAGATGATGGTTCACCAAGTGCAGAGTATGGGGGAAGGGTTACATCCCTAGACATGTAGGCATCATTCCTTATGCAGCTCAGGATACCCATACTCTTGTGAGTGTCAAAGACACCATTTTGGTTCATGATGCTCAGCTGGATCCCAGATTTTTCTGCTCAGCTTCTTCTCAGCTGATGGCCCCAGCTTGTACTGGTGCATGGAGCTGTTCCTCTCCAGGTGCAGGACCTGGCACCTTGTTAAACAGATCCCTATCAGGTAGCAGTCCTGTTTAGTCACTAGTTTTCCATCCTTCCCCCTTTCCAAAATTTTCATTTGCATTGATGGTGGGGACGAACCCTGACTGCTGCTATTCTACAGATGGTGTGTGAAGCTTTTCAAGCTGCTGAGTCTCAGTGACAATCTTTCATTTTCTTCTTCTCTGATGTTCATTTCTGCTCTTCTCTTCCACTTGTGGGAACAGCTCCTTCATGATGGCAAATCTTCCCCACAGGATAGGAGTGCATCTCTTGTGGAATTCCCTTCCATCCTCAAACTAGTAGGGCTGATTCTGCTGCCTGAGACTTAGTTTGTGATGAAGCCTCTACCCTTGCAGGAACAGCTGCTCTAACACCTCCAGAGGAAAGTGCCGTATGACATTACCACCCTGTGTGAGACTAGTACAGCAACAGAATTTCAGATGAGGCCCCCTTTCACACCCCCTTCTTTTATCCTTATGCTCAAACTGCAGTGTGTGTTGGCCTTCTCTGTTAGCTAAAGTTAGCACATTAAATCTCTTAGTTAGCATATTCCAAATCTCAGGTCATCAAAAGATATGACTGTTCCAAGCATAATTCAGAATATAATTTTACATTCTTGAAACATTAAAGAAACCCTTGCTGCTTAGCTTTGCATAGGTCTCTTTCTGTTTTACTTACTATTACTAGACCTTGTATAAGAAAAGGATCTGTTCTTCATGACTTTATGTCTGAAAGTCCACTGAGAAGCTCAATTACTTTGATGCTTAGAACAGGTATAAGAGCGAGTTTTCACACCTATATATCATTAAGTTAGCAGGAAATGTGTGAATCCCTTCATTTTAGTCTTTTCTTAAGCCTATTTAAGAAACCTCAAAGAAGTCTTGTCACTTCCTACTGAATCATCAGCCTCTGCTGTGTCATTGAGTGTTCAGTCACCTGGGTGAATACAGGTCCTGGTCACCTCAGGTACCTGAACCCTTTATTATGCAAAAGGTCAGCAGTTCATAGCCCCCTGTTGATGTTGAAGACTTAGAAATAAAACAACACACTTTTGAGACCCTCTTAGTAGAGGAGGTAATATAAAGACTTGTCTTTATTGGAACCATCCAAGGCACAGATATGGAAAATGCCCACCCTGCACAGGGTGAATACAGTTTTACACATTTAGAAAATTAGCATAACTGACAAAAATTCCCAATTAGAGACATAAGTGGTGAGGTAATTCTTCCTCTGTTCAACCCTTTCCTAAATCCTCCCTCCTTAGATAGAACTTAAACTTTGTTTATGAAAATGTGTCTCAAAGACCTGGTTTCAACTTGGGCTCCCAGGAAGAACAAAGATAAGATAAGAGCCTTGGAGCCCCAGCTTAGACCCCTACCAGAGTAGGGAAAAGTACTGGGGCTAGACAGGAACTGTATAACTATACAACAATAAAACTAGAATATATATATATATGAAAGAAATATAACTGCAAAAATCATTCTGGCACCATTGTCTCCAACCACCCAGAGCTCAGTCTGCAGCTGGCTCTGTATCTGAGCTGCCTGCCCTGAAGATATTCCTCAACAGAAGAATTTTGATAGGGTAGAATTAAAGTAAAGGAAATATGAGACAGGGGGATATTAAGGACTGTAAAAAAAAAAAGGCAAATTAAGGGAAAATAAAATGTCTAAAAATCTGAGTTATGATAAAACCTACAGGAAAGCTAAACATCTGGAGAGTTAAACAGATTCATCATCCAAACTAAGTCATTCCTGCTTCTGAGACTTGTGACTCTCTCACTGTCTTTGCTGTCAAATACAATATAAAGCATGCTTACCAAACCCACAGGTTGTATGAATTGTTGATTCATTTTTAAATTAAAGGATATTTTTCTCTTTATAAATAATAAAGCACACATACAGGCTTCTTCTGTTGAATTTGCAGAGACACATACAAATTCTTCTGTGCTACCTCAAGTTATGATAAGATGGCAGCTTCCAGATAATTTTCTTGCAAGTGGAATATTTATTGCGCAGATGATGCTATGGTGTGACATTTGTAAACTTCAGCATGAAACCTTGGGGTCTCTGTGGCTTCCTTCAGCCCTCTCCCTAGAGCATGCAGATGGAGAGAGCCTTACTTGTGTTACAGAGCTGACAACTGCCCTCATGACCATCATGAATTCTGCTGTTAATTATGCTGCTGGGAAGACCAGTTCTCTGGATGAATAGACACAGTCGTTTCTAAACAGGGATGTTAAGGCGATGGAAAGGCTTTTGGAGACATGGCTCTGGAGACACAGCCTTCGTCCTGAGCAAGGGCGTTGCCATTCTTCCTCACCTCACTCCCAGCAAGAACAGGCTACTGGCTCCAAAGACCATAACAGAAGAGATGTTCTGAAATGTTGCATTAGATATACGCATCAGACTGCTTTACTTTTTAATTTTCCTTCTATTTTCTTTGCATTTCTTTATCATAAAATGCCTACTACTGGCCTTATCCATGTCCTCTTCTGTTTTAGTGAGAATATGTTCTCTTTTGAGGGACAAATGGGAGGTTCAGATTTTACTAACTGGACAACCAGATGGGTTTTTTCTGGACATCACATGAGATTCAGAAAGTCCATGCACGGAAATGGTTACAGGTTCTACGGGAGATATATGCCTTTCTGGACAGGAAACTGGACGACAGTCAGGCTAATTTGAAATCACTCAGATGCCACACATGTTTAGATAGCTGAAAGAGTAGGAGAGAATTCAGCTGCAGCAGAGAGACTTTGCATGTGATGAAAGTAGGTTTCCTAAATGCCCTTTATTATTCGTCGAGAGAAAGGGATTTACCTTGACTGCCAAGTGATGCCACTATGTGTTGCCATTGGAAATCCTAAACCAGACTCCTGCGTCTAGTGAGATGGACATACATCTCAGTTCCTGGTTTCATCTCAGTTAATTTTAAGAACTTATTTAACTCACACCACAAGAGGAAAAGATAGGGGTGAGATATAAGCAATTGGATGTATGGGAAAGTAGTAACATAGAAAAACACTGGTTAGACACCCTCAAGTATTGCCAAATAGGTGCAACTTGTTACTCTAAGGGAAGGTTTTACAACTAGAGGGGTGAATCTGGGTCATTTTCATGAACTTGGGTATTGACTGGCGTATGGAATTGTAAACTTAATCATTTGTTAGGCTGTGGATGTCTGTATGACAGTTGTGCTTGTTGTTTCCTTCCTGTCTTCAACAAAGTTGCAGTTGGTTCAGCTTCCACTTCTGCTTTACAAACTAATCTAACAAACCCTATGATTCACTAGAGAACAGGATGGGCTACCTTCAAGACATGAAACTACATGACCTTGAGTCTTCTGGTCATTCTCATGTGGGATTTACTATAGCACACAGCCTCACTACTGTAGGAGATTAACTTAATTGCTGTCATGAAATGCCTTTATCACACATGGGAAAGTTGTATTAATATAATGATGTCTTCCCCTTGAATGTAGAATAATGATTGTTACATTATCTTATCTAATCCTTATCAAAACTGAACAAACTTCTCTTGTAATTTTATTTCTTGTTGTTTTACTGGTAAGAATGGTATGTGATCTGCACTTTCCTTCAAGTGCAGAAACTGAAAGAAGACAGAGCAAAGGTAAAAACTAGAGTTCATTCTGGAATGTAAAATTTAAATCAACAGAGATGGAGACACTAATAGCTTGTAGGGAGAGATTATGTGATTCGTGGGACAAACACCTAATAATTTGTTTTGTTTGTTTTTCTCTATTAAAGGACACTTTGTAGCATGTGGGTGCATAATAGAAGCATATGTATACTAATTTACATATGGAAAAGAATATGCTTTTGTGTGTGGATGAATATGTGTGCATGCTTGTTTATATTTCATATATATAGATATAGCTTATAATTACATCTAAATGCATTATTTGTATATTTAAAAATCTGTGTCTTTAAATTTATGTTATAAGCTAATGTGTATTTGTATGACTTTTAATTGAAAAATATCATGATATCTCTTGGATATGTATTTATAATATATAAAGTTTAGTTTGATAGCACTAAACAATCTGATGAATCTGAGCATGGTTTTACTGGCCTATAGCCTATGTAATATAGAAACAGCAGAACTGCTCTTGAAAGTCTTATGATCTCAATATTCAAGGCAGGTAAAGAAAAATGGCAGCAAGCTAATGAGAATTTTTAAAGGGGAAAAAAAAAGAGAGAGAGTGTACAGTGTGTCCTTATTTACTTTTCACATGGTAACCTCACCGCCCACTCTCCTTTGTCTTGCTGCCTCGCCAAGTTTGCTGCACAGTCTTGATTTATGACAAGTTCTCTCCGTTTTATTATCAGCCATGAAGAAACACTGCCTCTCTTTGAACACTGCATGCTTTAAAAATAGTCAAAAATAAGCAACTTACTATATTTCCCTACCACAAAGTTCCCAGCACTTCCTACCCTGTAAGAGTGGGAGAATTTCTCTTGTGCCCCTTACAATACTCCTATACACAACCGCAGTTTTTTATACCTATGTGCTCAGTCACACAGTATTATTATTGCACACAAATAAATGGTAAGCCTACAAATCAGATGATTCCAGTATGTTTTGCCATAAAATAGATTTATTAAATACAGACTATCCTCTTCTTTTCATTACTAGTCATTTAGCCTGTGAAGCAGTCCTTGAAAGGGAAGAGAAAACATATGACAACTAGCAATTTGCAAGAGCTGGATCTGCTTCAGTGAACAATAGCATTACCTGAGACAGTCTCGAGGTCCAATAGTGAGCTCATAGGTCAGACAATACCAGACCTTCTTCAAATAACAGAATGGTTTCTCTCAGGAACTTGGTATTTCTGTAAAATCTGTGTGTCATCTTGCTCAAACAAGTAGAGAGAAGGCAGGAAATACAGAGAATGAGAAACCTGTGGAAGAGTACAATGGAACGAAAAAAAATCATTTTAATCTCTCTGGACCTAACTAATTATGAAGAGAAAAAGACCAATGCCTCCAGTTTAAGTAAATCATTAGTAATTTTCTGCACTAAGAGAAATAGCTGAGTTCACAGAGATGTTAAAAAGATTTAAGATCATAAGTGCCTAAGTGCAAAGTAAGACATAGTGGGAAATACTCTTAAAAGGCAAATGCAGTGACAAAACTTCCCTATTGCTTTTAACAGATAATAAATGGGAATCCTCTGAGTTAACTTTTCATGTGTACATTTCAGGAAAATGGCAAGGATTTTTTTCAGAAGACTTAGGCAGGGAGAGATATCAACCAGAACAATGATCGTTTAAATTATTCTGCAAGATATGACAGGGATATAATGAAATACTGCAGAGAATTATGAGTTCACCATGCAGATATTGTGTGTATGTAACACAAAAGGTTAAGGGTCCTTTAACTTTAAAATTAGCAAAAAATGAAGCAGAAAGATTTGACATGTGGCTCTTATAATGAAGATGCACCTGATATACCTTTAATAAATCTAGATTCCTTTTTTAATGCAGTAAGTACACTTGGTAGAAGCATGATGATAAGAAATACACTGTCATTGTTAATACATTAATCCTAGAGAAAATGTAAACAGCACTAAATACAATTATGTGTCTACTTACAAAGACAGGTGGGTTGAAATCTAATTAATTTCTTTTATACTTCAAGCATTTCTTGAAAATATCTGAAAGCTAACATGAGTACTCCTGCAAATTCTTCTAAAAATACTTATTGAAAATAAATTAAAAATGCTAGCACTCTTTATGCTACTTACAATATTTCTATGGATTGTTTCTTGCAAATTGTTTTCTATTCAGTCAAGATGTAGAATTCTACATGCTTTATGAACTTTGTCATCAGACCATTGTGTGTTTGCATGACAAAATGTTGTAATGATTTGCAGGTCAAATTTAATCACTGAGGAAAAGAATCTTATTAAATGTATTTTGACTTCTTAAATTGTTTTTGGGTGTCTTTGAAGAAGCAAAAAAGGAAAAAAATAAATTTCCCATATTTGTTTTCTGTAAGTTTGTTTTTTTTTTTCATAGCTGTGTTTCTCAGCATATAGATAAATATCCCATCTCTCTACTATGGAACATTTGACAACAAGTATTTCCATGTCCAGATGGAAAGCACAGGATTTCAGGCATATATTTCCAGCCTGTTGCCTATAATTTTGTAGGCCCTGATTCAAGCATGCACGTAGATTTATCTTTAAGCATCTGCCTTCATCTCATTAAGCACATGTTTAAGTTTTCTCTTGAAACAGGATGCCTTCCAGAAAAGAGACCTAGAGTGATGCTATTCTTTGCTTCTAAAACTGAATTAAGCCAATGGGTCTTGCAAACTGCAATTTAGAAAAAAACCCCCAACTTTCTTACTTTCAAATTAGCTTGCTACATCTTCTCTTTCTCTCTCTTTTTTTTAAGGAATGAAAGTTGCTCATGAGACTTGCAATTGTCTGTCACATGCTTCCTTGTTTTCTGTTCTAATGTTGTCTACTGCTCTCAGACAGGGTTTGATTATTGATTCCCTTAAATTTTAAAACACAAAGGTGAGTTCAGTGAGAGCAGCTGATTTTCTTCCTCATGTTGTATATTAATAATACTTCTGTTGCTTTTTCTTGCAATTCTTGAAGTCATCACACCTTTTCTTTTTGTAAGCAGCAAAAGGACTGGTGTTATAGTAACCATTAGACCAATTGTAACTGCTAAAGTGTTTAATAAAGTAAGTAGACTGGAACAGTCTACCTAAATCAATGGCAGATCTGCAGCTTAAACTGATTAAATTCACTAGCAGAAGTCCAGTTGTCTGCAATCTCTAAAGAGGTCTTGGTCCTAAGATTGACCTGATTTTATAAATACAAAATTTTGACAAATTTTATATGGCATAAAATTTGAGAAACATTAAGAAGAATAAGAATAAAAGTCACACGAGTTAGTAAAGGGAAATTACGCAATTTTAAAAAAGGTGAAATAAAAAAAAAAAAACTTGGGAACTAGCCATCAACCTTACCTCTGTGATAAGTAAGTGCCATTAAATTTAAGATACATGTGTTTGGCTGATGGACTGTTAGATGGGTTACAAAATTACTGGGTGGCCATGTCTGAAGAGTTATCATGAGTGGCTCACCATCCAAGTGGAGATCAGTAATGTATCATGTCCGTATCAAAGGTCTATACTGGGACCAATATTATTCATGTCTTCATCAGTGACGTGGACTTGGGATTGAGTGCGCTCCCAGCAAGCCTGCTCAAAATAAGAGCATCCCTGTAAGGAAAGGTTTGGGGATAATGATGGGTGAAAAAATGAACATAAACTTTCCCTGTGGACAGAAAGTGAACTATATTATAGGTTGTGTAAAAAAGAGGCATGGTCAGCAGGTTGAGTGGGGTGATTCTCCCTGCTCTCCTCTGCTCTTGTGAGAACCCACCTGCAGCAATGCATTGAGCTTCCCAACAGAAGATACAGACATGTTGGAGCAGGTCCAGAAGAGGATGATGAAAATGGTTGGAATGCTGTAGCATCTCTCCCATGAAAATAGGTTGAGACATTCAACCTAGAGAAAGGAAGGCTCTAGGGACACCCTGTTGTAGCCCTTCAATACATATAAAGGGAAATTCTAAGAAGGAGGAAGACCTTCTGTTAGAGCCTGTGAGTGACAAAAGAAGAGGCAGCATTTTTAAATGAAAGAAGGTAGGGTTAGACTGAAAAGAAAGAATTTTTTTTTAATGATGTGAGTGATTAAACAGTACAACAGGTTGTCCAGAGAAGTTGTGGATGTCCCATCACTGCATGTGCTCAAGGTAAGGTCAGGCTGTAAAAGGTTTAGTATGGTCTCTTTGCTCTTTGTCACAGGCAGAGTGGGTGTTTCAGACAAAGTTTGCTAGAAAAGGCTCCAACTGAGTCATGAGGTGAAGAAAGGGTCTCCTTGCTTTGTAAGGTCCTTCTCAGAGAGGAGCCTAGGTGCAGCTGGTTTGAATCTTAGCCCCAGACTTCACCAGGGTTTATGGCTAAAGGGTTGTACATGTGTAATTGGACCTTTATATAACTTTGTCCCTCAGGATGAAGGATGGGAAACCAAATATCCTTATATAAATAAAATTATTTATTTAAATGGATTACAATAATGATTAGACAAACATACAATTATTTACTACTTAAATAATCAGAATCATTTACTACATACTATGGATATACCTACTTATACAGTGCACTCTTTTTGAAACAATATTGAAGCAATTATATTAAAGCAACTATACTGAAGGAATAGTAAAGCTAGCAAAACAATTGCTAAGGAGAGACTGACATTACTTTCCTATACCAACCACCATACTCAGATTTCTTTCTCTTGACCACAAGAAATAACCTTGAGGGACTTCCTCATGCAAGGGAAGGATCTTCATACACCTTAGGGAGGTACATTAGAAGTCCTTACTGTGCAAAAGTGAGACTGATTTTTTACAGTATAAAGTGATTGACTGTCATATTCACGCATTTTTCGGATTATGTGCTGTCAGGCTTATTCAACAAAATATGCTTTTTGCTAAAAAATGTTAGGAGTTCTGCTCATCACTTTTGATTCTTTATTAGGGTCTGCAGATCCTTGCTGCTCCAACCTCATTCAGGGTCTCCCTGTCTTGCGTATCTTTTTGCTGGATCTCGTAGTTTGGTCAAACTGGCCTCAGCATTCTTCAGCACTAAGAGCAGCAGATCCTCCTTGCTCAATCTTACCACTAAGATTGATGAGAAGACCCTTCTTGCCCCACCAAACAGAAGGCTCTCCTTGCTCAAGCCACCACTGATAGCAAAGTCTGACCTGCTGTGTCCCCTCTTATGCAGAGCATTGCCCTTCACTCAAACAAGCTGATCTAGTGCCAGATGTTTCTGTCCAAGGTGGAGGAATTGGACTCGGTGATTTCTAAGAAGTCAGACTCTCCTTACCAGTTCTATTCTTATTTCTGATCTTGAATGCAAGTCTAAAGCTAAATGTGATACTGTGAACTAATCTCTTAATCCTTATTGACACAAAACAACTTGAATCTTGGCAGGACTAGCAATATCACAGGTTTTCAGAAGCTCTGCATGCATCAGTGCTAACCTTCAAGGTATTAATTCCTCTTCTTTCTACTCTTTAAGAGGTATTGTGCAGTGAAATATCATCTGAAAATCATCTGCTAAATAGCAACTCACCTGTATGAAATCATAATGCATTAAAATAAAATTAATCCAAGTCCTCTAACACTGTAAAATAGGTAAAACATCATGATAACTTGCAGTGGTGGGGTAAGGATATGAAATTTGTTTCAGCATAGTCAGGATGAGTCTGATTAAATGATAAAGGGCACACAGAAATGGAACTCTAATCCCTATTTTAAAAATCACACTTCAACACTTACTCACTTATTTACTTGCATTATCAATAATCTGCCTTAGTGTTTTATCACTCTTCTGCATTCCCTTTCAAATTGATTACTTTGAATTAAAATCTCACCAGGCATCATAATGCCTGATAGTGCAAGATGCTCCACCAGTAGAGAGTGAGGATGATGTCACTCCAGAGCCAGGCTCTCCTCTATATAATCTCTGCAGCTGGCAGTCTCACCCCACTCAGGTGAGCTACAGACCTCTATGGAGCTTTCCTCCTAATTGAAACATGACTTATAATATTTGAGGTCCTCTGATTTTCTAGAAAGTTTAGTTTGAGACTTGGTGATGATCCAATATGACTGCCTGATGTACAATGTGTGAAAATCAAATGATCACACTAAGATTAGATTCCTGAGCTTCTTCAAACAGTGCTGATCCTGCACTAATGTTGACATATTTGATATTTCTTAAGAGATTTGGTTTTGAATGGCTCTTTTCCTTGCATGAGCTGGTAAAAATATGTACACCAGCCCCCCAAATGTTAGTTCCTTCAAAAGGAGGAATTGGA
>VZSR01003803.1:28180205-28250453 GCA_013398615.1 Brachypodius melanocephalos
TTTTTTTTTTTTTTTTTTTTTTTTTTTTTTTCCAGAAAGAGGATACATGAGTCAGTTATGGGACCCATTCAGGAAATCTGAGCAACAGTACTTCAATTCTGCAAAAACACAGATCATTACAACCTTCCTGGAAAATATCTGTTCTTTATAACCCATTGTTTCTTGCACCTATGAAGAACTATTGGGATTTACACAGTTTGGAAGAAAAACAATTGCATATTTTGATGAAATAATTTGATCATTGATTGTGCATTACACTTCATTTTATAAATCATTTAGGAATGGTTAGTAAGCACTCAGAGGTTATACATATGTACACATAATAAAATTTATCTTCTGCTATTTGCCTATTTTATATAAGCACAAATTAAGCCTTTAATTAATGCCCTTTGCTGTTTTATTTGAATATCTTTATGTATACTGAACATCAACAGAAGGCTTCACCAATTTGCTGGGATACTGATATTTCTGAGGTCAAAATCCCGGTAGACTAATTTATTTTAAGTGCTATTTGGTACTGATTCATAAAAGAAAAAATAAAATTGCCATTTAGGAAAAGAATTTTGCAATTCGGAGTTATTTGTCTTTTGGATGATGTAGCAAAAATTACTCTTCATTTAAAACATTCTTAATAATTTCTTAACCACCCCAAGTGCAAAGTACCCATAAATGTGCCCTCAGGCACCAAGTTTTTCTGAGCCAGGTCAAATGCACTGACAACATCCTGGCTTATGTCAGCAATTGTGTATCCAGTAACACGTTAAACTATTCATTTCCACAAAAATTAAGCTTATGTGCATGGTCTGCTTCCTAAAACTGATGTGTAGAAATCCTGATGGGCTATCTTAGTCCACAATTAGGGATTTCTACCGATTAAGTTTTAGGGAATCTTTTTAAGCAAAGGGTATAATGTCAAGTGTCCATCCATAATCAGCAATTTTTTGATGTCTCAGGATTTATTTCATTTCCTAGAGCTTACTTAATACAATTCCCAACCCTTAAATTTTATTTGGCAATCTTTTTTTTTTTTTCTTTAATTTTATCCAGAAGTGGTATAATTTAACAGTCAATTCTACAGTTACGAAATTTCTCTCTGAATTTAGAGTAGATTTCAATCATAGTTAGAATAATATTGGCAGAGCAAATTCACCTCTAGCCAGGGTGTTGTAAAGGAGTATTCTTTATTTTAAATCAGCCCATAATGAATTCATTCAAACCATGATGTATAAATGCCTAGCTAGTGGCTGCTAAAACAAATATAAAACTTAGACTTTATTAAAATGGTGTAGGCTTAAAACAATAGAGACTTGGATACAGGATTATGTTCATGTTCATATACAAATAAATATATATGCACCACAGAACTAAGTATTTAACTGAATTGTATAAATTAATTTCCTCTGTATCTTTACTGCCTCATCTGTTCTGTGCCTGATGTCCCATCAAACCCAGGTTTTGCATTCTTAATCCTTAAATTGCTTCAAATGGATTCTTTGTTTTTGTTCTTGTTGTTAAATCAAATTGCCATAAAAATGTTTCCTCCTTCTCCTTACAGATTTGGCATTTCTTCTCTGAAGCAATTGGGCTGGAAGCCAATGCTGTAGAAGAATCAGTCCTGGATCAGTAACAAGGTTTTATACACAAACACACTGTGATTTTACACATTTCTCTACGGAGTTAGAATGGGAGCTTGCTTTCTTGGAAATTAGAGATTCTCATTTTCCCACTGGGGTGCCAATCCTTCATCCAAATTCTGAAAAGACAAAGGAAAACAGACATTTAAAGACATTATATCTTCTTTATGAACAAAAATGTGCATCAAGGCATGATTTTTTTTAAACAACATTTGTCATCGTTTATCCCTGAAACATGGACATTTATCTTCAATACATAAATATTTTTATTCAAAATCTCACAGTAAAACCCTACAATATTCACATGTTCTACAACCTCTGTATTTTTATAGACTACAATGTCTTTTTAGGTTTGGGTATACCTTTCTCCTTTTGTTGATAGAAGCAGAGATTTCAGATAGTTTCTACTGTAACACAATCTGACTAGATATTTTTTTCCCACAAAGCATAAAACCAGAAAAATACTCCTGAAATAAAGCTTCTATGAGGCATGAGTATCATATTTCATTGGGAAAAAAAGAAAGAGATTTAGTCTTTTCATTTGAATATTTTGAATCTAGACATGACAGTTGGGATAGAGTACTTTTTTTTTTTTTTCCCCAGAAAATTGAAGGGGTTTTTTTGTTGTTTTGTAATACATTTCAGTTAGAATTAATTCAATATTTCAGTAGGGATGTTGGTGGTAATCCATAAAGCATTTTAACCAACTCTCATCATTATTCAGATCTTCCTGTTGTAACTGGAGGTTTCAGTAGTGACCATGCCCTTGGGAAATGAGAGAAAACTTCAGTCTTTAGAAACCTGACAAAAAGACAGGTACAGTTTTCCATGACTGATAATGGTGTTTTATGGATATATTTCCATATTGTTTTGCTATGAAAAATATTATTTTATATGGAAAACATATGTATATTTATGTTGCTATAAAACAGACAGAATTTTCAGGATAGTTGACAATGTTGGTACAGAAAACAGACACTTAGCTTTTCATAACTTTCTCAGCCAAGCTATACTACTTTACAATACATTAACATAGTTTTTCATGTTTAATATCCTTGCGGGGGAGGCTGAATGAAAAGAAGGAAAAAAATGCCCATGCTTAATAATATTAGCATTTAAGTTGTCCCACTAGACATCAAAATTTGCACCTCATTAAAGCAAAGATTGTGCTTGAAGGACAGATTGCAAAGAGGTAGGAACAGGAGAAGCAACGAACACATTATTGAAGTAAATGAGGTGAGATGGCTGAATTTTGCTCTTTAGAGGCTGATTCTTGTAAAATGTTTCTTTGCATCCAAAAAAAAAAATCTTTAAAATGGAACCTAAGTCCATGTTAAAACATAACCGTATTTACATTTCTTTTTAAAGTATTGGTGGTTTTGAGTGATGGCTTCCAGAATGGTTGAATTAATAGAACATCAGTATTTTGATTAGTAGTTTGAAGCTTCTATCTTAGTTCAGAGATTAATAAAACAAAGAAAGTATAGTTGACATTTGACTAAAGCAACTTCAATTCCCTTTAGTAATTAATCTAAATGCTTTTATGAAGACATCCTCTAAAAAATCTCACAGTAGTACTTCATATTTTCACATCATCTTCACAGAGATCTGTGGGTAGTTAACACCTGAAAGCCTGACCGTTTCTAGTGAGAATTTTGACCATAAATGAAGCATAGGGAAATAGGTTCGATTTAAGGGGTTTCTTAGGTGCACATCTTATTTCCTTGACTGGGACGCCCTACAGTATCCAAGATATTTGTGTGAAGCTATAAACCAGAATCAAACCTTTTCTTCATGTAGTGGTTTAAAAGGCCAACGGAGTGTATTGATTCCTGTGTGTAACCAACTTCCAGTAAAGTTAGTTGAGTTTTGTTAATGTCTGTTATTAACTCTTCACACTGGTAAGAATTTATGTTGATGCCTGAGGTAGGTGTGGACTGATACTCAGATGAGCAGTACTCACTTAAGGCAAAGTCTAAAATAATGTATAGCTGGCTGTGCATAAGTGTGTCCACACAGGATTTTTTTTCTCCTTCCTCCATTCATTTATTAAATGCAGACTTCACTCAAGTGATTTTGATGGGTAATACATCGTCCCTTTTATAAATTATATATCAGTTCTTTCACTAAAATGGCCTGAGCTTTTGACTCCTTTCTAACTGTACTATTAATTTACTCAGCTGCTACACCCTTCTTACAGGAAAGGAACAGGCAAATGGAGAACCAGCTGGCATATTGTCTTCCTGTTCCAAACAGTCAGAGTACAGATAAATACTTAGCAGTTAATACTACTTCTAACCCTGAGATATGGTTCAAGGCCAAGTTTTCATGCACTAATTGTGCTGTTTCAGAAAAGCTTACCTCCTGGAAGCCATTTTCTGTTCACTGGAGTGGCTAAATAAACACAGTCTGTATGATTTGGCTCCCCAGACTAAATTATCTTTTTTGGATGCTTTGACTACTCGACCAATCCAGCTTTTTTAAAAGAAAATAAACATGACATTACGGACTGTGTTCAGGCCGAGAAAAGAGTACACTTTAGAATGCAATTCTCAGGAAATCAAAATTGAAACAGGCTTGGTCCAGTGCAATTTTTTAATCTGGTGATGTCTATTTGAGAAAAACTGCTGTTTGCAGACTCTCCTCTCAGTAACACCACTAGGAGGGAATGAATGGAGGTGAAAAAAAGCAAATAAATTCTGGGGTTTGGTATTGGGTAAGAAAATACCAAAAGAAGAAATGGGTTTAATTTATTTTCACTGAGGGATTGGGTCTTTTTTCAGGGTTCTTTATCTCATAGTGAGTAGATAGAAAGGATCAATACAGATCTTCTAATCTGAAGATCTGGGAATATAAAAGATTTCTTCAAGTCATTATTTTTGACTAATTTCTTTTAATTTATGTGCTTTATCAGGTTCTTGTATTCTTATTATGACTATACAATGATGATGAATCTGTGTTGTACCAAGCAGAGTGCTCATCAGAGGGCTTCCCTATAAATTCTTCCTAATTCCCAGGATGGGCTGATATATGGCCAGAAGTTCATTCTGCCTTACAGATGACCATTATGTCAGCTATCTAACCAATTTTCCACTAGATAATAATGGGAGGCTTGTACTAGGCAGGGGATTTAAGCACAATGTGGACAAGTAGACTTTGAGGAAAAGTCTGCTTGCTGGTCTACTCTGGCTATTTTTCATATTTGAAATATTTCCCACTAGTTCAGGACTAGCCCTAAAAATACTATAAAAATATTAGAGTAGCTCTTATATCCTTTGACTCCATGATATATTTCAGTTTACAAAGCAGCCTTTGACTCTATGATATATTTCAGTTTACAAAGCAGCATAGGAGAAGCCAAAATGAGAATTTCATACAAGATATATAAAAGTGGTCTGAAAATATCCTCACTCTTACTCTAATGTGTTTTTTTTTTTAATTGTATTTTAAATCACAAGAGTTCAAATCATCTTTCATTACAGTAAAAGGATTCAATGAATTGATGTTATTTTAATTATATAGCACATATTTCATATGACGAATATAATGCGTGGAACTCCTATTTTCTTTCATGACCTTTTTTGTAAACTAGAATTTCACTTAGAAGATGTCAAATAAAAATGCATAAATTCTGGATTCAGATGCTTTTATTCAGTAGAAAATTATGTCAGAACTTCATTTTTACTTTCTAGTATGTGACCCTCGGATAACTGAAAAAAAATTCCCTCTGGGCTGGAATTAATAATAGAAAAAATGTGAAAACAAGCATTTTCTTTGAAGACATTCAATATGATTAGCATCAAGAAATTACCTCACTTATTAGAACACATGACACCTATTCATATTCCCTCATTTCTAGAAATATATATCCTGGTAAAGATGGCATCTGAGTCATCTGTATAGCTAAACTTAAGTGGTTCCTTTTCTTTTGCCTGAAATCATAGCCATGTTTAAACTTTGTGAGAGCCATGATCTCCCTTCTCAAGGGCTGATTTGAAATGACTGAGCTCCCTGTAGTTATACAAAATCTATCTGGTACTAGCACAGATCAGACAACAGAAGAAAATGTATTATGAAAGGCATTCTTAATATACTATACTCATTGGCCTTCTAGTGACTGATCTCGCTAAATCAATATTCACTACTGCAGGCAATCCTCTGCCATTTCTAACTGTCTTTGGACCAAATCCTACACTCATTTTTATATGTGTGGGAATGCAAGGACAACAGATCTACATACAAATGGACAAAAGAGTAATTTTATCCCGTAGGACCTAGTGAATGACTATTGCTTGACATCTTTTTAGCAATGTTCTACTGTTTACCTTTATGATGAAAAAGAAAAGAAATAAGATTTTAGGCCATGGCAAGGACCATGTTTTATTTCCTGTAGTAAATTCTACAGCTAATACTTCTATGAGACAGGAAATGAGGCAAAAAAAGCAACATTAAGGGCAATTGCTGCACAGAAATTGCAGAGGAAAAAAAAGCCCTCTAAATAGCAAATGTAAGCAAACTAGCAAGAGCAAAACTTTTATCTTGTCAAAGAAACCCTAGCTACAACAACCACGGTGAACTCAGTTTCCAAACAGACACTCCCTGCAGGAAGAAGGAAATCTACCAATAAGAGCTTTTTGAAAGTAAGTGCACGAGTAGGCAGGATTCCCATCCCAATTTTCTAAAACAAGTTCTTTGCTCCTCAGACTCAAATAGAAAAGCAGCTGTATATCCCCTATGGAGTTCCACAACATAAAATAAGCTTCCTTAGATAAATACACCACCTGCCTTTAAATTTCTCTGCAGGGTTACTATGGCTATTTTTTTTTTTTTTTTTTCTTTCCCCTCATTTCCATTTGGGAAAAGTTAATATTATTCCTGGGCTTCTGATCTGTGTATTTTGATGTGTTTTGCTCATTGAGTCAATGGAAATCTTCAGCACACAAGAAATATGAGATTAGACTCACTGGTTGGTTATTTTTCTAATTATTCAGAAACTCCTCGACTCAGCCTATATCACTATTGTAAACTGGGATGGGCCACTTGTCAGTTTTTGAAAACAAATTGCTATTAGAAAATAAAATGCATTCAGAAAATATCATTGAGCACTTCGATCTTTTAGCACTTTTTAAATGGTTGTTGCATCTTTTTAGAATGATCTGCCTTAGAATTATGAGAGGAAACAATCCTTCCCCCTCCTGATAGCCATAGAGGTGGCCCTTTCATGAATTTTTATTTGACACATTTTCTGTTTTTCAATCATGTTCTTACTATCTAAAGAAAAAGGCTTTTACAGCTCAGAGAAAAGTTTCAATGACAAGTACAAAAGACTAACAAGAGTCAAAAATCCTTCATATTACAATCCAAAGAAACTCCTCATAGCATAATGTCCACAGCGATGTCAGCTTCAAAACATGCTCCATTCTGATGAGAGGAAAAAGCCAATTAGACAAGTTATCCCAAAGCAATGTCAAAAGCCTACAAATTACAGTAGCTATAAAAGCCAATCCCAACAGACTTCTACAGACATGTAAATTAATGCCATTGAAAAGCAATGTAATCAGGTCTCATTTATCATAATAATATCTTCTGATATTATAATATCTGCTGAGACCTGATAGCAATCTATGTACATCATAGGCACTTTATTTAAAGAGATAACAACTGCTACTTGAGCAGCTCAGAACACAGCTGTTTTAATTGCCCCAAAAGTAAGTAGGGAAACTGAAATTCAAAAAGTGACCTATTGCAGTATTTGCTTGGGCTAAACCAGAATCAAGTGCACTCATTTCCAAGTCATGTGAAATAGACTAAAGAGCAAGAAGCTTTGCTTTTCCAAAATTACAACAGGTTTTAAATCTCTTCAGAATCTGACTTAATACAGGAAACACCTGAAAGCTCAGAGACACTGTGCTTCAAATATTTTGGAGACCAGAGATAATAAATTAAAGATTACTCTCCTGCTCTATGCTAAAATCATTGTTTCCAACTGCAGTCAATGATAATGCTCTTTCTGTACTGTTCACAATAATAAACAAGTAACGGCTGAGATTTTTGGCTGTAACAATATTTATGACCCAGGGACTCTCTAAGGGTGAAGCAATATTATTTAAACACTATTTCAAAATAACTGTTGAAAGAAAAGCCTAAACTATCTGAATAAATTCAAAAAGACCGAGTTTTCACAATCTTGACTATGTTTTTCAGCTAATTCCCTACTTTCCTGTGTATAAGTTTCAAAACAGACAACACTGTCTTACTGCATCTGTCAGTGAAGAGAACAGAGCAAAGCAAAGGAGAAATAAAAATGACTCATTTTAACTCTCTCTCCAGTAGAATTTGCTTCCTTACTGGTAAACAAAGCAAAATCAATCTCATCTTTGCCTTTAAAGAATTCAATAACTATGTTTTCTTACCAAGCATTTGGATCTTTATGTTTTTCTTCTGTGAAAATTGTTGGTAGTAAAGATATGTGGCTTAACTCTCAGAGCTCTGTCAGATAAGCACTCACTGTAGCTCATCCATGCTGGTTACAGAGATTTCCACACAGCATCCATAGCTACCTGTGCCTAAGCCTCTGTTTGCTCAGTGACGTGTTAAAGCAAACGCATTTTCACTGATGATCAAGCTCAAACACTGGATCAGAGACTGGAAGGGTGTGCCACGGCAGAGGGCAGCTAGGAGGACAAGGGGAGGCAATGCCAATGTTGGCAAAACCTGGAATTTTCCAGAACAATCTTTGAGAGTACTGGTCAAAATGATAAATCGTAAATTATTCCAGACAAATATCTCACAAAAGCTGTGAGAGAGAGCGAGAGATGTTAGCAATGTTTTATATAAGCATTAGAAATAGACAATTTGGTTTCTGAAAACTGAATTCTGAATAGACATGGGATTAAAAAATCTGTAAAGATTTCTTTTAGAGACGGTTAAGCATTTAGGATTCACCATACGCTGCCATTTTAAAACAAATATATTCGAACTTCTAGAACATTGCTTGGTCTGTTTCAATTCAGCGCCTGTTGGTGCGAGGTAGACCAGGGTCAAATTGGTGGTTTCAACTTTTCTTATTCCAAATCCAAACTTGCCTTGAAGATTTGATTCTGAAAATCTCATTTTACTCTGGTTTTCTCAGGATTATCTGATTGGAGTTTTAAGCCTTGGCACAAGTATGCTCTGAAAGCAGTGAAGAGATCGAACATATGCTTCCAAAAATACCTTAGGAAAAGACAGAACATGTTAAGATGCCATAATTACTCACAGACACAAATCTTTGCCTCTGGGGAAAATAGGCTGCCTGAATCTCATTCTGTGACAAATATTGACAAGCTCTGTGCCACTTTGTGTTTTTCTGACACAATTTTGCCTAGAGAGTAGAACAGAGAACACCAGATCAAGGGAAGATTGGATAATGTCATTCAGGAAGGAAAATCTTTCATTAGGTCCTGGTAAATGAGAGTAAAGTGCAATGTTCACCATCTCACAGATAGTTTGGTCAGTCTCTGTCAGTGCACCTGGTTCTCTCTTCCACCCGTCTAAACCACTGCTCATTGAAAAAACAAAAAAAAAACAACAAAAAAACCCAAAAAAACCCAGGACCACTGCAGATGGAAACTGTGTGTGATGAACATGGGACAAGGCTTCCTGCACTCTCTTCTTAGCCTGTCCCTCTTCATCCTTGCACACTCTCTCTTGTCTCACATGCTTGGTTAGTCTCTTTGAAACACAGCCTGCTGCTCAGGGATCACATCTGGTGCACGCAGAGGGAAGGGAGACACAAAACAGGGGGTGAGGAGGAGAGGGCAAAGGGCCATCAGCTGTGGGAAAGGGCACAATCTTATTGTACACAAAATGGGAGCACACACTGGGATCAGAAGACTTCTGAAAGAAACTTTCTCCCATTGAAAGCTATGAATATCTGTCTCATTATAATCAAAACAGTTTAGCATTGCTGGACAAAATCTTTACATTTCTGACAACTCACAAGTATTTTTAGGCTATATAAATCGGCCACTGATGTGTTGTTAACTGAACAGCTACTCCAAGACATAAAAGGTAACTTTAGACAAGTCACTTAATCTTCCTGTTGTCTGTATTTCCTTGTTTGCCTTCTCTAGTCAGATTGCAAGTTCTAATTGTACCCATATGTACACATACCTGGGTACCTAAAATTTTTAAAGTGCAGTCCTTCCTGACATTTCTACAAACTAGCCAAATACAAATAACTCTTGACATGCTTAATCAAAGAATCAATCATGGAATCATATATTAGTCTGGGTTGGAAGGGACCTTTAAAGGTCATGTCATCCAGCCCTCCTGCAGTGAACATGGACAAATTCATTTTTCTTCTATTAAACTGCCAAGTGGTCCAAGAATTGGAGATTACTGATTATGTTTTACTTTACTCATCAGAGATGACGTTGGTTTTAGCTTCCCCATTCACAGGTGCAAGCATAATCTTACTCCATGTAAGTGAGGATCACCAAGTCAAAAAGAACTGTTTTTTCACCTACCTGTATGTCTGGCAGTATAAAACCTTGCCAAAATTTACTACCTCCATCAGTCTGTATTTCTGGCAGTGTGTCAGCTGTGAGTAAGTCACCTTGATATGGATGGATTAAACAACTTTCCCTAATCTGGAATTTTGCAATTTGCTTGTTGGGGCAATCTCATGAGGTAAAATTCATGGTTTTCATTAAGGCCCAACACTTTCAATTTTTTTTTCTTTTTTTTTTCTTTTTTTTTTTTTTTTCCTCAAAGCATATTAAAATCTTATTCAGTAACAGTGTATTTATAACCCATAAATAAGAAATTACTATTTCTTTATTAATAAAGAAATAAAAGCACATCCTATTCAATTTGGAAGAACCTCATTCTTGAGTCAGTGTTATAAGTACTCAGTAAGGTGAGATTCAAAATATCTTTAAATATTTTGTAATATTTGGCTGAAAATCCATCTGATCCTAGTGCCTGCTTTAAGCTCAGAGATGGAATTTCTTCCATTTCTGTCTGATATGAAAATGACTGCATGTAGACTGAATTTCCTGGTGTTTGTTTGTCTATATGCACTTGTGAATCAGACAGAGACTGTCAGGGAAGAAATTTAAAGTCATGGTGTTTATATATATATGGTTTATACTTTTTTTTTGTGCATAGGTGCTTTCAGATGTACAGAACTAGCATAATCAAAATATGAGAATGAGGAATATAGTCTCACATTGACAACTTACCATTTTTCTCAATCTGTGCCTCCCTATATAAAACAGATGGTTTGATATTTTGCAGTGTGATAGTAAGCATTCCCTCGTCCCAAGCCAAATCTGCCATCGGCAAATTCATTCCTGCTGTAAATTATAACTCAGTAGTCAAATTAAGAATGTGACGTTATATGAGACCTTGTAGCACCAAGCAATAATTTACTCATCCCTATGATTTTATGCTACTAATTTTTATTGTGTCCTTCAGACAGATGCCTTTCCCATGCTGTGAGGTTAAGAGACACACTTCTATCTGCTCCCATTTCTTCTTTGTCACTAAGTTGATTTACTCCTCCCCAGATTTATCTGTTCTCTAAGAATGTTTTCTCAACCCCACTGAGAGTAACATCTTTCTGCCCTTGGACTTAAGAAAAACTGCTCTTCTACTTCACAAGAAAAAGAAGAGAAATACCTGATCCCACTAAGGTATCCAAATGGTTCTAATATATTATTCTTTACCTTTCAGACACTATTGCTTATTGGTATGCATAAGAACAAGGCATGTCTCTTTTCTAACAACAGCTATTAAACTAAAAGAATATTGCAAGAAGACAGCATGTAAAGTAAAATGATAAATTTTGAGCAAATAAACTGCTCAAACAATCAAAACCTATTTTTAAGTTTTAAAGCTGGAATCTTCTCTGCCTTTAGTAATAGTACATAAGCATAAAGGAAGCTTTACACAATAGTAAAAAAACCCTGATTAAATAATATTTTCTAAGACAAAGAGAATTATTCGTTATGGTTCCTAATAAAAATATATTAAAAAGTGATTTATGGCATAGAAAATGTACAAATAACAGCAGCATTTCTATTATTTCTTTTTCAGAAATTCAAGTACCTCCCACTGATATCTCTCTTTTTTATACAGAGGAAAGGGTCTAGCCTGGACTTACCAATACCAGGTAAAAGATATGAAAAAGGAGTACATGGTTTTCAAACTCATATTCATCTAGCAACCAGCATTACCTCACAAGCACATTGAAAAAAATTTATTACAGCACCATACAAGAAGATCACACTGAAATTTTATTCCTTCTGTTTCTTTCATACTCCATCATCTTTTTGCCACAAAAAATTCTATTCCCCTATCAAACAGTTGCTACCAGAAGACAGCACTGTCTTGTGAGGCTGTTCATCTGAGATCCCATGCCCAAAAGGCAGTGAGGATAAGGTGCACACACAGTGACAGTTTTTCATCCCTCTATGATAAACACATACTCAAAAAACTGCATTCTCAAGCACCCACATGCTATATCACATGGGATACTGATCCTCAGTTACATACTATAAATCTCCCCACTTACAAAGCATGATAAGCCTACACACTGCTTAAAATATTTTGAAATAATTACATATCTTATGACTCATGAGAGCCTCAGGGAGCTCCGATATGGAGCATGAGGTAGTCTGCACAGTCTGCACGTGGCCAACTTGCTCCAAAGTGGGGTAATGTCAGACAATGTGAGTAAGCTCTTACCCTAAGACAGCTGCCTCCAAAGTCATAGGTGAATGCCTGGCTTTCTTTTTTGGGTAACCCAGACATAGCTCTTGTAGTGACATAGTTGTATTGCAGAAATGCTTCCTGCAATAAAGATCCAAACAACAATGTCCTACAACAAAGATCCCAATAAAGGGAAAGTGTCTTCTGATTCAAACAACCTCTCCCACAGCTTTCACTCTCAAATGCCTCCTGTTCCACAAATCATATCCTCATCTCTTCTTAGTTTGCTAAGTATTCAGTAGGAAGATTTCTCTTTGCTTGCAGACTTGACTTTTCATATTGTTTGGAAATGTCTTTCACAGGCTTCATTCTTATGTGGAGCACAGTGACATCAGAAGGCGAGTGTGAGTCAGGGACAGTATCAGGAGTACACTTGGTCTGGAGACCCAGGAACCAAAGGTGAGTCTGAGTGGTAACTGACCCCTGAGGCATCCACTTCATTTCAGTGTTTTAACACTAAATACTTAAATGAAACAAGAGACAAAACAAGATCAAAAGCACAGGCACAGCACTGAGTGCAGTTCTCCAATATTCTCCTCATAGATGAAGTAACAGGATGGCAATTACATGGTGACTGAGTTTTCTGAATCCTTTACATTCTATCTTTGCTTTGGTTTGTTTTAGTTTTGGACTTAACAAAACTATTGGTAATTTCATAGGACTTTCTGTTCATCCCCAATTTAAGTCATTGATTTTCAAGGGAATTATAATAGAAATGTGCATTTTTAACTAAATGAAAATCTATGCTATCCAAATAATGATTCTACCTTGAAAGTTATTCTTTCACTGCTTTTATGACTACCAGAGGAATAAAATTTAAAAGAAACAAAGAAAAATAAATTTTAAAAAAGAAAGAGATAAAACCCAAAAACAACCAACCAACCAAGCCTGCCCCCCATCAGAAAAACAAACCAATGAAAAAGCAACCACAACCAAACAAAAACCCCAACCAACCAAACAAAAAAAAAACCAAAACAAACAACCCCCCACACACATGAATACCAGGCAAGTGAGAACACAAACTTCATTAAGAATCAAATAGAACTGGTATATTGGAAGTTTTGGATCCTAAGTCCAGGTATACTTAAGATTGAAAAATAAAACACTGTATTTCATTATTTATTCAGCAATAGTCCTTAACTCAAAGTAACATTTATCAGCTGTCTCTTATATAGAAGTGCTTGTTTTAGCTTGCAGTGATTTAAATTAAGTATTTCTCTATTTATTTGTAATGTTAGAGTCACTCTTCTATTATTAGATAAGATAGCCTTATTTTATAGTTAAATTAAATTAGAATTTCTTTAAATTTCATGTCATTTGACATAAATACTAAACAAAAACTTCTTGCCCAAAGTGTGTTTTTCACAGTCCAGAAGATAGACAAAGGGAGCTGAATAGCACCTTAATTCCATGGGCATGAAAAGAAAACCATGGTGTCAGAGATTTAAACCAGACCAGCACATGAAGCTTGGGGTCTGAAAAAGACATGGATAATGCACGGAGTTTGTTAAAACAGAATAGACAAAACCAGCCAAGGTGATGGACGGACAAAATCAACTACAAATTTGATGGTCCTCAGTAACCTTAAGTACACTCACAGGATAGAGTGGATGACCATTTAAAAGTTTTCTGTCTTTCCCACTGATATCCGAGGAAACCTAGATGACCTTAGGTTCAGTTTTACTTTTTAATAGCTAGGTAAATAATAGAAATCATATTTTATTTTAAGTAAATTATCTGGATTACTTCTGTTTTCAAGAATGTAAACATTTTATCATGTTTGGAGCAGGAACTGCTGGCATTGAGTTCATTAGGACATTTTAGAAGTGCAAATTTTATTTGTGTTCCAAAGTCAGGCATGGAAAGAGCTACACATAAAAACACAGCATGGAAAGCATAATTTTGTTTTCCAACTTTCTTTTGATGTTGACAATAAGTAGCAGATGTCATGTGCTGATTATGATTTACAAAGATTGGCAGAGAGAGTGCAGATTGAAGCTGCACAAAATGGCCTCTATCCTGTCTCATTTTAGCGTATTATCTCCTATCACATGAAGTTATCTTTCTAAAGTAAATGCTGACATTGTCCATATGTGAAAAAGGATGTGTTGAAAGGCATTTTTCCATTTTCTGTTTGCCTTTTTGTAGGTGTTTCTAACTTTAGGGAAGCAACCAGCATCATCCACAGTTGTTAGAGGAACATCAAACTGAACAGCCCTTGGCTTCTGAAGTAGAAACTGTTCGGCTCTGGCTTTAGCAAAGAATATAAAATTGGATGTTGATTCCTAAGTAGCTCAAAAGTACTTATAACTGTGACAAGCTCTGCCACTAGTGCTGAAGCGTAATAATAAAGAGCAAACAAACCTAAAGACCTTGGTGTCTGCCAGAGGTAGATGTAATACATCAAACACCTACTTGTGATAAGACTTTTCTGAAATAGTGATGCATCTGTGATAACAACTGGAGACAAAATAGTCCCATTTTCCTCCAAGACAAAAAAGGCAGCACTTTCCTCCCTGTCTTAAATATCACAGCCTCGTGGCACATTATTTTCTCAGTGCATAGATGGTGTCCTGTCTCATTGGCTGCACCTAATCCTCTGAAAAGCTCATGTGATTTTCAGCTTTGTCCAAGCATTTTCTGAAAGTATATAATTTTGTCTTGATGAAAATGTAATTTCTTAGTTCACTAATACAACCATTCACTTTAGCCATTCCTTCTCTAATTTTAAAGATTATGTCTTTTTCTGATCTCGTTATTATTACAGTTGTCATTCAAAATGAGAGGAAGAGGAAAAAGAATTGGAATTATGATTCTCTGATGAATTCCATCTGTGCTTATGGAAATCAGTGATGTGATGTTAATTTTAAAGTGTCATCACAGCAAAAATAGAAGTCAATTCAAGAGCAATAAAATACCCAAGTTTGGAAGGTAAACCTCAAGAAACTGAGGCACATACTTTTCTTATTATCAGCAAGTGCTACTGTTAACAACCAAGAACCATAGGCACAACAAAATAATGGTAAAGAGGCAGGAAGGCAGGAAGGCAGGAAGGCAGGAAGGCAGGAAGGCAGGAAGGAAGGAAGGCAGGAAGGAGCCAAAAAAATTCAAACATCCTCTCAAAAACATCAGTAGACACTTATTTCTTGTTTCTTTCACACAACTGTATATGATTTTCGCTGTCAGTTAAATGACATTCAAATTATTACATGATTTATAGATCACACGTCTGTGAAGGAATCATATTTTGCACCACATACAATACAGCTAGCTCTCCAAACAATAAGAATTTACACCATAGTAAGTCATACCAAGACAGAAAAAAATTGATTATGCTATTAATTATTTACTTTTTTTTTTCTGAGTAAGAGGAATTCAGCAAATCTATCTGTCTTTCCCATGTCTTCTGAGTTGTGAAGCTCAATCCATATACATAAAACATCCAGGTTCTTACCATGGTGTTTGAAGACCAAAAGCAAAATCTGGCAATAACCAATCCATTTGGTATCCTCCAGTGAGAAAAGAACTCTGTTTTCTACAGTAAATTAATTCCCTTAAGTAGAGAGGTTTTTTATTCTATTTCTAGCTTTCCTATGTTATGGTCTCACTCAAAGAGGCAAACATACATATATGCACATTAAAAAGTACAAATTTAGCAACAAACAATACGACACATATGTCCCAATATGTATATGCCTACAGCCTTGGGCATAGATTTTGTCTATCCCATTTTCTCTTTGAATGGATATTTTCAAATCATTAAAATTTAAAACCTGACTTAAAAAACACCCCAACATTTACTGGAGGTTCTATTCTCAGTGCTATGGGAATTGAGATCCAGCAAAGAAGTAAGAATAGTTGCTTTAATCTTCTATGTAGAAAAAGCATCAAGTCAATGCTGATTCCAGCCTTCTGGTAATGAATGTACGAGTATATGGAGATAATATCTGTAGCAAAACAAGATTGTGTGGAGCTACAAAGATCTCTTCTGACCCTAGTTGAGAAATAAATTCTAAGTAAATAATACTGTTAGCCACAGCTCTTAAGACACTTGCACCATAAAATTTCTTAGGGTTGAGTTTTATTGTCTAACCCTAGGAAAAAAAAAATAGAGCAGTTATCTAAATAGAAGTGGTTTACACTAAGCAGTGAAAGAGTATAGCCAAGTGCACAGTAACACAGAAAAGTATCACCATTACAAGGCTTATGGTAACATATGACCTAAATTGCTATTATCTTCTAATTTAAAGCATGTGACGTCTGTTTCTATCTTTTACTTTCACCATGGTCCTATTCACTTTTGTGGCAATGTACCCATGGAGCCATTTCTATATGAATTTCATTATGGAGAGATGTATTAATCTGTAGGAAAGTCTTTCTTAAAAACTTGGATAATTAAGTTACAAGTGGAATGAAGATTTAATAAAGAGCTGTTTGCTTCTCCTTAACTTGACAATGTTGCTATGAAGAGGTGTGTTTCATGACCTCTGACCACCAACCAGTTAGGACAGATGGTTGCATTATGTGTAAATGTGGCTGAGCTCAAGTTTTTTAGGTCCTTGTGAGGCAAAAGACTCAGCAATACAAGCAGTGGTGGTGGCTTATGCCTTTGTAAGTTTGCTGTTACCCAAGCCAAAATTACCTGGTAGCATGTCAAGACATATACTGCAAAATTATATTTGCCTGGTGAATAAACATGTCTGTGCTCACAGTTTGAAACCAGGTTCAACAATCTGAGAAAGCTTTTGGAAGAAGCAGATCAAGTCACAAAAATGTAAATAAACTTATATATGGTGTATATATTACATTTGTGTATATACCCCTGTGTAACCAGTATATTATAACATTGAAGTTGAAAGGATGTTATTTAGTTGCTTGATTTTCTGCCTTACCTTCAGCATAGCCAGAGAAAATAGACTACTCAGATGCAGTTTTGTTTACAGGCACTTACTTGCACTCAATGAGATTGCAGTCACTAAGCTTCTCTTCTCCTGTTTCAGAATGACTTTTCTTTTTTGTTATGTAAATAACTGCAAGGTATATATATCAAATAAGTAGCTTTTGCAATCTCCCAGGTACACCAAATACCAAGTGTACCTCTGCAAACTTCTGTTTTCTTACGTTAATGAGAAAAGCCAGTGTGTTGTGTAACATATAAAATACCAATAAAAGCCTTATGTTGTTGGACTAGGGAATGAGCACTGCAGGGAGACTTAACTTGAACTGCCTTAATCTGTTGGTAATGTTTAAAAACAGTGTTCTTTCCAATTTGACAGCCTAACCGCAGGAAGGAAAAAAACGTTATTGCTCTTCCATACAGAAATCTCCGTCTGGGAAAAAAACCCAACAAAACTGTGTTGTTTGAGAGCATGATTCTTTTACCATATAGTAACTTTCTTCTGTTTAGAAGTCACTTCTTCAGAGAAAGAGAAAAACCCAGGCATCTGGATCCCCACTCTGTCATAAAATCATAGAATTCTTCTATGAACCATTCATAGAATCTGAACGCTTATATGAACCATTCACAGAATCATAGAATAGCATAAAATCATAGAATATCAAGGGAATAAAAAAGCCAGGCACAAATACAAAGACTCAAACCATTCCTTAGGAAATGATAAGCAAAGTACTTAAACTTGTACTTGACATTTAGCAGTGCTTGAGTGTCATTGATTGTAATTAGTGCATGTGCATATTTAACAAGCTCATATTTCAAGGATATTCCTAAATAAGAATATTTTCATCTAATATTTGTTGCTACAGACCTAAAGACTGAGGCATATGAATGAAGCAAGGTTTTCAGAAAGAAATAATACCTGATACAACTGAGAAAATCTGTCTTTTGATGGAGAATTCTCCTGAGCTTTGGAAGAAACTCTGTAAGATTATCTGCTTTGTCTGACTGTATCAATTGTTTTTATAAGAGATATTATCTTCCTACAAACCATTCTGCAATGGGACTTCAGAGTTTCATTCTATTCTGAAAAGGGGCTCTGTACAAAAACATTCATACTCCAGAAATCTCTATTTCATGTGTACACAATCATTTCTACCAAGAGGATGTTTATCCTTCAAGAGCAGGTACATCTGGAGCTCCTGTTTTTGTTTTTTCTCTGATATTTTTAAAAGAACATTGCATTTTGTAAAGATGAGGGTTTAACTGTACACATTGTACTAAGGTTTTGGTAAGGTTCAACAGCAGTGTTAGTAATTCTGAAACATGAAAGCATCAATGGCATTATAAGGTGGGTTCTTCACCCACTTGTACACTGAGCTAAATGGCTCATTGCATCTCCTTTGTGCCTGTAACCCTACTTTTGAGATTTTTTTTTTTTTCCTTTTTTTTTTTTAATTACATTCAGTAGCAGGTTAGTATTTTACACAGCTGGAGTAATCTCTGCTTTCAATACCTGGGTTTTTCCTTTTCCCCTATCAAAACTATACATATTATACATACAAAATTTTATAGAGACTGAGTTCAAAAACTCATGTATGATCTAGTGCTTATCTAAAGTTTCTAATTCCAGACATATGTTAGGAAATCAATGTCAGAAATATTTCTCTAAAATGAAAATAATATTAATGTAATAAATATAAACCCAAATGTGTATAGTAATACTCTAACTCCATCAGTCATAACTCAGGAAAGCAAATAGTGAATGATTTGCTGTTGCCACAGGAGACCAAAATCTCAACCAGCAATTAATTATAGGAATTGTAGTGACTGGCACAGAAAGCCAGGTTGTACATTTATTTTTCCTATATTTTGTCAATTGGACTTTTTGTTTGTATAACCATGGGATGGCATGAAGCCAGTTCATTGCAAATTTGGACAGAGTCCCTTGGGTTTTTTCTAGTTCTAGAAAAGGTGAACTGAAGCATGTTCAGTTTCACAAATCTGCATGAGTCATACTTTGCTGTTGCAGGCAAACTCGATGTTCTTAGCCACAGCATGATTCTGAGTCCCCGCTGCTGTGTCCACACAGCCAGATAGGAGGGATAGAGATCAATCACCATGCACAGAGCCAAGTGTCTTGTACCAGGTCAAGGCTCATGCTCCTCCTTGAATGTTTATTATGGAGTGAAAGCTGGGTTCAGGGAACGGCAGCAAAGCCAGGGAGGGAGCTGACAGTTCAGTGGTGCAGATAACCAGTCAGGTAAATCTTGGGTTTGTTTCATCGAGTCATAGAATGATAGAATTAGATCATCTGGTTCCATGCCTCCTGCCATGGACAGAGAACTTCCCACTAGAGCAGGTTGCTCAAAGCCCCAACTAACCTCACCTTTAACACTTCTCTAAACGAGGCCTCCATGATTTCTCTGGGCAGCTTGTTCCAGGGCCTTACCATGCTGGCAGTAAAAAATGTATTCCCAATATTTAATCTAGGCATACCATCTTTTAGTTTGAACCCATTCTCTCTTCTTCCATTACTACAAGCCCTTGTAAAAGGTCCCCTGTTCAGCTCTCCTGCAGCTCTCTTAGGTACAGGAAGGCTGCTATAAGTTCTCCCCTGAGCCTTCTCTTCTCCAGGATGGACAATTCCTATCTGTCATAGGGAGAAGTGATCCAGCTCTCTGTATTGCATTTACATGTCAAGGCTTTGGTAGAGAGCGGGGTACAGGGGTGATTTATCTAAGAAGTTGCCAGAAGCTTCCCTTGTGGCCAATGTCAGCTGACTCCAGGATGATTCCACTGCTGGCCAAGGCAGAGCCAATTAAAAATTATACTAATATCTCTGTGATAACATTTGTAAGAAGGAAAAAAAAAAGTTATTGCACAGATGTAGTTATGGCCAGAGAAGAGCAGAGTGAGAATATGTGAGAACAACCCTGCAGACTCCAAAGTCAGTGGAGAAGGAGGGGCAGGAAATGCTCTGTGCATCTCAGTATCAGATTGTGTACCATGAATGGGACTTACAGAGATTTCAGCCTAACCTCCTGATCAAAACAAACAGGTATGTCTGCCTGAGTCTTCTGCATACTGAATAGAGACTGAAGGTTTTCTGAGCAACCTGCCATATGCTGATACGCATGGCAAAAAAATCCTATCAATTAAGTTTAATAAATAATTCTGTCCTGTGCTCCAGTGTGTGTCCATTGCACCTTATCTTTCCACTATTCACTTCAGAGAAGAGCCAGCCTCCAGCTTCTCCAGTTGCTTCCAGTTACCTGTGGAGAGAACAAGACCTGCCCTAAGTGTTCTTTTCTTAAGTTTGAACAGATGTAGCTCTCTCAGCCTCTCTTCATATCATATGTGCTTCAGCCAGCTGACCTTCTTGGAGTTCCTCCAGTAGAATTACTCAGTATATGATTGCTTTTCCTCTGTTGGGAGTTCTAAAACTGGGCACAGTTCTTCCAGATGTGGCCTCACAATTGCTGAAAAGAGGGAAAGAATCTATCTCCCTGACAAAAGTGCTGATCTCAAGATGTACTCTTGCGTGAGATCTTTCCATCCAAAATGCAAATTGGAAATGGGTCCTCAAACATATCTAAAAAAGCAAACCTTATTTCCCACCAGAGTTTTTGGGCATGTTAAGAGACACCACTAAATTAGTTAGACTAGATCCATCTATGGATGCAGTACCTACCACAGCCCAGTCTGGAATATCTATAGGCCAACAACCCTGTTTATAGAGCAGTACTGTCAGAAGCTCAGCACAATATACTTGTTTTCATATTGTCATTTCACTGGAGTCAATACAGCACTTCATGGATGTTGAATGAGTTTTGCCAACAGAAATTCCATGCATATGCCCCATGCAGTGTGGCACAGATCCCACAGAGCACACACAGTACTGGAAACACACCTGCTTATACCTGAGAATGCCCCATTATGAAACATTCTGATTCAAAATGCAATGGAGTCAGCAGGCCCAGATCTGTGCTCTGTCAAGCGATGACTCAGTTGACAGGTACAAATGTTATTTAACTATGTGAGAAAAGTCAAATATGTTCACAAGTACTTGCAGGAGCAGTGTAGCAAATAGAGGCTGATAGTGGAAACTTTGGGAATAAAGGCTCAAGATTATAGCAGAAGCATCAAGGATATAAAACAACACCCAAATGTTCACTGAAAAAGTTTTCAGGATTATGAGCAGGGTGAATCAGTTTTAGAGTATAAAAAATAAGAGGAGTGTGTACAGAATAAAAGTAAGACTGTCTGCACAAAGTAAAAATGTGAAGTAGGTAATGGGAAGATCGAAAAGACTGTCATAGGAATTCATGTGCAAGGATGATAAACACCACTGCTTATTTGCAGCTGGTCCTTCTCCCCCAGGAGGAGAAAAAACTCAGCTTTTAGAGTTGCTCTTCACTACATTTTATTTCTGTGACTGAGAAATCCCACATGAAATGTTAGGCTTTATTTTGCCATTGAATTAAGCACGTTAGCATTTGAAAGAACAAATTGTGTTCATGCTCTTCATCGTGTGTGCAGGTGTTTTTTCTGCTCTAGCCTTCATGAGAAGGTGGCTGATATCTCAGCATGAGTCAAAGTAAGCTCCTATGGCAAGTATCTGCACACATGTGGTCTGAAACATACTGGAACATTCCACAGCGTGCTACATGAAAGTGGACAATAATAAGAAATGGTGATATTAGAGTAGTGAGCTGGTGAAAAGACATGTTAATATTGCAACACCATATTTGTTGATCTTTCTCATCACAAGAGAATTCTCAGTTCATAAGGAAATCTGAGCAGTCTGTTGTCACAAAGACATTTGGTATAAGCACCTAAAAAACACACTTGGACAGAGGAGTAAAGAAAGGTGAATTTAAATGTTTAAATTTTTACTGAGGCAGTCTACCCCTGCTCCTTCAGAAAGCCTATGGCAAAAATATACTGGTAAATTTAAAAACAAACAAACAAACAATACAAACAACAAACTTGGTTTCTAAAATGCAATTGAAGCAAAAGTGGAGGTTCAAGTAAGTAAATCAAAATCTGAATGTCTTTAGGTATATGAAATGGTCATTACTGCTTTTTTTTAACCAGAAGGACCTGGATGGAGTGGTTATTCTATATTTATACCATGGGAAAATCCACAGAAGAGATCACTTCTTATCTGTGCTTGAGCACTTCCTGAAATTAGACCCTGAAAGTTAAATGTCTGCATGTCTGACTTGTTATAGGCACAAAGAAAATACGAAACGCACTGAAAATCAAGCCCTGATCAAAGGACAGTGACCTCAAATGTCTCTGTTGAAAAAGAGGGGCTTTTTCAAAACAAAATTTAGAGAAATTCATAACCAAGGCTTTGATTTGCTTTTCCTTTCCTTTATGACTGCAGCAGTTTGGGGCAACCAGCTTCCTCTTCCTTTGCATCAGCCATTGTGAAGAGCACCTTCTATCTCTTTCTGGATGCAGACATAAATCCATTAGACCACCTTTCTGTAAGGGTAAATGGTAAGAACTTAGATATTTTAGTTTTATATTTGTAAATCTTGATTTAAAGTGTTTTTCAAATTTCTGAAATCTTTTTGTTTACTCAGAACATTCTTTCCTTCTGCTTCCCATTACTTTTAAACCATAGTTGTCTGAAGCTTTCCTTAGTGCTTATTCATGACTGCACTGGCTTTCAACTTTCTCTTGATATTGAAATGGCTAAACTGTGAGTTTATAATGTATGATTTAGATTTAGATTTTTTTCTTTCTTAAATAGAGAATAAAGATTAAAGGAGAGCACAGCTGCAGGAAGCATTGAAACCCTGAGTACTTTGTCATTTTGAAATCACCCTCCAATTACTACACACATACATAATAAAATCTGATTCTATGCTGTCACATTTATTGTTCAACTGAATTTCTTACATAATTCTCATTACTGATGTCATTACTGAGTAGCAGAATCACAGTAATCTGTAACTAACATGATAAACTCTCCTGAGCACAATAAATAAAAATAAAGATAACCATTCTGTGAGTAAGAAAGAAAAAGCAATAGGAATAGCAGTAGCTAGAAATGAGCCATGCGGAGGGGGGGAGTGTTACAGGCTGTTATTCATATTTATTATCTTTCATAAAGCTCCCACACGCATTAGGCACTTAAAGGTGAGAATGTTCAAGATATGTGAGATGCAAATAGATTGGCAGAGGGTAGGAATATTTGCAGTGCCTCCCTCACGTATTTTAATTTCCTTCTTTCCAACCTATCCTTACAGATAGGTAGATGTTAGTAATGATTCTGGTTTGGAGAGCTCAGTGATGGAAGAGTCAGGATTACCCTCATTCGTTGTTAAGCAACAGTTGTTAAGCAACAGTACAGAATAAAGCTGCTCTGCTGCAGAAGCACGGATACCAGACATACTGTCTGTTATTAAATGGCTTTCTAATATTGGAAGGAGCATCAGGCTTGATTTTATGTTCTGCTGGATTGATGCAATACTAGTGAATTTGTACATGTTATAGCACTGAAGTACACTGACAGGTGATTGAAATACCAAAGTTATAGAAGGGGAAATTGTACTGGGAAAAAAAAAAAAAAAAAAAAAAAAAAAGGTAAGCAATGTCTATGTAGAAGTGTAATTCCTTGTTGTTTTGCAGGTTTTTTAGTTTCTTCCCTAAATAAATATTTCCCATTAGTCAGATTTTCTAAAACTCAATTTTTTTTTTAATATATCGCGTGACTTCCTCCAGTTTCTGGCTAGGAGACAAGAAAAATCACATTAATAATTTTGAAATTCATATTTAATAAAAATTAATTCTATCCAAGCAGATGGGACATAGATTTTTCAAGTGGGTTTTTTTAGTCTCCAGTGTCTAGCCACTTCTCTCCCACTCTGGGAATTCAGGCTAATGATAGGCTATTACAGAGAAAATTCAGTAAACACTCTGTATCGATTCACACTGCATATAAATAAGCCATTTCAATCCATAAATCAACTTATTATAAATGATTTTGTATGCACCATGCTGAAATACAGTTCACAGCAAAAATACACTGCAGGATATTTTAGAACAACCTACTTAATACTGTTTAGGTTGTTCAAGATTAAAATTAAAACAATAAACTTCACTCTGGATGTGTGTTCATTACCAAAGCCCTGGGTCATTTACTTTAACAATGTCAACTTGCTCTCACTATCCCATTCAATTGAATTAGGAAAGGAAGCACTGTGCAAGAGCACACCTCGTGGCATTCCATTATCTTGAAGGAGAGTACTATCAGCTTCCCAAAATTAAGCACAATCTTGCCCATCTTCTCACTCTCCTACCCTTTGTGTTGTGGGAACTGTATCTGGAATGGGGAGAGGGAAATTTTGACATCTCAGAAAAACATCTTGAAATGGGGCCTTTAGAAAGGAAAGTGTTTGTGGGGAAAGACAAGTAAAAGGAGCTCAAGCAGCATTTGACTCTTACCCCTTTAAGTGAGAATTTGATGTTGACATCTGAGAATAAAATCAGGTTTCAGGCCATCTTCTTCACTTTTCTGACTGAGGGAAGAAAAGAAGATAAGGACCCTTTTTCTCCAAGACTGGCCATGCAATGACACTGATGCATGCTGTCTTCTCACCCGCCAGTGCTCTGCAATCTCCTCTGCAGCAACTGTATGTGAAGCCCAAAGTTGGAACTCTGAGAAGAATAACCAGCTCTGTGTTCATTATTTTTCTAATCAGTCAGAGAAGGGGGTATATAGATTGTTAAATATTCTGTCAAGTCAACATAGCTTTAAAAGAAAAAAACCTCAGTTTGCAAAAATATTTTCTGTTATAAATTGTTTCCACTAAGAGTAGCAGATTGTCTGTCCCATAATCATTCTCTCTGTCTCTCCCTGTAGATCGAGAAAGGAGTCCTTACTCAGCTGATATTTCATCCTTATTCATACAACACTTCTGCTGACTCTGAACTGATCAAGGGAGGAAACCTGAGTCAGGAATTGGCTGCAAATTAGGGAAGATGAGGCAGCTACTTCCTCGTTTAATGGCTAAAAGCACAACAATAAATCTCTATGTTTCCCTATTTAGAGAGCTAATCGGTACATTTACACAGCTGGTGCTAGCTTTGTGTGGTATGTTGTTTCATTTGTTTATTTGCTTGTTTTGTTTTATTTTGCATTTAGCTGTAATGAAAAAGGTGTACATATGCATATTTGACTTAAATACTTCACAAAACTCTGGGGGTTGCAAATGGGCCTGTCAAGAGCCTCTGTTGCACTAAACCTGTGGCATCTAGCAGCAAACTTTAAAGTCAAGCATTATTGTGGTGTTACAGTTCTCTGTCCTTATTCCTATTCTGGAGCTAGACATGAGAATGGCATAAGAGCTTCAACAGGTTCCCTGCAACAGCCAAAACCCTTTCAAGACAGAGGGACAATATAACTGTCAAATTGGATTAGAGTCAAGGTCTATCTAGTTCAGTGGTCAGAACCAAAAGGAGGTCAGCAACCAACAGATGTGAGATAATACAGCCGTGACATCTTTTTGGATATCAAATTGGCAGATAAACTGTTACAGGGTAAGAGAGTTTTAGGTCAGTTCTAATTCACACGAGGTTGTCTCGGTTACTATAGCTCAGCTAAGGGTTTGAACAAGTAAATGGATATTTGTAAACTGTTCAGCAATATCTTGTGACAAAAAAAGGCAGAGGGGAAAAAAAAAAAACCCTACCGTGCAAGCAAGAATTAGTAAAGCTGATGGGAAAAATTAAAGAGATAGCATTATCTGATTAAAAAAAACCCAAACCAAATGCCAGGTTGTTTAAATGTTAACTAATTGTCTGATCAGTGAGCCCAGGCCTGTATATCTTCTTCTTTTAAACTGACATAACACAATACATATTGCTACCAAAACAAACAAAAACCAGACAAACAAAACCCCCTCAAAACCAAATGAAAAAACCCAGTCCGAATTAATTTCTGCATGATTACTGGAACTTCCTTTCAGCAATTTTTATCATCAATGTCTGCTTCATACAACTTCACAGAATCTATAGCTACGTTAATAGAAATTCTTCTTCATTTTGCAGCTCTCCTGAGGCTATCACTCCTCAACCTTCCTTATACTTTTACAGTCCAATAACAAAAATAACCTCAAGAAAGGTGGAAAAGGCAGATCCTTCTCATAATTATGACAAATAGTTGAGCCACCCACTTGTGCTGTAGTATCTGAGAGACTGAACTGCCAAAGAGAATACAAACTCACACAGGCAGGCTCAAGCACACAAATTAGCAATGCAGATAAATCTGTGCTATCAAGGTGAACTATCAGTGGAAGCTCTTGTATGAAACCCTAAAAATGTCTCCTACTGCGCTAATCTCATTTATTCCACACAGTTTTTTCAACTCCAGAAATAATCATGCCAAAAAGACTGGCTGGGATAGGACCAGGAATGACCTCATTAACGTTTAGTGCAATCACCATAAGATAGAGAAGATAATCAGAAAGAGGGTGAAGAAAGATAAAAGAAGCAAAGTATAAAAAGTTTTTTTTTTTTTCGAATTGTACCATTGGAGTTTGAAGGATCCCTCTTGTCAGATTGGTGTAATTTGTAAAGATCAATGGTTTTAGTTAAACTGCAGTCTATGGTATCCCATCATCTAATTCATCTACACAGCTTATGCTTTTTTCCTCTTTTAGAAGAAAGGAGCATAAAGTAATTCTCAAGATTTTTTATTGATGGGGTTTTTTTTTCTGTACAGCTTAAATGAACTGTAAAACTCAAATACTTAATGGATATTTTAGCCAATACTCTTTGTCTGCAAGGTGAAATATGCCTGATAATGACTGGAAAGATCTTGTTTCAGTACTTCCCATAAAGAAGAAGCACTTATCAGGAGCTTCTATAGAAAGCACTGCATACTCCACCAAGCTCCAAAACACAAATTTCAAGTGTTGCCATAGAGCTGTATGCATTTCTCCAATGCCTTCTCTCTTCTTCTTTTACCTATGCATAAAGTACACACTCTCACATGTCAGAGCTCATGAGCTCTGTCCTTGGCAGCTCTAAATTATTTGGGCTATCACACAGCATCTCAGGGTCCCAGTGACTCTTCCCTCTCCCTTGCACCTTTTGCTGATGGACAGTTAGGTTTAGGATGCCATCAACCTTAGTTTTCCTAGTACATTCCTTCTCCCAATACCTCTTGATGAGCATGACCATTATCTGACCACTGATTTAGGAGACTGTAGAGGAATTTTTAGGAGCAAGGTCAGAGGATATTGATTGAAGGATTGCACAATCCCTGCTGTCAGGGAATAATACGAGGTTTTGCACTGTGCTTGCTGCAGCCTGTGCTGTTCTTACCTTGCCTTGAATTAGCAAGAAAATAGCAAACATTATAACTCATTGGTCCTTCTCATGGATGCTTCCCCACAGAAGCTGAAGACATGTAAAAACTTGGTGGACCTTCTCATAGAAGCTTAAGATAGAAATGCTGACCATAAGACAGAACAAAGAAGAACTTGCTGCCAAGACAAGCTAGCCAATGAACTAACACCTAAAGTGTTGGAACATGAGTTTTTAACCAATCACAATTGTTTTAGCTGTGCCTGCTTCTACTCTGTAACCAGATAAATATAGGGAATAATCAAATAAACTTTGACGTCAAACATAATCATATTGATTATGTATATCCGTTTGATACTCGGCTCCTTTCCTCGTGTCAGGAGACTGCCATTAGGAGATGCCTTTCTGCTCTTGCTGTTAAAGTACTTTCTTACCTCTGAGGGGCAAACAATTATCAGTTTCAGATGATTTGGAGGAGGCATTAAGAGTACATATATGTGGTTTTAAAGGAACTAGGAATTCCAGGACAACTTCAAATATAGTTACTATTGATTACCCTTGATACTAGGACTAACCATGTGTTTTCACAGCCCAAAGTGAGATTTTATTTTTTAATTCTAGTTTCTATTTTAATGTTTGGATTATAATGTACACCAATTTCCACCCTAGTCATCAATGTCCAATGACTCGTATGAGATCATTACACAGCAACAGTAGTTCCTGTTGTACTTGACAAAAGGTTTGAAATATTTTGTCTTTCATTTTATGAAGCTATGAGACTTTTAAAAATGTCTTTCAGCATTGGACAAAGTAGTCTCTGAAGTCCAGTATCATGTACCATGATTATACTTATATGTATAAAACATATTTTTATACAACCTTGAAGAAGCAAAAGAAAACTCTTAGCTGGCTGCATTGTTAGCTAGAAGATATGAAATTTGCTTTTCCTTTCAACTTTCATCAAGAATGTCAAAGTCTTTAGTGAATTCTTCCTACAAATGGCAATTTGGTGAGCCTTAGGGAACACCCAACTTTAGATGTGTTTTCATCCAATGGAAATTAATTGACCCATATTCCTAAGAAGCTCTTGCTTTACATTAGAATGCACATTCTCTGCAAAAACTAAATTCTGCATAATGTGCCCCTTTTATCTTCATATCATACAGACATTTGCTTGTCTAATTTCTTCTTACACTGTTTCTTTCACTTTCAGTGATTACTTTATTTCCAGTGACTGCCTGATTCTGTTGAATCATTTTCTTTCTTATAATTAAAAAAAAGTAAATTATTTGTCTGTGAATGCAGAGCACTTTCTATTGAAAACAGAATATGACTTCTATGTATTTTCATCACATTTTTGGTCATGTAATTAATTTTCTCCTGTGACCCTCTGGCAAAAAGGAAAAATTCAAAGAGAACTACTTCTTAACTAGTGCCATCTTTGATCTTTGACTTTCACCTTTCTATTTTTTTCTTTACTTAACTCCATGGATTGATCTGGCCTTTACTTGCCAGCAGTAACTATTGCAAATAGGTTCCAGTGACATCTGCATGCCAAGATTTGCAGAATTCTTCTACCTTCCTTTAAGAGACGAAGTACTTCCTTCATGCTATCTCTTCTGATGTAGTTCTTCTTTTTACATTTTATTTTAAACCATAATTTTCAGTACTTTCTCTAACAGATCTGCTCCCTTAGAGATCATCTGCTACCAGTCTTTCTACTTTTTTGAACAATCACAGCACAGCTAGAGTTAGTCTGTCTTCACACATTTCTAGGAATTTGAAATATCATCGTTTATCTCTCAGTACAATTGATTCTCCATTCCTCTTCAGAACATGGTTCAAATCCTGAGCTGATACTGGTGCAAAAAAACCCACCTTATTGCCTTAGTTATCTCAACATTTTAATCCTTTCATTTAAACTTTAGTAAATCTTCATAATACTTTGTTAAAATCTTATTATTTTAAAAGCATTGGATATATATAAACAGTACTTACTTCCAAGAAAAAAAGCTTTAAAAATTTTGAAGTAGATCCAAAGTCTTACACACTGACTATGACTCATCACATTAGAAAAATGCATTTAAAATTGACTTGCAATGGGTATATATTTTGCACTAATGTCGCAGAGCAGAACATCATAATGCACTACAACTTGCACTAGCTCCCCAGGGCTACAGCTTCAATAAATTGGCTGGTATCTCCACAGTCAATATTTCTTAGTAGGTTCCTGAACAAAGGGATTAGTAAGACCTCTATCCAGCATACCCACAATTGTGTTTTAATTCCACATCACCATTTGCAAGAGTAGCAGTTTTAGTCCTGGCGGATTGGCCAAATTCCGATTGAGGATTTGCATTTTGCATACCTATTTTGCCCCTGCAGTTCAATTTGATACGTTTTGGCTCATCACTTCCTGCCTTAATACGTTGTAGCCTGATGCCAAGTATTGTTAAACAGCTGCTGTACTTCCCCTGAGAGGATTTCAGTAATGTGTGACAAATTCCTACAGATACGTCGAAATAAAAGGTGCTGCACTGGATTGTATACAATGTCGGAAGAACTCAAATGGGGCTTTCAAATCCCTGGTGCCTCATTTTCATGGCTTTCTAAGGAAGAAGAAAAGGAATTATCTACATATTGAGATAAGATGGATCTGAGGGACATAGGTATCAAGGGAAATCCTTGCATAACATAGGAAAGTAATAAAATTATAAATCATACCTACTGTAATGCAAAGAGCTAGAAAACCCTTAAATAAATAAATAAAGACCTGTAGGGACTTCTTCCTTTGCATTTCCATACATAAATTTGTTAGTTTGATTACTTTCACATTTCCTTTTGATAATGTAGCTTATGAAGAATTATGATGGGTAGAAGGAAGCTGAGATCTAACCTCAGTTTTATCCAACAGTATAAAATAATCCCTTTGAACATTTTGTTACTGCATTTCAATATCAATATCAATATGTGATTAACAGTTATTGTTATTAGTTAATATCTTTAATTTTATTTATGTATTCTCAGTACAGCTCCTCTCAATACATAATAGAACCACCACAACTCAAAAACCATAGATAATGTAAATGTGATTGGAGTTGTAGTCAAACTAGATCTAATGGAATATCACCATTTTATGGCACCCTCCTATTTCTTCCTTAGAGAAAGGAAACAGAGCACACCACTATCTAAAAAGGTGGACAAAATAACTACAAGCTGTATCACCAAAGGAAAGCAATACATATGTTTTCTACAGTGCTTGTAAAATGTTATCCTGTGAGTTTTAGTCTCTTAAGTTTGAACATCTAAACAAGGATCTTGTAAGTCCTTGCAGGTTGCATAGTGGAAGACATTTATCTGAGCACAAACTTAAGGTGAAGCAAGAGTATCAGAAGAAAGGGAAAGATCTTGGTCTGCAGCTCATGACCATTTCTTTGTAGGACAGCGGCACAGATGTTGTCCTCAAAACTGTACACTTACGCACCAATAAAGTCAATGGAACTTTAGCTAGAGATTAGTGCTGTAGGTATGCTCAACAGCTGCCTTAAGTATTGTCCAACAGTATCAGACAGACGTTGTTGCCTTCTGGTTTCATTACTGCTGAAGCAGGGGTAAAATGACAAACAAGAGGTGTATCAGAGTGGCAAGGGCTTCAAACAAAGTTCTTGCTATCCTAACTGGGCACTAACCTCTTCTGCCATCTTCTGTCAGAAGGTCTGAGTAATCTTCTTTTCATTCCCCAGGGCAATTTCCAGTCACTCTGGTAGTAAGCATCTCTGTATATCCTTTCTCTGTCTTGCTCTTACATTCACACATGCAACATTGCACATTTACATTGCAGAATGAAGCCATAAACTCTGCACATCAGCAGACCTATTCAGGATTTAACAATCTGTCTGAGGAGAGAATATGCCCCATTTTCAATATCCTGGTGACCCACTGGCAGCCCCTTAATCAGAAATATAGGATAATGAGAAATATTTATGTGATTTTCAGGTTAAATAAAACCAAGGCAGATTGACTTAAATGTGATATACTAGCAGAAAATATTCAAAAATAATATTGAAGACAAAAGATACTTAGCAGGATTTAAGCCCTAAATTACTTTGAAAAATTTATGACTTAAAATATTATGTGCTTTAAAAACTTTTGGAAAAAATATGTTTAATACACTGTTAATTAGATGCCTTGAAAATACATTTTTTAATATAAAGACAGACTTTATATTGTGCAAAATTAAACATCAATAATGTTTTTGAATACATAGAATTATATCTCTTTATAAAATGCTCTTAACCTTGAAAATAATACAGGAGAAAGGAAAAAAATGAAAATATTAGAACTACACTAAAGATGTTTAAAATTATATAGGAAACATTTTCTTAATCCTAGGGATGGTTAGTGTGTTGTCTGTGAACAAAGTTTGCTGTCTGGACGTCATGTGTGTGACAGAAATTCTGGTATGGCAATGGCAATTTCACCATCTCTATTCTGTTTGTTCTCATCTAAAGCCATATGTTTATCAGTGTACACATTTTATACCCACATCTGCTGCTGCCATCTCCCTTTTGTCCCTATTTCTCACCAAGCTACGAAAAGCATCACAAACAAGAACAAAGGACATCCTGCTAGTGCTGAGTCCAGGCCAGTAATAAATTAACTCTATTTTGCTTTGTCTCCAATGCTATTACTTGCTTTCCTGAGAGTTTCTTTGCACTTAAATTTCATATAAAGTAAGACCCATTACTGTCTGCCTCTGTTAGAAAATTTCAGATTTAGAAATTTGAATAAGCCTTAGCTTTCCTGAGATCCCCTAGCTTTAATTGGTATTCTGATAAGCCAATGGCATGAGTTTCTTATAAGGAGACAGTGAAGTAAAATAGCACTGTTCCATGATGGAAATGCATTTCTTTGGTCCCAAAGTCTAGTGAACACTGAAACATCTTCTTTTCATTTTTCTCTTTTCTTAGAGTGTAATTGTACTAGACTGAGGTTATCCTTCATGGCAATAAACAATATTTTAAATTAGGAAGTTCTATTGATTAACCAAAGCAACATACCTCAATCCTCATGTAACAACTGAAATCTATTTTCCAAAATAATACATTTTCTCCATGACTGCTTACAGGGAATGTCATGAGTCTTGAGGAAATGAAGGTTTGTTGAAGGGCTCCTATTAATTCAGTCTGATTACCACTGCATCTTATAATCAGCCTCATATTTTAGTATGAATAACATGCAATTTCAGAGACAGTGAAACAGCATTTGGTTTGTACATCTTTATCAACATAAATCCAAGCTGCAAGTCACTTATTAAATAGTATGATTTGGTTTAAATGCATCTTATAAAATGTGAATTTCTCAATTCTATATCCTAGCTAATTTGACTTTCAGACAAACTATCATTTGGAGAATTTGTAAATACTGGAAACATGGATGGGCTCTTGTTGTGTACTGATCCAGCTATCATAAATGGTCTGTGAACTACAAACAGTGGATGCTCTTTCTCCTTTTCTCCATGTCTTCTTACACATATAACTATAGTGCTTTAATGTATATCTTCTGTCGGATAATACGTTAAAACTACTGTGCATCTTTAAGAGGCTGTTAGACACTGATTTCCCATAGACTGCAATCAGCTCTTTGAAATTGTAGTGTTTGTGACAGAATAAACTCCATTAACTTGTTTTATTAGTACTGTGCGCAGTCAGGAGAAGCAGTGCTGCAGAGCATGATGAAATGACTAACAGTTTTCATCACTGCACAGCAGAATGTTTTCTCCTTACACAGAATATATAATTATTGCTCAGATAAACAGGTAGATTTCTTTTTTTATCTTTCTAAGGTAATATTGGGAAATCTAAGACTCTCATTCACAAGAGAAATAAAAAATAAATTAAGCTTTCCCCCACCCCCAGTTTTTTCAATTTGTTACCATGCTGCTGCTGTAATTTCTGTCTGTGTTTCAGAGAATGACCTACCAAATGAAAAACCAATTCTAATTCAATTGGTTACTATAATGACAGAAGAGTTCAACAAAGCCAAAGGAGTCTGAGAAAGGAAAGATTTACTGACCAGCTGATTCCCAGAGGCACATTAGTCAAATTTTGACAGTTTGTACACAAGGTAAGCTGCCAGACTGATTAAATGAAAGCAGAACAAATCCAGAAGGAGAAAGTATAGCTTGCTTTATGTAAGTAAATATAAGTCAGCTATCACGGAATCATTATATATTTCAGAAGCAGGTAGGTATTCTATACTACAGATGGCACAGCTGCCAGTGCTTATCTGAAGAGAAAGGTATTCTATTCCAGAATAGCTTTTACAGCATTGTGTTAGCCAATTCAGAAATATAAACAACTTTTTCTCCTCTCTTTGGCCTCCATTTTCTGCTGGCTTTTTGCTTTCCCCATTGAAGATGAAAGTCAGGTTCTGAGCTGACTAGCTGCATGAGACTCCCAGTATAAACCTCAAGCATTTTAGCCTAACAAATTATAGGAAACATAAAGCTGAGCAATCACAAAGGAAATGATTGAAAGGAAGAGTCAGTACAGATGTAGAATAATGAGACACAAGAAAAAAACACACTGAAATCCAATCCAGCCTTTTTTTTTTTTCCCAAAATAATGAGTTTATGATTTGCAGATTGAATATAACTAAGTAGAAAGGTACTTTTCATAACAATGATTTGTAGATTCACTCTTCTGCTAGATAAGTATTCCACTTGCATTAGAGTAATGTCTATTCTTGCTGTTATAGTTAAGGGACTGTTAGCCTTTTTGTTACATAAACCCCTACATTCAGGAGCTTGTAATTTTTATAAAAATCCTCAGCAAGCTGAAACTTGAAATAAGATTTTAGTCTAGAAGTAGTTTTTAGAATATATTCTAAAAAAAAAAAAAGGAGAGAAAAAAAAGAATCATTAGTCAATTTTTAAACTAATAAAAATATTTCTTCTTTACTGCCCTCCTATTCAGCTTATATGTTGCACATTGTATTCCTTTCAATACCACATTTTGGGTTCTGGTATTCTAAGGCACATACACATATGTATATGTATCCACGAATAAAAAGTAAAAATCTCATCTGATGTAAAAAAAAAAAAAACAAACAACTCCCACAAGCAAAAATAAAAAATAAAAACCCCAAACAACAACAACAAAAAAGCCCCAAAACCAAATCCCCAATCCAAACAAAAAGCAAGAATAACGACAACAACAACAAAAAAACCACCACAGAAACCCCCACAAGCATTATGCATACCCAAAAGCCACTTATTCTAAATCCGAGTAGATGTTTCAGGCTGTGGATCTATAATATGCAAATGCATATATTCATGCCAGTATTCTGAAGGTCAGAATAGAGTATAAGTTAAACCCACAAAGGTCAGAAATTAAGCGTTATGGCTGAAACTCTATTCTGAAAGGACAAGAGCATCTATTTCAGTTGGCCCAATAATGTGAAAGTTCACAAGGTAAAGAGCCTCACTCACCAGGCATAAACTCTGGAAAACATTTGGAAATTATGCTTTCAGAGCCACACTGCTGAAAGAGAACCTCCTGATATAAAATGATGTCTCTGTAATTCTAGCAACATGAAAAGAAGCATGACATGTTAGTTGTTGGGTTATGTTAGTATTTAATAATTATATCTCTGAGAAAAAGAACCTCTAACTAGAGGTATTTTATTATTTTTTATCACCAAAATATCTCATGTGAACAAACTTGTCCTTTACACATGAACTTTTTTGTCTTCTTTTCATAACCAACACCTTGTTTTGGCTTTGTCAGCAAAATATAAAAATATTCCCATCTACTTAAATTTTCATTCAGCTCTTCAGAAGTGCATCACTGTACTTTGAACCACTGATAAAACCATTTTTCTCTCACTGCTGTTGCCAAAACATGACCCCTCGCTTGTTGCTACTGTTTTGAATGCTCGTAGTCCCATGATAAAATTTCCTTGTCATCATCTTCAATCCAACAGAGTCTTCAAATGTATTTTCTGAAACAGCATAAACCATACTGAGCATCTCTTTCAAATAACCCATAGCTGACAATCTTCCCAGTAATAGAGAGAGTTTAGGGAAGACTGAAGCAGATAGTGGATGCCTCGGGAGACACATAACTAACTTATTAGTAGGAAACACCAGGAGCCTTTAAAAAGGAAATAATGGTGAGTGTGTTTTCTCCATTTAAAAGAGCTACACCCCCCTTGAAAGAAACCATAAATTATTAAGTCTGAGCACATTCCCAGAGGAAGGACAGATCCAGCTGGAAACCTTTCTTTTTGAAAAGTCTGCGTAGGAACAAAAACAGCTGGAAAAAAATCAAGCCACTAGTACCTCCCGTTAAAAGTCAGCATTGGTCCTTTTATTATATTTGATTTAGTCCATCTGACTGTGGTGCAATGGTAGCTATAGAGACTGCCTTACTTCCATTTGTGCTCATTACTGAGCAACTTAATATAAAGGATTAGACTTTGTATGTTGTCCTTTTCTCTTGTGGTTTTCTAGTCTCAAACTCTCAGGCCACATTTAGAGTATCTACAAAGACCCTGTCTCTTGATTTTGCTAGTGCTCTTTTGCACTATTTTTTTCTGGACATTAGTCCAATTTGTCTCTTCTGCAACACCAGGATCAGTGGTATTGGCTTGGCTTGAAGGATTGTTACAAAAGAGGTTGACATACTATAAAGCACTTTGCCAAGAAAAATTCCTTTTCACATCTGACATCTTCCTGTGTAAATCTGGACATCTTTCAGTTCCCATGAAGCATCCTTCATGACACCTATTTCAATTCTATCAACCTTTCCACGCATGTCTTCATGGAGAAGTCAGAAGGTCTTGTGTTTTGCCAAGGAGTGACAGCTCTTTCTCTCACTTCTTTATCCTGCCTTTGGGCTGCCTCTTCTCAAAACTTTCCTACCCTGGATTTGACAGTCCCTAAGGTGGCTGTTAGGAGTCTTCTTTCCCAGGTGCAGCAAAGGTGACCTGAGATGACAAGAAAAGGAGAACTGCAGAATACTTTGGGTTGGAACGGACATTTGTGGTTTTCTGGTGCAATCTTTCTCCTCAAAGCAGGTTTAATATAATGTCATATTACTCAGGGCTACGTGCAGCTGAGTTTTGTGTGTCTGCAAGAATGGAGATTCTTTAGACTCTCTGGACATCTAGTTCCAGTCTCTGTCCTCATTGTGAAAAGCTTTTCCTTTATATCCAGGGAAACTTAGAAGCAAGTTTTGGCTGTTATGCCTTTTCTTTGTTAGGCACTTCTGTGTAGAGTACAGCTGCTGTGTTGAAAGATCACTCGGCAACATCTCGATATTCTACCATGAGAACCTTGGAAAAAGCAATTAGATTTTGCCACACACTCTTCTTCATGATGAACAAACAGCTCCCTCAGTTTCACATGAATCATGTGCTTCAGGCCCTTAAACACTCCAATATTTTAGTGGTCCTCTGCTGGCATCACTCCAGTTTGTAATTTTTTCTTTTACTGGAGATAAAAGTGGCTATGTGTCTTGGATATCCTAACTCTGATTTCAGGAGTACAGTGCAGAGGCATCTGGGCTATGGGAAGGCATTGGCCCTGGACCAGCTTTTTGCTCTTGTATCATCTGTCCCACTGTCTGTGATACAAATCACACTTCAATCAGCAGTTAATTATGACTGCCACAAACAGTGAGCAATAGAGAAGGTATTCACATTGTGAAAAGAGTAAGATTTCTGCTTGCTGACCTCTGTGTGAAACATTTTGAGGCCAAATGTCAGACTACATAGTAGTTGACAGTACTGATAATTCCCTTAATAATATACACAGTGGAATGTTCCTCATGACCTTTGTATGAGAAATATTTTGAATTTAGCTAGTGTTTTGAGAAGCGCTACCAAAAAAATCACAGCTGATTGCACAGAAAATTTTTGCTTAATTTCCCATGTTAAAATTCAGTAGTAATAGCGAGATTTTCATGTTATTAAATGAACAACTGAATGTTTTGCTATCATTAGTTGATGCCTTGATGATATGATGTTTCATTTCCTATGAAGTATACACAAGAATCTCTAAGCCACAGGTCCTGACTGACCACAGGTGTCACATGAATGCGTGGACATAGTAACAGAGTTAATAGAGCTGAGTGTGCTTGCAGAGTGATTTCTGAAACTACATGGATGGAATAGAGAACCTTCACTGATCTTTTTACCGAAAGTCTATCTTTATTAAATAGTAAACCATTACCTTTTGTAACAGCTGAAACTGAAAGATACACTTCAGCCATTCTATAGATAGCACTCTACTATGACCAGTTCAGCGAAATTTAGAACTTGAATGTTCAAGCTAGTCACATGACACCTTGGCAATCAGTTCTTGTAGAATGGTACTGCAATTCAGTGGTCATCATCTGTAAGAGAAGAAATCATTGTCTTTAAAATGCAGGATTAAAATAAATAGAATAGAATCTAGTGTTCTGAATGAAACATTTAGCTTTGGCACTTGCAGTGTTACATAGCTGATCACCTCTAAATAAAATCTACCTAGGTTTACTTTAAATTCTTAAAACTGAGATATTAAATTTCTACATCATTGAGAAAGTTTCTTGTATTACTAAACTGAAATAAAATGTCAGGGCTACCAGTTTCAGAAAGATTAGGTTTGATATGATCAAGAATACACAAATGCATGATCATCCACCATTTTGGCTTACTTCAAAAATTAATAAGCAATTTGTGAAAAATGAAGAAGGAGATATTTCAGAAGTACACTGTAAAACCAGGTTCCAGGTCAGTAGTAGAACTTAGGATTCTATTCATGCATGAAAGGGGAGTTGGAACTGGATCCTTAAGGTCTCTTGCAATCCAAACCATTCTGTGGTTCTATGACTTAATTTGCTAAAAATGACTGAATGAAACCTTTGTGAAACTTTTAATATTACCCCATAATAATGGATGAACACAAATATGAAATCACTGTAATGACCTCCAGAGTATGGTTTGGTATGCTATTGTAAATATCTTTTGTTTACAGAGGTATTGATTACACTGCCAAAATAAATTGACTTGCATAAATACAATCTGGGAAACAAGAATTTAAATTTCTAGTCTAGATTTCAGCTGATGAATATGGATAAAAGCTCATTGATTGCATCTAATTCTCATCAGCTAAGGCTTTGACCCTCCATATTTACTGCAGTGAAGATATAATTTCCTATTCAAAAAAAAAAAAAAAAGACTTCGCCACAGATTCCAACAGTTCCTTGTATTTTAAATCCAAATCAAGGTCAAATACACAACTTGAAATATATTCACATAGTATTGCAGATAAAATCATGCAAGCCAATTTGAAATTATGATTACTTTTAATTGATTCTTGATTCCATTGTTTCAATCCACATCTACAAAATAGACAATGTTATTTAGTATAATACTTGTGTGTCCAAGGAATTTACCCATTATTAATCAAATACTTAGGATTGTTGCTCCTTTGTCTAGTGAATAACCTCTTCTTCATTGACTAATCCAATTATATTCAATGGGATGAAGTTAGTCACCTGAAATAAAAATAGAAAGGAATGGACTCTTATTACTTGAGTCAACTATTTTGAGTCCTATGTAATACTAGTGCAGCTTAATTGCAGACAAATACGGCTGTTGTTATTTGTTTGATGATGACTCATGCATTTGTGAACAAAGCTCTTTTTATTAAAAAACTATTTAGACCCACCATGGCTAGTAATAATATCTGGTCATGGTTATAGATATTTTGAACTATTGCTATGATAGGAAACTATAGCTTTGATAGCTTTCTGGATTTGAAATATCCTAGTAAAAACTTTTATTCATATTCATATTCAGCTTAAAAAATTTGTAAAGCTTAGTCTCAAATAAGAACATTCAATCCACCATATAGTGGCATGCCCCTGGTGATATTTGTAGCAAATAATATATTGCTTTATAGTTTAAAAGAAAACTTTTAAGGAAAAAAAAAAATCTCTGCATGCACTTTGAAACCCTGGAGTTTTTCTCTGTAAAGAAGGCTTCATCTAATCTTACTAAGATTCAATGTGTTTCCTTGAAACAGTCAAAAGGCATTTTTGATACAGGCCCACATGTAAATATGGAGATGGGCATTTTATGTAAATCTAAGGCATTGTGGAGATATCTCAAATGTAATGAGACACCTAATCCTGTTGCACATACCTGAATTTTTATAGGATTGGTTGTTGAGTGTTCAAAGTTCTTCTAGCACTTTGTCTATTTTTTCCCTCTATATTTGAAAGATGCTTTTTGTATCCAAGTTCCTTATTATTCCCTTTTGCACTTAAGCCCTTCTGGCATCACTTAATTTGTTAGACATACTCAGAGCTTGCCTAACATAGCAACAGCATCGATCAGCTTCATCCAAGCAATTTTATATAGCCAGGCAACATCAAGTCTTTCAGGGAAATGCTTAGAGATTGCACCACTTGTATAATGTGTGAAAGACCAGCATTTCAACCCCCTTTAGCCAGAAAGAGTTCAAATCTACTCTGCCAGCCTACAATAAAGGACACAGTTGTTTGAAGAGGTTGGATTGAATTGGTGGGATGTCTTCTCTGCTTCTGCCACCTCAAGAGACCATGTACTTCGTGTCAGGAATACTGTATGCACAGAAGTGGAAAATAAAAAAGGAAGAAAGTAAAAAAAAACCAAACCCCTACATTTTGGCTTCCCGACCACTAAGGACTGTTAATGGCTGCACTGTAGGATGTTTGAGTAAAATATACAGAAAGTCTTAGTGCAGTCAACAGTTTCCTCAGTATCAGTCAGTTCTGACATCTAAGAAGAAGTGGCCTCTAGTTAACATTTTCTACTCAATAAATCATATCTTTTCTCTCACATGATTCCACAGCTCAAGGCAGGTAGAAGTAGAATGGCCCTAGTGTTTCAGGGCAGAGTCATGCTCTTACAGAGAAACCCAGGCATCATCCCAAGGTGCATGAAGAGGAGTGCGGCAGGAAAGGTAAGTGAAGTACCCTTCAGTTTTACAATGGTACAAAGTTCTAAATTGAGAATTTTTATCTATTGGAACATATGGGCACTCAGGAAAGATACAAACCAGCAAAAGAGCAACTGGGAGGAGGGGACAAGGGCCAGAATGAATGATAAAACAGCTAAAATTACACGCTCTGTAGTGAAAGACGGAGCTTGTTTGTTTCTGTTAAGAGAATACAATGGGATACTTGATAACAGTTTTCAAATTTGAGAAAAGCTGAAAACAAAGGTTTAAATTGTACCTAGGCAGATATAGGTTAGACTTTAGGAAAGATTTCTAAATGGTGGGATAGTTAAGTAGTGAAACACAACACCTAAAAAAATCTGTAGGAGCCTTTTCAATGAGCAGATCACAAGGAAATTTTAGATACAGCTAATCACACCTGTGAGGAAGGAAGATAGACAATGACTTAATGATCTTAATTCTGGATCGATTTATATGATTTTTATTAGAAGTGTTTCAGTTTTGCTTGGGACTGAGTTAAGGATGATTGGTGGGTTTTTTTGGGTTTTTTTCTAATAAATAAACAGAGGCCTTGGATTAAGACTCATATAGGAATATGACTTTATGCAAACCATGCAATCAATGTATGAAAGATTTTGCTATTTCTAGCATAACATTTTTTGCTACTGGCATGTACAGTTATAGAAAAAGTAAGAAGCTTAACTATTTTCCTTACTCTTTTATAAAATTTCCCTGTGCATTGAAGAGAAAGAAATATTCACACCTCTTAAAAATATCCATAGTAAAGGTTAAAATTGTAGTAGACGTGAATATTTACAACTATTTTCTGCACCAAACTTGCAGAGATGTTTAATTTTCTCTGTTGCTAACACCATCAAATAACGCAAACAAATAATATTCATGCAAAGGCAAACAAAATAAATGAGTCAGGTAATTATAAAAAGAACACTGACCTATTAAAAATTGATCTGATCTTCAAGAATTCTCTGCATAGCAGCAGTAATGTTATTAAAAATAGTAAAATCATTAGAATTTGCATACGTGAATAAGAATGCACTTAACTACAAATTGCATTCTGCAGATTATTTGAAGATGTAAATCAAAGCAACAAAGAGGAAAGATTTAGGGAGTAAGGGTTCTATAGAATTTTCTAATGTAATTGGTCTTAAAAAACAACATATTTGGGAATTTGTAAGATATTTCCATGACAAATTTATTTAAAAGAACAAATAAAGTTCAGAAATACTAATGTTAGACATATAGGCATTTACTATAGGTAGTGGAAAATTATCTCAACTTGATCAGAATGGAGTTTTATATGTAGAAGTAGATGTGTTTAGATACTGTTCCACTTGAAGGCAAAATATCATGTGCAAATTAGGAACTCAGCTAGCAAACTGCAGGTGTAATAAATTTCAAGGATTGTGTAATTTTCATGCAGATTTTTTTCAGCTGCCATCAGCACTGTGGTTTAAATGCTTGTGCAAAACTCTGCTGTACTGAGTCAGCACCCTGGGGAGCTCTGTCTTACTGCCTCTCTGGAACCCTGCTCTTGCACTGGGGGATGGAGCAGCTGGAAGAAGAACAAGTAAATACAGAGAGAAGGACACCAGAGAGGATATAAGGGTTTGAGAGGTGAGGAAAGGAAGGTGACAGAGAAAGACGAGTCTCTGATTCAGCTCGTCAACTTCACTCCACTGCAGAGGAAATACTAAGCATTTTATAGAGCATTCATTTCATTTTGAAAACAAAATACAGAGGCTATATGGAAAAAATCTCAAAGTCAGTATTTGAGAATGTAACTGGAAGACAACTGAGAAACAGCTATTAAACAAAAAAAACAAACAAAAAAAAAACCCACCCAAAACCCACACAACACCACAAAACCAAACATTTTTCTTTGTTTTAAGAAGGGAAAGGCAATTCCATAGTGAAAGGAGAATCTCTCAATTTTTCTTAATCATCTGGAGTAACAAGAAAGTAATTTTTATTATTCACTACTTCAAATATTTTTCCTCTAGTCCAAGATTTTTGCAGGGCAGTCCATGAAAGCCTTAAGTATGAAGTGTAATCGGGTTCTTCATTGTCTAACTCCTGCACCCAAAAATACCACGTAGTATTGCTTGACCTCATGGACACTTACAGCTCATGTCTGTCACTAAGACAACTGTCTGAATATTGACTCTGTTCAGATTGGACTGTTCAGATTAAAATGTAATTGATATATTAAAGTAGAGGCTGTAGACATTTATTGAAAGATAGATAAATGGATAAAAAATGTCTTTTGTTACTGTGGAAAAAATGTGACAAATAATGGGATTGTTATTACTTAGTAATGTATATTTTCAATATTTCTCAATACCTGTTCTTTTTAAGTCTGTACACACACTATATTTCTGAAGGAAATTTCACAGCCTAGTACTATTATGCTTCTATTATTTATTACTGTTACCAGCAGTAAAACAAGATTTTCAGATTCCACTTTACTTGTAAAACTTTCAGACCTGATCTTACAAGACAAGTACATAGAGCAATAACATTTGGATGAAGCCAGGGAAAATATTCATGTAGCATTTTCACTGGATTCTTTGGTTCTCTTGATATAGAGCATACACAGCCTCGAGGGTGCTCTTGATTGTTATCTCTGCAGCTGAGTGATTCTTGGAGGTCTTGCTGAATACAAGGGTCACAACCTAGAGTCCATTCTTATCTGTTTTAATAAAAAATGACAATGAACTGTGAAATTCTCCATTGTCCCCTCAAGCAAAATGAAGGTGAATGTCACTCCTGTCTGTACAGCCAAGTCTAATTGCAGTATTAGGGTCCAGAGCATGAAAATTCACTCCATCAAGTGCTTTAACAAAGTCTCTGGAAGCACTGCAGTTCAATTTGCACATCCTCAGGTTTACTAAGTTTTATCAAAACTTCCAAGGAGATTTTTGCTTTTTCAGACTGGATTGTGCATAACATTTACAGCTCAACTCCATAAGAGTTCATTCAAAAGTGATTTATTTCCGCATAGCAAAAGTTCTTTTTTTTTCAGCTCTCAGGAAAACATAGAGACCTCACAGATTATGTGACGTAGTGAAAGACAGGACTGAGTGCACATTTAGCAAGTTTGCAGGCAGCAGAATTTTGGAAGAATTGTTGATACAGCCAGCAGGCAGTTTTTCTGTCTTTCAGAGAGGTCTTTCAAAGACACCTTAATAGGCTGGAGGAACAACAAGCAGGAACTTCATGAAGTTTGACAAAGAGAAAAGAGAAGTTCTGCTCCCAGGGGAGAATAATCTGACAGTGGAAGGTGTCTGAAAATAGTGTACAGATTTAGCCACCCACCCTTCCCATCATGTGACATTTGCGGTCAAGTTCCTTCTATATGACAGTTGCACTAATTCTTCATCAATCAAAAGTTCCTTCTTCCATCCATTCAGCTGAAGGGTATGATCAGTCCTTGATATCAGTACCAGAATTATGAATATCCTCTTTGTGTAAGGAAGACTGTATCTGTTCATAGTGAGTTTCTGCATGAACTCTTAGGCAGACTCCATCTTGAGTTGCTGCCTCTTTTGGTGTTGGGAAAGTGCTGGTCAATGGGGTAGCAAGATTTCATCTCCATGATTGTCCCAGCTGAGAACACCATGATTTCTAACCTGCTGCTGATCTAGTCTCAGCTAAAGGCCAAAATGAGTAGCAGCCTGCCATTAGTAAGGGCTTTGACTCACAGAACCATTTGGGTTCAGAATTGCTTCAAGGACTGAGGATGCTATAGGACTGCATAGGCCATTCCTAAAACCAAAAGTTGACATTAACCTTAAAAAAGCAAGCATGGAAGAATGTGACTGTGAGTAGACAAGAAGGGGTTTAATAATCACTTGGAAGTGAGAGTAAGGGGAAAAGGAAAGCTCTAGAGCTCCAGATATTACTACAAAACCTGCTTTCTTTCTTCCTTCCTGTCCTGTGTAGGTATAACTTCTCCCTCCCTGCTCTTCTGATTCCAGGACTTATATGTCAGTAAGGTGTAGCTGGCTTCAGCTGGAAGGATACATGAATCAAAGGATTCAAGACTCTTTCTTCACCATCTCTCTTCATACAAAAATTGCCCACATTAACACTCATCTGATATACGTATATGTGAAGAGGACCTAATGTGTAGGTCTTCTCTGCTGGTTAAAAATCAAGGGAGGCACACCATAACCACAATGTATGTATGTTTATTTTTTTATTAAAAAAGCCATTAAAAATGCTCATAATCTATGCAAGCAGATGAAGTCAGTTTCAGGTGCAGTTAAGAATATGTTTCATTATAAAAATGGACATGTTAAGAATGTGTTTCATGGGACATGAACAATAATATTTTCCTTTTGATGTAAACAATTCAGAGTATGTGGAAAGCAAGAGAAGTTTTCAGCTTGCGATCCCAGTTTTTACTTGAAACTTTTTAAAAGTATTCGATATTATCTTGATTGACTCAATTACAAATAATAAGAATGCTTTTCTTGTTCAGAGCTTCACATCCTGTAAAGGTGAAACCTCTAAAATCGAGAACTTATATATAAGGATATTGGGGGGAAAGGATATACAGTTGTTCTCTAGCTCTGCTCAGTCTGAACTGCTAATCCAGGAGAAGAAAATTAAATCCAAGAAGCATTTAAAAAAAAATTAATTGAGCCTGTTGTTGAGCAGAAGAAAAGTCAAGTACCAGCACATCATTACCGAAGAAATTGTGTGCTACAAGCAAGTGAAAAAAGAGAAACCTTAATAAAGGTTCTTGAAAAATGGGCAACAAAGACTTTACACTTCTTCTGCCTGATGATTCTTTAATGGCTGCAATCCTGCAGGATCACAACCAGGAAATAGAAAAGAGTGTCTGTCTTTTGTCGAACAATTACTGTGTAAGTGGTTAAAGAGATAAGATTATAGTAAGAGGGACATTGTAATCCATTACTTATAAGACTAATTTGGTCCTTATTTTCTGGGAACTTGATTCCACAGCAAAAGAATAGCTTGTTTTTTCCTGAAAATTTGAAAACCACACAATCTTGCAAGCAAAACTTCACCATCCATTGAGCTGTACTACGGTTCATTGGTGCTATACCTGTCTTCCCTTCTTGGTATCATATTATTCCCTACATTTCTATAACACCTATTAATAAACGTTGATCCAACCTTGCAAAAAACCCAGACACTTGGGGATGTTCAGATGGAACTTTTTTAAGCCTAGTGTTCAAAGTAGTGGAAAAACTGTGGAAAAGTACTTGGCAAAAGGCTACAAATATGTGTTTCAGTAAGAGGACTGAAAGAATGCTCTTTTACTTGATAAATAATATTTTTTAAACCTTTGGCTACAACTCTCATTAAAGGGAAAGGAAGACAGGCAGTCACATTGCACAAAGTTTAGGTCAATAAAAAAGAACTTATGTGCCAAAATCCTGTCACATTATTGAAAGAGAGAGGCTTTTTTGGCTCCTCCAGAGACAATTGAAAGCAATAGGAAATTGATTAATTTTACCTAACTTTAGACTCATGACACTGTCTTAAGTCCTTAGCTGGGATGAATTGCCTTTCAGATGTGTTTTTCTCTCACTGAGTGTGATGAAGACCTAGTCAAACATGTCAGCTCTGGTCCTTCAAGTAAGGCGTCTGAGAGAGGGTGGGATGATTAGACCCAGATGCATTAGTAATTTGATGAAGTGCTGTTAAAGAAAAATGAGCCAGTTTGAGTGCTGAACCCAAACTGTTTCACTGTAGCTGAGCTAGCACTCAGCACTTAATCCGTTTGGGCTGCTCCAACTAGCTGGGGTGGATCAGCACTGAAAGCATGGATTATGAAGCAGCTGGTGTTAACTTGCCTCAGAGCCAATGGTCGCCTCCTGGCTCTGTTTTATGCAGCACAAGGACTGAAATTCAGAGTGTCTAAGAGTTCAACTGCTATCAGATTTTAAAATAATTTTTTCTTTAATTACTTCTGAATTTGTTCATTTCAGTTCAAAATCCAGGGAGCCTGAGAAACCTGAGAGAAGGTTTGAAATTTATTGTCTTATTTCAGTGTCTGATGTTGGTAACTGGTGACACCTGATGAGACTGCAGGTCCTGCAGGAATCTGAGTGTTAGATTTTATCTGAGATATTATATATGGTTTAACTGCTGTAGCATACAACACAATAGCAGACTTCAGACTGAAATCAAGGCAAGTGCTTGAGCATCTGTTTTGCCAAAGTCCATTTAAATTTAGGGCAGGGATGTCCTCACAGCTGCAACAGCAACTGCGATGTACCTTAAATTTCAGTGATCCATTCAGTGATCCATATGCAAGTGACAACTGAAACACATAGAATTCAGCAAATAGAAGAGACAAGAACAGAATGCAGAAATCCCTGGCCTGGCCCTTAGTCTAGGGTATGTATTTCCTAAGATATAGCTTTGTGACAGGTGAAAAAGAGGCACATCATTTTCATTTACAAGAGGCTGTAATCAGAGGACACCACAAATAGCCAAACACGGTGTTTACACACAGCGTGCTCCCATGTTATTGCAGTCACTGTCAAAACCATGCTATTTGTATTTCAGAATGAGGAAAATTAAAGAAAAAAAAAGAATAATATCAGATAGTCAAGGACAGAAAGGTTCTCATGTTCTGCTCAAAAATCACAGAGCAGCTTCTGCAACCCAGAAGAAGGGAGCCAGGAACAGTAGGAAGTTTAGTGGTAACTGTGCAGTGTTTACCTGGGGTGAACACTGCACACTATGCTTTCCAGATGAAAGCATATGTGATGTAGGTGATATTTAATGTTGTTCTTATGTGTTTGAAACAGAAACTATCACCTGGGCATAGATCTTTTATTATCATTCAGATTCTTTTGACAATTTTCAATTACATTTCTGAATTTTTATTATATGTTAATGGACTATATTAATTAAAGCAGACCTCAATGCACTAATAACAATTAATTCAGCCCAAGGTGCCTTAAAGTGAGATTTTATGAGAGCTGAAATTCTCCATGGATCTCTAATTTACATTTACAACACAGGGAACTATACTTCTGGACGATTCTACTTGGCATTCTCCTCCAAGTCAATGCAGTAGCATGAGACTGGGATAGGAGAGGTGATGAGGGACTAGGGTGAAGAATTACAGTGTTCTGAAGTGTTAAGAGAGTCAGTAGCTTTCATTGGTCTCAGTGGATTAACACATGTAGCCCCACCTGGCAATACATACACTTTTTAAGAAGCAGAGCACAAAATCTAATAGAACGTGCAATTGCTTATTGGTGAAGAGCATTAGCTGATAATAAATACACTCCAAATGTACCTACTCCCCCTGGGAAATTGCCTCTCTTGTTGTTAGTCCTTTTGTCATTCATGAGTAATACGTATTTAACAGAAATCTTGGAACAGGAAATGAAAAACTGAAGATGATAAATCTGTTCCACTTAGACAATAATCATATAACACTGTGGCCAGTTAGTTTAATTTATAGACACCATTCCCCCTGGAAATCTTAGGCAGAGAAATTAAAAAAAAAAAAAAAAAAAAAAAAAAAAAAAAAAAAAAAAAAAAAAAAAAAAAAAAAAGGCAGGGGAGGAGATGTGGAGTGAAAAGATAAAAATTGGTACAAGGCATCTCTTACCCACTGGAGCAGTTAAATGGAAGAAAAATACTAATTAAGGTTTCACTGCTGTAAAGCAGTATTTACAGTAGTTGGATGGGAGTTTTTCTAGGGTTCACCCTCAGTTTCTTGCTAGAACCTCTACACTGAAGTGTGACTTGCTCATATTTAGGCTTTCATGGCTCTCTCTCACTCTGTTGGGGATTTTGTTGTTGTTGTTTCTTGATTTTTTTTTTTTTTTCTGAAGAGAAAAAGTACTTTTGGACACCTGTGGCCACAAGAGATTACTAATCCATAAACATTTTTCTCTCTTGCAGCCTTCTAACCTGTGGCAATAATTATGATGTCTGACACGTATTTGTGTGACTCTTAAAACAGAATTAAAACAAACCTCCTTAGCTGTGAACACAACACTTACATTCATACTGCTTGGATAATATTCTTTTCTTTGTAGCAGTTACCACTATGTATCATTTTTAAATGTCCTTCAAATCCTTCAGTAATTATTAAGGTCTAAGCTGTGGTTTCCTTACAAAAATATATTTTATAGCTCAGAGTGAAGAATTCATTATTTATTTTTAATAGCAAAGCATGGAGTAAAATTATCAGTTTCCAAAGGATTTTTGTTCTTTTTTTTATGACTGACATTTCTAAACAGTAGTTGTAATGCTTAATTTCATATAAGATCTAGAAATTGATTACCTTAGAAAAGGTAAAAGAGAAGTCTTTTGACCTGTGCTGCTAACCTCTTAGCAATTTGTAACACCCCACAGTCATAAAGATTACAAAATACGCACTGCATTGATTTAGCCGAAATTAATTAGCCCACTTAAAAAAAAGTTAAACAAACAAGGAAGCATCAAAAAGACATAACACACAATCAAAAAACACCAAACCACTAACTGATGAGATGCAAAATGTTTTTCCTCTTTTTGTTTGGAAAGAATATTTTGTTAACAGTTTGTAAATCAAGTTTTTAACCTGTTTTCTGTCATCTTTGGAATGGTGATCCTAGATATTCTCTGGAACGAATAAAAAAAATTTATGCAAACAAGTCTCTCTAAAAAAACCCCATGCATTTGTTTGATTTTGTATAATTGGCTAAAAAGAAAGTAGATTCAAGAACTGGATTCACAGGCAGTGATTTCTTCATGGAGATCTAGTGAAATTTGAATTTTATATATACCACATATGATTTAATATGCGACATTAAAAAAAATTAATACTCTTAACATATTCTAGGTATATCTAGGTATGTGATGACACAGTCTTGCTCTCTTTCCAAGACTGTAAGCCTATGTTTTAAACAAAATTCTTCCACAACTGAAAGGTTCATATATCCTCATAAAATCCACGGACATCCAGAAGCATCTGACAGCACAGGAAAAACCCTTTGCAGTTTCATTCAGTAAAGTATGACATACTCCTGTGTGTCTCTTGAAGCTTCCCTGCTGAAATCAGTTCATAGTAAGGTCCAGACCTGGTTGAGAATATAAATCAAGTAATTTTTCATAAGTCACCTAATTACTAGCCAATATAACCATTCAAGAGAAAGATTTATGGAAATGCAAAACTAGGTCTACATCATATAATTAGCATATACAGATATTTTATTTTGTCATTTCTGTAGTTTATGGGAAGCTTTATAGCCATATTTTATACTTTAGCTGGCTCCTTCTCAGCTTAATTGCAAACTGCTTGATACTTACAAACCAGATACCATTTTCTTTTTTCAGGTCACCACGGAACTACTTAACAAGAAGTCTAAGATTTCACTCTTTCTCACAACTTTTTTTTTTTTTCTTTTTTCTTTCTCCTTTGCATTTATTTTTTTCCCCACTTGAAAACCGCTTCTGTACTAGAAAAATAAAACCTTTATGTTTTTCAAACACTTACTGAAAAAATGCAATCTACTGCTGCATAACATGGAAGCAAAAGATAATACAGCTACTATAATTCACAAGCCAAACTTTGTGAACAAGGCGGATCCACAGTAAAGTCAGGATGGTTTTAAGGTCAATGCACTGATTTACACAACTGAAATTATACAGACATAAGGAAGCATTCCTTTTCTTACCATAAAATTGCTTGGGTAGAGTGAGATCTCCTGAGAGATTTATGCAGAACCATATCTCTAGCAAGATAAAAAGAGCTTGCTGTTGTCAGAATCAAAGCCAAGGAAAAAGAAGAAAAAATAAGCAGCAGAAAGGACAAAATATCCTATCACTCATGCAAGTACTATGTCCTAAAAGGAATTTCTATACCTTTCAGCAAGATCTGTAATACATAAATACATATATATTCTGAGCGATAAAGATTTTTTATTATTATTATTTAAATAAAATCCTACTTTAGTATTTAAAAAAAAAAATATAAGTTTAAAGTCTTCTCAATCATGCAGTGTGCCTGCACCCCATAATATTATTATGCAACATATTACACTAGAGATACAAATTCTTATTTCAAGCTTATTTTAATTGAGCACTGTCATTTGCCACAATATCTTGAGACCCAAAGTCCACAAAAGCTTGTATAGAACTTTACTAGAGACCTTGATAAAGCACTAGCTTTCAGAGTACGGGGCCTAAGATTACTTTTCACAGAAAGGAGAAGGAGAACTGCAATGGAATAAGATAAAAAAGCACCTCAGAAAAATATTCATAATATGTTGATGTGTTTTACAGATCTATACTGTACCTTTCCCTGTATTTTATTTTTGTAGTCCTTTTTTTTTTTTTTTCCCTCTGCCTGGTATTTCTTGACAGCATATATGAGGAATGAATTTTTGAAAGAATGATCTTCCTTTATGCCTCCATTTCAGTGGTCACAAGAAAATCTGCAAGGTGCTTGATGGCAGCTCTAAATTAGATCATTTGAGCTGCAAAATCTCTGATTTGCACCATCAATGTATTTGGAAGCACAAAAATGCAAGTGCAAATTTAGAGAAGTGAAAAGACAGGACTCAGCTTTTTACAAGATATGAGAGAGAGAATAAAGGTATAATTCCTTTTTATATGACACACAAAAGTACACACTGCTGTCACATTCTTAAGTACTGTCCTCTGAAAATACATCTTCTCATAACCTCTGTGGGAAATAAACCACACAGAAACAGAGCAGATATGAAGAGAGAGTTTCCTGAACTCAATTCCTCATTGTGATACGTACTTAAGCGCATAATTAACGCTTTTGTCAAACAAGGCTTTTTTAGATCTTGATTAGGCATTCCTGGGGTTTATTTGGTTTGGTTTCCTGCAGATTATGCAAATAAAAATTCATAATTGACGAAAGAGATATATACAATAATTAATAGATGAAATTCAGCTTGTGGTTGCAGGTTGGCACCTTTCCTGCACCAGTTAAACCCTAGATCAGTGCAATGACAGAAGACACTAATGGCACGTCTCCTTAGGATTTGTCACATGCCTGTTTAGCGTAGCAAGGATGCCTATCTATCACAAGGAAGTATGCATGAAAAATGGCAATGGGTGTGATAATAAGATCAGGACTTCTACAGACATAGCCATATCAAAAAGTAAACTGCTTTCCAGACAGATGCCAAGAACAGGAATTTTGGATGCCCCGTTTAAACAGTGTGGTTATCAGATAAGTCATGATCTGAATCTGCATCTGAAAGAGAATTATTTATAGAAACTCTGAGAGGAGTTTCTCCATACATGTAACTGGCATGTACACACAGCCACATGCACACTATACCAGTAGTATACATATGCAACTGGTAGATTTAAATTTCTAAAGCCTCAAATCATGATGTGCATTTCGGCCCTGTCTGTGGAGTGACTTACCTCTAACACTTCTGACAGCAGTGCCCTTTCTTAGGTTGCAGACAATGATAGGAGTTTTAATATTCTTTAAAAAGTCCTTTGTCCCAAACTTGATCTGTAGTTTTCTACTGACTTCTAATATGGATTAATTGCCAGTCTGCTCTTCATGGCAACAGTGCACTGTGAAGACAGTAAAATTGCACATAAATCCATGTGATGGGAAGGGAAAGGAAGGAAGAACAGAATGCCACACCATCCTGACAATAGCCAGAAGAGCTGAATTAGAACAAGGAAGGTGGATGGTAGACATTGTTTCTTTTCTGAACCAAAGATTCAGCTATGTGTCCTTTCATTTAGAAGCAATGAACTAGTTAGTTTTTACAGTGAAACCTGGAAGGTGCTGAGCTCCTCCAGATTCCTTTTTCTTTACTTATAGATTGTTCTGGCCACCTATTTAATCCTGCTTTCTGTTCCTACAGTTAAAAAATTTTGTTCCTGACTTAACCAAAAAGAAAAAAAAAAAAAAAAAAGAAAAAAAAAAAAAAAGAGAGAAAGAAAAAAAATATTCATATGTGAAGACAAAAAGGCAAGAAATTTGCATTGATAGTATGTCTCCAGTGACTAAAACTTCTTGACATTGTAACAGTCTGAACCAGCTGTACTTAGATTATTAACATATCCTTCTATACAGCTGTCTAGAAACAATTTGGCAATTTTAGAAAAAGACATATTTACTTTTTCTCTGAAAATGTTCCTTTAAACAAAATTTTCCTAATATTGATCATGCTGGAATATGGTGCTCTATCAAGATGGAACTTTTACCATATGAGACATTAATGGTCTTTTCTATAACATTGAATTTTCATTCAATCTTCTCATTTATGTCTATTTTGCCTGATGAGGACTTGTGCTGGGTATTCTCTGGGCAATGTAAAATCAGATATATGTATACATGTAATTTCATACATCTGAGTATATTTGCTTGGTTGTCTCATAGCAAACACCATGAAAGTCGATAGGCATGACTGAAAATACCCTAGCTGTTCATAAGTACTATCTTCTGACACTAATGTTTTCACTCTAACTGGATGTTAAATGAAAAAAAAAAACCTGTTAATGTCTAAGAAATTGTTGTTATTTTTCCCTCTAGCAACTCAAAGTAAAATGAAATGATGTTTACAGATTAAAAGCAAGATATTATGACAGTTTGGGACAATGACCTGAGATTGGAACACATTCTTTTATATCCACATAGTAATTTTAATTTAATCTAAGCTGCAAAAGTAAAAAAATTCAAAGCCTCTTGTCTTTAATTCAATTTTTATGAGTTTCATTTCTTTCCAGTTTGAATTTGGGCTTGGCCTGATCATCTTTTCATATGATCTACTTTGTCTGAGAAGGCTTGTGTTGTGGTTTAGGAATGGTCCTGCTGAATTTAGTTCTCCCACTCAGACTCTTCAAACCACACTGCTCTTTGTTTGCTCCCCTTCCCCACTGTTGTGTGACCTCCCCCACCCCTAGCCCCTCTTAGATGGCCAGAGAGAATTAGAGGGACAAAAGAAAAAGATGACGGGTTGAAATAAGAGCAATTGGTAACAGCAATGAGGTGATAAAACACACAGTAACAGCAATGATACTAATAGCAAAAGTGTACAAAAGTGAGGGCAATTTACATGCAAAATGCTCTCCAAGGCAAATCCTGCCACAGCAGCCACATTTTTTTCTGGACCTGAATCCACATTCTGTTCAGAAGCCAAAGTCCCTTCCCCACTGGTCCTGACAGTGGCTTGAGGTGACATCAAATAATAAATATTTGGATCTTGGCCACAGCACCTCCCATCTATTGCAAAAAAAGAAATAACCCTGTCCTTGGTCTAAATCAGGACGGTACTCTTTGGGGTAAACAAATGTACCATGGGCAGAGTTCAGTTCTGCGTATTTAAATCTGCTCATTAACTAGGGCTTCACAAAATATTAAGATGGTGTGTTGTGGGTTAACACAGTCAGAGTTTGGTTTTTAGTTGAAGAGGAGTGTGGAGTTTTCTCCCTGCCAGGACTTTTGTTTTAGAGAAGTCAAGGACCTATCAGGGGTCAGTTTTTCTAAGTGGCATGTGGTTGGACCACTCAGGAAACAGGATGCAACTTTTGGTAATACCCTAATAAAATCTCGGACTGGGGTTCGCAGCTCTCTTCCTCTTCCTGCTGGCGAGGAGTTGGCATCACTTTGTAAGGTAGAGAGGCCTGGTCCAGGCTGTGCCGCCCCACCGGGCAGCCGGGGCCGGGCCCAGCCGGGCCTCCATGGGGGTGGCTGCCCTGCCAGCAATGTCTGGGCCGGCTGGGTCCCCTCTCCTCCTCCTCCTCAGCTCCTGACGGGAGAGGAGGAGGCTGCAAAGCAGCAGTGCTGGCCCTGCACCAGGGCCGCAGCAGCTGTGCCCTTGGCTTGGCTATCGATGCTGGCTGGTTTGAGAGAAGAGATTTCCCTGGAGTCCCAGGAAGCTGGTCCAAGTTTAGAAGTTTGCTTTGGATTTGACCAGGGGTAGGGGAGGGTTATCTTATCAGTGTTCCTGAGCATGCTTCATCAGTGTCCCATCACCTGCACGGCCACTGCCCACGGGAGTCAGCTGGAGAGAAAAGGACCTTGAGCAAAGACATTAGCCCTTTCCCTCCTTCGTGGAAGACAGTGATTTAAACTGCAGAGAGACAGCATGAGATAAAGTCAATGAAAGAACTGATAAGACTATTGGAGGAAGGGATGAAGAAAGTGGATATTTTTGACTGGACTTCTCTGGATGTAAATCATGGAGATATGGACTATATCTTGTAATATCATAATACTGTTTGGGGGAGTGCAGTGTCTAGCCAAAGGGTTGTGTGCACTCATATAAATGAGATTTAACTGACAATTTTGAATAGAGTAAGGTCCCGGCTCCTGGGATAGAATAGGGAGGTTTCAGTTTTGAGACAAAAGAAGTGATTTGAGGCCTGGCTCCTGGCCTAATAGGAGGTCTCTATTTCTTTTGAGATAGAGAGTATTTTAGAGATAGATGAAGAGAACCCTTGGTGTATATTAAAAGAAGCATTCTTAAAATAGTACCCCGAATGTGCTGAAACCCATAAGCAGCTTGGGAAACTGCTTATTGTGTGGGACTGCACAGATCTGCAAATCCCAGGCAGCTGCAGATTTGTGACATTGAAAGCCACGAGAGCTTTTCTTGTGGCATGGTCTCCATGAAAATTCTAGGGAGACTCCTCTCCCAAAGTAGTGTAAGATTATGTTTAATGGTTGCAAGGATCAGTTTAGAACTTTTTTCCTTGGTCTTTTTTTTTGTTTGTTTGTTTGTTTGTTTTCCTTTAATTTGTCCTAATAAACTATCTGTTACCTTTAAGTTGAGCCTGTTTCACCTTTTTCTCCCAAAATCCTATCTCCCAGTTGATAAACAAAAATTGGCGAGCGCAAAACCATCACATTAATTGGTGGCCTGTACAGGTGCCATGACATGGTGAAAGGCCTTTTGCTCTTGCTGTGTTAGCACAAATGTCTATCCAGGATGTTCTTTTTAGAGATGCCATAGGAATGCCATGTGCCATCATATCCTGCAATTGCCACAAATCTATAATAATCAGGAGGACATTATATACAACACATTATCAAAAAAACGAAATAATTATTAGGGGATCTCAAATGCTCAAATGAGATCAAGGTGGCAGGAAATGCTTAAGAATTTTAGGTTTTGTGGAAATGTAGACAATCCAACCATTTCTCGTGATTTGAAAATAACAGCTCCTTCTCTTGAAGAGATATCATTTCTGATGATGTTAAAATCTCTGTTTCCAAGAAGCTAGTTGACGCTCAAGTACTGTCTTGTCCCTGATGCTAGTCATTCTTGGGCACAATTAAGCTTCTCAGGCAGAGCACTTTGCAGAGAACTCGGTGCTCAGATTGAAAATGTAGTGCACATGCAGAGCATAAGAGGACTTAATTTTGTAGCATTAAAATCTGGCACATCCCATGGGTATGAATTAACTTCTGAAAAAGGAGAAATACATATTTTCTTTTCCTATTATTCTATCATCTTAGTCCCTTAAAGACATTGCTGAAAGGAAAATTGAAAGCCTTCAGCAAAGATGAAGAAATGTATACTAAATCCCAAAGAAAAGAATGCTTAACAATAACACAAACATTATACTAACAAATTTTTCTCAAAGATGCAGGTGGGTGGGATGGGTCACTGTGCAATTTTGTGTATGCATACATATGTATATGTATATATATAATTGTGTATGTACATATGCATATGTATATATGTGAATGTGTATATATGTGAATTTGAGTATGAACCGCATAATTTTTTTGAATGGAAGCTGACATTGATGGAGATTAGTGAGTACTGATTTTACAGACATGTAAGCTTTAAAAGACTTTTTAAAATCCATATTATGCTATGGAATAGGCAGAGGATAATTCCTTCACTTTAAATAATGTATTTCTACCTGCATTACTTGGCTTGTACCACTGTCTTGTTGAAAGAATAGTGACATATCACCTAACTCCTGTTCTACTGCTTCAGTCTAATGAGTCTGGGCAGATCTCATGAATTCAGAGGATAAATGAAGCTCTAAAAATTTTTTTTTGCATTTGTAAGACTAAATTGAGTTCATGACCTTTTCCCTTCTAACCTCCAATGTAATTTAAACCCATTTATTTTCTTTCCTATGTATGTTTCCACTTACAGTAGATTTTCTAGAAAATGGGATATTGTCTTGGGTTCTACACAACTACATTCATAAGTCTTCATATGGAGATAAACACACAGTTTAATTGAACTGAATGAACGTTTATGGCTGAGATTTCCAAGTCGTAGTCTGTGAAACCTTGCAAACATTTATCTTCACAATGAAGTATTCTACTTCTTAGAAATGTCCTTTCCTTCCACTCTCTTTCCCTCTCTTTTTCCCCTTTGTCTTTGCCTTTCCATGTCCCTTCCTTTCTCACACTTCTTCCTTTAATTTTTATTTATTTTCTTATTTTTTAAAAATTTCTTTCAGCCTTGCCAATGCAATTTTTATTTCGACTCTTCAATATTTGGAAATTGGCACTGGCAATTGCTTGCTATCATTCAGCTGCAATGACTCTGTTAAGAATATGGGTTCAGACTGATGAAGACAATAGCTGAAATATCTCAGCTGAGCTGTTATGATATCAGGGAGCTGGAGGGATCAAAATAAAGGCTGTCCCACCTAATGAGATAAAAGCTCTTCCTACTTGTCAGGAAGCAAAGGGGGAATGCTTATGTGTCTATCAGGGATCTTCTAGGTCTGTTTGCAAATAGTAGTCCCAGAGGTTGGACTAATTATGGTCTGCTGTAGTTAAGGTACAAGGCTAATCAGTGCTTCCAAAATGAAGGATGACAATAGAGTATTCCCTAAAGACTGCTGGTGCAACTGCATGATTATTCATTATAGTGTAAAAGGATATGGGAGATGTGTTTCACTGTAAAAAGATGGGGATGTGCTCTTCATTGAAGGAGATTTTTCTTACATATATACTGTGTTTAGCACAAGTTTTATCATCAGATCATTGAGATTGGGAGACACCTCTAAGATCATCAAGTTCCCCTTTACCCAGCACTGCTGTGTTCACCACTAAACTGTATTGCCAATTGCCACACTCACACATGTTTTGAAAACTTCTAGGGATGGTGATTCCACCCTAGAAGTGATTCACCCATGGTGATTCCATGGGTATCCTGTTCCAATGTTTGACAACCTTTACAGTGATTTTTTTTTCCCTAGTATCCAATCTAAAGCTGCCCTGGTGAAGCTTGAGGCCTTCTTCTCTCGTCACTGGTTGCCTAGGAAAAGAGACCAACACTGACCTGCTCCACCCTCTTCTCAGGCAGTTTGAGAGAGCAATAAAGACCCCCTGAGCTTCCTTTTCTCCAGGCTAAACAGTCCCAACTCCCTCAGCTGCTCCTCATCAGAGTTCTGCTCCAGACCCTTCATGAGCTTTGTCACCCTTCTCTAGACATGCTCTAGCACCTCAATGCCTTTGTTGCAGTGAAGGGCCCCAAACCCAATACAGGATTTGAGGTATGGCCTCGCCAGTGCTGAGAGACCTCCTCAGGACCACATCAGAGCCTTTCTTGATTTATTGCACAAAGAACAAGAAACCATTTTTCCTTTCACTGAGAATCTTCGTCAGAGACCCAGGTCCTAATGTACCTGTTGACTAATTGAAGGTACAGGACTAGAGGATGGTGTGACCTAACTGGAGAGGAGGCAAGTGACAAAGCAGAGGCTCAAAGATGGCACCACCAAATGCTTCTCTCTACAACACAGGCCTTGAAAAGCCCCAGCTTTATCTAGAGGGAACTTGGAGTTTTTATGTTAAGTCATTTTATTTTTATGAAGGAAAAATTGTCTGGACTGTTGGCTATTTCCTGCTTATATTCAAGTCCAATGCAATGTGATTTTTTCAAAAGCCAAATGGAAGCATGTAGTTGTAGCAAAAGAGAAAATCAAGCATCAGATCATCAGTTACTTTGAATTCCTATTCCATACAAAAGGCATAAGCGATCCAAAAGAAAACGTGTGGAAACCAGAAGCTCCAAATGAAACACCGGGAATTTCAGAGACATTGATTTCAGCAAATGTTTTTCTAATGAACCTCTAATGAATGCCCAATGATTTTTTAACTGTTTTGATTTTTTTTTCATGGTGAAAGAATATCAGAAGGTGTAGAAAACATTATTTTTCAGTTTGGGGCATTTTATAATGCTTTATGTAAAAACTCTATCAATTTTTGTATCTGTCCATATTTGTATCTTATCAATATTTGAATCACCTTCGGGCATTAAAAGGAACTGAAACAGTCTTCCTGCTTCTGGATAAACAGTCGTGTCACAAAACCTTATATAATTTCTCTAATATGTTCCTCATGTAAAGGAAGTCTTCTTATCCCCTGACTGCATATCCTCCTCCACCAGATAAGATATTGCATACAACTTGGAAAGGATGGACTTCAATATTTCTTTAAAGAAAATAAGAAAGGGGAAAAGAAGAAAAAGAAAAAAATAAATTGTCATCCAGACAAATCCTCAGGCAAGAGGAGCTGTGAGATCTGAAAATTTTCCTCCCTCCTCTGCTTTTATTCCTTAATACTAGATAAATTCATATTTTTATTTTTGTGAGGCTAAATATTGCCTCAGGGACTGTAAATACCCAGTATCAAGTTCTGGACTTTCATCCATGGGCCATGGAAATTCTGCCAGTAAAATCTTTGTATGACATATACTGTATCAGTTGTTCTATATCACAGCAGATACATCTATCCAGCTGGAGCAGATGACTTTTGGAGGTCCCTTCCAACCTCAACCATTTTGTGACACGCAAACACCTACAGCTGATTTTCAAAAAACCCCTCCAGACTGATGTTCAGATCACTGGTCCACTTTGCTTTATTTTATTCTCATCTCATATTCTGTGGAACTAAGTCATGAAAAGACAAACCTTGGCTGAATTTTAAATTTATAACATTCAAGTTTAACAAAAATGTGATCAGATTATAAAAATCATTTCACATTTTCATTCTCTTGCCATGCAGTACCACACTACCCCTGTCCTCAAAGAGAGAATCACTTTTAGTCCTGCCATATAAAGCAGAACAATGAGGAACTATGCATGTCCATTACCCAGCTGATCTGTTCAATGTTTAAACTAATTATTAGCAATCTTAAGAGAGAGAAAAAAAAAGCCACACACCATGATTCCTCTTGTCTTCACAGGAATGAATTGGAGCAGACAGATTGAATCTACTGCCAAGGTTAAATCCTTTATTTTCAATGACACCAATTATTTTGAGCACAAATGCTTTAATTATCTCAAGCAGGCAATTAATAAGTTGAATTTTAAAAATCAAGCATAACTATGAAACTGTCCAGCATTCAAATTCTTTTTTCTTCAAAGATATAAACCACAAAACCTTTTAAATTTTTTTTCAGCTTCCATTTTCCCAGCCAAGGAGCTCAAGGGTTTCTAACTCTTTCTTTAACCATCGTTCAATATGGTGCCAAAGCAAACATGTTGACAAGAGAAGAATCTGTGTTCTCTTGCTTGTAAGAAAAAAGTAGTATAAAGGTAAACTAGCATGCTTGGCACCTCTTTGGATCTATATTACTTATGAGCTACCTCAATAACGTGTTCCCTGAACTTGAAATATGCATGTTCAATTATTTCCTCCATAAGAGCAGAACTTCTGTACATTTCAGTCACCAGGCTTCTACAACACTTGCTAAAGAACTTACATGCTAAGAAGTTCAAGGAAGAAAAATAAGGCAGGAGGTGAAAGTTGGCTAAATGATGGTCGCTTGTGAATGAAAATTCTTATTTTTAGTGAACTATCTGTAGTCAAACTTTGTGTTGATGAATGGAACACAAAAGTGCTTAGCTTCAACAGCAGAACTCTAAACTGGGAAAAAGCAAGCCTCCACAATGAAGATGAACAAAGATTTATGTATCAGCCTAAGATTAAAGTAGGGAAAATATACTGTGATATATCTGCCTAATTGAGTGAAGTATGATGTGCAAATAGAAAATCCTTCCTGACACATTAGCTGATCTGCTGCAGTCCTGTAACAGGAAATGAGGTTGCCTTTACATATTAACTTGCTCAACTACAAAGGTTTCAGATGTCATAAAACTATACTGGTCTTTTAAAGTTCAGCCTCTATAACTACCTTGATAGCCTGAGGTAGAGGTCTCCATAGGTTCGCTTTGTCTGATTAAAGTCTAAATTCTCTTTATTGGTTCTAATTTATTGGTATTAAGATGCAATAGCCAAAATAGTTTCAACCAGGGTTAAACAGGAATTTGAAGCTTACTGCAAAGCCCAAAGGCAATAGGAGTACCTTACTGCTCTATAGGGATCAGAGATTTTATCAACACCTTAAACCAGTGTCTATACCTCAGAAGTCATTTGTTAACACAACAGGAAGGGCAAGGGGATTTACTGGGGTCTGGTGAGAAAAAAATAAGTGCATTTGGCCCCATCCTCATCTCTCATCTCTGTCACTAATCTGTTAACCTTTGATACATCACTTCAGGCTCTCTGAACATGTTACTCTTCAACTAATTCATTGTGGTGATTGTGGTGTTGTTGTTTTTCCAGATGGAAGAAATTGTATTCAGTTTGGAGCCAGTATCTAACTCCTTGTTCAAACAATTTAGTAGTCTTATAATTCAGAGGAAACATATCCCAAAGGTTTAAAAGTAGTAAATGGCAGTGTTATATTAAACAAATATGGATATATTTCAAACTTACAATGTCACTGTTCTTTCTGTGCTGTATCTTCTGTGTCTCAGCCACAGAAAACACTCTGACTTATAGCAGCATATGGGGCAAAAAGTGTAATCCTTTACAATACCCATTTCTTTGTGACAAACGGACTTTGGAAGAACCACTTGTAAAAATCACTGAAGGCTGTGCATGAACAAATCCCATTTGTAACAATTATCTTCAAGAACTGGGAACTTGCTTTATACTACTGTATAGTTCAAAGGCAACAGCAGCATAAACAAAAAGTTTGTCTGTCTTTCAAATTATGGCCTTTCCAGTGAAAGCAAATAAATTGTACAGAAGTTAATACAAATTCTAAGACTCTGCATCTCTCTATCTCACTTTTTATCATTTATTTTATAACAAATGTTTTCTTACCTTTTTTTTTTCTTTCTTTCTTCTTTCTTTTCTTTTTAATATTTGACAATTTTGTTTTGAGAAAAGCTAAAGCTCAGGGAACGTGATTCATTGGATAGACCAAGTCCAATGTTAGATTATAGCATTTTACCTGATAGAGTACCCCCAGCTGGTAGATGTCTCTAAGATATTGAATCCAATTTGAATCTCTCCCTTTCTAAGGCAGGGACCTTTTGTGTTTTCCTTCCACCTGCAGATGATATGACATTCATCAGCTGACCAGTTTTGTTTCCCAACTGTTGTCTTGAACACCTTTGCTATCCCAAAGTCTGTATTTTTCCTCTGGATTTAGAAGCTGTCACAATAAATAAAGTCATTATAGAATCCCAGAAAATTTGCCTGTTAAAGATCTTGAAAATTCAACTAATTTATCCATCTGTTCCGATGTAGGATTGATTATATCCATAGCATTCTTGACAGATTTGTAATATGATCCTTAACATTTCTGACAAAGACCTCCATGGACAGCATATGCTATGATTGGTCTGTATTACCACCATTAGAATGCTCTTTCTAATGCATATCATACTTAAATCTCTTTTCAAATGTAAGATGATTACTTGCTGTATTGCTCATAGGCTTGCATTGTTCTTTGAACAACACACAGAACTATTACTTTATGCCTTTCTATTCTGTAGAAGCCTTTGACAGAATTAAACATTAGCATCATGCACCCTCTAGGTCTTATCTTTTTGGTACTAAGCTATTAATGTCCTGGGCATAAAGACCTACAGAGTCTAGCAGAGATAATTTGTTTCACTACTGAACACTGGAGAACAACATCTTCTCTTTCAATGAGATTTTCTAGCCATTTCACCATCACATTACAGATGTCTCATTCAGACTCTATTCCTTACACTGCCTGTGAGAACATTACAAAAGACAGCAAACACATGGCAATAAAGAACTAGAAAGAGTTAAAAACATGTCACCTACCCGTTCTTCAGCAAGAACTCTGGTAAGTTCATAGTCAATTTTTTTTTCAATTATTCATCTGCTAAAGCTCTTCTTGAAGACAAGGAGAATTTGTTCTATTTTGAAAATAATATCTATTTCTCCTATTCCTGCCATGGAATAAAATTGTCAGGAATGGTTCCTAAGGTTTGTTTTCTGTCTAACTGTGTGAGTATTGTAGGATCATTATCTTGGATATAAATTAAACTATTCTGACAGACAAATGTGTAATAGAGCACATGCTACTCACTTGTTTTGCTATGTGGAATAATTTTCAAGAAAAATTCCATCATTTGTTTTTATGTGCAACTGTGTCATCTTCAATTTCTCAGGCAGTTTTTACATTGCTGCCTTCAGTACTCCTTTGAGATAATGACTAAGATAACATACATACAGGGAACACCACAATGTAAAAATACCTCCTGAAAGCCTAAAAGGAACAACAGAAAAAAAAAAAATCTAGCTAGAGGGCTTTGTGAGCCACTATCTACCTACTGTCCAAGAAAAGAATAAGCATAGGAGCAGAGCCAAGTATTTGGAAGACATGTAATTTCTTATGATGTAATCACATTCATCCTATTAGATGTATTTACTACATCTTAGTAAATGTCATTAATTTTGCACTATCCCACTCAAACCAAACATCAACATCTGTTAATAATTCTCTTCTGTATTTTTTGGGTATTTTTCTGGAAGTTTGAAAATAAGTAATAAGAAGATAAGAGAGACTAGAAATCAAGAGGGCATATATTTTTGCCTCTGTGTTCATAGAGCAGGCAATTAAATAACTGAAGTGTTTCATAAGACACAACACTTGAAGTGACACCTTGCATAAAAGCTGGCTACAGTAAGCCATCCATTATCTCAGGAGAAAATTGGAGGTTTTGCAGCACCATTTGATTTGGATATATATAATGTAACTATCAATCTCTACAATAATCAGATTTCTCAAGTGTACTCCCAACACTTACAATGACATCTTACCAAGATTTTTCTCAAAAGGCTTGAATAAGAATAAGCTATTGTTAACACTATGGGTCTTGACAACTCAAAACCTCTGCTTTCTTGAATTGATTGCTCCTGTGAGAAACAAAATCAGAAAGGTTGAATGGTTAAGCATGACTCCCTGCTTTCTGACTCAAGGTAAAACTGTTTGAGCATCTTTCACTTAACAAAAAAAAAGAACAAACAAATATGTATTTTTTCTTTATTAGAATATATATATTTTGTCTTTATTAGAATATTGTCTGTACTTTACAAAACAGTTCTTCTACCTCTCTCTCTGTCTCTCTTTTTCTAAATTTTCAGAAGTATTGACTCCAGGTTTCTAAACTAGAATTTATTCTTTATCACAAAATTTAGGACTTGTGCTCTCTCACTGAAATCATGTGTGCCAGACTATGTTTAACAGTATTGAACTGTATATGAATAAGGTTAGAATTCTACCCTCCTCTGCAAAGACATGCCGTGCACATATCTTACCACCATTCACCATTATCTTAGGGACAGTTCTAGCAGCTATTAACTTGGAAAGTGTAATTGTCCTAATCATGAAATGACAAATTGTAGTCTACTGGCTGTGACAAGTTCATCTGCTTTTTTTTCAACCGTGAATATATATTCCACATGTGACTTAAACAGCTCAAATTAGAAAAAGGATATATTTGAAAACTAGTCAAATTTATTCCCATATTTCTGTCTTTGTCATTTGGTATTCCACATCTGTTCAATTTTCTACAGTTGGTCTGGGATGCGAGCAATGATCATTGATTTTCTCAGAGTCAGTTTCTTGACAATACCGACCATACTGTCATGTTTTTTTCTACACTTGACAAATGTTCATTTGACATGGGCTACTCTCTAAATAACCCTAGTGAAGTCTCCAAAGAACAGTTTCTTACTCTTTTTCAGTAAAATGATCTTTATTTTCCATGAAATAAAATTTCCTCATAAAATTTAATAGTTTTTCAATTGAAAAAGAAAGTCTGGTGACTGTTGGTTGTGCTTCTAGAGCAGCTTGATTATTTCACAACATTGGAACTGGGGCATCAGAGCACTTATCCTAGGTGCAGCAATGAATTGGACATTGGTTTAAGGTGTGCAGAGCCTTTCTGAAGTTTCAGCTTCTTCAATCTACTGCAGTGTTCCTGCTTTAGTTGCACTGTGAGGCTGATTAGATGGAGTATCAGCAATCCCAGCACCTTGCTGTGCACATGCTCTGCCTGCAGATCGTGCTTCATCATGCACAGAAGTTGTCTCTGACGTCCCACCAGCACAACATCTACGCCTTTGCTATTTGTCAAGGATGAGAGTCCTTTACATTGTGCATAAAGTTGCAGCAATCTAATATGTACAAGTATTTTTTATAGTTTTTTTCCTTAGCCACTGTCAGCAAGTCATTCCTTCTGAATATGAGTATGCAAAGTCACAGCATCAGTTAATATGTCAGCAGTGTATGCAACAGCATTGGAGAACCATCAATCCTGTACCTGCATTCTTCAAAGTAAATATAGTGCATGATTTATTATGTCTGATTCCCAATTCTTTCTCCCTCACTTCAGAGCCGCTGTGCCTGACTCTGCATGTCTAGCTTAATTCTACATTTCTAACAGTCATGCTTCATTCTAAAGGTTGATAGGAGAATTTCTGTATTTAGGGCAGAAACGTGAGGTTCAGAACTCTACGGTAAATCTACATTTTATCACAGTCTGAAGCTATGTTTGCTATTGCCAGTCACAGCAGATTCTAAAAGGAGGCAAAACACAAACCCTGCAATCCCTTAATTTTCAATGGCAGCAATTAAAAAAAAAAAAAAAATCTTAAACAGTGGTTTGTTTTCTTTCTTCTTTTGGTCAGACCTTTATTTATGATCATAGACCAAGAATACCTTTATAATACTGTAACATAATTCATGTTGACTTAAGAAATTCCTTTCCTTATCAGCCCTTCACAAAGTAAATATATTTACTGTAGTTAGCAGACATCAATTCACTACTAAATTTGGAAGTATTCAGTCTTTTCTGACTGCTTCTAAGCAACAAAGAAGAACACATCAGGTGAATGTGTGACAATACTAAGCTACTATTTCTTAATTTTTTTTATACTTGAATTTTCGGATTTGAAAACATATAACTGGACCTTTGTATTTCAGTCTGAATTATATTATGATGAAAATAAGTGGTGGTGTACAAGAAGTATCAGTCTTCCTCTATTTTCTCCTGACTCTGCCTGAGTGTAATACCTGACAAGTGATTAAATGCAAATAAAAAACTGTTTTATAAAGAATGCATTTTACTGTGTGCTCTTTTATCTTTTTGATGGATAACAAGTTAATACAATTGTGTAATTCAAAGCTTTCTTGCTAGCACAATTAAAGCACCAGTTATTCAACAGACTTTTTCACTGGAATAATATTATTTTAGAGGCATTTTGGGGGCTTGGCTTTTTTTTTACATTAACATTCACAGAGACTGAACATTCTTCCTCCTAGAAAAATGTACCAAAATATCACCATCTAGTAATAAAAGCAATGAGTACTTGTTGCTTGTTTGTGACATGGATCCTGATATCCATTTATCTCTAATGTCTCTGATTTTGATTCTGCTGGGGACTGATGACATAAACCAAGCACAGATTCTTTCACAGCAGAAAGATTGGTGAGAAATACTCTTCGAGTCACTTAGGATGATATTCATCTCACTTAACTTCAGACATCTACATCCAAGTTAATCACTGTATACTCCTTTTATAGTCAGTGGAGAGAAATAAGCAGTTTTAGGATGCAATTCATCTGTCCTATTCCAGATAGCTGCTTTAGAATAGAATTAATCACCCTTTCAGGCTGTCTTCTTTTCACCATTGACTATACAGGTAGTCCACACTGACTAGATCAGACATAAATGTCTGAATTGTAGACATTTATGTTTGGTGAGGTAAATCTTGCCATCGTGGAGAACTGTGGTACACAAGCTGAAGAAAACTAAAGTAAATGTCCCTGTACATCTGTGCTAACAGTAAGTTTGGCTTTATTTCTCAGTCTTTCTCAGTCTGCTCTTCTGGAAATTGAAGTTCTGACTCAATGTGACTATCTGTAATAAGTTATTGTCATGACTACATACCAGGTATCATATATGGATATATATGGACTACATACCAACATCATATATGGATTTTAATTCTGCTGCACATATGTTTATAAGTGTAATTTCTCAGGTGGAACCCCCAGATGACAATCAAGAAGCGTTTTGCCAACAATGCCCCACATCATCCAAAATGAGCACTTGGCCAAAACTGTCAGATGCTGGGATAATCTGTCTGGCCATTCTGGCAGAGAAACTGAGATGGGTGAGTATTCAGTTCAGTGGGAACCTGAAGATTGCTATGTTTCCCCCACTTGTCAGTTCTCTGCTGACCAGGCGCTGGCAAACTGTTAGAACTTTAAGGCAACAGTGTGCTGATGAGGCTATAAAAGCAAATCAAAGCTAATAGATTGCTCCTCTTGTTTTAAAATATGATCACATGCATCCATGACTCTGATTTTGCATAAAAAGCCGAAGGAGCTGTGTTTCTTAATTAAGTGAAAGGAAAAAAAATAGCCGATATAATTTGCATGAACAACATTCCCTACATAACCATTTCAGTTGAAGTCCATTAATTATTGGTTGAGTGAGTCATAGATTGCTGTCACCGTTTGCATACAAACAAAGAATTTAATGTTGTGCGATAAAAAGCTTGGTGTTACACCATGCTGCATTTGGACTTAGATGAGAAAAGTGAAGAGAGAAGGAGACTTCTAAATTGCAAAGTGCATGTACTTTGTTAGCAAAGGTTCTGCTCAAGTGCCCTACCTACCACTGAACCTGTATAATACACAAGCAACAAACACTGGCAAAAACCCTCAAATCCTGGATGAGCTGAATGGATACCTTCTGAAGGTGTCTGTATGTGCTGCTATACATATTAAAATGTGCCATCGTACCCTCTACCATCCTGCCCTGTTGTCTGCCCAGATCAGATTGTCATGGAATATACCATGGCTTCTATTTTTTTTTGTGTGTGTAAATTTGGGGGTTTTACTTCCTTGAAACCTGTGCATGACTGAATGTACAGTTTACAAGGAAAAGAAGCATATATCTACAGCACTCACAGATACAGTTTATTCTTTTTCTACTGACCTATTACAGAGTCTACAGATTCCAGTTGCAGGAAATGAATGTCCCAGTTAAGTGAGATGGATCCAAATTTTGCAGGTTGCAACTGTAGTTAGAGAAGTTCCTCTGGTTTCGAATATTTCTGATGGGGGCTAGAGACCCACCTTTTCTCTCTGTAAGAAAAGAACACCAGGTCCTGAACCCAGCAACATGCATCAGAAAAGTTCCACAAGTTCTCAATGCCATTCAGAGTGAAGCAGGTGTCAGCAATGGTCCAACCATAGGAAGAGCTGCTATCATATCGTCTCTTAGACATGGACATGTTTTGATCAGGAAGAATTTTGCTATGAGTTCATTTTTCTGTTACTAACACTTTGGCTGCATAAAACTTTTGTAAAATTTCTCCTTCATCCTACTGGTTATAAAAATGTCCTTCCTTTAAAAATGTGACACCTGGGCAATAATACACATGGGAGTGTGGCAGCTTTAGAGGGAAAGCATCGAGTTTTCCATAATGTTCAGATTGGGAGAAACATAAATAAGACAGAAAATTTGATTCAGTATCTGGCTTCCTCTTTTTTTTTTTTTTTTTTTTTTTTTTTTTTTTTTTTTTTTTTTTTTTTTTTTTTTTTTTTTTAGCAGATAGTCAAGAAGGGTTAGAATCATTACATAGTCTATTACATACATAATACACTTTTTTTTTCATAGAAGGATTTAATGGTAGGCTGGAAAATCTTCACACAATGGTTTTCTAAGGCTGCATAATTACAGAGTTACTCAAGAGGCCAGAATAGCTCCACTTTACCCCAAGAACGGCATAAAAATACTTTTTAAAAACAAAACCCAAAACATCTAATTGTTAAAGCCTCAGAGAACTAAGTGTATTCATAGGTAAATCTATTTTATCTAGCATCATGAAAATAAATATTACTTATATTATTATGTTTTCATTAAGGCACACAATTAAGTTAGGCACAGAAATGAGCCAGATTCTTGATCTCACTCTTTGTGCTGCTTTAGTATTATAAATGGGCTATAAAGTCAATTTAACAAACCAGATGAAGATTGTCTTGAGGAGAGGGAATATGAAATGGAAATATACCCTTTCTTTTGTAATACAGATTGGATTACAACAGCGTGGTTCAGAATGCTGCTGTGTTACAGTGAGCTCTTAGAGCATAATAGTCCTTTGGAATTAGACTCACAAAATTAGGTCTGGAATCAGCCCCAGGATTTGCTATACAATAATAGGTCCTTTATGTCTTCCTACCTGTGTCCAGTATATATGGGTGCAGCTGAGAAGCTGAACCAATGTATTTAACTACTATTTACACCACAGCATAATAAAAAAGCCAACAGTCACCATGATACGATAATCAGCCACTCCTGAGCTGTGTGCAGACATCCAGTTTGGCTGCACATCTTCCACTAGCACGCAGATAAAATACCCATTTGGGAGATACACGTTTTTCCCTTGCCAGGTTGTTTTGCTCACTGCTTGTATTACTTCACCAAGGCAGCCTTTACTGGTCTGAGTTACTACAAAGAGTAATTTATTCTGCCTCTGACTCAATCAGGCTTTTGATCTTTGTCTGACTGCAAGTGTACAAGATGTGGGCAATTACAAGGGTTCGTAGAAATTTGCATTTGGGGAAAGAAATGCAGATTGTAACTGTTTCTAATGTTTTCAGCAGCTTATGTGACAAGCCCCTCAGGAAACAGTGTTTTGGATGCTAACTCTCTTGTTACCATATTAATTGCCTTTGTCATGACAGTTTTGGCATCTGAAAATGGCTGGGAACATGCTGAGCTCCTCGAGAGACCAATCAAGGGCAGGGGAAATTGGTTTATTGGTTCCCAAAGCAGCCTGCACTAAAGGTGCTGCTATTCAAGCATAGTTTTGCGTCTCCTAGCTTGAATGAGGAGCCAAAGACACTTCAGGCTAAGGAAAACAGAGCTTTCATTTAGAATGGTGAAGAGGAAACTGAGAAGTTTATTTCTTTGCCAGCATGACTTCTGCAGTTAGCTTTTGTGTGCAAATCTGTGTGCCACAGTACAGAGGGTGGGACCAAGAACCAAGGTTGCTAATACAGTGAGGTCACAGCCTTCCCAGAGGGGGATCCTAAAAATATTTGGTTTTAAATGAACTTAAACTAACCTTGCTGAAGCGCAGGCTTTCAGTCAAAATTTTTCCTGTGATCAAAGAATATGCTGTTACAGGCACAGGGTGCAAACTGGAGCAAATGGATCAAGAGATAAAGACCAGGGGATAAATAATTGTGAATATTATGCTGGATTTCTAGTATAAGAACTAAGAGATGTTAATGTCTGGCTAATTTTTCTTTCTTTGAGAAGACTGACAAGCACCTGTTATTCTGTAGGCGATAAATAGT
>VZSR01003803.1:28250553-28290485 GCA_013398615.1 Brachypodius melanocephalos
TTTTGTCCTTTTTCAATTCTACAGGTTGGGAAAGGGGTGTGTCTCTGTCCCCTTCATTGCACAGCCACCACAGCATGCTCTGCTGTGAAAATCCATATCCCTTGTAGCAGTGGCCTGCTTATCTCCCCATGCAGCACTCACTCATGCTATAGCTCATGCATCTTTACATATGCACACCAGAGGTAACAGAGTACATCTTTTATGCCTTGAAGCCCTTAACAGAAGCTATAAAGTGCTTCCATAATGTGGACAAGTGTTAGAATAGCACAGAAATCTGCAGAAACATGATAGGGAGCACCTTGCCTCTGGAAAGATAATGCAATATTTTAGTAAGCAGCAAAATGATAACTTTTAGAGTAGAACTTAGCCCTATCAAGAAAACAAAAGGAATGAAGCAAGGACTTATGCAAGACATTTCTTCTTCCCTTATTCTCTTTATTTAAATTATGTATTTTTTCAGCAAAACAGAAGCTGTGAGTCAGGGATAGGCATCAGGATCAGTAGGATATAAATGAGAGTACCAGGACATCATGACAGATTTTGAATGGCATTACATCTATTATTCATTACTTACTCACATTCAAGTATATAGTTGAGGAAAGAGATTTGACAGGCAAGGCATGTACACAAATTGCCCATCAGATGATATTATCTACTATTGAAGGAACATTTTCAAAGGCCCAAAATATGATAGAGAACATAATATTCCCTGCATGTGAAGCACATAATTGTCCAAAATGCCTGCTCTGAACTTTACAGCCCTTTTTATCTGCAAATTTCAAGAAACTATGAGAACTCACAGAATGTTATATGATTTTCTAGAACAGAAAATACTTCTTCAGAAAGTATCCCAGAAGTGGAGAAACTTGCCTGCGGGCAATGTCCAAGGATTTGTCAGGAGAACAGTTAGGGTATAAACCTAGTTCTAACTACTCACAGAATACAATGTTACCAAGACACCAGTATTTTTGTAGGTTTTTTTGTTCAAAGGGATCTCAAATTGCATCTTTCCTAGGTAGTTCAACTGATAAATTTCATTGCGTTTTCTAACACTACTAGCAGAACACATTTTCCTTCTTTTTCCCAGCCAAAAAAAGTAAATTAAACAAGATGTTTTGCCTTGAACAGACATTCTAAGATAAATATAAAATATCCGAACTCCTTGTTGTTTGCTATGCTACACAGAAAGTAGTTTCTTACAGTTATAGAGAAACTATTTGGATAAACAGTTCTTTGTCATCTATGATTTGGTTTCTACTCCAGCTCAGAAAATACATAGTTTTCTTCTTCCTCTACCAGAAAAGATTAAAAAACAGCTTTCAAATTTTTTACCTGTATTTCTTTTTTGCCTATCAGAGAGATCATTGCTCAGATGGGACTGTCTTCTTCCTCTCTAGTTTCTAGTTTCTTTGCTACACAACCTATGGGAATTTGTACATAATATATGACAACAGTAATAAGTACAGAGAGAAATATATTTATTTGTTTTCCCTTTTGGGGTTGACTCAACTACCTCCCTGCATTATTTAGGTGCACAGAACAATAATATCAAGCATAGGACAACAATCTCTCTAGTACCCAACTACATTTTCATGGACTCACAGTTAGTGGTCTTCTGGTTTATGTAAATTTATGTTGCATATTTCTATAACACAAATAATAATTTTTGAGAAAACCAACAGTTATCAGAATCATCATCTTTTGATTTATCTTTTACATCTATTTAAATTATTCCTCTGTTTCCATGAGGAAAAAAGAAGATATATTCCTTGACAAACTTAATCTGAAGAAATTACTTAATATCTAGTAGTCCAGTACATGCTGCACTTTGTATGACAAAATTGAATGCATGAATCCACACCCAGATTTCAGAAGGAAGGCTGACCAGTCTACGAATTTATGATGTGTCTAGGGAGAAAGATGGACTTAAGTAAAGAAATTAGCTAATTCATGTGAGACAGTGCCCAGTGTATCACTTGGTGTAGCTCACCACAGAACCATGCATTCAAGCCATACTAACAGAACTTGGACAAGGATTTGTTGGGTAAAATGACTTTATTCCAAGAGTTGGCAAGGGCAAGAGAGACATTTCTTTTGTATCACTTTTCAAATTCTTTCTAGGCCACATCTCACATCAGGGACAGTAACTCTGTACTGCCTGACTTGCCTCCCTTTTGGTTATCATATTAAATATTCTAAGGCAATAACAAGAATATTTTGACTCTAAATATTTTTTCAAAGTTGGGAAATATCAAATATTCAATGTCATATAATTAGACCAAACACAAGAAATTTAAAAGCAAATTACAAGCAAAACAAGAGTTTCAAGCTAGAATAGGTATTTTATTCCCATAAGATCTACTGTTTAATCCCATTCATCATCTTCTATACACTTATTTTAACGACTGTATTAAAATCAACAGAGAAAAATATTTAGAAATAATTAACCACTATTTTGCATTTTCATATATATGTTTTAGAAAAACACATACCAGCCAAATGTAAATAAATGGTATTTTAAAAACCACTGTGTGATTTTTAGGAGTCCTGCATTGGGCCAGACTTGATGAACATGATGGTCCCTTCCAACTCAGTATATTTGATGATTCTTTGAGTCTATGATTCTAAGTTGCTATCACTGATTATGCTAGCTCAGATACTGTCATATATATTTATTTATATTTGTATCTAAACAACTGTATTTTTAAACTATTTTTACTACTATTAATTCTTTGCCTGGGTTTAGTTCCTTAATGCTTACTAATCTTTTACACAGTCTTGAAAATTAACCTGACCAAAAACTATTAAAAAACATTGAAAAAAACATTTTACACAACCCATAAATTCCACATTTTTGCCATGATTTAGACTATTATTAGGATACAGACTTTCTTCAGAGCTGAAATGTTTGTTTAAAAATATAAAAGAGGCTGAGGCTGTTTTGTTAAGGGACCATCCTTCCAAGTACTTGTTAAAGTAATGTTGACTTGATATATTTTAAAATAGCTGACAACAGTTACTGTTAAGTAGATTCACTCTGAAGGTGGACCATGTCCTACTCACACAATTTTCCAGATATCCTTATAAGAGAGAAATTTGACTTTTCACAGTAAACATAAGGCATTTTCCAAATACTGCCGTAATATGAATACCTAAAATTAAATATCTTTACATCAAGAGAGACAACCCACTTCATCTAAATATTATAGTCACACATGAATCAAGATTTATTCCACAGAAACTCATGTTCCAAAGTCTTCATATAGCAGCCTAGGAAATACATCCAAGGAAAGGACCCACTGCACCTAAACATTACCTTTTCTGGAGCTGAGTGAGCAGCACCATATGTAGTCAGTGAAGGAAATAAGCAGGCACTCCCAGAGGAAATTTCATGCTATCCTGAAATAACTGTCCAAAACTTTGAGGATGAATCACTCTCTCTTGCTCACTATTTCGCAGCTGTAGACTATAGCCTTAATGACTACCTTAGTCTTGATGCCTAACTTTCAGACAAGGAAAATTAGATGAGACATTGCCTTCACCATGAAGTAGAAGAATATTTTTGCAGCGGTTTCATAGAGAAATTGAGAGTCAAAGAGAGAGAGAGAGCAGTCTGTAAATGAAAATATTTCAGAAAGGTAGTGCTTTTATGCACCAAGACTAGTCAAAAGTAGAAAGCTAGCATTATCTGGAGAACATAACTAAAAAAGGAAGGATTTGTGACATTTGCTAGGTTTTAAAAGTGTTAGTGGAAGTGCCTGAAGAATTTCTTCATGGGTTGTATAACATACCACAGAATACAGTATGAATAATACTTGGCAAAATCTGCCACAGATTTTCATTAGCACCAGCTCAGAGTAAATCTGAAGCACTACATTTATATTTAGAAAGTATACGTAAAAAGTACACCCCACCCTCCCTCTTGTCCTAAAATCACATGCAGTGCATGATTTTAAATGTCTACAAAAATGGTAAATCAGGCACTACTTATGCACTGCTTTCCAATTAGACTGGAGGAGGTCAGAAACATTAAAAGGCATTTTAGAAGCAGCTTCAGATATGCCATCCATTCTGTGTGTCTGTTGAAGAAAACAATGCGCTGTATCCAAGAGCACTTTGGCCCAAAATGACTAATGCTGCTGCTGTAGTGTATTTGGGGGAGAGCATGTTAGGCATAAAGAATCAGGAGGATCCTCAGCAAGAAGCATAGCAGAAATCAGAGAAGTATATCCTAACCATAGGGAAGAGACGGGGAAGATTAATAGGATAAAAGAGGTTAATTCTTCACTTAAATCTCAGGAAAAGAGGTAGGCACATAACAGGTATGCAGTCTGCTGGGGGTTGCTCTATTAACAAAAAAAAACCAAAAAACCCCCAAAAAACAAAAAAACAAAAACAACAACAACAACAACAACAAAAAAACAAAAAAAAAACCAAAAAAACCACAAACAAACAAAAAAAACCCCCAAAAAAACAAAAACAAAACAAAACAAAAAAAAAGGGCATGAAAACCCCAGGAATTAAGGTACGTATTTCTGACTTCTGAAGTTCATTTTTTTGTGTTCCACTTTAATTAGCTGTATTTTACCTGGAATTGCAACATAGCAGCAGCAGGAGCAGCAGTAGTTAACTCAAAGGAAAAGGTTTCACGGAAGTAGACAACCACAGATCAGAGAAACAAGGGTTGGCACAGACCTCTGGAAGGCATCTAGTCCAACACTCCCTTCATAACAGGACCTTTGCTGTGATAGCCAAGTAGGTCAGTGTTTGACTAGACTGGCCAAGTTTTGCATAACCACCAGGATGGTGGATTAGCACAGTTTCACTGAGCAGTATTTCTTTGTGCTCCCCAACCCTTCCCAGGGTGATGCTTTTCCAAGCTTTCAGTCTGACCCTCCCAAGCTATGACTCATGTCTGTTGTCTTACCATCACCAAAATACACACCACACCTTGTTTCTATTTCCGTCACTCCAGCAGGAACTATCTTTTACAAGGTCTCCGTGTAATCCCTTAGTGTTCCATCTGCACTAGGATTCAGTAATCCTATCATTTGTGCAGATGCTGTTGCCTTAAATAGAGACATCAGGCTACTCCTGAATTATTTAGGAGATACAACAACAGAAAATTAATTTTCACAGTTCACAGCTGTTAACTCACAAGAAACTGATTTTATGACCTAATCTGGTTTGGAGGATAGGTACCATGACTGCAGAAAAGCAGACAAACTTCTAGACTTCCTCATGGCACCTCATAGGCAAGGGTGTACACAAAATTCTTCTTCTGTTGTGCCTGTAAAATATACTGCTGGCTCCCTTCATCACAAGTATGGCTTTGCCCTGTGGGCTTTTGTTTTATTGCTCATTTGTTTCCTTCTCAGTCTCCTCATTTGTTTTCCTGGCTGTAGATCTTATCCTACTCATTTGTCTAAGCAAAATTGTCTTTGACTTTTTCTTTCCTCACCCCCTACCTGCTCCAATGAATTCCATTTACCATTGCTCTATCGCTTTGGTCACTTTGCACCATGACATCTGTGCAATACTGCAGCATTCATTAATAACTTCCCTGACTATTTTCGCAATGGAAGAAGATGGTTAAAGAGTCTTTGAGGAGCAGTTTAGAAAAACACCTGTCTTCATTTTGATAAAATAATGAACAGATTTTCCTTGACTCAGGTAATAAACAATACTTAATACAAATTAAATGGAAGCAAGTGTCAGCAGTCACAAGTTGCTCTGAAATGTGTTTGTCTTTATATCATAGTGAATTCTAGCATGTCTTTTATTAAGGATTTTCAGTGTGTTCACTAACCTGATGACATAACAGTCCATGCAGTTATCACCACTGCATCTTGAAAACATTAAGTGCTAATTGTAATGCTTAAATCAGAATCATAGTCCTGTTCAGATATACAAATAAACCTTTTGGCAGTAAAAATGACAGAGATATTGTATTATATTGCAGTCCCTTTTGTCAAATATTTTTTTCTCTCCAAGGTTTGTTGCACACAGTCCAGAAATTAAATGAGCACACAGATGATCTCCTAAGTCTGGTAAATCAGATTTTCATAGCAGATCCACTAACTCAGATGTAAGGTTAATTCCCAATCCTGACAATAGATCCAATAAATACCTGTGTGTCAGGAATTAGTGAGATTGCATGTTATCAAATAGATGCATCACTGAAGTCTTCAGTTAGACTACCACAGACAAATAGGTGATGAAGGTTACCCCTGGAAACCTCCTGATCTTTTTGTCACACTTGAACTCATGCATGAAGGAGTATGACACACTGAGTATGTAACCTCTCATCTCAGATATTTACTCATATTTCTTTTGTTTTCCTCTTCCTTTCTCCATTCCACCACTACACTTGGAGTTTCACACATGAGAAATGTAGGCAAGGGATGCATTGCCATTAATTCCCTGACTTGGGCACTTAGAGGACCAGAAAGAACAGACATAGAGCAGTGGAAATCTGTCTAGACTGGTGCCTTTCAGTCACCACCCAAGCAGGAGTGACAAGCTGCTTCTTCTTTTCAGGGTGGAGTTTTTATATATCCATAAGAGACTGACATCTGACTATCACAGATGTCCTGTGGCCTCAGAATAACACATTCAAGAATCCAGGAAAAAAAAAGTGACAGAAAACTCTCTTGATTAATGGCTATAATCTGCCTGTTTTCTTAAGGTTTGTTTTTTTCCCATCTGGGGAAGATCCTTATTACTTTGAGACTTTTGTCCTTGTCTCTGTCTATTTTCTTTCTGTGAAATGCTCAGTAACAATATATCCTGCACTGTTCTCGTCTCTGCTCCTTAAGAGCCTTTTCAGCCCCTGCAGTGTTGATCTAAACCAATATAATGGGTTATGTTATCCACTTACGTGCCTCTGGTCCTGGACAGGTAGCACTCAGGTCTTACTTTTAAGTTTCCATCATGAAGTGAAACATACCTTTCAGATGCCTTTTACTTGAAGTCTGATTTACCTCCATGGAATGGGCAAAAAGTCTCTCTTTCCTAAATGAAGTCAAGACAAACAGGAACTGACAGTTTCCTTGCTCACAATTTCTGTGCTGAACTTTCTGACATGGCCAAGATTCCTCTCTGAGGAACACGTTATCTAATGCTTTCCATATGTAATTCTGTCTCAGCCGCAGATTGATCCAATCAGTACCAGTATCTATGAATCTGCAGGGAAAGCTTTTGGATTGTCAGGCCCTTCTTTGCATCAGGTCATGTTTGCATTGCTCCAATTATATTAGTCCAAAGTAAGTATGGCTTGCATTTAGAGCTTGCCTCTATGTGGAAATACATAGAAATAATTACTCAGTAATAACTCAGAAAGGCATGACTAGCATATAATAACTTTCTTATTTCAGACTGAAGAAGTATTACACAATAATTAAAAAATAAAAAAGATACTCTTTAAAGTTTGTTCCCAGTAAGCTGTTGTAGAATGCCTATTCTGGTGTATATTAATATTTTCTAATGGTTTCTAGATTATGCACATAGAGGTGGCCACATCCCACATTCCTTTACACACTAGTTGTCTTCTTTTTGGCTAAACCTATTGAAACAAGGCAGAATACCTTCAATAAGTGATTCATGTTTTAGAAAACAATGTTCTTTTCAGATTTGCACAGAAAAAACCTGGGGGTGTTGCTGACATCTACTTGAACAAGAGCCAAAAACTGTGCCAATGAAGCAAAGACATCCTGGTCTGCATTTGGAGGAGCATAGCCAGCAGGTTGAAGTAGGTGATCTTTGCTCTCTCCTCAGCACTTGTGAGGCCACACATGAGGTTCTGTGTGCAGCTCTGCACTCCTCAGTAAGAGACACAGACATACTGGAAAGAGTCCAGCATATGGCCACAAATATCATTAAAGGACTTGAGCCACTACTCTGTGAGAAAAGGCTGAAAGAGCTGAGATTGTTAAACTTGGTGAAGAGAAGGCTTGTGCTGACCTTTCCAATGCATATGAATATGTGAGGAAAGGATACAATGACAGAGACAGGATCTTTTCAGTGGTGCTCAGTAACAGGACCAGGGGCAATGGGTACAGACTGAAATATGGGAGGAGCCGTACAAACATCAGGACATCTTAAACACTTTCTTCTTTTTCCTTCCTTGGAGATATTCAGAAATTGTCTCAGCATTGTCCCAGTCAACCTGCTCTAGCTAGCCCTGAGTAAGCAAAGATGTTGGACCAAATGACCACCAGAGATCCCTTTCAGCTCCAACAATTCTCTCATTCTGCGATTCTGTTCCTAAAAGTGGCACACAATGATACAGCACCCTGAAAATAATAAGACCTTTGTAAATTTGACTCTTTGGCTTTAAACTTTTTTATTGTAATATTAAAAATATGATATATGCATGCATGTGCATTGTATTTCTCTGTATGTCTATCTTCATTAATATCCTAACTCTATGTATGAGAAATAAAAAAAAAAGCAGCAATTACTTTAAAGGTATGTTAAAGTATATTATATGTGACAAGTATTCTACAAAACACAAAAAATTCTCCATACATCCACTGGCTGACAAACAAAAATTAAAACACACAGTTCAAAACAGATCATCATTTAAACAGAAAAATGTGAGTATACGTCAGTGGCCTTAATTTAAAAATACTCATCAAAATATTTGTCATTTCAGATAAACTAACAACAAAGAAATAGCACCTAAGCAAGAAAAATATGAATGGTCGGAAACAGTAACAATTACTTATTGTTGCAATTAAAATTAACAATTATCCAGAAATAATTACTGGATTGGGGTTTTTTTTTTAATATGCTGATGAAGCGATATGAGAAAAGACATTTTAAGTTGTTGGGGTTTTTTTTAAAGACAAGCAATGATTATAGATGAAACTGATTTTATATTGCAATTAGACTGTGAAAGGACTTACCTTTTGTGTATGTATATGTATATATCCATGTCTATATATACACATATATGATCCCTTATATATATGTGTGTATATACATATATGTATGAACACTTAACATGCTTACCACAATGAAATTAAATAGCCCTGATATAGAACTTCAATAACAACAGTAAAGTAAAATAATAATAATTTATGCTTTGATCTAAGGCAGAGTACCTTTTCATTATAAAAATAATATTATTTGTACATAGTGGAAAATCAATGGGAGTGAATGGGAGACTCATCATTATGGTCAGGTCTCAGCTATACCCTAGTAACTGTTGTAAAGCCCAAAGCTACTGCAAACAGCAGTTTATAGTCAGTCTTCTGCTTCACAGATAGGTAGATATAAAATGAAAACAATCATTAAAAATAAACAAAGTAATCTGTGGTGTGACTATAAAATATTTCAATCTAAGGACAAGTGCTTTATTTAATAGAGAAGTTTGTTCTTTTCTTTCTTTTTGTCCTAAAATGCTACTTCCAGAAATAAAAGTGTGTGTAAAAATAATTCTGTCAGTAAGACAGAAGGAAAACATATCTCAAAACTGTAATTACTGAAAATGAGCTACAGCCACTTTACAGGTTTAAAGGTAACTGTCTTTCTTTCACTCTTTTTTTCTTTTAAGATCCCTGACTCAGAGGAACTTAGCCAAGATCATCTCAGAAGGACTAAGTGTTCCCTAAGAACTTTCAGATTATCTGATACAGCCAGTTTCCAAAGTCCAGAGCACAAATCTAAAATTATTTAGTCAGCACAGGATAAATGCTTTTGGTGATAAGCTTTCATTTGGAAATATCTAGAGAGAATGAAATTAACTCTTTTTATTGTGTCTATGGACTTAATGAACACCTATTGACTGAAAGTTGCTCTTCCCTCTCCCCATTTCAATGAACATTTTTGTCATTCTGTTCTTCTTCATAAATGTTGATGAAGTATTCCCTGGGGGCCTCAGTTCCTCCTACCTAAATCTAAGGGCTTTCCTTTGTTTTGGAAACTGACAGTCTAAATTTTCTTTACAATAAAATGGTGAGAGACAAATGTCTCCAAAGAGATTTTCAATCTACATCAACACTTGGAAGTGCCTCCCCATCTCCTTTGTAGAGAGTTTGAATCAGCTGCAATCATATTTGGACGTCATATGTAAGATCTTTAGACCAGGCTGAATGTATTCAGGCCTAAGTACCTGAAGTCTTTTTCTCCCATTTTTTTTCCTTAAACATTTGCCTAATGTTTACATTTCTCTTTATTATTTTCTTATCTAAAGAAAACGGAAGTTCTGACCATATGTTCACTCATGGAGTCTCTTACAGCCACAGATATTACAGCATGCCCAGCTCTGCACGTTGATAGAGTTTATGCTTAAGCAATATTTCTATAGCAGAAACCATGCCTGCTTCAGTGCAGTATTAACAGTGAATAAATACTAATTTGGCCAACACTCTCAGCTAGTTAAGCAGCAATACACAGTAAAGTTTTTAAGTATTATAGGATTAATGATCTTGGACTGAAACCTAGACACCAATAGCTTTATTATAATACCAGCCTGTATTACAGACTGACTACAGAGAGTAGTAATAGTAGGGAAATCTTACAAAGTACCATGAATTTAAAATTATTAGGTGTTGAGAAAAAACAGCTAGGGTACATATAATACTGCAGTACAAAGCATTACCCTGAAACCAGGGGTAATTTTAGAAAGAAAATATTTTAAAAACAGAAAAATTGCAATTATCTCTTTTTTTTACTAATAAAAATACTAAAAATTTCTAACAAATATTTCACTTTATTTTGAACATCCTGAGTTAAACCATTAATTACTAAAAAATAAGCTTATAGAGAAAAAACAGAGGAGAAATCAAACAATAAAATAATTGAGTGTTTGAGAACTACATCTTAGAAGTCCTACGTGGAATTAACTTCTGTTTGTTGTGGTTTTATGCTGCCTATCACCACAGTGTCTGATTTCTTTCCATGTAAAATCAATAGCTATAAAAAATCATAATGAACTTCAAAGATTAAAAAGGAGAGAAAAGGAACAAAATTTTGCCTAGCTTCTTTGGCAAGTTTTTTTTTGGGTTTTTTTAGGGCAACAGTTTGTCACAAACTTCTTTTATTCATAATTAGGTATTTCGATGTCAGTAATACAAATATCATTCTTCTATCCATGCTGTTTTGCAATGTGCTGTACAGATTTTTAAAGATGAAAATAAACTGATTTCATTAAAAAAAATCTAGGTGCATAAAATGATGCTGGAGAGAAAAAGATCAAGTTATATTTAAATTGGATGCACTATGTCAGCTACAGAAGTTGTGCCAGCTATATAAAGCATTCTCTAGGTAAATCCCTCTGGTCATTATTCTTTTTTGTTTTGTTATTCTTTATGTTCTATTTCCACTTTCAAATCTTCTGTTTGAAGAGACTATATCTGCATAGTACTGTATTGAAAATAATGGACCACCATACAAACACACAAAAATTAAAGCTTTGAGGTTACAGAAAAGTTCCTCTTGAGCCTCCTCTTCTGCTGCACTCCTATCATGCAATTGCATCTAAGTCAGATACAGCTGAATTCATCTCATCCAGCTTCCATCATGTAATATCAAGATAATCAGCCAGTCTTCCACTGCAAGAGAGAGAACCAGGCACCCCAAGAAAGAGATTAATCCTCTTGTAAAACAGATGTTCATATTGAGAGATATATCTAACCCCAAAAATTTATGGAAGAATTCTCAATTGATAATAAAAGGCCTCTGCACAAGTAACTTAATCTACATATATAGGTCATTTGTGAGTAAAACCTCACTGACCTAGAAAGATGTTTATGTAGTCAAAGATTAGATTTCTAGTTTTCTTTGAGATTTAGGCAAATAAGTTGCCTCAAAACTGCCATTTGAATAGTTAGATACCTTATTGATTTGCCATGACCTTTACATTACCATCTTTCTAAAAAACAGAATGGAAAAAATACCACCTGTTCCCCACAAAGGGATCTCTATTGTGAAGATAAATGCATTTTTTATGAGATCAATCTCAATGATAAGGGCGACCATATAAGTATAAATACTTTTTAGTTTATGCCTGAAAACTACATCATACATCTGAAAACTAGAATAACAACAGTAACAATAACTCTCTTAGTCCTTTCTTAAAAGTAATTTTTGTAGTATAAATAGGGGATCACTAAAATCATCACAATTTAGTGGTATTACTACAATAAACAAATGCTCAACATTTCTTTAGTGTATATGCAGAACCAAGAGCTTTTGTTATACAGCACATAAGCATATATTATACAAAAAGTGAGAAAAAAAGGTGGATGGAAAAAAACTGTGGTGGTTTTAAAATCCTGAATGGTTTGAGCCAGGTACATCGGTAACAATTTCATTAGAGTTTTCAGAATATGCCACAAGCCTGCAAAGTTTATAGTTTCACCACGTGGTGCAGAGTTTATTATTTCAGGAGTGAAATCTACAAACATAATGAAATTGAATTGAATATACAAGGCTGGATATGTATGTACCTTGAGGACATTCCAAATATTCACACACTGAGAAACAGTAGAGAAGGAATATAAGGATAAACAAGATGTAGCATATAGAAGTAAGCACCAGAAAACAGAAGAGAACAAGACAGGAGGAGATAAAACTGATAAAATAACAGGAGATACTAGGGGTTTCTTTATGTCTTCTTTGTATGTTCTTTCATTATTTTGGCATATTTTAGAAGCATTTTTTTTAAACCAGAAAGAGATTGTATAAGCATCTATTGCATAGTCATCTATATAAGAGACTATATAATAATAAAATATCTCATCAGCCCACAACTATAAATTCTTCTGCTGACCACTTTCTACCCCAACCTACTTCAGTACATAAGATTTCCTTAAAAAGAGTTTTAGCAAAGAATATAGCTTTGGGGGTTCAAATAATTGAGTGGAAATACCTAGAAGTTTTGCAGCTACCTTCACTGGCTCAGTCAGCACAGACTCCCAGTCCTGCTTAGATAACTATTCCTAGAGTCCCTTTTTGATAGAGCTTGGTGCCAGGTGCACCAGAACCCCCCAAGTTAGTTTATCTCTGAGTAAAACTGTACACCAGCCCTCAAGAATGAATGGTTGCCTTGTATCTTTAAATGCAACTTGATGGCTTTCTTATGCCAAAGGATTATTTCTGCTGTGGCAAGTCATTTTCAGTTTAGAAAATCCCAGAATTACAAACTTGGAATTAAAAAAAGATAGGGAGGCTGAATCAGGTATCATCTTGTTGGTTATGTGTCTAGATCTAAAGTTCCTCTTGTTCAGGGGAAATGAAACCTCAGTTAAACGAGGCTAGGGTTAAGAAGGGAGTTTCTTTGGTTTTCTTTGTGATTTTCATAAGAGAAAGGAATTGATCAAAACTAATCTAATGCCTACTGTGATTGGTCCAAATTCCACTCTCATACTATCACCTGTATCTTAGTCGTGGCTAAATTTTGCCATAGAGATGATTCCTAATCACTAACAGCTGCTAATCAGTGTGTTTTCCTGGTCTTGGAGGGTAACAGTGCTATGCAAGTGGAAATCAAGTTGGAGTAAAAATATTTTTTCCCTATTAAAACATAACCAGAAGTTCACTGAGGCACTTCAAGAAAACATCATCCCAGTAAGGGCTTGCTTGCACTGCAAATCTACAGCTTATTAAGAGCTGCTAATGCTATGTTAAAAAGAGGGGCTGTGATAATCTGGAGGGCCAGTGGCTCTCAGCATACGGTGCCTGAAGCTTGATCAATCTGATTCTGAGTCAGAGGAGGGATAAGAAGAGTTTCTGTTTTCTCAGGAGTGGCATGTCCTGGGATTTATAGTTGTCTGTAAGCTGTATGTTTCCAATAAGTAATAAAACTGCTTCAGGCTGCATTGCAGAGCTGCTGAATGTGGGTCACATTCTACCTACAAGTTATAATTTGGCCACCCTACAAGTTAAATATTTTTTTTGTAAAAGTCAGTACCACTTTAGTTTCCAAGGGTTCTTTTGATGGTATTAAAGCTATAAGCAGAACTAAATATCTGCAGAATTATAGAAAGTTTCTCTATAACATTTCAGTGGAATCTTATTCTTCCCTCAATAGATTAAAAGGTCTTTCATCTCTGCAGTTTTAAGTAGTATTTTCCACAGTAGCATGTGGACACCACATCAGCTACTCAGTTTGCTGACTGTTTTAATACTTTATAATTTTGTAATGCTCTCCCTTAAGGCTGTCCAAGGGTAAGGCACAAGCCCTATTCCAATGCCTCATATTAGTTGGCCAAGACAATGTGTTTATTCTTTACTTTTTCCTTTTTCCACTCAGTTCGTTGAAGATAAAGGGAGACTGTGCTGGTAGTGTCAGGGGACCTTGTGCTTTTAAGACAAGATAATTTTTGCAATTTTATTTAGGAAACTTCTAGTATTAAGAACTAAGTCCCTTCAAAAAGGAGAGTAATGAAAGATAAAAGACTAACTGTAGTCATGATTTTTGCTGCCCTAAACACAGAGCCTGTTTCTCACGACTGAAAACGCCTTAGACAAACTAGCCTCTTCAGTATGTGTCATGGAGAAATATTATACTTGTTTTACAATTGTATTGCTCAGGTTTGACAAGGCATAACTGAAGTTCATTAGAGACAGATATGCATGACATCAAGGTATCAAAAGACTGAATTATTTTGTTTCTTACCTGTGACTAAACCATAGATATTGATGCTTTTTTAATTATTATTTTTTATTTTTTTTTAATTCACCAAAGAAAAAGAAACTGGAAAAACTATTTGCCTATTTATGGACATTTTTCTTGAGTAAACTAAGACTAAAGTGAGGCTAAACTAAGATACCAAGGAGATGCTCATACTAAGTAATGTGTATTTAACGTGATGAGGCAGAAAGGCATATTGTTCTCATTCTTCCCTGGGTCTCAGACAGCATAGCAATTCTTTGGACTGACTGTTTTATTTCACAGTGTAGAAATTTTGCTGAATAGGAAAATGGAAAAATGCAAGATCTTTGTGCAGATATTTCCGGGGACTGGATAAATGATACGTTAACTCTGGAACTGCATGGGTGTATGCAGCTGGAAGGTAATTGCAGGCTTGATACCACGTTAATGTGACTGTATTGCATCAGTTTTGCATTAGTTTTGGCTGGGATAGAGTAAATTTTCTTCATAATAGTTAAATTTTGAATTTGTTCTGAAAACGGTGTTGATAACACAGGGATGTTTTTGTTACTTCTCACCAGGGTTTACACAGCACCAAAGACTTTTCTGCCTCTTAGCCCATGTCACCAGTGAGGAAGCTGGGAGTGCACAAGGAGTTGTGAATGGACACAGGCACAACAATTGGTCCCAAAGGACCAAAGGGATATTTCATACTATATATATATATATATATATATATATATATATATATATGTAGTGTCTTGCTCAGCATATGTACTGGCGGAGGAGATCATTAGAGTGTTCCCTGTGGCAGCTTTGTCTCAAAGAAATAAATGTAGGAATGACTTTTAATGCCAGAAGCAGGGATCCAAGGTAATCAACCATATATTTTAGTCACATGTGGAAGGATAAGGCACAATCACAGCACAAAAGAATATAATTCTGTGAACTGTTCTCTGTATGATCTCAGTTCTTTCTCCATTCATTATGAGTCCTTGTTAGCAGGACTCTATGGTCCAGAACAATCTGTGTCCTCAAACTGCTTCCTCCTACTTTGATCCTGTCAATAAATATGACTGTGAATGATCACTTAATGGACATCCTTGTTCAGTTCAGAGAATGTCATCTAAGTCTGTTTGCTCTAGGGGTCTGATTATTTTCTTAGATCTTGTTTCATCCTGCCTCAAGCACCACTGTTTTATCTGCTTTGCAATGAATTTGATTCCCAGCTCAGTGAGCCTCTGCAACACCTGAGGATAGCCTTTGGTGTTTTTCACCATGAAGACACACTCCCTGGACTGTATTATTATTCAGATCCTCAAGAAGGGCTGTCCTGCTGGTCTTAAGCCTTTGCTTGCTTGAAATTATTTTCTAAAGTCAACAGAGTGAGAAGCATGGTGCTGAAAGATTTTACAGAAATCCTGCAATAATTACCCGAGTGGGTGCTGGCATTGCATCCTTAGAGCATCCCGATTAGGAAATCTACTAAAAGAAGATTTATATAACCAAAGAATTCCATGTAAGGCTTGTATGGCCTAGGAAAAAAAAAAACAGATTTACAGATGTACCTCAACTTGGGAAATAAGAATAAATCATGATAATGCCAGATACTATCTAAGCCAGATACTATCTAAGGAATTACTCATTAATACTACTACCAGAAATTTACCCTCAAGAATGAAATTTCCAGTGAACTGTTACAGTTTTTGTTGACAGTAAAGCTGTGTAAAAAGGATTTGTTTTTGTCCTGGCAGTTGAAAGATGCACACCACCATATCTATAATAATGATTAATTGCTTGCTAGTTCAATAATGTGACACTACATGTCCAAAAGAGTTTACTGTGTCATGCTCTGCTTGAAATTGAGTGCAGCACTAGAGACAAGATGATTAGCTCAATCCTGTGCATGTATATATCTGGTCATCTATATGTGTTACTTAAATATTTTTGTTACTTGCATATATGTATTGGGCTTGGTCTCAGAAAATTGCCAGCCATGATTTCTATTGATAGACTGATTCAATGCTGTCTATGGTCATAATCTGCCCTGGAGTGATGAAAGGTTCAACAATTTGTTCTTAAAATATTACCTCAATGAAGGAAAGTTTTAGTGACAGTAATTGCTGTCCTTCTTTAGTCCTAGAGGCTTCTTTAAGTCACTCGTTTCACTGATTTAAAATGGATTTGGAAAGACGAAGCAGTGGGGGAATAAATAGAAAATCTTAGGCTGTTTCCTAAGGGATATGTATTATCACTACTGACCTGTGCTAGAAGAAGTAGCAGCTGGAGGTGGAGTTGCACACAGTGTTCCCTGGCTTGCTTTTGCTTCAATTACAAAGACACCTCTCCAGTTATCAGTGTTAGTACCTAGCAGAGCTTTGACTTTCATGTTTCTTTTTCAATACAGGTCAAACAATCAATGCAGAAATACTGTTCCTCCTCAAACACTCCAGTTCTGTAGGGCAGCACTGTCACCACAATCATATCCTCTTTAATTTTCAAATCAGCTTTGGATTTGTTCCAGCATCCCCTTTAGTAAATTGATTTTTAAGGGTAAGTGGCTTATATTGTCTACATTTCTTCAGAAACTCTCTCGCTTTGGAAACTTATAAAAGTTTGAGAGAAGAGAGAAGAACTTTTCTGAATCCTTGCTGAAGCAGAGCATCATCTAAGATTTATTATTTTGGTGATGTTAAATTTCTCTTTCTGGAATATTCTTACACATATACACACACATACACCTTTCTTTCTAATTAAGTGTATTTTACAACTTCCTTCTTTGCAGAATCTTGTCAGCAATTACACAAACTGTTTTAATTCTCCTACTACTTTTTCTAGCTACTTGTTTTCATCAGCATCACTTATCATCAAACTTTTATTTCTGTACTTGGCTAGTTACACTTTGATCCCTTAGTATTTTCTATGGGCCTGCTTTCTCTGATGCTTTTTCTCTCTTCTATATGAAAGATAACCCCTTTAGAGCACCATTCTTCCTGTAATTTACTATTCTAACATACATCTCCTGTTTTCTATCACTTGTCATTTTCCTTTGTAGTTGCCATCCTGCTTTAAAAATTCAGCCTCTCTCCTAACTTTAACCTACTTTTTCATTGTAAAACTAAAATTTTACAAGGACAAATATACACAGAGGATGATTGGTCTTATTTGACCAAATATCAAATAATAGATATAAGTATTCTCTTCACATTTAATACCCAGCACTTTGAATATTTTCAGACTATTGTAGAAAGTTTGCACCACATGAATCCATGATGTAATTCCTTAGAGCATGGCCCATTCAGTAATTAATCATCTTGGTCATTTGGTGCTATAAATAAGTATTAAAAGTCAAGGCAACTTGCCTAAGGTACAGAGCAGTTCATCAGGAACACAACTAGAAGAAAAACAAAAAACCAAAACAAAACAAAAAACCAACCAACCAAACAAAACACAAAAAACCCACAAAAAACAAAACAAAAACAAAAAACAAACAAAAACAAACAAACAAACAAACAAAACAGTAGTCCCTGTATGTGGGCTCAAAATCTAAATTCAATGACTTTTATTACTGAATAGCAGTAAATACTAAGAATCAAAATATTAAGTGGTCTAAGGCTTTCATGGATTCATGTTTTGCTAGCAAGAAGTGGTGTTGAAAGTCTGTCTGAGCCATAAATTATTCTGCTTTATGTTAGGATCTCACTTTTATTAGGAATGAATAATTAGGAATGAACGCAACAAGCAAAAAAAGACAGGTATTTATGCCATTTGATAATAAATAATGTTATATTAACTAACATCATAACCTTGCCTCATGATATTTGGAAAAATGAATGTCAGGAGGAGAAATTATAAAAGCACAGAAAATTTCTGGAGCTCCTAGATTAAGTGCTTCCAGACAACATCAAGCTGTCCCCGATCAAAAATAACATGATCAGCATCTGTGATAGGAATTTGTCTTGGCAACATTATTGAGCTTCTTTCTTTCCAGAGAGACGCAGTCACTGGGACTCACATTAGAAGAAAAGATTTGTATTCCAGCAAGATCTAAGAACAAATATTTGAGACCAATGACCACCTTGCTTATCTTTCTGCCAAAAAAAAATCCTTGATGATAATAGAAGCAGAGGTGAAACCACCCACTGCACTATGAAAAAGGTTACACTGAAATATTTCCCCAAATTTTTCAGTGGTTCTTTCCACTGATAAGATGAGGACAAGGGGCACTCGTGGTTTCTTTTCCTGTAGCCCAGTCTAGTTTGATGCTATTCATAAGTCATTTTTTGAATGACTGTCAATGAATTTTAAATTCCTTTTGAGCTAAAATCTTGACATTTAGTGTATTCATTCTTTATGAGATGCTGACGAAAAAACTCCCAATTGAATTCTGACTTTTCCATTGCAGGTTCCTAAAATGTCACTTGCTCTCTTTATGCCCTGTAATCATTGTTGAATCTTTGTACTATGGGGTCACAGTTAACAAAGGGGATGTTTTAAAAGACCTGTGTGGAATGAGAACACACCATCACAAAATTTAAAATTATATACGTTTTTTGGCATAACATTTGCTAAATTTCTCATTTATAGAAACAAAAGTAATTTGGAGTTAAAAGTATCAAATTTTAGGCCTCAAAAATGTATCTTTTATTAATCCTTTCAGATACTCAAATTTAAATAAAAATTATCCATCCCACCTAGATGATGCAGGGATTCTTCTTTGCATGGTTGGGTATTAGACTATCAAATGTGTGATCTTGCACTGCATGTGATATTTCTATAATCTTTGAATTAAATATGAAAAATTGTTATAACAACTCTGATACCAATTTAAAATCATTAAGTGATGCTGAATATTTAATTGTGATGTAATTTCTTTTTCCCAGAACAACTTTATCACTACTGAAAATACTGAAAAAGGCTCCTGGTTATTGGAGGTAGCCAAGGCTAAATAAAAATTCAGAAATCTTAATTCTGATAATCACAGTAAGAACAGTTTTTTGATATATGAATTTTACAAAATAAAAGGATCACAGAACATTTGATACTGGAAGGCACTTTTGGAGATCATCTAGTTCAGCTCCTATCATCAAGGCAGGTAGAGCTGGCATGTATTGCTCGGGGTCATTCCTGTCAGCTTTTGAATATCTTCAAGGCTGGAGGTTCCACAACTTTATTGAAAAATCAGGTTCAAGTTTTTAACCATCTTCACAGTAAAACATAGAATCACAGAATGGTTTAGGTTGGAAGGAGCTTAACAATCATCTGTTCCAATCCTGCTGCCATAAACATGCACCTTCCACTAGACTGGGTTGCTTAAAGCCCCATCCAGCCTGGCCTTGAACACTTCCAGGGGTGGGACACCTTCTCTGGGCGTCCTGTTCCAGACCCTCATCACCCTCAAAGGAAGAGTTTCTTCCCAATAGTTAATCTGCATCTGCCCTCTATCCCCATCTCTGTATTGAGAAGAAAACTGCCTGGGACCTCAGGATCCGTGCCTTCACCCTCACCCCTACCGTAATGCATTCACACTTGAGATTTATTCCACATCACCCTGAGAGCATCGTTGGGGCCAGTCAGGAAAAACAGCAAGGAGGGACAGCCCAAGAGCTGGACAAGCTTCGGCAGTGTCTCTGTAACACATCCAAGCACCTGGCAAGCAGGAAGCCATCCTGGGCAGGAAGCCAGGTGGGCAGACAGTATCCTGTGTCCCCCTCCAACAGCAGTTCCCCACTGCTGTCACTCACCCCTTCCTCCTGCTGCTGAGGGAGGGCTCAGGCTCAGCCTGCTTGAGTGCTTCACCGCACGTGGCTCCCAACCCCTCACCTGCTACCGGGGCTCAGACCTGCACATCCTCAAGAAAAACATTTCATAATGGTCCTCTAAATTAGAAGAATGAGATAGACTGTGTGCAACATAAAATCCAGTGGCAAAAAGCCCAACCAACCAACCAACCAAACAAACAAAAAGCCCTAGGGAATGTAAGTAAGAAGAATATAATATTGACATGCTGGCTTGTATACGCATAGATATTTCCTGGCATAGATGCACTGTACTAATTATTCTGCCATAGTTCTATCAGTCTTAGCTTCCATGTGGACATTCTGAATGCCAAAACTGTTATTTTGTCCCAGAATAATTACACTAGAGTAATTATTCCAAATAAAATTACTATTATTTTGAAACAGAATGTCCATACTGATCTTAAAACAATACAGTTATACCATCATAGATTACAGATATGCCAGGAAATATCTATTTGAGGACAAGCCCTCTAGTGGTAGAAAATTTGCTATGAGTTGCAACAATTTAAGATTTTCTTTTCTTTCTGTTTTTGTTTTTTTTTGTTGTTTGGTTGGTTTATTTGGTTGTTATTTTTATTTGTTTGTTTTTAAAGTTTTGGGATTGTACTTTTTGCTGTTGTTGTTAATTAGTTGGTTCTGTTGGGTTTTTTTAGTTGTTTTTTGCTGGGATTTTTGATTGTTTCTCGGTTTGTTTTTTTTTAATAATAAGGTAATTCTATAGTTCATGAAAATGACACCTAGTGTCACTGGGATCATTTTTTATGTTTGTCTGTGTCCTAAAACTCTGTTCATTTGGAATTAATTTCCCATGTTCTTTGAATTGGTTATGAGCTGCAGAATCATGCAAAATTTTAGAGCTCAACAAACAATAAACAACCATGATTAATGCAGATTATTTTGAGACAGCTTTTGGGATCACAGGCCATGAGAAATGTCATGGCTATTGCTCTGAAAGGGTTTTCCTCCATGTTTTTACACGTCCTTATTCCTTTGTCTATTGCACTACCTCTATTGTCTCCTTCTATTGTTCTCCTGTTTATTGTTTTGTCTTTCTTTCAGCCAATTTCAGTGTGACTGATGAATCATTTTTTTTTTGTGTGTGTGTGCTGCACTAAAAGTAAACAGCCACTTTAAAGTTCTAGGCTTCTTAAAAGGAGTGACCTAGGAGGGAAGGGCAACAACCTCACATTATGATTGCAGATTTTTTTCGTTGTTGTTCTGAAATAAAGTAAAAAAATGTTTTAGGAACCTGAGGTCATCAGAAAAGCATTTTACTGGTGTTATTTGACAGTTCAGTTGATAACACACCAGTTGGTATACTTTTAGTACCTACACAGATGTATGTCAATAAAATGTGCATGGCTTTTTATTGTCACTTCAGCTGACCTGAAAAAGGGCATTGTCTCCCACAAATACCTTATAAAGACAACCTTTGAAACATTCAAAGTTCTTTGATACCTTCAACTTTTCTTGATACAGGCACATTGGAAACTTGTTCAAGGGTAATAAGCCACCTCTTTTGTTCTTTCAAGTATACCTCTAGGTTTTACACAGTGTATTTTTCTTGTTGATAGGTGGGAGTATTCTATTCTGGAGATTAAAGAAAGAACACACTCTGTTTTTTTAAAGTTCTTTGCTGATATAAGCATTTAGTAGCAGAGGTAACAGCTTGATTCTTCAGAAGAAAATTCACGCAAACTTGCTCTTTGCAGGGGGGTATCTGTCACTCAGTGCAGTGAGAGCAGCAACAGCTTATTCTGATCTCATCATTAGCAGTGAAACCAGTAACCCAGTAAACCAGTTCTGCAAATTAGCACACTGAAAAAAGAAGTCTGAGGAGACAAGTGGCAGAATGACTTCCTTGAATTTCATAGAGAACACGTTGAGCTTCCTAATATTGGTGCAGTGCAGCATTTATGTATTATAACAGACATACAAGGAAAAAGAGTGACTTATAGATCCCACTAAAATGTCTGAGTAACAAAAGAAGACAAATGTCTGGTCTGCCTGATAATCCCATACAGCAAAAGTCAAGTAAACAGGAGATATGTAATAGTTTGAAAAATGCAGCCAATTGTACACATATTTTTAAAAACACTTTGGATTCATATCAAAAACATAAGAAGGCATAAAACATTGGAAAATAGCACAATATATTAAAATATATATATTGGAAATTACCAAGCTATGCAATTGTTGTTTTAACAAAGAACAATAAGGTGTTTTTTTAACTCTTTGTAGTTCATATCTATCTATTTCTATTTAGATGAAACTAAATAAGAAACAGTATTTGAAAATGGCAATTCTATAGAAAAGTTCTAAAGCCAGTGTAAATTTCTGTGAAAATCATTATTTCATATAAAAATTATGTGTGTTGATTTTCAGATGTTTTAAAAATATTTGATTCCCAAAAGACAGTGCAATGTATTCTGGATCCAAACAAAGATGCATCCTACCCAGTTTTACTCATTAAAAAGTCAGTTACCTAGTCAAGGACAAATATTTAGGTTTCTTATATGCCCAATGGAATGAGACTGGATTTCCAAAGCACATTTCTTTCTTTGTACTTTTCCAGCTTAACATTCCTGAGAGGGCCTAACCAACTGTTTAGGGCTGGTCATATAGCTGCTAGATATCCAGGGCATGCTTGAGAAGAATCCTTATCTAAGGCTTCTAAGAAACTTACTTTTGGTTCTGAGAATTTATAACACTTTTGTTCATCCCCTTCAAATATTATGTGATCTTTCTGCAGACCAATTGGCAGTGTCACACAGGCTTATAGTTTTTATGGATAACAAAAAGCTGCTCAATCTTTTGCTTACAGGCAATAGGCAGTGGATTGTCTGTCAATATGTAGCGTATATAAAGCAGAAAAGGAAAACTATCAACAAGAGACTCTTACTGTCTCTTCTCCCTCCCCTTCTCAATTAACACCAGGGTCAGGCTCAGCAGTTCAAACAAAAAGAATTACAATTTGTTCCTTTAAAGAGAAACAACAATTTTAGAAGAAAGATATATTATTGATTTGCTAGAGTTTTCTTAAATAAATAGTTTGTTGTTTGCAGGCTGCTGTCCTTCAGCATATATAAAGCATATCCTGTTTGGACTAAGCATTTTCTGATAACATCCCTACTCTGCAATTAGTTCTGGAGAAAATTTTAATCCCAGTTTCATTTTTGTGGAATATGAAGATGCCAAAACTCCAAACTGGACGTTGCAAGAGTCTGAGAGAAAAGTATCCTGACTCACAACTTTATTCCAGTTTTTGTTTGCATTCAGTGTATGTTCTCTGATGTGATTTATGGCAACATAATACTTGGATGAGCAAATCTGCTCATATCCAGAGTAATGCAGCAAAGTAATTGAATTGAAACATTTTATTAAATCACTTTGAATAAGCTAAAAATTATGAAGATGATGATACGATAATATTTTTGCTGCTCAAAAGAAATTGGGTATGAAAACACAGGATTCCTTTACAAATAAACTTGTTTTTTCTTAGATATAATGTTTTAAGAAACTGGATTCTTGGTTGAGTATGAAAAGAAACACTGACTTCTTAATACATTATTAGGCACTAGATAGTTTCTGCAATCTGAAAATCCACATTCCTCTTTTGTCTGTTATTTTTCATTAATATATGATCATTTAAATTTTTTTTTTCACAAGATTCTTCACTGATTCATTTTCTTTAAAATATCAGTTACTAAATTCAGAACAATGACTTTAAGTTTGGAGTTCAGATTTTATTTCAATTTTAAGTGTGCAGTGATGACCACTGATATTTAGTAACTCAGTTGCCATTACTCTTGCACATAATCCTATTCTGTAGTCAGCTTTATGAAAGGTTTTGTTGGACAGTCTCTTTTCCTAGGAAGAGAAAATTAGGTCCTTTTCCTATATCAGTCCTATAGTCTGTGATTTCAGTCCCCTTCTATAAAATTCGGATCCTATAAAATTTGCCCGAATGCTCTGCAATCTATCCAAGCTTTCAAGCCACAGTAAAAAAATTCCTATGCTCATGACCTAGAAAATTATTGAGTTTTTCTTATTTTTATGTTATTAAAACACTAATTGTAAAAAAGGCATTGTTTCATCTGTTTTTAGGGACATGCAGACATTATCAAATCTCTTGTATAACATTACTACCGTAAGACAGAGACCCCAGCACATATATATGTATGAGCGAGGTTGTTCCTATTAAGGTGCAAAACTTTGCACTTGTCCTCGTTAAACGCCATGAGATTCCCGTCAATCCACATCTCCAGCCTGTTGAAGTCCCCCTGAATGTCAGGACAACCCTCTTGTGATTTAGTCACTCTTCCCAGTTTTGGGTCATCAGCAAACTTGCTGGAGACTAGACCCTGCACCATCATCTCGCTTGTTAACAAAGATTTTGAACAGGACGGGACCCAGTATTGATCCCTGGGATATACTGCTAATTACTGGCCTTCACCAGTATTTGTTCACCAACCATCATTTTTCAGGCCCAGACATTCATCCAGTTTTCAGTCGATCTTACAGTCTACTCACCCAGCCCATACTTCAGTGGCTTTTCCATGAGGATGTTAATTGGTCTTCAGATGGAATTACATATGTAGTTTCAAACTCAACCAACTAGTTTATCATTTTCCACTTTCCTAACCGAACAAGAGACTTTCTAGCCCAATGCTCAGTTGCTCAGCTGAGCAATGGAAAACTTGCAATCTGATTCCTGTTCTCAGGAATATTTGCATATTGACATTAAACAGACATTGGATAAAAAGTCTCAGAATGGTTTTAAATTTGCTAGGTAAAGCAAAGCAAATCTTATTCAAATTCAGTGGACTATTCATGCATCATCAAAATAATAACACAATACTATTTTTTCACTTGAAGGAATGAAATCTTTTCCTAGAAACACATGACTGCTAGAGTCATTTGGTTCTGGCCCACATTGTATCAGGCAAAACTAACATGTAATCTGCTTGATATACAACCAAGTGTTTTTAACTCCAGAACCCATTCAGATGCATAATAAAACTTCTTGCAATATAGCATTATAGTATATTTACATTGAGTGAAATCACTTTTGATATGCAACTTCTAAGTGCAAATGTTTGAGCACAATGTAACATCTGAAACTTTTATATCAGCTTTATGAGTAAAACTTTGGTCATAACAGTCCTCTTTTTTTTAGATTTCCATGGTCAAAAGTAGTATCACATAAGAAATTTGTGTAAATGACAAGAAGGCACTGGTGAGGCCATGGCTTCAGTCCTGTATCTATTTCTGGGCCCCTCCTTTGAGAAAGATATTGAGGTGCTGGACTGTATCCAGGGAAGGAAAATGAAGCTGAAGAACGGTCTAAAGAGTAAGCGTATTGCTTTATGAGGCAAGGTTCTGGCACCAGGGGATCTGCAGTAGTGGCTTTCAGGAAAAGCTGCTAGAAGCTTCTCCCATGTCTGGCAGAGCCAATGCCAGCCTCCTCCAAGATGGACCCACTGCTGGCCAAGGCCAAGCCAATCAGAGATGATAGCAATGCCCCTGTGATAACATATTTGAGAAGGCAGAACAGTTATTGCCCAGAAGGAATTGCAATAGAGAAGTGAGGAGTCATAATATATGAAAGAAACAGCCCAGCAGACACCCAGCTCAGTGGAGAAGGAGGGGCACGAGGTACTCCAGATGCTGGACCAGAGATTCCCCTGCAGCCCCTGGTCCAGACCATGGTGTGGCAGATGTTCCCATGCAGCCCATGGATGTCCACAGGGATGCAGAGATCCACCCACAACCCCTGGAGGAGCCCTGTGCCAGAGAGGGTTGTGCCAAAAGATGGCTGTGACTCCATGGGAAATCCATGCTAGAGCAGTTTCCAGGCAGGTCCTATGGACCCATGGAGAGAAGAGGCCATGCAAGAGCAAGTTTCCTGATAGGATTGTACCCTGGGAGGGACCCAGGCTGGAGCAGTTCATGGACAACAGTAGCTTCTGGGACAAACTTCTACTGGAGAAGTCCATTGAGAACTGTCTCCTGTGGGAGAGGCTCCACACTGGGTCTTTCCCACAGGAGAGTTTTCTTTCCCTGAGGAGAAAGCAGCAGCAAAAGCAAGACATGCAGTGAACTGATGGTAACCTCCACTCCCTTGTCTCCCTGCTGTGATGTAGGAGAGGAGGTAAAGAATTGAGAATAAAGACTGGGAAGGTGGGAAAAGTGGGGACGTGTTTTTAAGATCTGTTTTTCTTCTCATTAGCCTACTCTGATTTTGATTAGTAATGAATTCAATTGATTTCCCTAAGTCTGTTTCGCCTTGAGAGCAGTTGGTGAGTGATCTCTCTGTGCCCTTATGAGCCTTTTGTTATAATTTCTCTCTTCTTTCCAGTTGCAGAGGAGAGTGGTAGACTTTGGTGAGCATCTAACATCCAGTCTAGGTCAAACCACCACAGTAAGTCATATGGAAAGTGGATGAAGGGGCTGGGGGTGTTTAGCCTGCAGAAAAGAAGGCTCAGGGTAGACCTTTTCGCTCTCTACATCTGCCTGAAAGGAGGTTGTAACCAGGTGGGTGTCAGCCTCTTCTCTCAGGCAACAAGCAAGAGGGTGAGATGAAATGACCTCACTCTGTGGCAGGGGAGGTTCAGGCTCTACTTCAGGAAGAATTCCTCAGTGAAAGTGTGATTAGGCATTATAATGGGCTGTGCTGGGAAGTGGCGGATTCACCATCCCTGAAAGTGTTAAAGATATGACTGGATGTGACATTTACTGCTGTAATTTAGTTGACATCGTGGTGTTCAGTCAAAGTCTCGGCTTGATGATCTTGGAGGTCTTTTCCAACCTTAATGAATGTATGCTCCTATGAAGACAGAAACCTGTATGTTGAATATTAGAATCTGGAACCACTTAGACCACTACAAAAGTAATTGGCTGAATATTAGAAAGTAATAGAAAACTAGGCTATATCACATGAATTCTGTATTTTCTAATGAAATTAAATTTTTATGTCTCATCAGTTTCTGACTTTTCAGATATTTACATTTCATATTCATTTTAATTTTACACTGTGGTTATACGTTATTAAAAAAAAAACATTAACTAAGCCAGATTTCTGAACAGGACACAGTGAAAACCAGGGAAAGGACCAGCAGAATTACTGTGGATTCCCAGAATATTGGTTCCCAAAGTACATTTAAAAAATGGTCATGAACAAATGAAAGATGCTTGATCCAGTCACCTCTATTCTACTTGTTTTGCTTCACACTGTGTAGTGTCCACATGGTTACTGCATCTTTGCATTTATCACAGCCAAAATTGGTAACTTCTTCAGTTAGGCAGACCTTTTCTGTTATCTACTGATAGGATTCTTTACACCAGGTTTCTCAGACATGAGTGATTCTCCTGTCCCTGTGTTTTCTCTAAATTAAAACTGCTGAGCTACAAGGAAGAGCACGTAACTGAAGAGAGAGGTCATATTAAGCTGTTAAATGAAAGTGTAAAAACAAAAAAAACCCACCTGTTTTAATTATTTTTTTTTAAATTTTAAAAAATATGAAAACCAACAAATTTAGGACAATCTGGTAAACTAGACTGTGTAGCACCTTTTGCAAAAATTTGAAAATTTGATTTTTGATGAACATACATGAATCAATCAACCTAGAGGCTCTTGAAATTCAAAGTTCTTCATATTTCTTTAATTTGGATATCAAAATAGATCAGGACAATTATGCCACAAATTTTAACTCAGTGACTATAGTATGACTAGCAGAAACATCAATGTCAAATCTTTATACATCTAAAATTAAACAAATGGCATATGATGAACTGTCCAACTATGCAAGTCCCTTAGTTTAAGGAGATGGGATTAAAATCCATTTCCCCTTAAAGTGTTTTTTAGAGTGATTCCTGTTTTGTTCAGGAAAGAAATTACTTTAAATTCTCAGTCTGTTATTACATGCCAACATCTCTAGAAAAATTCTTGGTGACTCTCATCCCATCTTAAGATTGGTCTGTAAGGACTTTAAGACAAGGCTGCTTATTGTACTGTGCTTAAGTTGGGACAGAATAATATGTGCTCTTATAATTTCTGACAGCATTTTAACTGATACATAATAAGAAAAAAGTAAATTGATGAGGGAAGTAAACTACAATTTTAACACTCAAGAAAGGCAAGACAAAGAATTTTCCTGCAATGAAAGAACATGAATGTGAGCATGGGATCTATTTTCAAAAACACTCTATGCTGAGCAAATTATTTTCTTATCACTTATTCTAGTTATTGATATTTGAGTCCTCCCTATCCAAAGGACTGCATGTAGCTCAAGTCTTCACCATATGCCCAAGGTCCTCATAGTGTTCAGAAGTAAAGTTTTCTTAATCAAGCAAAATCATACCATAAAGCAGATTTTTTTTTGTCCCCTAGGGCCTCTCTGTGCAGTAACAACACTAAAGAAGCAGCCCTGATGAGTACATGATTGAATAGATGCATGTGACTATTCAGCTTGCTGGAAGAGGTGTGGGCAAAATACAAAAAATTAAGGGGTTTTGAGCTCTGGCTTTAATCTGTAAATTTTAAGATCTGCCTGCTACAGAGACTGCCAGGACGGGATATTCTGTACCACATGTACGTAAGCACTCACTAGACAAAAGTACACAGGGAAATTAATTGTCAGTTAACAATTTAAAACAGGAGGTAGACGCTCATGTTCTCAGAATATTCTGCAAAGCAGGGAGTACATGTGTGAAGGAAGCTTACTTTTAAGGGTTTCTGATACCACTACTGCAAGAGAGTTTTGTTAAACTTCTGAAAGCAGCAGCATTGGAAGACTGCCTCTACTTAAAAGCCTCATAAGGAGATGTGACATTCTGGACAGAAACTGAGATATTTTTAACTTGACAAAGGTAGATGTTTGAAAAAAAGCACATTAGTTTTCAGAAAAAAAATCGGATTTCTGAATAAGTATCCTGCTGAGATCCAGTATAAAAACTTCTAATCAAAGGAAATAATTTTAATGTCTCAAAAAAGACTGGTCACATAAAGACCTGGTTTCTGAACTAGTTTTGCTGGTAGAAGCTGAGATGACTGCACAGTGAGCATAAAGAAATATGAGAATCATGAGAGGGAACCTCCAGTAGAGAAAGAAGAGTTTTTACAGTCTGCTCAAAGACACCAAACTGTAGTACGACAGTTTAAATCTTCCCTGTTTGAAAAGCACCGAGGCTATTTAGGTGTAGGTGTTTGTTTAGCCCTAATCCATGGCTAAAAGTCTGTATTGGAAAGCTGTTACATATTTAATTAGGTTGCTGTGCAATTCTTGTAATAGAACTGAGGGAAAGGTTGATTCTATTGAATATCAGTCAAGCTTGTAGTGAAGTGACTTTAAGAGATTAAATTAGTCATCTATGCTTTCTCTGAAGTAAATGGACAGAGATAAACACCTCCAGCAGGCAATTCCTTCTACTTTAAGTTACTTGTCTAAGACTGTTTGGATGAATCACCTTTCGAGAGTATCTCTCTCCTTATCTATTTCAGAGGTCATCTAGTTAGCTTCACATAACTATTAAATTATTAGGAAAAATAAACTTTACTAGTGTTTATACACAGCTGCTTTGAACTGAATATACATATACACTTGTTCTGATTTTTAGGGTTTTTAAACACATTATTGACCCAGAACTGAAAACAATCTCTGATTCTGCAGGAGTGTTCGAAGTTCTAATAAAAAAAAGAAGGGAATAATAAGGTCACAAAAAAAAAAAAAAAAAAAACCCCAAAAAAAACCACCAAAACCATAGCCAAAACCAAACCAAACCAGATCAAATCAACCAAAAAAAACTCAAACAACCCAAAATTTTACCTTGGAGCAGTAGGAAGACCTGAGTTAAAACTCTGACAAAGAAGATGAAAGAAACAAGGAAAGGTGCTCTGTAAGCAATCAGAAAAAATATGTATTAGTGAACTTGATGAGAAGTAATGAAGACTGTGTGTCCATATTAATTTACATGTAATAATGTCCTCTTTCCAGTATCAACAGCAAATGTTTAATTACATGGAAAAATGGCACTGTTCTCCTTTTAAATGCTTAATGTTTTTGAAACAGAAAAATTATAGAAAAAGGAGTATTGGTTTATTTCCTTATTAAGTCATAAAATTACAGTTGATTTTGAAGATTTAAAAAGAAATTCTGTTGTTTTGCAGAGGACTAATTGATCAGTTCAGAAAAGTTATATTCATGTATTGAAGGAAATCGTTTTCTGGGCCAGTTTGTGGTGTTATCTATTAAAGTACATCTGTGGCAATCAGATATTATGTGTGATTACACATTCACCTTTCCTATGTTACTCTATATTACTGGGGTTTTCTTCAATTGTATGCATATATATCCACCTCAATCTCTTTTCAGAGATTGTCAGTCTCTTCACAGGTACAAAGACTTCAGATTTTCCAAATACTGGTATTGCTGTTAGAATGTGAATTCCTACCTATAAACACTGAGCTATTCATCAACAGAAACTTTTCAAAAGCTGATATTTCAGTTAAAGGAATTCCCCTCTCTGACACCTTCTTTAACACTATCTTCAGACAGTGGAGCAGAAAATGACCTTAAATCTTTCCTCTTTTGAAGTTACACTCCCTTTTGATGTTACACTGAAAGATAAGAGAGAGGGCTGGTAGCTCCACAATATAAAATTGTGTGAGGTTGTGTGCAGGCAAATAGGATAGGAGGAAAAGCTGACTGGAAGACTTTGGATAACATACAGAGCCTTTGCTGATGTGAGCTACTGGTTAGAAGTCATGCTTACATGGATCCCAATCCAAACCCATGCATGACCTATGTGACCCCTGCCAGTCCAAGATTTAAAGCTAGTCAAATGAGCCCTGACAGAGCTACAGTAAATACAACTCTTTCCAAAATCTGACCACATCCTTCATTCCAACCCTTTCAGGCCATGGATGATTGAGATCTAAACCTCACAGGAAGGAAGCAGAGAGAGGAAGAGGTTCAAAAGAGTTTGAAAGCCACTAATTAGTGAGGGAAAACAGTGATCTGATTCATAAACTGGTTCATAAGTTTGGTTGTTTTCTATTTCACAGAACATCATAATCATAAAGTGGTTTGAGTTGAAAGGAGCTAGAAAAATCATCCAGTTTCTGTCCCCCTGTCATGAGCAGGGATACCTTCCAGTAGACCAGGTTGCTCTAAACCAAATCCAACAACCTCAATCCATGAACTCTTTGCTAGACAAACTAACACCACTGAGAAACTAATGCTGATGAGTACGTCTGGCTAACCAGGTCTATAAATGGTGTTCTGATACTTCTGAGTCACTGACCAGTAAATCCAAACTGGTAGGTGCCCAGGCTGGCTCCACATCCGTACAATACACTAATCCTAGACATGTGATCTCTGACACATAACACGTGGATGACAGGGGCAAAGCCAAACCCCTGTACCCCTCCCATACATAAAAAAGTACTCACACATTGGTACCCAGAAGCTGGAATCTAAGCCTTAGTTTTAATCTCATCAGTCCTTGTCACATTTAGATCTATTCTCATCCTATTGCTTCTTCTATCCTTTACTACACTCTGACACTCCACTGTCATTTTCTTTTCAGCTATTTTCCTGTCAGATTCTCCTAAAAGCAAGTCTCTAGTCTAGACCAATTCCAAGCATGGCCAGTGAGCCTCATTATTAGAATTTTCTTGGTAAAATTTAACTTTTAGTACTATATTGGTCTCTACCTTCCTCCTATCTCGGAAGTAAGAGGTGTAACACAGGGATCTCTATTAATTCCTGTCCCAAATCAGTCACGTTGACCTAAATTTACATCAGTCTTAAACTTATTCTAGTATGAATAACTAACCATTCACTCAGCAGGAGGCTTCAAAGAAATTTAAAATTCTATTCACATTTTTCAGAAAACAGAGAATGTCAATTTATAAACACAAATTATCACAAATCTGTAATAAGGATTTACTGAAGAACGATGTATTTTTCAGATGACAATAGTTGCTTCCCCCAAATACCACTCCATATCAACACATAATAATGGACAATGCACAGGGTGTAGCAATCCCATTCACATAATCTTCTGTGAGGAACTTCAAGTGACATTTCCACAAGTAATTTGAGGAAACCCAGGAAACTAGCAAAAGCAGAACTGATTCTAATAGAAGAAACTCTCTCTTTAGTTTACAAATGAAATTAGTTTTATCTCTTTCCAACTGAATGTGTTACTCTGCTAAGTTTGATCAACCCTTTTATCTCAACAAAGATTGATTACCAATTAAATATTGCATAAGCTGATAAAATGATATCTGACGTTTATCCAGATGGCTTTATTAGAAACAATAATCTCTGATATAAACACTACTTGGAAAGAGAATATTACTCAAATACTTCAGAAGCTACAGGAAGTTGTAATATCTTGACAAAGCAGGAAATCTCAGTAGATAGTATTGTAACTTAAGGTGACCTTGTAAATAGCTGCTACAAAACATTTTATTAAACTGTTGTTTCCTGACATTCCACTTTTTCCACCATTTGCTGTCAGGTTACATCCAGTGAAATGAAACTATATGAACAGTCATCCTTCAAATACTGAGTTCCATTGTTTTTCCTGCCTCCCAGGGCATGAAATAGCTACCCACCACCTGCTGCTCACAGGCTGGTTTGTCAGGTTGCAAGTCAGAATTGATACACTCTGATTTTTTAGTGCCCCAAACTATATTATATCTCTGTGGTGCTTAGGATAGCTCCTGTTGCCCTGTGCTGATCTGCAAACATCCCCAGAACTAAATTAAAACAAAAAAATAATTCTAGACTAGACTATCTGTTTTTGAATCTTACCATATGTCATACAAGGAGTTTGAATGAAAATTGTATATTTGGGGCAAGTAACAGAACAGCCAAGGGCAAATTCATTAAGCATCTGCAGCTGAAATTATTTTGGGTTCATTGATTCAATGTTTTTCATTAAATAATTGTATGTGGCTTTTCAGACTTACAAACAAACACTTCTGTTTTCAAAAATTAGGAGAGAGAGAAAGGAGAAGAAATTTTTCAAGGAACTTTCTCTTAGCTGACATCCTCCAGGTGCACCCCATATATACACATATTCCAGTTTGTTTCCCCATTTAAAATTATTTATAATAATTTGAAAAAGCAATAGTACTCACTTACTTTTTTTTTTTTAAACACACAACCTGGAATTACCTAAAAAATAAGAAAGATTCAACCCATATGAGCAATAGGAAAGCTTTCAAGCTGTATTTTTCTCATCACTTTTCACTTGATGGAAAGAAAAAAAATCTCTGACATTGGTCTAGCTATCATAAAATGTAATCAAAATTCTTTAAGCTCAGAATAAAATGTTCTAAATAGGTTAGTAAGCTAAGTTTACTCTATTTTTATGAAATATCATGTCCTGAAACAGGTCATATTCCCAAAAGAATGAATAAAGATAGTATTTTTTCTGCAAGAAAAGATTTAGTTGCAAACTAGCCATCAGACATACTGTTATTTTTTAAAATACAGAAGAAAACCTTATAAGTTTCACAGGGAGAGATTTAGCTAAAAATCAGATATATTTACAGAAACCGCAATTTTTTCTTAAAACTCACTAAATTCTATTTTTATTTTAAGAAAACCCTAACATTGATATGGCTGAGATTGTAAGTAGAAATATTTTAATGACACATTTACTGCACCAGCAGTTACCAGTACAGCAACTGTGGGCATCCCTAGAAGCTGGTACTCAGGCTGTTTGTGCCCTTCACATTATTGTTTGTGCTGGCTTGGTTTTGTTTAGTTTTCTTTTGATTTTACCATTAAAACTCTTTATTTATTGGCATGAATTTCCAAAAAGCCCTGTAAATATTGATTTCTCCAGGAGAGCAGAGAAATCTGATAGATCACTCATACCTGCAAGTGTACACAAAAGATATTGAGTACTGTGGTCAGGAAAACAGTAGAAAAGCTTGATGGCATAACTTCATCCCTTTCATTGACAGAAATACAACAGACAAACACCACCAGAACAACCAGAACTCCAAAACCAACTAACAAACAAAAACAGAACAAAGAAAACAAGAAGAAATTAATGGCTGTGCTCTGTTGGCAGCGTAGATGTATATCAGCAAGCACAAAACATAATGGAAACCCAAGACTCTATCCTCTTGACTGTCAATTTTTTTTTTCAAAAGCAGTTTAGAAGTTTCATTCATGTGATTTAAAAGCTGCACATAACAAGAAGAAAAGAGAGAACTGTCTAGTTTGATTAACAGCTAAAGGAACAGAATTAAAATGAAGAACTATTTAGCCATGGAAGTTAGATAGTTCTTTTATTAAAAAAAAAATCCCCTTAGCTGGTTACAGATCAGAAGTGATTGCAGCTAGATAGAGTGAAACTTCACCTGGTGTCCTTGTGTACTCTGTGTAGTCATCGTTTATAAGATTCTTTAATGTTCAAAAAAGATAGTTTCTCCTTTGTAGAAGGATATACTTCAAAAGCAATATTGAAATCGGCAGCACACCCATGAGATCTATGGGAATTAGTGTTGCTTTATACAGTTTAAATAATTAATAAAATTATTTTAAAATAATTTTAAAAATTTTATAAGTTCTTATTTCTGAAGTGAGAAATGAATTCACATAAGACATAGTAAATGAGTATATTTTTCACTAAACAATTTTTTGTGACCTTATTGAGCAATATCTATTTCTTTTCCATACTCTGATTGGTTTTTAGCTTTCCATCACTGTTGAGATCCCAAATTGTGCTCCTGTTGGCACATGACACACGTCCAAATAATTCATAAATATATTTAAAATTTACTATCATTGAACTGACTCACCTATTGATCTAAAAACCCCAAACCAAACAAGAAACAAAAAGTGAACCACAGCAAAAACCCCTAAACAAAACAAAAGACACAAAATGCCAATGATGCAACAAGAGAAACTATTTTCTCAGACTGGAACTGATTGAGAACATCCCATATATAAAAATAAAATGCATTTCGGTGGATGTACTGATGCTTCACCATCTGTCCAACATCTCAGATTTACTCTCCCAGATACCTCCATATTTCACCCTGCAGTCCCTAAAGAAGCATCACTTTAAACCAGGCCACATGGAAAAATGCTCTTCAATAAAATCTGAAGGTCTTGCTTTTAGCTGCAAGGGCCTCTAATCTAAATGAATGATGCACCTATAGAGTAAGCTGGATTTATATTTATGGAAATAGGGAGGAGCAAATGAAAGGGAAGGAAGGCTAGAAAGAAAATAAAGACGAAAGAAAAAAGAAGGAGAAAATAGACTGGAAAAAAAGGAGACCTAGGAAAAGAGAAGTAAAGAGAAGGCAAAACAAACAAACAAACAAAACAAAACAAAACAAAAAAAACCCCAAAAAACAAAAAACAAAACCAGCTCCAACAGTAACTCCAGAATGATGGCAGTGGGATGACAGAGGGCTTTGCAGAGAAAGCCAGAAGATGCTGGCAGCCATCTATCAGTCTGCTTTGATGAAAGAAGTATTGGAAATTAACTCAGGAACCCTATGAATTACATTCAATGCATGCTCTGGGCTAAGCACTTGTCAATTTTAGCTGCTATTGCAACCTATTACTTACAGACTACATGGCTGGCAAGCTAATGGCACTAGAGAGAGTTAAAGAATAGCAGCACAAACTGTGTACAGCAATGCTTGTCACAGGCTGAGCATTTCTTCCCGCTGTCCAGTGGGAAACCTGAAAGACCAAACTCTTTCTTCCTCAGGGACCACTTGACCTCATAACATATCTTTTTCACATAGGAGAGAAGTACATACGTGAAGAATTAATCAATGATCTGCCTGTCCAGAGAAAGCTTTCAGAAAGGTTTTCTGGGCGTTGAGAAAAAGTGCTTCGACCAAACTTTTTCTTGAACTTTCTTCCCCCTCCCATAGGATATTCCACTCTGAAGCAGAGCTCTCAAAACTGACAATTTTTTTGGAAAATACTAATAAAAAAAGTAGACAAATATGCTCTCCCTAGAAAATTTAGGCCTCTTGTGTATACAACATACTTCTTTTGTTGTGGATCGGGATGTCTCGCCTGTCTAATGCTTGATTACTCAGGATTCAAAACCACCTCCAAGGGAAGGTACATTTTATATCTACAAATGCATGCATTAATGGTGGTGCACTGAAATATTAAAAATGCACTTTATTAGAAATGTACCCACCCAACATACTGGAATTGCTTTATTGTATTTTTTCAGCTGATAAGCTTGTCTAAGAGTGAACTATTTTAATAACCAAGCACATTTAGAGTAAATGTCAGACACTGTGATCCTGTGACTAACAGCTGCTTCTGCTGTTGGTGGAGAGAGAGGGAGAAAGAGAAAGAAGTACAAGTACCAAAAAACAGAGCGAATGCCAAATTAGAACAAATGTTTGTCAAGTAAAAAGGGCAGATTTTTGTTTGATGAAAGAGACTTAATTAGAAAACTCACAGAAAGAATCTGTCTTGAAAGTACCAGATCCATTTTCTTCAGATAAGCTAATGAACCACATTGAACTTTGCAGAGAATTGCTGAACCAATAATACAAGAGGGAAAAATAAATCTAGAAAATATTCTGCAACATCGCTTGGAAATGAACTAACCAATTATCAATGTGACTCTCCATCCCAGGAAAGGAGTAATATGACACACTGACTTAGTATTTTTCCTTCAATTTGGGTGAACAGTGGACAAATAAATGCTTACAAAAAGAAATTACTTTTGTACATTGTTTCTCTTTTACAACAGACTATAAGTTCAAAATTTAAATCACTGGTATGTGCTAAGTCACCTACATGGTACATTATCTACCCAGTTTGCTGTCTAATTCTATCAAGGTTTTTTGTGGTTTTTTTTTTCCCTAACAGCAACCATAACCATAACCTATTAAGGAACATAATATTTTGCATTAGACAAGGGCATCTTGACTGTATTAAAGAACACAGTAAACAAAATTCTTTTAACAACGACAAAACAATTAAATAATAAAAAAAAAATCCAGCCCAAAGAAAAATTATTATGTAAGAACTCAATGTAACTCTAAAATTGCCTTTAAAAACAAGATTTTATTCTAAAAGGTTTTGGAGAGTTTTATGCTTCGTTGGTATTCTTTAAGTGCTTTTCTCCTCATTCTTAACCATCAAACATTATACCCATGTTTGACACAATACTGCAGGCCTGGAATTCAAGCCTAAAGCATGTATAGAATTGAATCATAAAGCTCCTATACTCCTATGCCACCAATTAAGCAAAAATAATTTTATCATCACAGGACAGACAAATAAAAAGAAGATACATTAAAAACAAACAGGCAAGTAAAAACATAATAGGCGTAAGTTAGGATTTGAAGATCCACAGAAAAATTCACGTCATATGGATTTTCAAAACAGAAAAGACAAACCTTTAAGAGGTACTTTTCCACATTTTCTTTCAGTTTATCTTTGATTTAAGGTTCTGGAATTGAGCCTTTGTGCATGAGGCTCTCAAAAGGCTCATTGAAATCTACAGAGATTTTCTATCTGTATATAGAATGTCCTTTTCAACGGACAGAAAAGAATGGATAAAGCAAGGACTTTAGAAGTTTTGGTATAAATAAAAGTTAAATGCTTATCTTAGTGTAAGATTCTTTAATTAACAAAAAACATTAAGTGCATTTAGTGTAGAGCCTCCTACTCTGGGAGAGTAAGGAGGAGTACAGCTTGAGTTCATATTCCTGCCTTTTTATAACAAAGTATGTAACATTTTATAAAAAGATTATTCCAATAAATGTGGTTTCAATTATTAAAAAAACGAATAAAATTTTTGGCTCTGCAAATATACACTTATTTTAAGTATGAGTTTATTTTTATAAAGGTTCAGAAGATTGTTGGTGTTTGTAGTAGTACCTAAGAAAGAAGTACCAGTAAATTCCTCATCTTCCCTATCAGTGCCCTTTTATCCTTGTCATCTGCAGTGTCTGTGTATGTGTAATATATCCTTTGGATATTCATGTTTATGGAATATACCACCGTAGCTGTTGCTAGTAGTGAGAGTAAAAATTTTTTAAGGGTTGAAACGTTCCTGATCCCTAAGGATGATGAAACTCGAATAGATTACATGGAAAATCCATGGTTCATATGGATGTGGAGAGAAATGGTTGAACCATGGTAACATTGTACAAACTACTCCCACAATGTCATAAAGTCTCGACAACAATATTTCAGGTTGATGGGTGTCAAGGCAGCAGAAATATGAAGCGATAACCGTGTTAAAACCTAAAATACTTTCTTCTGCATGAAGAAGGGCTTTTTTTTTTTTTTTTGCCTTTTTTTTTTTTTTTCTGTTAAGAGCAATGCTGCTTTGTCATTGTTCAGAATTCAAAATGTTAGCAAAGGTGATAATATGCTGTTGCTAGGTCAACTCCACTTGAACTGATTTTGCCTGCAAATGGAAAACTGCAGGCAAATCATGTCTCTTGAATTCCATCTTTCTGAGATTTGGGCCTCTCTGTGGGAACACAAATGGGTACACTTCTAAAACATTCATTGGCTATTTTTTCTCCATCAGCATTGTTTAATATCATCAATTACTGGTGTGTTAAGACCAGGATTCATACAAATACATAACATATTTCAGCATAAATATTTCTGAGAGCTTCTTGATCTTCACTACATACAATGTATCCAAATACCGGTAAAGGAAAGAAAATAGTTTGTATAGGTTACATTGGTTTAAGACTGTGGGATTTTAGTCACTATTCATTTAGGTCGTGTCTTCCAGTAAAGAAACATGAGAACACTTGGTAGTCTACTGTATTTATTGAGAGACTGCTTAGCCTGTTGGCTGCAGAGAATGGCAGTATCCAGGTATACACAGCTTTTCTGCTGTGATGGTAGAGAAAAGATTATTTATTTCTGCTCTGGTGATGATTCAGGTACTTCCAATGCTGTTATCTCTTTTTAGCATGCAGATGCCTCAGAAAACCATTGCTGACCTACCAGGCTACAAAAGGAGGCTGGTCTCTAATGCAGTATTGCACAGTAGGAACAAAAACATCCCAAACCCACAGAAGATTCCAGTGGCTTTACTTTCTTTAGGAAACTAAGAAATCCTTAAGCTTTCAAATCTTTTTTATTTTTTTCGTAAATAACAATCTTTGTCTGGATGAAGTGATAATCTGATTAAGTGTTATCTCTAGTGTCCTGTGTTGTAAGTCAAGACTATTTCTACATTCTTGTATGAATGATATCAGAAATGAATCACTACCCAGAGAGATAGTGTTTGGGGAATGTGTTATCTGCAGGCAGACTGCAGCCTCTGATAATGAGTCTGGAGGGGTCATTGCCATATTGGATAACTAACTGATGAGTTCCTGCAGAAACCCTGATCAGACCAGTTCTGTATATTGTTCATAAGCAGTTTAATTCTGGTTTAGATTCTGCCTGAAAGAAAAAGCTCAAAACTTTGAAATTATTGGGAATCTTAATTACTCCATTGGAAGATAACTCATACACTGCAGTGTTAACCAGTTT
>VZSR01003803.1:28290585-28327681 GCA_013398615.1 Brachypodius melanocephalos
TGGATCAAAACAGGAATCATAGCTGTAAAATTAGTTCAAGATGACCCTTTTCAAAATTATCTTTTATTGTATAGGTACCTTCTTAGGCTAGGCTAAAGTTTTGACATATTTTCAGTGTCAGAAAAGATGGTAATCTTGTTATTTATATCTAGTATTCAAGCTATTATTTTATTGAAATATGTGGAAAATGTATTTTGATTCTTACATGCACAACTATTTATGATTTAAGTCAGGTAAATTATAAGACTTATGACTTGATCAGCAATTTTTTATTTCACATACTTCTCACTATTATAAGTTTCTTTCATTTGCCTCGTACTGAAAATATTTATGCTGACCACCAAGCCACTTCTGGTCAGTCACAACTAGTTTAAAGAATATTTTATCTTTTCTATTATTTACAGTCATACTTGGCTCGACTTACTTAAACCAATATGTCACCTTCTTTTCATTTTTCATGCATGGCCATAGCTTACACCGAACTTGAAATAGTTCTTTATGCCTCTGTGAAATATATCTATAATTTTCCTTTTACTTTTGTAAAATGGAAGTCAAGCTGGAAGAATATAATGTGTGATAAATTGGTATATTTTTCATTACTAAAGAATGTGAACTATTTTCTCTACTGTATATTTAGCTGCTTTTGGCTTTGAACTTTTGCACTTCAATCAAAGTGCAATTTTGAACAAAACTGGTTTTTAACTTTTATAGGAGGCTCAGCTAGATTTCTTTTTTCATTGTAACTAACTTGCAAGAGAAAAGTTACCAGCAGAGCAGACCTCATTATCAGACATGGATCAAAATCTATACCAAAAATAACCAAAGGTACACATATATGTATATATGTAGCCAGGAAGTGATTATGCCGTTGTGTCACAAAAGCAGTGATTGCAAGTAATGCTTAGAGACTTGCTGCCTTTGTATTGTATTCCTTCCCCTTAAACTTTTGCTCTTCCTGCTGCCACCACTGAGATAACAGTAGGAGCGCCAGCAGAGACAAAACACTGACTGGCTGCTGTTGTCATTGCTTCAGTCAGAGCATCTGGCCATCACAGAAAAAAAAAATGTCAGTAACTTTTCTAAATATAAATTTTTAAAGTACCCAGAAAAAAAAATATTCATTCACTTGTTTCTCAGTTTGATGAACTTAATGCATTTGACTAATCCTGAAATATTATTGGACTCCTACTATGCTCTACAGTTCATTTATATACTACAAATAGCTGCTATTTGTCATGTTATTGTGATGCCTGGAACTACCTTTTATCTTTTCCGCTTATTTTCGTTTTTTCTTACTGTGATTATATTTCCCATGTTGACTAGGATAACGTTTGGCAAACGGATGGATATTCTAACGACTGTATACTAAAATTTTTATGTATGGCATACTAATTTTCTCTCTCCATAAATTCTCAGTACAAACCTCCAAAATTAACTTCACAGTACTAGACAATTTAGGGGAAAGGAGCTGTTTATTGTCATTTTCCTAATTTAAGAGAGATTATTTTTCCTTTCTCCCTACCACAATGACAACACTGCAAAATGACCTATTTATCTTTTATTATCCAGATCCCAAGAGACAGAAGGTATAGGCAGAGAGTGGAACATGCATGTCCAGCTTATGGATTTTTTTCCACCTTGTTTCCTGTGGAACAACAGAAGAATTCATGCAGCTGGGATCTGCATCTACCCCATTGTTCACTACTTTTCATACACACTGGAATTAAGATGGGTTTCCTCCAGAGGCGAATTCACAAGACTTCAATAAATGAAATAAGACACTTAAACTGAATTCTAAGGAACTGAATATTATCCATTGCTCAAAAAAATGGTGAAGGGAAGAGACAACAAATTAAACTGTGAATTTCTCCAAGTTTGTCTGACAAACTTCTCATCCATCCTATAGCAGCTCTTACTTATGGCATAGATACAATTTAAGGAAGAAGTTAAAATAAACCAACCAAATAAAAAATAATAATAATAATAAAAAGCTCCTGATAGTAATTTGAAAGCAGATAATAGAATAAGATAGTAATTTTCTCTTTGTCAGACAAAGTCTATGATAATCCTATTCTTTGGATGAAGAAAACAAGAAAAGATAAATTAAAATTAGTCACTTCCTACCCTCTGAAGTTTTTGGAAAACCAAGCTTTAAATGGAAATACAAAGCAATTGCCAACAAAATGCATGCAGATAGCTATCTCTTTCTTATTTATTTTAAAGAATTACAGATGCATTCTGAAGACATGTCATCAGTCAACAGTGACAGTCAACAGGAAAATATATAAGAATAAATTGGGCTTTAATTTTTCTTGACTAAGTATAGACATCTATCATAACTAATGCACTTCTAATAGCACAGCATTTTTTCCATTAAGTAATCTCATCTATTTTGTTGTGTGTCTTAAACCTAATTAGAAAGCAACAGTCCTAGCAGTTATAAGAAGAAAAGCAATATCTCTTTTGACCAATGTAGGTGAAATTTACTGCAATTAAAGTTATGGCAAAGTTTATGCAAGAACAGAGAGATCATATCTTTGCTAAATAGGCTGTGAAGTCCTCCTACTTTTGGTGCTTAATTATTGGTGTCATGCTTGTAATAGCGGCATCTGTGCACACTCAACACTCTAATGGGCAGCTCCTACAGGACTAATGAATTTTAATTGATGGTGTTTAGCGTGGCTTTTGGTTTGTGGCTCTTGTAGAGGAGGCTATGCCCTTCTGCTCTTCTGTCCCCAAGTGAGCCGCATCTCTGTTGGGGAGCTCATAGGTACAGATGGTCAACAAAAGGTGAAGAATGCCAGAACTCTCTGGGCATCAGTCTCTTTTCAATAAAGATAAAGCCTGAATTGCTAATCAGCTTCTTTTTTTCCACCCAAGCTGTTTACGCTGTGGGCTTAATGTTAATCTCTTTTAGTTAGATGACACATTCCTTTTTAATTCAAAAAATGCTTCCTAGTTTGGCAAATCAGAAGGCAACCTCCTTCCCAGCCTTCCCATAGGTAGCTTTAAATGTAGTGTCCTTTGTCAGAGGCAAAACAAAAAGACCTCATGGTTGCACTTAATCATTTTATCCATTCCCTGAGTTTTTGCAAAGAACTGAAAACAAATACATCATCCTAAAACTGCAGTTTCTTTTCCAAATGTAAGTCTTTCTGTATGTATATTCTTTTCAGGTAAAATATTCTCTCTTCACACTAACTACTTCCTTCATTTGTGATTACAAAAAGATGCAATAGAATGCAAAACTTATTTTGTGACTTGGTATAAAAGATTTCTAAATGGAGTGGGAAAGTAATTTGAAAAAAAACAAAAAAAACCAATAAGAGTAGCATGAGTTTATTGTTCAAAACCTACTTCATCAGGAAGAAAAAATCTTTAAATTTGCAATACATCAGAGGCTACAGAGCGATATGCTCTAATAAAAATCTGATTTATATAGAAATTTGAAATAGTTCACCCCACAGTCTGCTAATTAACAAAGCTGTTATTAGTTTTTAGAAAATTGCTTGCCTGTTACCTTTAGCTGATCCACCTAAAATGAAAAATCAAAAAGTAGGATTGTGCTGCTTGTGAGTAATATCTCTGAAAGGTTACTGCTTTCTGCTAAAAAAAAAAAAAAAAAAGTCATTAAAAAGTTTTTTAAAATCCAAATTCCTTTAAGCATAATCTTTTACTTTTTAAAAGACAAAGAAATAAGGATTTTTTTTTCCTGGAAAAATGTACTGATCACATTAACTAGATATCATTATGAATGATTACTCCAAAGAGCCATCAAATATTATTTTTCAGATGAGAAGAAGACTGAAAGAGTTTAATGTGGCATTTTCTTAATACTGAAATAAACAATATTTGTGTTACTTCCCAAAACTCATCTGTTTTATCCTTTCCAAAACAGCTGTTCTCACCAATTCTGATGTACACAAAGAAGTCATAATGCCAAACACTTCAGATCTTCAAGAAGCTACAACTTTTAACATGTGGCTCTATTTCCTAGGTACAAGGCCCATGTCCATCAAACTCCAAGTATGTATGCCATTGTTCACTGTACTTCTAGAAATAATGACATAGTAAACTACTCCAGAGGAATTGACAAAAAAAAAAATCACTAAAAAGTGCTGCTTTTTCTTTGTATTCCAAGCTCAGCAGTTAAATATGAAAAGACTTCTCTGAAGCTGTCAGTATTTGATAACAAGGGCATATCAGCTAAAGGTGATATAGTTTTATACAAAAGATGCTTAGAACCTCACATCTATTGACTTCAACTTTCAAGTAAAGCTTTCAAAGCAGCCTTTAAGAAAGATAATTCTATAATTTATGTTTGTGAGGAACAGATCTTAATAATTCAGTCAGAATTTGGAGGACAACAAGAACTGTACAAAAGCTAGGGGGAAAAATCCCTATAAGCTTATGAAAGCTTTTAGAGAAGTTATTCTTCCATGATGTTTGTGCATGTATTGGGCCATATGTGTTGATATTTTCTGGCTCTACTGGCCTGCTTTATGGGTATAAGACAGCTATAAAAATAGTTTAACTGCCTGGAAAAATAAGGTTTACACCTGTTTTGAATCAACTTTCTTTTTTATAATGCCATATCTCCAGGTCACATGAATGTGGACAAAGAATATGATGCCTACTTAAATTCTAGCAATAATATTCCCAGAAGGAATAAGTGTATAACAGAAAATTAAAGAATTGTTTCTGAGTATTCACAAGATGAAAGTCTCCTAAAACGTTATTGAAAGATATACTTTTATTCAAACATTAATGTTATGTGTTTGCTTTGAACAATGAACATCAAATATACAGTGGTTGGAGTAAGCCACACACTGCAGTCTGAGATTTCTAATTCAGGAATTATCTGTGCAGAATTTCATATGAAGCACCATCCATTAAACATGCTTTCTGTAAGCCCGCTTTAATATCTTCTGTGCCCAAGAGGGCTGGTAACAATATGTGAGGATCACAGCTGGGGTGATCAGACCTTTCTGTTACAAAACAAACTGTAGTTATTGCATTTGCAGAAATGGCACTCCATTTATCAAGTGAGTTAGAATGCCAAAAAGTGGGCAGGTGAAAAAAGTACAAAGATGAGGTCAATGAATGATGTGCAAGAAAACAAGTGAGTGCAGCAAAATAATCCCCAATGCAGCTGAATACTAAAAAGAAAGGTACATGGTAGGTTTAAGGGCAGCATACCAAGTAAATCACCTCTAGAGTGTCAAATATCTTAAAGAATTATGTATGTCACCTTCAGACAGGGTTATATTCTGTTCCCTGATCATTGTGCAATAAATGAAAAAAAAATGGTGTTGTTGTCATTATTTTACTTTGAAGATGTTAAAAATATTTCTACAGCAGATAGAAAGTAGTACATCAGATCACACTCAGATGACTTTATATTGTTGTTACATACATGTGTGCATACACATACAGAGACACAAAGAAGTATATAAACCACAGGTTATCTGAATACTTTTATAGATACCATGGAATTCTGGGAAGCTTATCAGACCTGCTCAGAGATTCTGTGCTCATCATGAACAAAATACAGGCACAGAATGCAAATATGCAGGAGAGATATTTGTTCAAATATGAGCAGTTATTCTGAAAAAACAAAACAAAACAAACAAGCAAACAACAACAACAACAAAAAAACCCAACTAAGGCTTTACATTATAGTTACTTCAATATAACAGCTCCCTGGCAATGAAGGAGCAGCCAGTCTCCCAACCCAGCCCCTTTCCTAATCCTATACCTACTCTCTTTTACACCCATATGGTTGCTCATCAGCTCTTCAAGTGAGACAGAATAAAGAACTGAACCAACAGAAAACTATTTACATTCCCTCCCCACCCTTTTTATTTTGGGTGGTGTTGGAATAGGTGACATATTTTAAATGTATTTTAAATTTCTGAGTCTATTCATGATATAGTCAGACATCCAACACAAGGCAAGCAAGACGAGTGCGGCTGTTCCTATCAGTGGAAGCTATTTGTTAAGTTGTGACAGCTTAAAAGACAGCATTTAACTCTGAGATCTTCTGAACAGGAAGAATTTGACTTGAATTCAGTACAGTGACCATTACCAGGCCCTTGTCAAATGGATTGCATAAAGTACCCATCACTAGGCAGAAATATCTTTGATAGAATGATGAGTGATTAAAGGAAATAAAGGGGAGAAAGACCATGTTATAACACACATCATTGGTATGAACTTCAATTAATAGACCTCTAGTACAAAAATTGTGTATCATTCTTTTTCACAGAAAGTATAGTATAGAAGGCTTCAGTAGTTATTATCACTGGTGAGAAGGAATTAATATTCAATCCTATTTCCTTACACATGCATTTTTTCCTGTGCTTCAGTATGAAGCTGTCTGGATCTTGTCAAGTAGCATTTTTGCAGCCACTTCTAGATGTTCTGCCATTAGAAGGCAGCCCTTTTATACCCTAGAAGATAACCAAGACTTATTCCACCTACCAAAGAAACAAATCAGTATCAAATCAGAGTGCTCTGGCAGCCTTTCTAACAGTGACTAGTGCCTGCTGTTTATGCCTCCTGCAAAGGGGGTTGCATGCTGTAAGCAGTTTCTTGGCAGATCACCATTCAAGGCACAGTGCCAGGGATTTACCCTGACCTTGTTAGAAGCCTAGACCCATGGGTTCACCTGCCATCATGAGGTCAGAAATTTGAAAGGCACTGGTATTATTTAAGGCAACAGTTTAATTTACTTTAAACATGAAAAACAAACAAGCATAATGAATTCCACTGTGACAGTGGCTTCATGCACACTTATGTTGAGAAAATATATTGATCATCCTTTGCTAAGACGTACTTTAATATGTTGTAAAACCTTGCTAATACAGTATAATAAATAAAATGGGGGAGGGTTAAATGTATGGTATTAGATCAGCATATTCGGCAGCAGAGTTATTAAATAGCTCAGGGCACTTGCTTCCTAAAGGAACATTAACTAGCTTCCATGTGTTAGTCCAGTGATCAATAGACAATTCTATTCCCAGACCTTTGTTCTAGCTCTCAGTAACATGATATTATCTAATCCATGTCCTATCTATTGTCACTGAAAACAAGGATAGTGTAAATTGGCATATCACAATTGCTTCCAAGGAAACCCTTTTAAGATGCTCTGGGGAAGACCTCTGTCAGGACATCTCAAATCTTCTTGGGGAGAAAAAAGAAGTTTTAAGGTGACTAAGGAAAATTTGCACAAAATAGCTTTACTGCAAGCTGGAAGAAATATTTTCTTCAAGTGGGATGAAGTCAAAGTCAGATGCATGTAGTTTTGTGCTGTGCAGAATTTCACATTTCACATTTGCAGTTTTCATGCCTTTCTTATTTGTTGTTTCTGTACATCCCACTCTTTGGATCTATTTTTCCTCTTCTCATGTGAGCTGTGCATCAGCAAGAAAAAGTAATTTCTAAGTCCATGCAATTTCCACCCTGTGACCTGTGAGGTCTGCTTTTTTACACATTTTCAGGGAATGCTATTGACTGGGGAGACAAGAAGAGGAAATTAACATTCGTTTGAAATGACAAGGTTTCTTATGGAGTAAATATAGACTAATATATGTTCTATAAAAATCTTCAGGAAGGAACTGTGTGATAGGCACAGATAATCAGTACAAAAATACAGAGTAAAGTATCCTTCCCAAGCATCCAGCAGGTCGCAGAGCTCCTGTTGACTCAACTTCGGCTTTGCTTAATCCATGAGTCGCACAGAGTAGACAGAGATCGGGTACTCTTGGTCCCTTTTACTCCCAGAAACACCAGCCAGGATCACCTAATCAGTGTAAGGCAGAAAAGGATGAGGAAATGCTTTTTATCACTGGTAATCTAGTAAGTAATCATTTCTGCACCATCCAGATGATAGTAGGGAAAGAGTGGTGCCATCTCCACGCTGCTCACTGAAGGACACAGAACTGAGTTATCCCTTACCTGGAGCAGAGCACAAGGACATGATATACGGTTCCAGAATCTCACAATAAATAAAAACATTTACTCAAGTTGTTCAGTGTGGATTGATCCAGCATTCATATGCAGCCAAAAGTCTGCACAGAGATGTTACAGCCTTGATACATTGACTTTGATGAAGTAAATCCAAAGCATATCAGTGTAACTACATGAAGCATCACATTTCCATTGTGCTGAGGCTGAAAACTGGTGTCACGTCTAACACACCATTTTATTTTTTAAACAACTTTTTAAGTAGTTGAATCACTGTATTCATTCTGGAAACCTTCTGCAGCAGGATGTTATTTATATGTCTAACAATCAGAACAATCAGTACAAACACCAAGCAAAATAAACACAAATTTTTACAAACAGAGCAACTGTGTTTCATGGTCTGAGCACCAAAGAGCAATACTTAAATGAGCAATACTGAGAAAGACAAAGAACAATACTTAAATGTTGATCTTTTGGGGGGAAAATAGCAGTTCCTTCCCCACCTCCTCTCTCCAATTCACACATGAAAGAAGATGGGGGATGGCTTTTTGACAATTAAAGCTTTAACAGGAAGAAGGTACAGACAAAAGATGGTGAGATATGACTATTAGAAAGCCTGCAAAAATCTCACTCTTACACAATTACAAGGTGGCATTGTTATGAAAGAGATTAAATCAATAAAGAGAAAAGGGAGAGTACAAGAATAAGCTGTACTTATTTCTGCCTCTGTTGGTGTTGGTGTTTATAATGCAGAAGCCTGGTCATTCCAGATGTTCATCTATATCTAACCAAATCGCACCTACTTACAAAAATAAATTGATAAATAGACAAATAGTAGAGAAAAACACTATAAATAAATAAGTACCAAATAGGGATGAATTTAATCCATTTTTGCCGAGGCAACTTTATTTAGAAAGCTGTTTACCTTTCTGAAAAGCCTCATTAGGCATAAAAACAAAGAATGAAGTTGATTAATGTGCTCTAAGTGTGATGTTCAAATTGTAATTTTCATATACGTAAATGGATGCTTCTGCCGTATTTTGTTTGATAATTTACAGAGTTAGAACCGTCCAAACCACTAATCAGTTTCTTTTTGTGAAGACAGCTGCAGAAGATTCTATTAGAATGCTAATTTTCATTAGTGCCTTCGTTCACCAAGAGCTAGGGTCTTCCTCACAGATAAACTCACCACTGTAGACTGGGCTTGGGGAAATCTAGTTCACTGAAATTCAGATTTTGGGGATTTTTTTTTGTTTATTTTGTTTTTCTGTAGGGTAATCTGAAAAGAAGAAAAAACAGCAGCACAAAATTCCAAGAGGATGGACTCAAAAGATAAGAGTGGTTACAAATCAGGACCAAAGTAGTTTATATTTTCCTCTTTATTTTTGGATTTATTTTGAAATACTATCATCTGCTTAGTTGGCAAGAAAAAAAAAAGTTCCACAAAGGTATCATTTTTGTAAGTACTGTCTGCATATTTTGTAGGATGTTGACATTAATACAGATTGGTTTTGACATTCCAAGATCCTAGTAATTCTTTTCTAAAACTCCTTTAATGTGAAAAGTATTGCTGCAATCATATGCACTGAGGCAGGAAGCAGAAGAGAAAAATTGAATAAAACACTGGGTTACCATGTATGAAAAATCATGTTTAAATCAGAAGTAGTTATAGCATATCATGTTGTGTTTTACAGAATTGCCTCAGTTTCTCTCAGTAGTACTAAATCTGGCTCTGTTGGCAGCATTAGTTTCTGTTAATTTGGAATTTTCATGCTCCAGCAACAGTATTAATTTTTTATGCCACTGTAAATAGTAAGTAACCAATCAAATAGGCTAGATATATTAATGTTCTGCCTTTGTGCATAGGTATGAGAAGATTAGACTAATTCTGCTGTACAAAGAAAATAGCCTCATAGAAGCACTGAAAGTACATTGCAATGAAGAATGATTTTTCTTGAAATATTTTGTACAGAACCAGAACAAAATTAGTGTACTCCCCTAACTTTAATACTGCAAAGAGCAGCAATGAAATGATCTATCAGATTTTATAAAAAGAATCCAAGTATAAGGGCGCAGAATAAACTCTGGCAGTTTCAGAAATCAGTCTGAGAACTGCTGAGAAGTGTTTGGGTGTCCCTGGAGTATCTCCACAATGATTAGAGATCTGAATCTACATTTCAGACTGTGCTCTGTTTGTCTTTCCCAGAAATGCATGCATATACCCATAAATACTCCAATTTGAGTTCTTTCCATTAAATCTTCCCATCACTTTCATTCAGTTTGCACTGAGTCTCCCCTTCTCACCTGTCCCTTGATTCTCCCAGCTGCACACAGACTCCTGTCCCCCACTAGTCTGAGTCACTGAAAGGACACCTAGGGTCAAGCAAGTAGATTTGGGATCCCTCTTGTGGAGAAAGGGCCACACTGGTGAGACTACATTAGTAGGATGGGTCTTTTTCCAAAAGGCAGAATTGTGATCTGTGGTTTGGCACTATGAATATCATTTTACTGTAAAAAAAAAAAAAAAAAAAATTTGTGAACTTTGTCATTCTGCCTAAATTCCACAATCCATTGCCTCAATGTGAAATGTTTTCCAATGGTGTCACAGAAGAATGAGGTTATGGAAGCTGTGACTTAATGAGAGCTGGATTGAGTGAAATGTTTACAGAGTGTTACTGAACTGAGAGGTATATACTAAAATACCTTGACAGAAGGCAAGAAAAACATTCCACAAAAATTAGTGGCACGAGCAGTGCAGCAAATGTAAATGACAAAATGAGAAAGGGTAACAGAAACACTTTGGTGCTTCTACTATCATTTGTACTGTTAAAATGCAAAAGAAGCACTCTGCTTATGCAAAACAGCTTATTTTAGACAAATGAAGTTCAAAAGCAGCTATGTTTTTTAGGTGCACAAGAACATCAGACTCGAGTCAAGATATGTAGAAGCAAGACTGTGTTATATAGTGTATGTTATCTGTGATAAATACAGCAGTCCAGGATGAGTGAAAGAAGAGGAAATAGAAAATGCTCCTGGGTCATAAATGATTATCACAGTTAGGATGCTGAGGGCTGATAGACGCAGAGGTATTGCAGTCAGAGAGGCAGAGTGTAAGAGAAATGAAGGAGTTAGCTAGTGTTAAAGAAACTCAGCAATGGGGGCACTGCAAAAACCTCAGTTGCTGATTTTTGCCTATTTTATTTGTATTTCCGTTATGACTGCTGATTATCACTATGTAATCCTGTTGCTGCTGCTCCTGCCTGTGGGGTCATGCCAGACCATAAAAAAATATATGACCAAAAAGGAGGGAAAAAAAATGTAGTTAGGCTGTAAGTGATGCTGACCTTCATGGCAAAACTATTCTTGTTTGGCTTTAGTAGGACTTTGGCAGCCATTTGGCGTCCACAGCAATAATTTCTTATGTTGGCAAGCCAAAAACTGTACCTGATACATGAGCTGTATCAATGGGGTTTTTTTGTAACATCTGTAAAGTAGGGATTGTCCATCCATTCCTTATATTTTCATAGTGTTCCTCAGAAAACCCATAGAACTGGAAACATGAGATATGAATAACCTCAACAGGAGAAACATGTTAGCTGTATATTCTGAAAATCCAGGAATTTCACTTGCAGTGATATAACATTACATTATTCCACTAATTCATTTCTCTTCTCAAGAAAAAATGTTTTCATAAGAATAATCACCAAATTTTCACAAGTACAGAAAACAAAGTGTGCCAAAATGAAGATATCTACTAGCATGAAATGAAAAACTTCTGTATGCTGGCACGTTGTATCTTTTTGTGGGGAAGCACTTTTCCTCTGAACCAGCCCCAAAAGCTCTGTCTGAAACATGGCTCACTAAAACCGAAAAATTTTTGAGAAAATTATATATTCACCTAATGTTGTCACTAATAGGAATCTCATCTTTCCACTGAAACGGCACATGGATACTCTGGAAGAGACGAAAGAAGGCATTAGTTTACAGCAACCCTTCCTTGGAGTGATAACTCCAACAAAACAGACTTCAGTGTTAATTGTCCCTGCTGATGTCTAAGGTTTTAATTATATTATTTTCACACTTACTTAGTGCCCATATGGCTTCCTGTTTGCCCATGAGTGTTACTCATCTAAAAGACAATCTAAAAGAAAATTTATTTTCAGTCAGGTTTATGTACTTGCACAGCACTTTTAAGGGACTATAGTAACTGCGGTAAATTCTGATGTCCAAAAACATAGAAGATCAGATGATAGTGGAAAATTTCAAGAATTATCAACTCCTCTGGACTCATTCTACTTTGTCAACATCTGCCTTGCACTGGGCAGCCCTGCACTGAGTGCAGTGACCCACTTGTGCTCTCACAAGTCCCACAGGGCAGTGACCATTTTCCTCAGCCTGCCACTGTGTTCTTCCTAGTGCAGCCCACCCTGCCATCAGCCCCAGTGCACACTGCTGACCCGTGCTCAAGTTATTGTCCACCAGGACCCCTGTCCTTACTGCAAACCCAACTCTACCATTTCTCTGAGGTGAGAGCTGGCTCCCAGGCTGTGCTGGGACATGGGGTTGTTCTGTCTCAGGTGCAGGATGTTGCATTTCCCCCAAGTGAACTTCATGGGGTTGTTATCCATCTACTTCTCCGACTTCTCAAGGCTTCCCTGAATCTCAGCCTTCCTATCCAACATATTATTAGCTGTTTTCCATCATAATTTCTGAGAGTGAACTCCAGTCCATTGACTATTTCCTTAAGAAAGGCATTATGTACTTTCGCCTCCAAGATTGGTCCCTTTGTTCTGTCTTTCATAACTAGACATTGCTGAACTCTGAACATTGACCCACTACCCTTTGAGCCAGATGAAGCCTCCACAATTTGAAAAAGGTAATTTTTATTAGGTTATTTTTAATTTTTATTAAAAGTCCTAATTTTTATTAAATAATTTTACTAAACAAGTTGAATGGGACACAGTAGGTTAATAGTAAAGACCAGGAAAAACAGACCAAAAAGTTGTAGATCAGTAAGAGTATCCCCACAAAAGAAATAAGATTCTGTTATTAATTTTAAAACTGGATAAAACTTGAAATCTTATATAGTCTCAGAGAGTTAAGACCACACCTTTTATCCCAAAACACCAATTTGGGATTTTCTTGTTGATTTTGTTTGGGATTTTTGCTTATTTGTTTCTTTGGAGTGCCTCTTTTTTTTGTTTATTTTTTGTTTTATAGGTGGGGATGTTTTATTATTTTAAAAGACAACTAAGTCCATGGATGCATTTCTGCTGAGTTTCATCATCTTACCTCAAAATAAGAGAACAAATTTCCCCACCTCTTAAAATTACTTTTTAAAGAGATCTATAATCTCATTCCTTTCTTTCTCCAGAGACCTATGTCAACTTCCTACCTTTCATGATGTCTATGCTCAACTTCATTTTAAGCTCAGATCTCTCCAGCTCAGATCCCTTTCCTTTCTCTTCATCTTCTCTCCATAAATATAAACTTAAATATTTCCTCATTCAGTGGAACAAAGAAGCAGTAGACAAAAGACTTCTCCAATAGACAGAGAACTGTCTATATACTTCATCATAAAATGTCTAATAACCCTCTTTATGACAATAAAAGTGGTTACAAAAGAAGAGGAAGACTAAATGTTCTTCACCCTTCCCTTTATAATGTAAGAAAATCAGCATAATTTTTAGCATAAAATTTTAAAGTGATAAATTAAGAAAAGATTCCTTATCAAGTTCAGGAAAAGACTACCTAAATTGTCAGCTTAGTCCTTAATTTTTTTTTAAATAAGAAAGCGATGAAGAGAGCTACCCATAAATATCTCAACTATGCATGTTTCATAGATATCTATACCATGATCCATTCTCAAGACATTTATTTTCTGGCCTGAAAAACCTTAAGATACCATAAAAGCAAGTGTTTGTCATGGCTCTGTTTCTAGGATTTTTACAGCCAGAAACAAACAGAGCCTCAGGACAGACGTTGCAGAAAAGCTTTGCACGCAGCAGGTCTAGCAGGGAATTCTGGACTGTAACAATTATTTTATGTTTTTCATTGGTTAGTGGAGTGTGCTTTTGAGTAGGGTCTGAGTTTAGAGGGTCACTGAGGGCTGTGAAGCAGCTCTTGTTCTGTCAAACACTCCTGTTGAAACATGCAAGAGACTTAGGTCCCTTTTCCAACCTGGATTATCCTATGAGCCAATTGCAACTTACCATCTCAGAAATACTGAGGCCTTCTTTCACTAATACTAGTTGGGTCTGACAATTATAGTACACTGCTGTGGGTCAGAGGGGGGAAACAGAGACTTGAATCACATGGAATCACAGAACAGGTAAGGCTGGAAGGGACTACTGGAAGTCATCAAGTCTGACCTCCCTGTTCAGTCAGGTTCTTCCAAGAGCCTCTTATTCAGGGTTATCTCCAGAAGGCTTTGGAATATCTCCAGGGAAGGAGACTCCACAGTCTTTCTGGGCAGCCTGTTCCCATGTTCAGTCACATGCTCACAGTAAAGTTTCTCCTCAATTCAAGTAGAGCTTTCTGTGTTCCAGTTTCTGCCTGTTGCCTCTTTTCCAGTTTTTCAGCACCACCAGGAAGAGTCTGGCTCTAGTCTCTTAACACCTTCCTTTCAGATACTGATATTGATGAGTTTCATAGTTTAGCCTCTTCTTCAGGCTAATCAGGTCCAGGTATATTAGCTATTCCTGGTGAGAGAGATGCTCTAGTCCCCTCACCATCTTTGTGGTCCTCTGCTGGACCTGCTCCAGGAGCATCATGTCTCTCTTGTTCTGAGGGGCCCAGAAGTGGACACAGCACTCCAGATGAGCCTCACCAGGGCTGAGTAGAGGGGCAGGATCACCTCCCTTGATCTGCTGGCAGCACTCTTCCTAATGCACCCCAGGATACCATTAGCCTTCCTGGCCACAAGGTCACACTGCTGGCCCATGGACAGGTTGTTTTCTACCATCATCCCCAGGTCCTTCTCCACAGAGCTGCTTTCCAGAAAGTCAGTGCCCAGCCTATTCTGAGCCATGTGATTGTTCTTTTTGAGATGAAGGACACTGCACTTGCCTTTGTTGAACTTCAGACAGATCTTCTCTGCTCGTTTCTCCAACCTGTCAAGATCCTTCTGAAGGGCTGCACACCTCTCTGGGTTATCAATCACTCCTCCCAGCCTTGAGCTGCTAGCAAACTTAATAAGGAGGCATCCACATTTTCATCCAAGTAATTGAAGGATAAGTTAAACAATATTCAACTGTCTTAACATTAATAATACCAAATAAATTGCAATACCAAATTTGTGATTATATTTCAGCTGTATGTTGCTATTACTCTTTGAATCTTTAATCAGAACATGCTTTTGTCAAGTACTTTGTACATGCTATTTAAAGTGATGTTGAAACACTCTGTTCTAAAGAAATAAAAAGATGTTCTATTTGCTATATTGTGTGTGCAGATCCTGAGATTATACCTCCATTTACCTACATGAAAATCAGACACAGGGCAGTACTGTAAGAGGTTTTGCCTGGTCAGCTGCAAAGACTTATCAATGAATTTGTGTGAACGGGTAAGGAAGCCTGTACAAGAAAAAGAGCAAAAGCACACACACAACCCTCCGAACTGAATTACCAGGAATATAGAAAACAATATTAATAGACTACAGTTTTAGGGCAGAAACTGAAAAACAGACCAGATGGGAAATTTAGGAAGGCAGGATGTAATTATCCAAACTGGACTTTCATCAGGACACCAGAACTGGCATAATTGTTCTGGAAAAAGCAGTGGAATCTCTAATGACCAAAAGTGGCATAAACAATGATTTTTCTCAGCATCTGCCATGCAAGTGTCCTCCCATGTGTTCGTGGCACATCAGTCTGATGGAGATTCAGAGAAATCTGCCCATGAGCCATTATTGAAATACCAGCTAAACTGGATGAAATATCACCAAAAGAAACATAGGACTCGAAGGAAATCTGTCACAACTCCTTCAGTTTGGTTTCTTCTTAGACTCTCAGTTTAAGAAATACAACAAATGCCATCAGGAAGGATGATCATGAAGAGTTCGAGTCTCCCACATGTTCTGTGGAAACATATTTGCACAAATGTTCACATTATACTTGCAAGCCATTCTTTGTAAGATTTTCAGCCATTCAAATAAGGAATAGAAATTACTTTATGCAATTTATGCAATCATAAATTACTGTTAGTGAAATCTTACTCAAGGCAAATATACTGAAGTCTGTTGACATAAATTGATCAAACAATTCTTGACAACCAGATTTCTAAAAATCAAAGTCTACTTGCGGCTAATTTACAAGTAGGAAAAGGTCATGCTTTGTTTATAAATGATTCATTATACATAGTCTGCTCAGCACAGCTCATCCAGTCCATTAATAAACAGCACAGATGCCAGTTGAATGTTTTAAAATTTCTTTTATATATACCCTTTCAGATATCTAGCTTTTATTTCAAAGTTTCAGGAGTTTTCCTAGCTATGTTACTGATAATGCGTCCAGTGTTAAAAAAACCCCTAATTTTCCAGAGCCCAAGTCCTCCATCACCTCCAGTGATCCACACATTTCTCTTATTAAAAAAAGGGTGATGAATTAGTCAAAGAGGCAACTTCCAAATCCAAGGATTCAAGTACTCTTCCTCCAGTTCCTTCATATTTAATCCCCAGGATCTGGTCTTAAGCATGCCTAATTAGAGCTCAGACACTATCACAGTGTCAGAGTGCCTTGAACATGTGCTGGTTTGTCTCATTTAAAGTTTGATTCTGCAGCACTGGAGTCTACAGAATCTTCCCTTGACATCCACAAAGGCTGCAAAAACTCATGGTGCTTCATAGGTAGAAAATAAGTTTAAACTTATATCTCAACATAGAGTAGATTTTTTTTCTTTTGTAAGAAGCACCATTTACTGAGAGCAGCTGTTTACTGCACTAGATCAACTCTGAGTGGTTTCAAGAAGCCACCCCATGTAGAGACCATTACAGTAATCCAATTTTGATGGATGAAATTCAAGCATACATGCTCTCCTGGTGATTATCTGCCCTGAAAATATTTAAATACAATGAAAGTATTAAACAAATTTCTCTTTTTGGTATTCAACAGGCAATGAAATAGGAAACTCCTAAATGCATGGCAGAGCCCTTATACTTTAAGTTCTACAGTGTACATGCGTAAGCAGCTCACCACAAGCGAGACTTAATAAAGTTATTCTTAATAGACACTCTGAGTGCTTTGCCTTCCTGAAATACTGACCTTTTTCTACCTTATAATCAGCATTTATGGATAGCATGTCCCTCTGTGACCAGTACTATACCACTTCTGTGCTTCGCATGTACCACTGGCACAAAATGCCAAAGGAGTTTGCTCTTTTTGAAATACCATCTGAAGAAACTGGCCAATTATATGAAAAACAAAGCAAGTCTTATTACCAGCTTTGCACTCAGAAAGGGATGTTTCATGTTAGTAACACCAAAATCCTTTCCTGTAGGTATTTCATCACAGGAAAATAGTATCCAGACAGTATACTGATGAGCAAGCAAGAGAAAGTTACAAAACATAAAGACTAGAATATGTCCCTGGGAAAAGAAGAGAGAGAGAGAGAGAGAGAGAGAGAGAGAGAGAGAGAGAAAGAGAGAAAGAGAGAAAGAGAGAAAGAGAGAAAGAGAGAAAGAAAGAAAGAAAGAAAGAAAGAAAGAAAGAAAGAAAGAAAGAAAGAAAGAAAGAAAGAAAGAAAGAAAGAAAGAAAGAAAGAAAGAAAGAAAGAAAGAAAGGAAAAAAGAAAGAAAGAAAGAAAGAAAGAAAGAAAGAAAGAAAGAAAGAAAGAAAGAAAGAAAGAAAAAGAAATCTATACAACTACATATTAAATATAAAAAGTGACAAGTGACAAATAAATATTACAAAAGCTGTATCACTAACTCTTTAATTAAGAATTTTTTGTTCCCTACTGAATAATTTTAGTGTAGAAAGTGAATGATGTTCTAATGGAAACAACACTAACCACATCAATGAAGGAAGTAAAACATATATCATATTTATCATAAAATGAATGTCATATGTCGTGGTGAATGGCAAGATCTGCAAAAAGAACCACAGAAAAAGCAGAGAGAATACGTGCATCTGGCCTCATTTAGTAGCCCATAACCATACTATCAAAGTCACAAGGTAGAATAATTAAATTTAATAGAAACCACACATTATTTGAAATTGTCCTCATTTTAGGAATGCAAAGGCTGCACAGTTCAGCTGGAATGATTCAAATTTTTCAGTGTCTCATGGTAATCAGATAAAAGATTTTGCATCACATTAAAAGAAACAGGTTTTAGGAAACACACACAATATAAAAAATATATGCCACAGGAGGAAGACAGAGAAGTTTTGATTCGCAACACAGATAAATTTGGTAGAAAGGTTCATGAGAAGAACACTGAAATAGATTCAACTTTGAAAATTACCATGTCAGTTAAACTAGTGGATTTTGATCAAGCATTTACAGGACATTCACTTCTGTCTAAGTATAAATATTGTCATTATATTTCTGGAATAGCTTCAGACAGCATGTAGAGGTCAGCATGCAATTTAAATCTGATACAGGGTTGCCGAGCAGGAAAAGCTAAGGAGAAGGCGCATTGGGCTGCCCAGCACAACTTTTGACAGTAAGCTATTTCTGCCCCTAAAGACATAGCAGTCATAATTTGATTGTTCCATTTTTATCTTAGCACTGGAGAGTCTCTCAATCTCTTTTGCTTAGTTTCACTGTGACCTGATCTATACTTGTATCTAAATTTTTATATATTTTTCATGGCGTTCACTGAGAACCATACTAGGAGCTGTCATTCTGTATTGCTCCTAGCTTCCTGGTCATCAACAAATCCAGTTTTTTAGGAGCAACATCCCAAAGCAGAACAAACAAACATTAGTGCTTACTATTTTAAACAAACAGAAGAAAAACCCACAGATCGCTCATTTAAACTTCTGGGAATGTACTGCTAATGCAGAATGGGGATACCAATAGCAGACGATTACCCTTACTATTTCAAACTATGACAACACTGTGATAGTGAAAACACTGATTTGCACAATACCCATCATTGCACAGCTAAGGATTGCTCCATAACATGTAAACCAACACATGGTTTGACTGAAGATTTTCAAAAAGATTTGGCAGAAAATAATAGGTGGGAAGCATTATTGAAATACTGACATCTCGAAATACAGAGTTGTCATCTTCTGAAATTTTCATCTCTACAAAGATGACACTCATCAGGTAATTTAACTCTAAATAGTATCCTTGAAAATTCTTTTAATATTTAGATACAGAAACCTGTCTAAGAAATCTGTAACAAAAAAAAAAAAAAAAAAGTGTAGGCGGAACAACAAAAGATGCATTACAATAGACTCGTAAAAGTGCAACTGATATTAAATATCTTTCTCTTCATGTATGAAACAATTTGGGAAGAAAATGGAAAATAATATGGAGTACATTTATCATGTTTGTGTGTATTTGAAACCAAGAACATGAATAATAGTATGAGAAAATAAAAAGCAACCTTAATCTATAGAAAATGTAGAAAAGAAAATAATCTAAGTTATCTAAATCTACTGCGATATCAGATGATTTCTAAATAAAAAGAAAGCATAGATATTCAGGAAAAAATATTTGTAACCCATGCAAATATCACATGAATATTGAGTAGCTGTATGAGAAAAAACAGTTATATTATGACAAACTACCTAAAGAGAAAGAGAAAAAACTGTTTAATTTATTAAATGCAGTATCTAGTCTCAGGCACTTATAGCAATGTATTCTTATCTATTATTATAATAGCCTGTAAACAGAAATTTAGGAAAATAAAATGCATATATGCTTCTATTGATATACTACTATTAAATACAAAAAATAACACTCCAGATATATGGTTGTAATTATACTTTGTGAAAACAAACACAACAAAAAGTTCCAGAAACATTATATTGCCATATACCAGTATTTTTAAATAATTTTTTTATTGCAGCACATTAAACATTTGTTGCTGTAATGCAGATTGAAACCTACAAAGCTTCAGGAGGGTCAGTGATTGTATCTGGCTACTATGCAAAGATTTGAAGTATCTTTTTTCGCTATCTTTTTTCCACTACGCCTTTCAGCATCAGTTATTTTTACTTTTACAAGGCAACAGTAAACAAATTTTAAAATTATACAACTCCATCTTAAAGTAAAGAAAAATTTTAAAAGTAAAGAACGTAAAGTAAAGAACACATCTACCAAGGAGACAACTGGAATTCAGATCATCTGAAGGAAGAGCCAAGTGCAGTGCTTTGTCATCTGGTACTCTGCATAAATGGAAAACTTAGGTTCCTCTATTTTTTCCATGTTCTTAGTGAAAAAGACAATTTAGTGGATTGCATTGGGTTTTGCTGAGGTAATGTTCTTCCCAGCAACTAGTATGGGGCTGTGTTTTGGATTTGTGCTGGAAAGTGTTGCTAGCACAAGGGATGTTTTTGTTATTGTTGAGCAGTGCTGGCATGGAGTCAAGGTGTTTTCTGCCTCTCACCCCATCCCATCAGTGAGAAGGTTGCAAGTGCACAAGGAGTTGTAAGGAGACACAGCTGGGACAGCTAACCCCAGCTGACCAAAAGGATATCCCAGACCATATGGCATCGTTCTCAGCATATAAAGCTGAGGAAAGAAGGAGGAAGGTGTGGGACATTTGTAGTGGTGGCATTTGTCTTCTCAAGTTACTGGTTCATGTGGTGAGCTCTGCTTCCCGGGAGATGACTGAACACTTGCCTGCCAATGGGAGATGGCAAATTAATTCCTTGGTTTTTGTGAGTTTTCCTTTATCTTTTAAACTGTCTTCATCTCAACCCATGAGTTTTCTCATTTTTGGTCTTCTGATTCTCTCCCCCATCCCAGCCCTAGAAAATGAGCGAGCAGATGCTTGAGGGTAGCTGCTGGCTGAGGTTCAACCACAACATGTATCCAGACTGGCAAAGGGACATTTCATAAGCACATTTAACTTAGTTACACTATTATTAGTTACTTCATTAATAGAGTCATTATTATTTTTCTCATGTCTTTCTTAGGGACTTGATTTGTTAAAAAAAAAAGAAAAATATTCTAAAAACTTATTACAGAGACTGCTTTTCTAACTCTAATTTTGCAACACCTTACTCTTTTCTAATTGAGTCTTTTTATACATTTTTGGCTTCTGATTCTTTCATTCAAGCCAGTAAAAGTGTTTTAAAGGATTTGTTTTGCCGCAATGCTTGTGACAGAGCCAATTTGTTGCAACAGACACTTCAGCATTCTGTGCAGTGGCTATCAGAACAAAGCAAAACATACGCAGTCTTAGAGATACCATCTTAAAATGTGGCCTCATATTCCAAGATTGATCTGTATAATTCATCCTGTCCCTAAGCACAACTCTGAATGTCATGTCTATTACCTCAAAGGTCTTTTCAAAGACCAGCCCGGATTCTACACTTTGTTGGTTTTATAATGAAACTCCTTATAACCAAAACAGGTATTTTAATGCAGCATTTTGCTGTCTGCAGTAATTCACTATTACCTCAAAGAGATATATGGAGAGATATATCAATATGTCAATTACCTTTAATTAAATGAATATCATCTCTTTGTAATGAGGTCTTTGCCAAAATATGAAAAGAAGTGTTGCAAGTTGGCTAGCCAACCTTTCATCAATTGGCTGATTGTTGACAGCTCAGTGGTACATGACTCAAGAGCCAGAATATCATTTGCTAACATATTGGGAAAATTATTTCTGGCACCAAACTGCACCTGCATGTTATAAGAAAATGCTTTTAGACATTTCCCCAACCAGAGCAATGAGGCCAACAGAACAAATCTGGTTGTCAAGTCTTGTATGCATGTCACTGCATTAATACGGCATTAATTTGATTTCTCTAGATAAATCTTAGTGAACAAAACCAGGAACAGAAAATTGATAAATTTTGAAAGTCAGTAGATAGCATTTACAAAAGACCCTTTATAGTTTAAAGGCTGGAAGTCACTAATGAATGGAAAAAATAAGGTCTTCTATATGTATCTCTCTGGTGAGGGTGGTCCCTCCCTGAATCCTAAAAGTGGCAAGACTGATGATGCATGTTTCAACAATTTCCTATTGAGTAGTTAGTTCAAGCCTTTCCTCCCCTCCTCAGAGTGCAAAGGTGTCCTTATATATTTCTGCAACTCTGTCCCCAGACAGTGTATATAACTGCAGGTCTATGACTTTTGATATGGGACCAGGAAGATGAAAGTTAGGTATCTTTAGAACAATTTAAAAAATTAAGTACCTAAGTGAGAACTTATGGGTGGAATTAAGAACAAGTGATATCACTTGTGTAGCCTCAGGCATTTTATTGAGGTACCTAGGAAAAACTTCCTTAGATTCCTTCAGTGGAGAGGAAAAACACTCCAAGAAGTTAATGTGACTCATTAAAATCAGTATCATCATACTGTCTTTCTTCATGGAATGCTAACTTTATTGCAATGGGTTCTTGACTTCTGTGCTTCAGTTAGATGATAAGAACATGTCCTAGGGCAAATTATCAGCTAAATAATTTTATCCATGTACATCCCACTGTGATATGGCAGTAATTTCCTTTCCTTCAGCATGGATTCACTAAGGAGAAATCATGCTTCACCAATCTGATAGACTTCTGTGATGGCAGGATACGTCAATGAGGAGCGAGCAGTGGAGGTTGTCTGCCTCAACTTCAGCAAGGCTTATGACAATTTTTCCCATAATATCCTCCTAGGTAACCTCAGGAAATGTGGATTAAGTGAATGGACATGGATTTAGATCCAGAACAGAGTGAATAGTAGAGCTCAGAGGGTCGGGATCAGCAGAGTAGAATCCAATTGGAGGCCTGTAGTCAGTGGCATTCCCCAGAGAGAAATACTGGGTTCAGCCTTGTTCAACTTAGCAATGACCTGGATGAAGGGATAGATTGTGCCCTCAGCAATTTGCTGATGACATGAAACTGAGGGGAGTGGCTGACACACCTGGAGGCTGCTCTGCCATTCAGTGGGACCTTGGTAGGCTGGAGATTTGTGCAGAGAGAAACCTGATGAGGTTCAACAAGGGCAAGTGTGGGGTCCTGCACGTGGGGAGGAATAACCAGCACAGGCTGGAGGCTGACCTACTGGAGAGCAGCTCTGCTGGGAAGGACCTGGGCATATTGGTGGATGACAAGTTGGTAATGAGATACATTGCCATTATTTTTCATCCTTTCTAACTTACACTGTCTGACGATGTCTATTTAAGTCTTTGCATCTCACTTCCAGTAGGTCATGAGACATCAATTAGACTAATGCACAGGAGAGTAGTATTTGGACTGCCCTATGTCCTTTTGGTCTCAGGCTATGTGAAATGTCCTTAATGGACAACTAAATAGGCAAAAAAATATTCTAGTACTTCTTTTCCTATTTGAAGGAAGGTGAATAAGCACAAGAGCCAAGCAGGTAATTTATAGTTAAACATTTTCCTTTGATCTGTATATTGCTTTTTCTATTTCAGGCTAATTTGATTAAGTACGCACAAAGGGGGAGCCAAAGGAGTAAGGTTTTTTCTTTAGGCAGCTAGCCAGGAAATGCAGTAGTAAAGACCTAATTTATTATTGTTATTGTTGTTATTATTATTATTATTATTATTGATCGATCTCCAGCTGATACACATAATTGACTCAAAATAACAGAGGAGCTGAATTAAATCTGAAATATTTGAGCATACTTAATATGGGGTTTTCCAGCGCTAAAAGCTTGAATAGTTTCAACTTCTTTCAATACTACTGAAAATGTTGGTAAAATTGTATTATGGCTTCACAAGTTATTTTGTGTCAGCTGAACTTCAATAACTGACAGTATGGATGCTGTTACCTCACTGCAAATATGAAGAAAAATGCTCTAGCTTATGTCATCTCTTGTTAAGACTTAAGCAAATGCATTTCATATTACATTTCCTGTCAGTTACACAGTCAAAGTACAAAGTAATTACCTACATCCGATTTAGTCATCTAGATGCCTTTTATAAAGCACAGGGAGGAATGGCAGCTGTGTGGAGTGATTCATCTCATTCTAAAGTAGACAGCTAAAGTATATCAGAAGAAATATGCCTTAAAAGTACCTATTTCTTTTTTACTAGGGAACCTTCAAGTTTAGATGCAGACATCTCACCAAATTTGTAGAAGATGAACACAGTCACAACAGCTCAGTTTACACATGACAATTAATCCCTAACAATAATTTATTTGTATGTTTGAGCTGTGAAGCCTTTTTCAATTAAAAGACAGAGAAATGTACTGTTGCCTGCAAGCGCTTATTGCTGATGTGTACATCACATTGCCCTGCTTGGCCTGGCTGTGAAACTTAAACACATGAGAAGTCACGCGTTAGAGGACTGACACTGGCTTCAGTCCTTCTGGTGCTCCAAGGAAACACAGGTCTGTGTCCTCCATGCTAAGTAAGACCTGTTGACAGAAGAAAACCCCAGCTGCAGCTTCATAAATCGTAAGTTCAGAATACACACTTGTTTTAACTGAGTTCAGCAGGAAATACCTTGTGGTGTTGCCTAGTAAGATAAACAATTTGGGTCTTGCTTATATCACCATCTTACCACCAATTATATACTTTTGTTCTTTTTTTGTGTTGTTAGAAATTGGAAGAAGTAGAAGAGCAGAACTGGACTAGACATACATGTTGCCAGATAGGTACACAGTACTGACAAAGGGGAACAATTACAAAACAACAAAAAATGAAGCAAAATTGATCATCAATTAAGTTAGCCAGCAATTTGCAAGGTTTACTTATTCTTCAAACCTCTGTTCTGTAATCGAAAGATTTCATCTTGATGAGATAATTTCACAGAAAATCCTAATTTCTATGACTGACCCAAAACCTCAATTCATACAGTGTTTAAATTAAGATTTTGCCAGGAGAAATGCAGACACAAGTCAACTGCCAGTGAATTTGCATCCATTGAAAGAGGAGTATTAATTAAAAGGTAAAAATTTCTGTGCTTTATATAAAAAAATGAAAAATGTTCTGTTCTAAGTAGCTTAGGAATTATTCAAAGTGGTTTAAAAGAACATAAATATATATAATTTATTTTAAGGGTGAAAATGTTCTTCCCTACCAAACCAAAATTGCTGTCAATGTTTTGTCTAAGACTGTGATCAATGGTATTTAGAAACAATACTGCTGAGATATAGTATGTTTTGCAGGGTGGATCATGGATCTTAGTTACTTAGAAGATTATCTGCTAAGTGCTGTTTTTTTATTTGAATTCACAATATCATGACTGTAGCAACAGTTAAGTTGCATCTAATGATACCCTTCATTACAACCACATGTTTTTAGAGGCTTATAACTTTGTATAAATTCTCTGCTCATAAAGTTATTCACAGTCCAAAGAAGGCATTTTGAGACAGTCTGACACAACACCATTTGACTGCTTAGGATTTGCATGTTCAAAAATGTGCTACTTCTTTTGCCTCCTTCTTGATGACACATTAACATACTTGTCATCTTATGGTACTCAAAACTCACCAGGTTTTTTTAAGGCGCCAGCTTGCAGTTCTCAACAAGTAGAAATGCTTCTGACACATTTGGGAGAGTGCTTAGAAATAACACAGGTTTAAGCGTTGCTCAGTTAAGGAAAGGTCAGCGATACTTGGAACTGCCCAAAAGGAGCAGTAATGCTGAAGAAACTATCAAGATTTATTACATTTTCCAGTCAGTGGTAAGAGACCAGGCCACTGGCATGGAAAATCATGCTTCTTCCTTTTTCCCTCTCAAAGGAAAGTAGACATAAATTTGTTTATACTGGCTGAAAAAAAAATATTTACCTGTCCTAAACAATTATTATCCTGTAAGGATATTACAGTTAAAGAGGTGACCATGCATATCAACATCTGACATGTGGCCACAGCTCAGTGGGTTTGAGTCTAGGCATTCTGTGGTGAAATATGGGTCTGGACATCTAGCTGCTATTCTCACGTGATCCCCAGGGTAAGAGTTTAGTGACAGTGTCAAACTAATTAAACACCTCAGAAAAGCAGCTGTAGAGTCCCATCCAGCCTCCAGAATAATGCCAGTGAGACACGGGCTGTCATCTCCTCAACATTTGCTCAACAGAAAACCAAACCCACTGATGTCAGAGTCACTGGCAACTTGCACACTTGCAGATGTAAAGGACCAAAAAAAAAAAAAAAAGGCAAAGAAAAAAAAACCCAAAACACCATGAAGAAAAAAAGCCTTGGAATGATTTGGTCTTACAGCCGTTGCTGAATCTTCACATAAATGAAGCTGTGTACATCACAGCAAGAAACTGGTCACAAACTGAGGCAGTATCACAAGAGGTATCCTCCTTGTCTTATGAGGCTGGCACTCCAAATGCCATATACTGTGAAGCAATAAGCAACAACTTCTCCAGCTTCCCGAAAAGAGAGAGATAAATGGCATTGAATTGGCTGTGTCTCCCAAAAATGTCTCCAAGAAACTACAGCCACAGCAGGCTGAACAGATGAGCCCTCAGAGATTGGGCTCAGAGTCTCAGACAGAAAAGAAAGATTTATTTCCATCTGGTAACAATGATGCTGATGTCTCAGAGAGACCCACTGCTCTCTGCAGCATCACCTAGCAATTCTAAAACTAGATGGACATAATTAGCTTGATTACTCATCATCTTATAAAATTCAAAATTTTACATTATGTTTATGTTGTTTTACAGTCGTATTTGGCAGGGAAAGAAGGATGTGGGCAACTGAACCTTCAAGAGGCTAAGATAAGCCAAACTGGAGCAGTCACTGTCATCTGCTGTCTTGTTGTATTATTCAGGAACTCCTGTTACACAGTATAGATCGCCTAGGATGCGAAACGTAGCAATCCTCCATCATGCTGCTTGGCACTGAGTGACTGCTGAAAAACACAGCAACCTTGGTGGCTGACAACCTCTATATATTCACAGGACAGCTACGGCATGAACAGCTTATAATACAACTTTCTCCACTCTGCCTCTGTCAAAATATCACTATACTCTGAAGCTTTTCATAGGTACACAGCATTACTAGAAATTCCACTCCTATTAAAAAGCCTGATTCTCTTCAGGCTGCTAAATATTGGGAGCAGCAGTAATTTGGGAGAGGCAGATACTCCTGTAATTTTGAGCAGAGGTTTGGGACACCATGGCAGGGCAGACAGACTTCATGTTTGCAGCCATAATCTCTCAGCAAAATCAGAAAATACTGAGGGGCAAATATGGTTGTTCAGCACACACTGGAACTACAGACTTCAAAGAAAAAACAAATTTGGAAGCTGACCTCTGAGTGCTGAGGCTTTGCAATTTTCATATCCAGAGCAGATATGACTATGAAAGATTTTATTAGATTTTACTGAAAATCTCCAGTTGGAACTTCCAGTTTGTTGGAAATCTGAAATTCAATGTAGAAATTTGTGGTCTTACTGCCACTTTTATTCCAAAACTTACTTTGATCATTTTTTGAAATCTTACATGCATCTTAATTCAATGGTTAATCTCTTTACAAAGTATGTTAAATGCCTTTAAACAGGTTAATGTGATTCCAGTTGCACATTTGCTCTTGCTAAGCCACAGACTAACAATTTTGTAAGTCATAAGAGCAGACTCAACTAAAAGGTGACTAGATTATAGTTGCTAAATATTACATAGCCAATGTATACAATAGGTAAATTAATAGATTCAGTGAAGGAAAGAGCTATCTGAATTACAGCACTTTTGCTTTTTTTCTTTTTTTTTTCATTCTAAAAGGTGTGAATAATAGACTTGAAGCTAAATTCAGTGTCTGAAGAAAGCACTCCACTATGTTAACCTAGCAGCAAAAAGAACAGTAAACATGTATCATCAAAATGATCCTTCAGGATTCTTCAGAACCTAAGACAATTGCTAATTTTGGGGTGAAGCCTTCACTCTTTAGCTGCCTTCCTTTTTTTTTTCCCCAATCTAAATTGGTTTTCTTCCAAATAACCTGCTTTCTAAATCAAATGAACACAACTGCTATGTATACTAACTGTATTTCTGTGTCAAGGGACACCCCAAATATGCTATAGTTGTTGAAAAGACAAACGGAAAAACCTTGATTTGGCAAGATGTTCTTGTCCACAGAGAACAAACAGAAAGGACCCACATGAAGGCTGTAAAGCTTGTCCAAAAAAAGGAATCACACACACAAGGGAATGGTATTACTTTCAAAACTCTAAAAAAAAAAGTCTCTGGAATACCTAGCAGGCAAATGAGGAATTTTTGTTTGTTTGTTGTTGGCTAGGGCTTTTTCATTGCACTTTACAGCATAATATGAAGCCTAGGAACACTAGGCTATATTACTTTCTACTAGATTTTAAGACTTGGTAAGTGTCTGTATTTTGCATAAAGCTATTGGATGAGGCTGTGCTTTCTGGCATAGCTTGCTACTGTTTGATAGCATTTTAAAAGCATACTGTGCTTGAACTATCAACACACAATAATTGTTAGCTTTATGCTCCACTAGTTACTTTGTTATGTGCAATGGAATAATTACTGTGAAGTTTTGTATTGTGACACTTTTGTCACAGTTGCTTATTAGATATGGGGCCTTATTTTGAACTTTTTGTTTGCTTTCTTTGCTGTCCCTTCCATGGCATTAATAATCTACTGCAATTTAATTGAAAATTGGGCCAGAAAGCATTAAAGGAAATTTCAGTGATTCCGGTCATTAAAGATTTACCCTTTCTGGCATGTAAGTGGGGTTCCTTACTGAGTGCTATTTATTTGATTTGTGCTTAAAACATGTGTAGATTTAAATCCATTTCATTAAATAAAGCACTGGGCAAAGAGTAGTTATCTAGCGGATTTTTCTTGCAATCATCTCAAAACACTAGCATTATAGACATAGGAACTAATGTGTATCGCAGAAAAGGGTGGGAAAATAAAGCATCTGTCCAATACTTAAGATGATATTAAGTACTTATATAGATTTTTTTAAGCAGATTCAGATGGGAAAAAAAAGGAATATGAACTCAAGTTTCAAGGTGTAAACTAGACAATTAAAATTAATCCTGAACATCAGGACTGTATTATTGTTTGTTGATTTTGAGGGGCTAGGAAGCAAAATGTACACTAAAGATGAGTGAGAATTCATTTTTCGCAAAACACATCTCAGTCACATTTGTCATAAAGTTGATTATTTCTTTGATCCTCAAATGTTGATTTCTTTGGTCTTAATTTCTTAAGGTTAATGAACAGATCAGCATTCTTACTGAACTGACCAATGTTCCTAAGAAGTGTCTTTTGTTTAGTTGTTAGCAGGAGAATTGGGATGACAGGGACCATAAGACAATACTCATGAGAGAGCCCTTGATGCAGCAAAATGGTTTTGGGCCATCTGGTTTGGTCCAGGGACCATGGGAACTCTTCAGGCAACTTTAGCATGCCTGTTGCTAGGAAGAGATAACTATATATATAAGAGATAACAATAAGTGTCTTCCAGGTAGCTCTGGCATCAGAAACACACATGGTGAGCCACAGGCACAGTTCCCAGCACCCGCTGTAGCCACCATCATCACACATCACAGACCCTAATGAACCTGGAGCTCCTGCAGGCAGATGCAGCTCTGCATGCCCAGTGTAGCAGAGATTCCTGGTGCTTCCCAGTGGTTTCAGGGCAGTAACAATGGGCTACTTGTCTGTAGGATGTGAGCCATGGCAAGGGTCTCTGTCACCAAATAGCGGAGCAGTGAGAAGTCAGCAGGCTGTACAACATCAGGGATTTCAATACTCAGTTGTCTTTGTGAGCCAAACAAAATAGTTTTGATTAAAAGGGATAGGTTATGATTCAAATAGTTCTTAACTTTTTCCTACTTCTTCCTAGTTTTTGAATTTCTTTGGTTATTAATTTCCTTTCTGATTTTAGCTGTCGTAATTTCCTATTTTACAGGAACTGTTTCTGTCCACAACATATTCAAAACAACCAGAACTGCAGCAGCTCAGTCCCTAGAACTCCAGGTTCTCCATTCCCTAGTGAGAATCTTTGAGAAATATAAATTAAAATTAGTTTCAGTGCTTTGAATTAATTATTCCATTTATTGGTTATTATCTTGCTTTGTGGTTTTACGTGCCTCTGAACTGCAGATGGAATTAGAAAAGAGAGAATCAACTAATTAATCTTGGGCTTCCAAAAGAGACAAAAGTGTTTGAAAGATGGGAAGAAAGTAAAGTAAAACTTCATCAAACTGAAAAAAAAAACCAAAAAAAAAACAACTTAAAAAAACCTTTTAAAAGATCATACAGCTATATAAAACATAAATTTAGTTCATGTTTATGCACTGCAATTATTCAGCATCTGTGGGTATATCTATATTTGTATGTATAGAAATTTAATGCATTGGCAGAAAATGTCATGTTTCTATGGCACTCCAGAGATTATGAATAAAATATTTAATTCAGGAGGTTGCAATTGCATTTCCTAAATTATTTCACTGACCTTTTCCTAACTTATGTTGGCCCACAGTGGATGCATGAGCACTGCCAAAAAACAGAAGTACACCATTTACCAGTCACAGAAAAAAAAGATAGGTGTTCAAAAGCAGGTGCTATTCAAAATAGGTGTTAGGGAAAAAAGTTTAAAACTAGCACATATTATTAAAATAATTCTTATGCTCAAGTAACATATGCCACGTATCTGAAATTAAGTATGGCAAATGAGGATCTAGCAGAGTTTTTTGATGGTAATTCTGTGTAGAGTAGCACCAAGCTAGGTACAAGGCTCACTAGTTTGACTCCTGTCACAGCATCAAAAAAAAAAAAAAGAAAAAAAATCTATTGAAAGAAACCATGCCCTACTAATTTTGCCAAATTGCATTTTGACTCTGTGTCATATCTGCTAAAGCTTAGCTTGGTTTAGGCTGGATCTAGGCTGAAGCTGGACATGAATTTTGCAATGCACATCACATGGTGATGCTGATCATGGACTTCCTAGCCTGTGTCTCCACAGCTGTAGACATCTCTTCCATTTCATGGTGAGGACACATCATGGGACAACAAAGCTTCTTAAACCAACATCTGTACCAGTTCTGCTTGAAGTTATGTGTGTAAATCTGTACTTAGTAGCATTGTAAAATATATTTCCTCCTACCACAGGCAAAACCCTCTGTAGAGGCCCTTCCCATTAAGGGTGGGTTGTCACACCATCTCACCTAAAAGACATAGTACACCACCAGCACCATCTGTAATGAGATATCTTTCTTTGTATTTGAAAATGGAAGTGAAGGGGGCTTATGTTTGCCTGCAGTTAAATTACATTGGTTTAAATGAAAAAAGAGAACATTGTCTCTATATAGAGAAAGACATATACAATTTATGCAAAATGTTGATAATTTTAATGATGTATATGCATAATACCTAAATTATAGCATACCTGGAAGATTATAATACACAGGAAACACATCATGTTTTGCAGTCTTCTTATAGTCCTCCTGATTTTGTAGATCTATCAAAAAACTGTTCTGAAATGGATTTTTTTTTAAAACAAATTAATATTTTATATTTATTTGAAGTGGTCTAAGGCCCAGCAAAATTGTGGTATGGCAAAGCTCAGAACTGAATTAATAAACATATCCAGAACTGATTATACACTAAAATATTCCAATTGTAACCCTCTAGCAAGTGAGGTATTTAAGTACAAACAAATGAAGATGCTCTTAGATGATCTGGCACTTTGGGTGCAGTAATTTAGTGAGATAAGATTTAATGAAGACCAAGATAATACTCAGTAGAAATATAAAAAAGAAAGCTTCTCTACTAAGTCATAAAGCAAGAGATTTAGGAGCATGCAGAGGGTAATTGTAAATAAATCAAATTAACTCCCAGAGCAATGCATTCTGAAAAGTTCCACTCTGGAATTTATATACATATGACACCACTGTAGAGCAGGAGAAATCATTCTTGAGGTTCTACTTTGCTATTCTTCTGTAGACACTTAAGCATAAAAAACAAGCTCCACTCATAAGTGTCAATCTGTAAAATTATTATATGTGCTCATCTTCATTCAAGGAGTACATAGGTTCTAATGCTAAGTTCCACATAGCAGTGGAGAGTACTAAAAAATAAATTTAAAAATCAGTTTATAGGATTGTCTGTTTCCAATATAATCCTAAGGACTTGGAAGTAGGTGGGCATTTTGGTTTGGTTTTATTTTTTTATTTGACTGATTGTTTTAAAATTTTTAAAAATATTTGTATTTTTATTATAAGTCAGATTAAAAGTAGTATTGTTTGTTACAGGCTTTGGTTAGAATTTTGAAATGATTCAACCCTCATCTTTTTCTTAAAATAGTAACAATAGAACCATCAGAAGAATTATGTGTTGCTAAGGTTATGTTTGAATGCAAGTTAAAACAGCATAACTAGAGTAACATGTCCATGTATTCTTAAGGCTGCCATAGTCTTCTCCTAGTCCTGTGGTCTTCTACTTAGACAAGACAGAACAAACAAGCAGTATTTATTCTCACTTTTCAAAAACAGCTTTTTAAAAAAAATAGAGCAAATGAAAACACATACATTCCATAACCAATGGTGAAATGAAAAAAAAAAAATAATTAACACCACATCAGTTACATTAGTACACTGTCAGGCCAATCTTCTACCTCAAGATGCTTTCTATTAGTAGCACATTTTCCACTCTTTATCTGGGTTTGAAAGGCTATTTCCCTGGGCAGGTTTAAAAATGTAAACTGCATTCTCCCAAAATCTTCTATTCCTCCTATAACTGGAACATCACTTTTCTTAAAATATTTCTGTATTTGTGTTTCCCTTGATAATCCTCAATAGTCATTTTTCTTTAGTTTCTGAGATCTTTCATTCTCCCTTACCCTAACTTCTGAGATTTCTACAACCTTCTTTCTAGCTGCTCTTCCTAGAGGTTCATTTTGCAGTCCATCCAATAGAAAAAAACATGAACTCTTGACCCATTCCCCCAATAACTCTTTTTTCAGGCAACCTGACAGTATTTCAGCTGGTCCAGTTTGCATACTTATTTGAAAATATAGTGAAGTGCAGTCTGAGAATCCTTTTTTTTTTTTTTTTTAAAGAAAATCTAAGATCATTGTCTCAGGCATGGACATCTGAAGCTTAGTGAAGTGAATTGCATTCTGTGTAGCTTAACTTTTAGTTCATTGTACAGTAGCCTGTTATCCAAAAGCCAGCTGTTAAACTGCACAGAGAAGATTATGCTGATGCTTCTGTTTCTCCACACTTTATCAACTGACAATCAAGTTTTTCCCTTTCTCATTTTTTAAAATCTAACATTTTAACCACATTACACCTTGATACTCTCATGCATTCTTTTCACATTCATCAAAGTGTTTTGTGAATCATGATAAAACCTTGGAGATAAATGTATTATTACCTTTTATTTTATAATAAAACTCAAAGAGGGTAGGTTTAGATTAGATATTAGGAAGAAATTCTTTACTGTGGGAATGATAAAGCACTGAAACAAGTGGGCCAGAGAAGTTGTGGATTCCTCATTCCTGGAAGTGTTCAAGGCCAGGTTGACTGGAGCTCTGAGCATCCTAGTCTAATGGAAGGTTTCCTGCCCATACTAGGGGGTTTGGAACTAGGAGATCTTTCAGGTCATTTGCAACACAAACCATTCTATGGTTCTGTGATTTCATGATCTATGGTGTGTAACAATTTAAAACTCTGAAACCTTTAAACAGTTACTAGGCCTAGGGAAATCTAGAATCAAATAATTCAAAAAACACTCCAACAACACAATAACCTCAAATTACACAAGGATAAGTGCATAAGATCATTGCTGAAACACATTTCATATAGTGCATAGTGGGGGCTATGTGTCCGAAGTATCCCCATTGCAAATGTAATGGAGTAATGAGCCACCTTCAAAAACAAGCCAAGGGGCTAGGAAAAATATTGCACATGGCAAGACATAGTACAGGTAAGAAGGCAGAGTTCCTAGACTGGAACGACCACAAGTGCACTAACCCCTTATATTCTGGCAGCAATAAAGCCCCTCACAGCAAAACTAAGAACTCTTTCTAGGGAGAGGGAGTGTGTCTCTAGTTGAGGGCTCCTGAAAAGACTACAACTGGCTGTTCAAGTAACCTGGTCTAGTGGAACGTATCCTTGTCCATGGCAGGGGGATAGGAAATAGATATTGAGTCTCTTCTAATCCAATCCATTCTATATTTTTATGCCATTTCCATGATGTTGAAAGCACCTCCTGGGGAATTCTTGCTCTGAAAATGGGAAGGTTTCCTCTCCTGTTGCCTAGATCTTTAGATGTTATCCAAGGCTTCTTACAAAGTAAGAGCAGCTCTCTGATATTCCTATTTGAGTTTTACCTACCCAGGATACATTTAATACTGCATGTGGCTTTGCACAGCGTGTGTGTACTGCATGCACTGCAGACACTGGGATCAGAATCACCACATGCCTGTACTGCTTATGGATGCACATCTTGCAACATGGGATCGAGGTTTGGCACACTATGGCTCAATAAAGAGAGCCAGCTTCTGAGCCTGATCTTTGGGCACTGATTAGGGATCACATCTTTCCCCGTCTCTGTATTTGGACATTTCAAACAGCTTTGTTGAATCCAGACCTACAGAGGGGTTTGCTCTATGCTGAGCTGATGGAAGCCATCTCTATATGCCATATGGAATCAAGGCCCAGGTTTGGTTCCTGACACTCTCTGTTGCATGTTTTAGACATAAATCTGTCACTTCAAATGTGACTGTGTCCGTCTGCATAGCAATCTGCTCTGACAAGGGTAAAGCAAACAGAGTAAGAAAGCTAAGAAATATTTCAGTCCTGTATGCTAGATTAGGCAGGGTTTCCTCTTCTTGTTGTCTTGTTATCTAGATGGTTTACTCAAAAAGAAAGTAAGGTGCCTTAGCAAAGCACAGTGGAAAGGATGAGCAACCTGGTCAGAGGCAGAGAGAGAAGCTGGCAGAGCTGCAGCTGGATTAACAGAATTAAGAGAGGTGTGAGACAGGCACACATGCACAGAGCAATAGTTTGTGAAGCAACAGAGAGCAACACAGGATGATAATAACAAGAACTACCGAAACAGTATGTATAATTGCTATAGTATCTCAGTTTTTGAAAACCATAATTTTTTAATCACAGCAGCCATGTCTTGCAAAGAGCCTGCAGGGACAAGACACACATTTACTCTGACTTGGCATAGATGTCTCAGATACTGACATCTACACTGCAGACACCTACATGTGCATTAGTGAACTCCAGCTTTAAAATTAGGTGAGGTAAATGCTGTCCTGGAAAACACATTCTTCAGCTCAAATGTTGCAAGGGTAAAATTTGGTAAATTTAATCTTATCTAGCTGAGGTAAGGGAAGTCTTACTTAGGTAGAAGAAACAATATGATAGAGGAAACAATAAAAAAGACCCAAGTGTCAATAACATGGCTTCATTTAAACAAAAGGAGACTCTAGTCTTGAGTAGTAGACAGATACTTGTTGAAAAGTTGACAATTCTTCCATTAAACCCAGTGCGTTTTGTCTTTGCGTCTGGCACTGTGCATTACATTTATTTTGACAGAAGCTGAGATATTGGGAGCATGCATAACACAATAAAATCCAATATCAAGATGAGTTGCTGAAAGGTAAGCTCATTAAACAAACCTAAATCCGTCTTACTAAACAAGGTTCAAAGGGAAGGCAAAAAGCAATCTAAGAAAATATTAATGAAATAGGTTAGCTTTCTAGGGAGCAAAACCATAATTTGTCCAAACAAGAAGAAAAATACTATTATTGCTAACACTGCTGCTACAGTTTTTTCAACATATGTGGGTAGTTTTACAATATGTTCTTGTGATGTGAAGTCAGGGTAGGAAATAAAAAGTAAAACGATGAGTGCGAGGTAAAAGAGATTGTGCATGAGATGAATGCTTTCCATTCCTCCCAGTAGTGCAGTTGAGGGTAAGTGCAAGCAAACAGACTTTATTCACTTCTAAATTGAGCAGAAGACAGTTTATTTGTTTACTGTATTATAGGAGCACATGTAATTTAGCTAATGTGCTTTTTTGTTGTTGGTTTGCTTTGGTTTTGCATTGGGTTTTTTAATGTCTTTAAATTTGTGCTACTGCAGGTCTCCCTGGGAAAAAGCTTTGTCTAACAATGCCTCAAGGAAGAAGAGCATTGAGGCTGTGAACGCCTGCATGAAGTAAGTATTTGCAAAGAGCAGTTTTTGAGAAAGGCTACGTTCAGTGGTCTTAACTAACTGGTTGATAATTCTGTTGAGGATACTCTTTGCAAAGTGCCCTGTAACAATAGGCTTTTTTTCCCCCAATGTATTTATACAGTTCATGTAAATGTCTACTTTTAACAGCATGTAAAGAAGTGAATTCCCTGAAGTTATTGGAAATTGCTACCTGAGGAAAGAAGCAGCCCTCAAAAGAAAAGCATTCTTACTGCTTTCTTGTGCCAGGGTTTAGTCCATTTCACCAGAAATCGAGATTGATTTGTTCAACGATATAAGGAAAATGCCCAGTTAGAGAGCTGGGGTTCTCATCTTGCCTAAAACATTAGTTTAGACAGAAATTCTCACCTGGTAAAAACAGTATTGTCAGTACATCTACAATAGCTAAAGTTTAATAAATAATAGTTTCAATAAAAAGTTGAGTTGAACATTAACTAAGTTCAATAACAAATTTAAATAGTTGTACATTATTTAAATTCTTACTCATATGTGAAAGTAGGCAGCAACAATATTTGTATATGAAACTATTTGTTGCCCAAGATGAGAAAGAGTTACAAGAATGGGCAGTGCAAAATGAGGTATATCCATCAAATGAAACGTATAAGTCCACTGTGCTGGTACATCCTCCCAGTTCATTTGATTTCATGACTCCTCTGATTACTTTTCAAAATCCTGTATTGTCAGTTATATCAGTAATACACAGATTAAACTACATTGCTGGCATACATTGACATGGAGGAATTTAACCTCCTCAAAGGTGCATATTATGTAAAATATATTAAACACTTCCTTTGAAATTTATGTGACTAATTAAAAACAAATTTAAAATTGTCTTTAAAATTACCAGAAT
>VZSR01003803.1:28327781-28401433 GCA_013398615.1 Brachypodius melanocephalos
GGAAACCACTTGGCTTTACAGCCAGTTAAAGGCCAGACACCAGTTATACTGCTTGTTATGTGAGGTTTCTTGGGTTTCACGAACCCTCAAGGAAGAAAAGGGAGCTGGGAACAGGATCACCCAGCCACTACATGAGGGCTCAACACAGAGAACTGCAGCAGTCTCCTGTGCCTGTGATCTGAAACTCTGCTTGGTCCTTACAGAAAGAGCAGACTAATTTGATGGTGACAGCCATATGCCAGCATTCCCCCTCATCTCACACGATGGGCAGAGGAAATTGTCATACCAGAAACATTCCCAATGCTCATAATTTATCAGTTTCAGGGTTTAAGAAGTACATAAAAGAGAAAATTGGATAAACTAGATCTTGTCAAGACATTCAGAAAACTTTACCTGCATTGCAATAGAGTTTTACAAAATCCTGGGATAGTATGCTGAAGCCTTTCTATATCTTAAGTACTATTTGGGATTTGTCTGTGTCATTCTTCAAATACCAATATTTTTCTAACATTAGGCTAGAGTCCCTTGAAATTTTTGGCAACACATAATTATGTTTACTTTTATATTTTATGTGATAATGTTTAAAATCATTTGCGTTCTGTAAAAATCTAGACAATAACAACTGAGAATCTCAAAACACCCTGAAGGCAACCATCTCTACAATTCCAAATAATTATCTCTTTCTTTGCTATTTTTAACACAATGCAAGACCTGATACTTACTAATGATTTTAACACAGATAAGACTGACAATTATGAATTCTATATACTATCAAAGAATACTATAATTTTATAAAAGACACATTTGTTTTAAGTTAAAGAGGTCACCACCTTCCTGTTCCAAAAAGTACTTTCAAAAACCCCATTTCATATGGTTGACAGGATTTTTCTCTTCATCATTCACTATTGTACAGCACTTTGCTTCATTTCTGAATTCCATCTCTCCCAGATGGTTGTTAATTGATAGGAGATGGCTTTCACATTTACCATTATAGCTGAACTAATGTTCTGAAATTCAAAACTTAAATATTAAAACTACGCATTAGGCAGAAATGTCCAGAAGGTTAGACAATGGAATAATTTGTCAGAGGAGAAAAAGTTGACTCATCATTACAACTAGAATTGAAGAGCAGGCTAGATAAAACAGATTATTGGGAGATTATAGTAAAGGGCAACAACCAGCTGCCCTCTGTTGCTTCCTGTTTTCTAATTTAGGACGGATAACATGTTATGCATAACAAGGATGGTCTGTGATACTCCATAACCCATACCCTGCTATATTGTGATATTGGAAACAGAAGAAAATGCAGTCCAAGCAGTAAACTAATATATGTATATGTATGTAATATATGGTTTCCAATACATAAAAACTGTACTAAAAATTGCACCCTCCAGCCCTGAGTTTTAACGACGATGGTGTGTCATACTGCACAGGGCATGACTGCTCTTTCTGGGGTGCAGTAATCCTGACACACATGCCTTCAAACAATTTTATATTAAATGCTGTTACTCACTTCTACAACCTTTATGTTCTAAATAAGTGCAGAGTGTGGGAGAGAGACAACTTTCACAGATATACTGTGCCTGCTGCACTTTTAATTAATTTGTAGGTTGAAAATAACTACAAGGGAAATATATGGGTGAGGGAAGACAGGAAGTATTAAAGGAGTTTTTACCACTCTATTTATGTACTTTATTTCAAATCTTGTCTCAGAAGAAACACAGAGCTCTTTTCATCAAGGAGAGTAACTATACAGTCTCATTTCAGCATATGTCAGTGTAATTAACAGTGTGTTTTCCAGAAAAACTGGCCAGGATTCTGCCATAGTCTCCTTATAGCGACAAGTATTCCTCCCCAGCTCCAACACTGCTGTAATTAAAATGATTGTGACATTTCAGGACTCCCCTTTTCTTTATGCATGCTACCGAGATAATACATCTTAATTTAACATTGATTATTAGTGCTGATATTACAGTGCCCACTGGATTTGCATTAGCCTTTGATTGTGACAGATATCAGACCACGGCACCACCTTATGTTACACTGTGTAACCGAGCTCTGCCTCCAGCTTTCCCAGTTAATAAAACCCAGGTGAAATTCCTCCCCCGTTCATCAATAACTGCTGCCTGTACCATAAAGCTGAGTCCTTCGTGTCGGGGGATGGAGGCTGGAGCATCCCGGCGGGAGCATCCCGGCGGGAGCGGTGCCCGCGGAGCCCGCGGAGCCCTGCCCGGGCACGCAGGCTGACTGCCGATGAGACCCTGCCGCGGGAGAGGAACCTGCCATTGCCCAGGCGTCTTCTAAGGTTTTATGTCACCTGCAGAGCGCACATGACAGCTTTATTAATGCCAAGCGTTTCGAGCCGGGTTCACCGCCGCGTTCCCGCAGCAGCCCCGTGCCGAGGTGTTCTCGAGCAATGGTAAATCAACAGCCGCCAAGAGCGTGTCCTGCTCCCCGATGATGGCCCGGAGCGAGGGGACCGTGCCCTGAACCTTCTGGGGGGTCTTTGTCACTGAACATGCCTAGCTGCGAATTTTGGACAGACACCGTCTGTGCTGGGGCTGACTTGCTGGCGTTTAGCTGTCAGCTTTTGAACTGGAATTAATGACAGATTTCCCTTCTAGGAAGTTAAACGATATTTCTGCTTAATTCTCTTTCCTGAGAGGGAACTGTATGACTCAGCTTTAGGCTTTTTTTTTTTTTTTTTTTTTTTTTTTTTTTTTTTTTTTTTTTTTTTTTTTTTTTTTTTTTTTTTTCCCTGATAAAAGCCACCAAAACTTTTGTACATGAGTGAAATTTTACGTTAGCTGGGTTCTGGAGCGTTAATTTATCAGCACTCATTTTGCACATGCACAGCTTTATACAGACACGTATGAAAAAGTCTGCATGCAAATTGTTTTTGCATTTTGATGACTTCTGTGGACAGAAAGAAAATAACGTACACAAACAGCATCTGTGTGCTCAAATTAAGAATTTGTCACTGCTTTCATTCAAGTTCTTAAGCATGAAAACATTTTGTAAATGACAAGAGAAGGACAATCTGAATTCCTTCACGAAAGCTGGCACTTCTTTTTTTTCCAGTGTTAGAAAGCTTTCACAACTTAACCCTTGGTGTTCCAAAATTTGTAATTTCTGCCTACAATAAAAAATAAACACATAATTTCAAGACACATACACACAAGACTGCAAAAATTAAAACTGTGTCAGATGAGACACACATTTTTACATAAACTTGTACATATATGTGTGGACTAGAATAGCTGAAATCACTTTGGTTAGGATAAAGTTGATCCATGTATTTGATGACTTTCCATAAATCACCTTTTTTAGCATACAACAGCCCAAAATTTTGTCTCTTATCAGGGTCAAAAATTAAGTTACAACCTATTTAGGAAAATTTGCCCTCTATCTCTACAATAATTTACTTAAATACATTGGATCACAAAGCCCTTAGGACCTTTTCTCCTGCCCTTAGGACCTTTTCTCCTGTAGCTTAAAAATATTCAAAATAAAATATAATAATAGAAATCTAGAGATTATCTTGAGAACACAGGTACTTACAACTACAACCAACAGAAATCTTGTCCCTTCTGTCATTAAGATTGATGAGAGGAGTATCTCTTGTTGATGCTGATTTTTTTATTTTTTAAAGTACACTGGCACAGTTGACTGGACGTAAAATTCAGTGTCAAACAGATGCTGGAGGCACCATACAAAAGTTTAGCATCAGCTATTCTCCACTTCATACAAATCTGTTTGCTTCACCATATAATTCCCATGACTGTTATATATTCTTGTTTCACCCTGGCTTTTCTCCATAAAAGTTCCTTTCTCCCTATACTTGGCATTATCCATTCTTTCATGTGAAATGTGTGCCAGCGCTGTCCTGATTTGCCATGTGAAATTCTCACTGAAGTCGGTGGGATAGTTGGTGGGAAAGATGTGAAAAGAGTTCCTAGCAGGGCCTGTTGCCAATAAGACAGGAGGTAAAGGCAGTGGATAACTCAATCCTAGAAACATCCAAGGTCAGAGTGGATGGGGCTCTAAGAAATCTGATCGAGTTGAATATGTCCCTGCCCATAGCAAGGGGGTTGGGCTAGGTGGCCTTTTAAGGTCCCTTCCACCCTAAGCAATTCCATGATTTCTCTGTGCAGGTCAACCAATTGTAGTAGTCTGAATTTATAAGGGGTCTCTGAAGTCTGGTACTTCATTGGCAGAATTTAATTATCCACCACCATAATTCTCTTACTCCAAAGGGAAGGAGCAACTGTGCATCATATGGTGTCCTTCTTTGCCCCATGCCACTATACATTATATATACACATATATATATTTTACCAGGAAATATAAATCATGCACTTCATCTAGAAAGCCAGTAAACCAGTAAGGAATTCCTTTCCTCAGTGTTCTTGCTACACTGCACATGTTATCTGCCATGTAACTGCTACTCAAACAGTGCCAATGCAAAAGGAGGAATTAAACACCTTTTATTGTCTTCACATAATTCTATTTTCCATTCCTTTTAATCTTTTCCAGATGCAAGTCTCTCAGTTTTTGTGTTTTTCAGCACAGTAATTTGACATTCATTCACAATCAGATGTCAAATTTATTTTATGTACCTGCTGTATAATTATACAGTTCTCCTTGGTATTGGAGAAGTGTGTATAGTAGAATGAGTTTGCTAAAAATAACATATTTAGAGCTCTTAAAATTTTCTAGATTCCCTTGACAGTAATAGACCTTTCAAGAATATTATCACTCAACACTTACTATAACTTATTTTTTTCACAAGTTATTCTTATAGGATATCAAGAAGAAGTCAGTTATCTTACAGTTCTAGACATGGAATACCCAGAGGACTTCTGAATTACAATAAGTTAACCAGAATTGACACTGACATGCCAGATCCAGTACTTCTTCACAAAGTACTATAATTTTATATATCATAACTCTTTCCAGCACAAGGCTAGAACTTATATTGGGGAATCTGCCATGAAAAGTTTATCAAGGGACTCGTCCACTCTGGAGAATCCCAGATTACTCAGCCTCTGATAAAAGACTCAACAAAAATAAAGCAGGAAGAAACAAAAACTGTCCAAAACTATAATAGTTTAATTCAACCTGTTGTTTTCATGAAGTGTTAATTTGCTCAATACTGGTGTCGGTGCTTCCTCTTCAACAATAGAAAATATTTTAACTTGCTTACCTACTGATGTTTAAACAAATCTATCTACTTTTCACAGTGTGTTAATGCTCCAAAATTCACTCTGGGCTGTGTGATAGAATAAATTAATTGCAGTATAAAATACTGTTTTCTGTCAAGGATTTTTACCCTAGTTGTAATATTTTCTATTGTCAAAGATCTACATCTTTCTTCATGTGAAAACTATTTTATAAATAAAATTTTAGTAAGAGCCAATGCAGTATTAGTGACTTTTTGACCTGAAAAATAAATGTTATGAATTTTGGGGGGGAATAATCTGAAATTTAGAGGCAGGAGTGAAAACAATAATTTGGCTTTCAAGTTCTAATGAACTGCATGGTAAAACTGAATTACACTATTAACCCTGGATGATAAACACTGATTGAAGGCAATTTTTAACTCTCCAGCTTCCCCCACCTCTGAACTAATGAGTATTCCAAAAGAACATCAACATTTTTCCTTCCATGTTAAATCCACTTCTCATTTCATACTGAAACAACATATCAGTGTGGAGAAAATTAAATATATGGTAAGGAGTAATGGGCAGGGGAAACAAAAATGGTCTCTTTCTGACAATTTATTAGCAATTAAAAATACAAAACTCATATCACAACAAACTGAGACTCTCCTCTCTGGAGGAGAAAATTCTCATTCTCATGTATAATTTAACTTTGCCATGAATTCTTAACAGACCTGTAAATTGAAAAATCAACATCTACTCAGGGATAGCAGGTGAAGGACATGCAGGCTGGCACCAAATTTCCATCAGCCCTAACATGGGAAAAAAAGGTCTTACCTTGTTTCCTGTTATTATTAACATGTCCTATGGAGACAAGCCATTTTATTTTTTTCTTTCTTTCCTAAGCATATTTATATACAACCTTTATAAGCAGCTCCCTCTAGGTTTTCCCAATTAGTATCACAAAGATATGAATTTAGATGTGGAGTGCAGGAGAGTACAAAAAGTTAAATCCCATCTTCATTCCATGAGCTTCATAACACACAAAACTACAATGTAGCATAAAGCACCTGCTGATCCTTCATATTTGTTTGTGTAGGAATTAGCTGCTACACAAAGACTGCACTTCTCAATAGACTTTACGCAGCTTTTGTGAGTTTCTCTTTGACTTGTATGGAGCTGCTTTGAAAAGGAAATGACAGCCTCGATATTGCTCTAGACACAAGATAACAAAACACACACACTGTATAGAAGCTAATGCACTGTGAGCATTAAAGGGCAAATTGCCATCCACTCAGCAAAGCTGTGCAGAATTTCTCCCAGTGGCTTTCATGGAGTGACACATTAGCTAACAATCACAATTTAGCTCTGTTTGATCATTAGCAAAAGCAAGAAAAATGCTTTCATTTCTGTAGTACAGCTACTACAGTTTCTGTCAGAAGACTTTGGAATTTAGCCATAAAACAATCTCTGTTTAAATCTTCAGAAGACAGCTTTAGCATAGACATTAAAATTCCGGAGAACAAGAGTATTCACAAGATAGCCTCATGTGCCCTCATATGGAAGTGTGCCTTTTCTGTGTTCGTTTGCATGGAGACACAACAACTTCAGCCTGGTCTGTTTCTACTTTTTCTTCTTTAAGTTTAAAAATTAAAAGCTGCAGGACAGAGCATGAGTATTATGGCCTCACAAGCAATTAAAGTCTAGATGGTGAATTTATTGCAGTGATAATATTGTGGTCAGTTATTTCTGTTCTACCTTACGAGCTTCTGTGGAGCACCTGGCCCGTGTCTGGGAGAACTTGTCATATTTAACTTTGAGACAGGACTTATCACCTGGTCATGCAGTGAGACTCAAATCATAAATCTCCCTTTTCAACAACAAAGATTTGGTTGGGTGACTCTTAGATAGCAACATCTGCTTACACAGCAAATGAGAACAATCTTCCCATAAAGAATGCTGTTCTGAGTATCTCAGGGTATATAGTGTCATAAAACCCACAACTGGAATAAATTATACATTTCAAAGGTAACTTATGTAGGTGACAGACTGTTCATCATGTGATTTATATCATTCCGTTCTACAGAACATATATTTTTTATTTATTATTTATTTTTCTGGATACTGTTTTCATGTAAGTACAAAAGATATTTGTCCAAGCTCTTAATTCCATTTTCAATTATTTCTAACATCCCTTTAAGGTCTGTACACCATTAAAGACTGACAAAAATCAGCTTACATAGACCAATTCCAAAGGAACAGGTAATGTCAATAATGCAAATACAAGAATGACTATATGTACAAAATACACATTAGAATATAAAACAAGTAAAAAAGTATCTTTCCTTGACAGATTGTGATAAAATACAGCTGTGTTGGGTTCCACACCCCACCCTCATTTTAAGGTTGCAATAAAACTATCAAAATAAGATATAAGTTCTCAGTCATGGAACAACCACATGTTAAGGAAATTGCAATTAACATTGCTTACATCTTTATAGGTCTTCCAATCTCCCCAGTTAACCTAAAACATCCATGGTGTAGGTCTAGCCAGATTAGGAGACCACCTGCACGAGACACTTTCTGGGAAGTAATCTCAGAAGATTGTAGCTTCAGAGAACAGAATAGCAAATCAGTGGCTCAAGACTCAGGTTTCCACCACCCACCTTCACATCGCTTTATAACAGAAATATATTCAGCCAAACTATTAGTTATTCGGAGAAAATAACTCAAATTTGCTCATGAGCAGACATACTGGGTGCAGATGAGAATCTAATCCTTCTCAAAATCCATTCCAATATAAAATTTTTTCAATAGGAAAAAACAGCCCTCTTAGAAACTGTTGACTAAACTAACTTTTTTTAAAGACAAAGAAAACAACACCTTCATTATCAATTATCATGAATTACATATTATAGGTTGCCATCTCTGTATAATGTAATATTTAGGATAAAGATGTTATTTTGCTGATCTGTACTTTAAGGAACAGAGCTGATAGTTTCTCTTGGAGCAAAAACAATGCTTTTAACTGAGCATATCCAGTGACCTGAAATTTATTGTTTTTCAAGTACTGGAGTAGCTTTTTTTTTAGTTACTTATCATGAGTATTATCAAGAGTTTGAACTCTAAACTACAAATGAATCTGTTGTCTGCTAAACAATAATTGGAGCAAGTTACAAACTTATGCAGTTGTATCTGACAAATCCATCCAGCATTAGTTCATGACTTGATATATCCATTTAAGATAATATTCTCTCTTTTCACACCATTCAAGAGAGTGATTGCAAAATGAGATAGCTCTCATCTCATTAGGGAATTCTTTATCTACTTTGATTGTCAATATTGAAAGTCAGGTTTTTTCCACAGCACTCATTATTCAGTGATGGCTGTAGTTTCAAGTCCATTCCCTTTTTTTTTTTATGTGCATAAAGAAAGAACTAGAGAGTTTCAGCTTGCCAGAAGTATCCTGAAGCAAAATCATCCATTCCAAATCAATGATGAGTTACACAGTGCCCAACACCTGTTCAATCAGTGGGAAATAATTCAGCACAGGTGTTAATAGCAAGTCCAGTTTGCATAACTGCAGCTTCATGCCCTGGAAATTCAAAAGGTCATCATCAAGATTTTACAAAGACAAACTAATTAGCAAAAAACTTTGCAGTAGTTACATGATAAAAATAATGTTGCCAGATACTTAGATTTTAGATAACATTAACTTGGCACAATTATAGAATGACACAATTATAAAAAGTGAAGGTCTCTAAGCTACTTCTTGGTGCATCCTTAGTTGATTAATATGGAAATATATTCTGGATTGTTGTGTGGAAGTTAAAATTACTGTTCTGACTAAATTTTAAGAAAACTGGATATTACTTCAGAAAGTTTGCTTAGAATTTATAGCAGTAATTCTTTTAAAAAATTGTGATAATACATCTACTTTAAAAAACAAAATCGAGGACAAAAAAAGTGCATTCTAACTTAATCTAATCAAGTTTCAGTTCAGGCTGCAAGAAATCTTTGGGGGTCATTGAGTCATCTAACAGATTACTTGCTCACTGACCAATTGAGATTTATCTCCCAAGAGAAGTATCCACAACCTCTCTGGGCAACCTCTTCCAGTGATTAACCACCCTCACTTAAGACTTTTTCGTGTAAATCCAGGGTAAATTTGCCTTGCTGTATGCCGTGGTCGCTACTTCTTGGCTTTTCATTGTGTACATCTGTCAGAAGTCCCTGTGGCCAAGCCTTCAGGTAGCTGTGCATGGGTACTGGATCCCCTACACCCCTTTCTTCTTAAGACTGAATAAACTCAGCTCTCAGACTCTCAGTTTTATTTATGTTCTCTCTTGCTTGCATCTCTCAGTTCTGTTCTTCACCCCCCAACAACCATGGCAACGGCAACTCTCCTCTGGACTCACTCTACTTTGTCAACATCTGCCTTGCACTGGGCAGCCCTGCACTGAGTGCAGTGACCCACTTGTGCTCTCACAAGTCCCACAGGGCAGTGACCATTTTCCTCAGCCTGCCACTGTGTTCTTCCTAGTGCAGCCCACCCTGCCATCAGCCCCAGTGCACACTGCTGACCCGTGCTCAAGTTATTGTCCACCAGGACCCCTGTCCTTACTGCAAACCCAACTCTACCATTTCTCTGAGGTGAGAGCTGGCTCCCAGGCTGTGCTGGGACATGGACGTCCCAGGTGCAGGATGTTGCATTTCCCCCAAATGAACTTAATGAGGTTTCTATCCATCCTCTCTCCAGTCTCTCAAGGTTTCTCTGAAGTTCTTGCTCTTTAAGGTGTTGATTGTTCTGCTCAATTTGTTGTCATCATTCAAACTTGCTCTAGGTAAAGAAATGAAGACTGACAGAATGGAAGATCTTCTCATGTTAAACAACTGACTGGAAGAAAGAAAACAGAAGGCAGGACTATTTCACCATTATCCTCAGACAAGTCCAGTAAGAATATATCTTGAAGTCCCTGCTGCACAATACATCCATTACAGGACTGGAAAAGAAGCTAAGCAGGGAAAAGGTAGCACTGGTCGTCAGTACCAAGTCACCTGCAGTAATGAAGATACTGCTCAGTTGTGGGGATTTGCCATTCGGTTTTATTTTTCAAAAATGGAGGAAGCCAATCTCCAAACCAAGAGATCATTATTATACATAAACATGCAAATATACAGGGAAAAAACTCCCTACAATTAAATAATTTATGTTTAATAATGACTATCGATAATTGCTATTTTTTGATTAAAAGTAATTATGTGAGATTTTTAGGTTATAAGCATGGCATTGTTTGGTGCTCAGATGATTTTCATAATGAGATGGAAGTTCTTAATTATTTTAATGTCCTTTACCAGCTAATATATGCATGTGCTATCAATGCTTTTTAGAATTATGTCATACAATTGTCATGGTATGCATTCTAATGCATCTAACTCAGTGATGTATGTCTTGTTCCTAAAAAAAGTGCCAATGCTCCTGATGTAGTTATCTGAAAGCTGCAAGTGTCCTTAAAGCCAAGTCTGAGAAGTTCAAGATCCATTTAAAGAAGCATGATAGCCCTTTTCTCTCTTTTATTTATCCTTTCCCCATAAAGCACGTCATTCCTGTACCTGTTATCATTAGTTATTACTGTATTCATCCATTGCCTTTTAATGTATTGCCATTAAACTGGATGGCAAATAGTGGGCAGGGAAAATGTTATGGTCAGTGCCCTGGGGATGTAACAGTAATGGATGGATGGACCGTAATGATTCACTTACTGCAATCAGTGCTACTCCCAGTCAGTTTAGTGATGCAATATTAGTTGCAGAGGAGATATCAGATGAGAGGAAAAAAAATAGAAAAGGAAATTAGTCTACATAAATGGGAAGGAAATAGCAAATAGTTGTGGCTTGAACCCTCTGTTTATTGCTGGGTTTTAAAGTTCGGAAATAGATAGATGAAAATTATAGGAAGCACTAAAATGGAAATTAACTTTTTTAAAAAGTTCAAGGTTACTGTAGACATTTAAAAAAAAAATGTCTGTCTTCAATGCTTTTACTAGAAGCCTCAAGACATAACAAAGCAAGCTGAAACAAACAGACTTAGGTTATGTTTTTTCATCCCAAATTAAGACTGAGTCTCATTGGACCTGGAATAACTTCTATGTACTGCATTCGTGTATTGAGAAAAAGTAATTTTGATAGAATCTTCTCAGATCACCTGAGAATGAGAATAAAGCCACTGAACAGAGTAAAATTACTCATGTACACCAAACTGCAACTGCATAAGTAGTCTTCTAGAAGGGACATACTGAGCTGGTTTAATGCATGGTAAAGTCCATAGGACTTGCACAAGCTTCATTAGCGTTCTTCATGTGTCTTTTCTTCAAATTCTTTTTTTCTAACTCATATAATGATAATGCATTAACTACTCTTTGCTTCAGATATTTCAGCTACTGGGAGAATAATGTACTGATTATGATGATGATTTTTATAAAAAATACAGCATACTGTAAAACATAAAGGAAACACAAGATGAGGTAGAATTAAGTAGAAAGTCCAGAGATTAACGAAATTTCTATTTAAATGTTCATCTACAAAAGAATTTTATAGTCATTACAATGTTGAATTAATTTTTAGTTAATTAATTAATTAATTAATACCTCGACACAATATTTTTTCAATGCACATTTTTCTTTTAAATGCATTTTTCTGGCGTTATGTCTGAAAGAAAGCGGGTTTTCCAGTACTTCTTGGAAGAATTACTAAGCAAAATCAAACTGAGCATGAGGTGTTAAGAAAGGCATAGATTTTTTGATTGCTAGGAGGATTGCAATGCTGGAAGAATAATAAACAGTGTTCAGATAGCAGCATAAGAAGCTTTACAACTGTATAACAAAATACATTTGTTACTATATACATACAACAAGAAACTAAATGCTATTTTAGCTTTATAGAGTTTAATCTGCTTGCCTTCTGAAAATTGGCAAATATAGCAGCTGTTTCCAACCTTCAACTTTACAAACTTCACTCTCATCTAGCAAAGCATTCTGTTAAGTTCCTGAAATTGGAGGTAAAGATGCAATTTCTGTACCTGTTAAGCCACAGAATTATGAAGACCATAACGACTGAAGAGTTTAAAACTGTATCTAGTACACTTCTTGCAAAGCTTAAGTGATGCATGTAATTACATTTTTTTAATTCCATATAATGTTTTCTAGCATACATGCTTGTATATTACAGTTCTCTATCTAAACATTCATTCTCTGTGCCTTTATGCAATCTAAGATTTTAAAAAATGCAATTTTCAAGCAGACAGTATCAAAGTAAACAAAGAATGCAGATGCAATCTACAAGAGCAGAGCTAAATGCAAACCTCTTTGCCAATAAGACATGTCACAGTGTAGGGAGGCCTGTTCCTCCATTGAACATGAGGAGCATGGGCGAAGCAACAATCTTTGCTGAAAAAGAGTTGCTGCTCTGTTTTTACTCATTTTCCATGCCTGATGATCAGTGATTTTTTTACTATAAACATGGTACAGTTACTTGGTTCAAATAGCCAAATTCTTTTCCACTCTGTCCTTTGTGTTACTGTTTTAGTTCAAATCCACAAGCAGCTTTTTACAAGGTAAAGCAGATGCTTTCCTTCTTCACAACGGAAAGTTATTCATTTACCATTTTTCTGCTGCAGAACCAATCTCTTTGTTTCTCATATGAGTTTGTGCTGGATAGCCTGAGAATGCAGGAGGTTATGCATTGCCCTGGAGTTCAATAAGGTTTGGACAGATTTATGGATGAATGGCATGCTCAAGCATAGTACAAAACACAGCCCATGATACTCCCCAAAATCAATCAGTTTGAAATCTCTTCCTTTCCTCTCATGTCTTATCAAGAAGAAACATCCCATAGTATCCTCCAAAACCTTGGAATTTTTCTGCTCCATTAAAATCCCCAGACAATTACCTCCCACATCCTGAATGTATTGAGTGCTATTTTTCATGTGGGTGCAGCCAGTGTAAGACAGAAAGAGGAGATCCATGCAAATCTTTATTTAAGAGAAATAGTAGCACAGTCAGAGCAGGTTATATATTTATTTCTGCTAGAAGGGAAATTAACACTTGTCTGTAGTTTATAGCAAATCATTGGAATCAAATAGTTTATGACAAGAATTACTGGGCCAAGATGAAGTGTCAGTCTGAGTCAGGGCAACACCTCAAAAGGTAAAGCAAGTGTTTGTTCTTTATGAAATGATTAAACTAAGTTAAACAGATCAGCAGGAGTAACCAATGCTGTTGCTTGAGTTTATTTTCTTTTATTTTTTGAAGGTGGGGTTACACTGGAGCATTAAAAAGAAAACCCTAAATGTATCTTTTTAGTACTTCAGCATAGCCTAGCATTGTCTGCTACAGTACATACCATAGGATTCTGGGTCATGGGAAATTTTTTACTTCAAGCTAATTCTGCTGTGGAGGGTTTTTTAACAGTTTTTTTAGAGTAAACTCAAAGTAACTGACTTACACATCTTAGATTCCTGCATAAAATTATTCTCAGTCATTGTGCTACCCAAAGGACCTTCTTGATCATCTTGGTCACTATAATAGACATTGCTGAGACATTTCAAGAAAAGTTACCCCTGCTTTGCAGAAGTGTCCCTTAGAAAGATAAGAAATGGAAAAGTGTAAGGAAGTTATAATTTTGCAGTAAAAAACAGGTTTCACATCACTGGTCTGCTTATAATTATGGTGATGAGACTTGCACACTTACCTTCAAATCGCTTTTCATTACTTAGTCGCTCCATCCAGCCAAGACCAGTGTTCAGCTGTCTTCTTCCCTGCAGAACTGAAAAGCAAGAAACAAGTGGTCTCAAAATACTAACTAGTGCCAAGCTAGGGCAGACAGCAAGTGGAAAAATCAACAAAATGCAGGTCAGATAGACTTCATCCCCAAATTTCTCCTCAAGCCATCAGTTCAATCTCCACAGAACAAAACTTTCTGCTGCACCATATGAAATCAAATTGCATTGGCTCTAACACAAGTATTGAAGTATTGTTCCCCCAACACTTCAATAAGCCATGGGTAGAGTATATTCTTAACCCTAGACTCCTCTCATGCCTGCCCTAATATAAATAAACAAATAGTTGTACCTGCCTGGAAGCTGAAAATACTATTTTAAACTATTTTAAATTAGTATTATTGCTGGTGTTGTTTTTATTTCATGCCTAAAATATTAGCTGAAACTAAATGATTTTAAAGGTCTTTTCCTGAGAGTGATGCGATGTGATGTATCTGAAGGAACTGTCACTGCTGGAGTCAGAACAGCTGCCTCCACTAAAGTCAGCTATGCTTCTGTGTTCTCTCTTCATCTAACTGGGAAGAACAAGCCCATATTTTCCTGCTTTGCCTTACTACTCCATGTCATCTCTTTCTTACGAGATGCCTCTTGTCTCTCTACCTGCTTGTGGCAGCAAAGCCCAAAATTAAATTTAAACTTGCCCTGTTGAGAAGCCAAGGCTGGGAAATTAGTTTAGTGTTCTTTATTGCTTACAAGTCATCTAGATTCTTCCAGTGTCATATATAAAATATGTTTAATTACGTTTTTGGTTTTTTCAGGTGACTGTTGATCACTGACAGGAGTAAATAGGTGATTGGTAATCAGGAGCACAGACTATTAGAAGAAACCTAAGAATTACTGAAATTATGTAAAATCATGCAGAACCAATAATAAGTAAAATAAATTGTCCCCCCACCCTGAATATACAGGAATAAATGGAAACAAAATGGAGAAAGAGAACCATACATATTAATGAGACAACACCATCTAATCAAAACCCATTGTCCTCTGCCAGTTCAATCAACAAATTATTATAGAGGATAATGTTACATTTAGGAACTCTAAATGTTTATAAACAGCCCAATTACTATACTGTAATAACTCATCCTCAAATGCAATCAGGTTTAATATTTTAACAGAATAGAAGAAGAAGAAATTTGTATAAGATTAAAAAACTACATTGACAAGACATTTGCTTATGTTGAATAAATATGTCAAATTTTAAATAAATGTATCTGACTTTTGTTGGTTTCTTGATAGCATAAATAAACAAACAAAGACCAAGTTGCCAATCTTGAAAGATTGCAACTGGATATATAATCTTAAATACCAAAACTCAAAAAGTACACTAAAATCCCAACTAGCATATTATCAACATTTGCATAAACTGTCAAGGTGAACCAATCAGTTGTAGGACAAGATATTAAAATTCATACAATGCGTTTTACCTCAGTAGCCAGTGAGGAGGCTCCCATTGAACTTACTGGAAAAAATATAGACAGGCTTGCACTGACAGCTTTGCCAAACTTCTCTGAAGTGTGTTTCAAAGCTCTACTAAATACATCCCAGCTTTCAGGTGCATTCAAATGCCATTAGTATAGATGAATTTTTTCATCTCCAGTTCCTATGAGCTTATAATTAATTGAAATAAATATGTATAATTGCATATGACTGTAGTCATTCCCAGCAACTCTAACCCATGCCTTGTGCTCTCATTGGCCGTGGCTCTAAAACAGCTTATCATTGAGGACTAGGAAATCGCCTTTACTTCCTTCTTGTTTATTGTTCCCTTCTCTTTTGCTCCCACGAGACAAATTATCTCATGACAAACAGAATTATTCAGGAATGGTAAAGGCCTATCATGTTATTTAAACAGGGAAGAGAAGCAGAGTTATCTAAACCTGGGAGTGACAGCTGTGACTGCCAGGATTTGTTGCCAGCTCTAGGAATGGCTTGCTCCACGGGCTTGCCAACTTTACTAGATTCTGTAAAATGGAACTAACATTTTTTGATGTCACAGAGATAAGTATTTTGAAGTGCTTTGAAGACACAGAGAGCTTTAACAGTGTCAGTGTTTAAAGTATCACACTTTAACTACATAGATCAAAGAGGAGAGTTTGGATTTATTTATTTTTTCCCCTGGAGATGCTATAATGCAGATTAAACCTGATTTTGACCCAACTGTGAATCTGCAACTAAGGATGGATGGAAAAATCATGTTTTCAAATGATGTCTATGTCTAAGTAGAGAAATAGTAGCCTAAAGTTTCTCATTAATCATCGAGTTCCATGATTAACTTTTCATCTTTATCTCCTCAAAGTTTAAGAAACACTAAAAGATAAGGATCACACAGAATGAATGATATTAATTTTTTCCCCCATAAGTATTAAGCAGTGGTATTCTGAGGCTTAACTAGAAAAAAGGAAAATAGAAAGCACAAAACTGATATCAGAAGTAGACCACTAGAGTTAACTAAGTCTGTAGAACTATTTTTCAAGGTAACTTAATGCAAAATTCCCTATGTTGAATTAAAACAGAATGAAAATTTTGCATAAAAGCAATTAAAACCACAGAATCAACTAGGCTGGAAAGACCATTGAGATCATCAATTCCAATCTACAATACAGGGAGTATAAAAACCATTTATACGATAACAGTAGACTTATCTTTCCTGTGCAATAGAATGCAGCACAGAGAGACATATACTGCATCATACAGCATCCAGCAGAATTAGAAGTTTTGACTTGAAAAACAATGTAGTTTTTCAAAAAAGAAGAAAAGAGCAGATGCATGTGTAACCATTGTATATACAATATCATAATAAACTGTTAATATAAATTTATTTCACATTTTTGTGTGCAGCAGTGTGTAAGCAATCGTAGCACATAGAACCCTCACAAAAAGGATAAGGCCAACATATTTCTTCTTCATTTCCTATGTAATCTGTGACTAAATATGAAAGGCAAACAATTATCATTATTTTTCATCACATGAAAACTAGGGATACCAAGTGACATTATACAGCAATGTATTTCATTCAAAACAAAACATAATTTTCCATATAGCATTTAAACTGAGAAACTCATCATATGTTTATGTGGATGTTAGATATGGATTTAAAAAATGAAGAAAAATTAACAGAAGAAGAGGCCATCAATATTTACTAAACATAAGAATTTTATCAGAAAATCCCCAAATTATTAATGCAATTTTGGAATTCCATTATCAAACTACAGAGAGCAGGAGGTGACATGACTGAATTTCTGAGGACACTAGGACCAAATGCTAAATCTCAAGGGGTGCATCTTGAGCAAATGGTCTGAACCCACAGTGGCAAGTACCCCCAGCAGGAAATTACTAGGCCAAATTCTTGACAGGCCAGTGCTAAAGTTTCTGTCTCTTGTGCCTCTCTCCTTGATTGTTAGAAATAATACAGTGAAAGTCTGTCACATACTTTTGTGAACTTTACCATAGCTTCTGCATTCTTCTGGGAAAGAACTGAATTTTTGTATCTTGCTCTCATTATTGAACTATAATATACTCTAATATATAAAATACTAAAATAATAAAGACTAACTTTAACAAGGGTGAAGTGACTATTAAAACTGAAGATCCAAGTGAAAGATACAGGAATTTATTCAAACTTTAAAGAAATCTGGAACAAATTACCACTGAAAATGGGTGGTTTATATTTAAAATTCCAACAGACCTAAAATTCTATGGATAATACTGGTAGTGTCATAATATATCATAGTTTTCCACTGAAAACAATTTATGTTCATTTTGCTGTGTTGCCCAAATGTAATTTACAGTAAATCTGTAAAATCTAAGGGGGAGGTAAATAGGGATTGGTTATAGCACAGTTAATAATTTTTAAAAAAAATGAGGACTCATGCCTAGTTTATTCCTTTTTTTCTTGAAAATATTTTGAAAATGCTGACGTTACTTCAGAGTGTAAGATTTATGTATTTGGAGGCCAACAGTATTTTCATCCTATGTCTGTACTCTCTCTTTCATAGCTGTCATAAATGTTCTGTAACACTTCAAATTTTATGGCACTAATTACACCTAAAATGCTTGTGTAACTAATATGTAAGTATATTGTAAGCTTGCGCACAGCTAAATGAACTTCTGAAGAAATTGCAATACTTCGTAATTGCAATGTTTGTACATTACATAATTATACTGAGTTGCACTGAGTCTAAAAAATTTTGCACATACTGTACAATTCCTGAACTTAATGAGTACACATAGTTTTAGAAGTGATTCACAGTTCATGCTCTCAGTAGCATTAGAATTAGATAAGATGTTAGTCTATCAATTCACCTCAGCATTTTATCAGTGAGTGGCATATTTCTTATAGTTAAACATACCAACTCAAATGTGGTACAAACTGTTTTACAACTACAGTTGTAATTTACTTCATGCAGACTTAAAATGACTGATTTGTTCTCAAATTATATGTAGAAAGAATTAAAAGAAAGCCCAAACTATTATGTATACTTAACCTAAGACATTCTGTTTTTTCCCAGAAAAGCAACATATAGACTTTTTTTTTTTTTAAAATTAGCCAACATTGCATTCCAGAAAGATAGATAAAAACACATAAAACCCGTGGTCTCCTTTTTCCCCCAATTCATTATGGCACTCCACCCTTCAAAGCTGTCTGTACTTTGCTTCTCTGATGCAAAGTAACAAAACTTCAGTACTTCGGCTCTCAGACTGTTTCTGAAGTATTCCGCTTTTTAGATGTCTGATGGTTTTGATTTTGTTGGTGTTTATACTAGGGTTACTACTGACTTTATTTTGTATTTTCAAGGCACTCCCTCTGGATGTAGACCTTTTAACTAAACACATTCTAAGTATCATCTTCTTCAAACTCCTAAACAGCTTAGGTGAGTGCCTTTCTCAGAATCTCACTAATTATTTCTGCTTTCTGGTCTTAATATATTTTTTGCACAGATTTTTCTAACCAAACCAAACACTTTGCTTGAAGCAACTGATTTTCTGACATTCATTGTCTTTTGCTCATGCCCTTCTCTCTTGGAAGTTGCCTTGAAGGTGGATCTCTGTTAAGGGAGCAAAATAGTCCCATTAGACTGCTAAGGATTTGTCAGGCCAAAACTACTACAAATGGTTGAATGGTGGTAGGTGAATTGGAGCTCCTTCTTTAGTAATCTAGAGCTTCTCTGCCAACCAACCCTGTGGCCAGTTCTAATGTATAATCCCTGATGTCTGTTACATGACATTTTTTGCAATCTCTTTTCTTGTCAGAGTATTTTTCTTGCTTAAAATTTCTTATTCAGCAAGCATTGACTGCATTTGCAAAAGGGGATATCTCTTTATTCAAAATATTCAGTCTGTGCTACCGTCACTTTGGTATCACAGCCCAACATAAGAGACACAAATTAAGATGCAAATCTATACTTCCAGAATGGAATTGGCTGCTTGCAAGCTACAAGTAGAGTGTGTTACAAACACATGCCAAATTCCCAGGTTGTACTCCAAATTTTCCCAAATTTTCATATATTAAAATATCTGAGTACTAGCAATCATCTGCCTATATTCCATAACAATATTTTGGACATTTCTGCACCAAGTATCAGTTCACCAAACAGAAGAAAAAAAAAAAAAATCCATCTGCCCTGAGTATAACATAAAAGAGGGAGCAAGTTGGCCTGAAGCAGCCCCACTTCTCTTCAGACTACTGTGCTGTTGGCAGGAGTGTATCCTCTTTTGACAGAAGAAGAAAAGAAATGATGATAAAAAGGCAGAACCAAAAAAAAAGAATTTTTTTTTTGCCCTTTCTGAAACAATATTCTCTGCAGGGATGAAAGAGGAGATATCAGCCTACTTTCCATGAAAAATAAAACAAAGGCATGTGCTACACCAAATACTCCTGTACGTCTAGTGGGAGGTAATTGAATTAAAAATACCCACCCTGAGGTGAAAATAGTTCCTGTGCATGTATTTTCTGCCCTAAAACAATGGCTTCTGGATAAATTACACCATTTCAGGAACTTCTTTTCCCACCTCAGGCAATAGTTTATGGTTGCAACCACAGGTGCTGAAGTGTACCAGAAAGGAAATTACCAATAATTAGACTCAAAAGAATTCTTTCTGGAGATTTCAAATGAAAACTGGACTGGTTGAGATTTGTGGAAAGGCAGAGTTCAGGCTGTAGGATTGGGGACACGGGAGCTTGTACACAAAAGGAAGTAGAGTCAGATGAGAAATCAGAGAGGAAGAGAGTATTAAAGGAAAAGTATTTTTCAGAAAAAAAAATAAATAAGGAGGCAGCCAGCCTACCAGAAGGACTCGGAAGAAAACTGGTTAGTTAAATATATAGGAAATGTAAGAAAGGATGAAGGAAACAGAAAAAAGTGATTTATGCCTAAAACAATAAATTCAAGAATCAAAGTGAGGGCAAAACCACAGGCTGTGTAGGGATGTAAGTAAATTGGTTAAAATAATACCATACACTACCACCACTTGTTTCTTTCCACAAACATACTGGAATACACTTTCCAGATGTATTCTCTCAATGTCTGGTCATTGCAGATCCTTGCAGTTTGTGAGGAAACACACTTTAATTTGTAACATTACTGAACATTTCTCTGGATCCATTGATGCACAAAATAATTTTAATTGTCTATTTTTGACTACCACCCAAGCTGCCTTGTACTTTGTGGATTCCCTCACATTTTGTACAAACACTAGATCAACTTCAAGAGAAACAAGCTTTATTCTAGCAAATGAAAGGGTTAAAGTCTTTATAATAAAGTGAGACATAAGTTTCCCTTGATGAAAGACAAACAAATAATTTTTAAAAACCTACAACCTCCCAAAAAACTGAAAAAAAACAACAAAAACGAACAAAACCAAACAAAAAACCCAGAAATGGAAAATAAAAAAGCAAACAAACAAACAAACAAACAAAACAACAAAACCAAAACCTGACAACAACAAAAATCCCCAAAACAAAGCAAACAAACAAAGCAACAAACAAAAGATAACCAAAAATCCCCCACTGCTTTGCATAAATTTCAGTACCAATTGTCTTTTAGCTGTTTCTGTATATTACTGAACTTTGGGTAATTCATAATTTAGTAGGGCTGGATCATCTCTCTGTTCACTGTAGGCTGCACCTTTTTTGCTTTTTTCCATTTATTTTGTTTCTATCTTTACTCTTTCCTTGGTGTTTTGAATTCCATTAAGAAGATAGTTTGAGTAATGGAAATCCTTTCATAAGTATGGCTGCAATAGCTAAAAGATTTCCCTTTAAATATAAACAAATATTTTAATGCAGGCTCTTAGGAGTCACTAATTGCAAATAAAGAGATCTCTTTTTTTCCCTTTGGAGAGCTATTTCCAATGCATCAGATTGTTACACTACTTCGCAGAAAGTCTACATTTCCCACACATTTTATTAAAATTAATCACAATCTCATTGTTATTTCTTCAAAGACTCCACACAGAACATAATGAATTAGCTGTCAGGCTTGTTTCTTCTGCACTCCATTACCTTTTGTATTGCCAGGATCTTTAATATAATACGAAGAACCCCACTCTGGACGAGAAGAGGAAAGCAGGACATTTAAACACTCCTATTCCAATGTGAACATTAGATCAAATTACTGACAAAGAACCACTCTGTGTTGCTAGGAAGTACCTTAAACAATGGATCCCTGTTCATTCTCTATGCTTAATTTTTATTTTGCTCCCTGGCTATGTCTTACACCATTCCAATTGGCTCTCTAGAAGACAAGGCTTTTAAAGAGATACCTAAGCCCTAACAGTTTGGTGGCAAGTCAGTCTTCTTAATTGCTTGGTTTCGGAGTAAAGGATCTGTCTCTGATGATGTTATTTAGCCATATTGACACAGTGACTGAATAAAGACTGAATGAAACAAAGGATCTTTTAAGAGCTGTAAAGGTGTGCAGGGAACACAAGAGGAAAATGAAAAGTAAACACTAATGGCAATTTCGTTGTTATAATTCTTTACAGACTGTGCTAGGTATGACAAAATAACAGAAAAGAAACATAAGGTTGAACTGCACAAATCTTGGGATCTAGTTTATAAGACAGTCATCCCAAATAGAATGTTATCTGACAGTAAGGGAAGAAGAAAGTAAATCCTTAGTTGATGCTACCTAGTAGTAACAGAGAGTCCAATTATTGGAAAGCAACAGGTAGTATCAGTGTTTTTTCAGGATTTATAGGCAAAGGAGGTTTACAAAGATGGAAAAGCAGTGAAAAGTAAAAAGCAAGCAACAAAAAGAGGAGAAAATAAGAGAAGAGGTGGCACTTCTGAAGTACATGAACAAAAATAGTTTCAAAATCAACTTGAGATTTCTGGCCATATTCTTAGGGTTATTTTATGCAATGTTTGTGATTAATTCAATGAATTTAAATTACTGAAATTACCAGAAGATTTTGCTAAATATTTTCATATTGTTATAGCTATTTAGCTGAAGAAGAATTAATCTCCAAGAATGCAATAAATTTATCAGTATTTCCTAGAATAATTAGATGCAATGAATCTTAATTGAAGTCAAAATCTTTTTGCCGCTACTAGAAATAATTGTTGTATCTCAACAGAAAGAGGTCCATCGGTTGCTCCTGGTGAGATTCCCAGGTGTTTCTAGACACTGAATATGCAATCTTCAGAAAGTCATTACAATTTAAATGAATAATGAGGGCTCTATTTGCTGTGATTTCTGTTGCTGTTAAACCAGCTTTTTGGTCTTTAAAAGAAGCTACATAATACTGCTCAGATTTTTCTGCTTTTTTAGCAATATTGCTATGATTTTTCTAAACCTCAGTGACAGGAATAGTGGATATTTCCATTGTGCCTTCTGGAGTAATGTAGAGGTATGCAATGAGAGTAATGGAGAGAATGGAGAGAGTGTCATGAGTACACTAGTAGAAGCACTATATGAAAGCAGAACATATTGTGCTAATAGAAGAAGGAAGGTTTCAAATTAAATGCCTAACAAAGTTTGGCAAACAATCTCAACATCCTTCTCCACTGACAAATGCAAGCACTCAGGTTTTGATGCAGTACTCTCCTTATTTCAGTATCTTGTATCTAACAGTTGCCCGTGCTGAGGCACCCTAAGCATGAACAAGAAAATGGGGAAAAAAAAAAAAAAGAATTCTACTTATCCCATGTAAACAGTTGCAATTACCAAATGAACAAAAAGTCCAAGGTCTGTACAGCCCATGGGCAGAAGGTTAAAGCTCACATCTCCAAGGCTGAACAATACTGTACAATCATCTAAACAAATTGTGAAAAATAAGATCTGCTTCAGGACTAAATTTTACATGCCTTTTGTAGAAATATCCAAGGTTTGTATTACCTGCTGTCTTCACACACTCAGTGGGTGCAGGAATCATATAGGCATCTCATTTAAGATGCTCTACTGTAACTTCATTTTGATATGAGAAAGAAATTTACACTGAGAATAAGTTCACTGGAAGAACTTCCCCAGGCACATGACAGAGTCTCCATAACTGGAGGTTTTCAAGATGCAATCTGACAGGTTATAAGATAATCTCATCTAGGCTCCCCTTCCCTTAAAAGTCTGGAATATACGATCTTTCAAAGTCCCTTCCATCTGGTGCCACTCTATGATTCTATAGTTGTACCCGTGGCATGTTGACCTTAGTCAGTTGCCCAGCACTTATCCAGTCACTCTTCTGAACAGGAGAGAGGGAGAAAATAAGGTAAAAAAGCTCACTGAGCACAAAAATAAGACAGGGAGTTCTGCTATCAAGTACTGTCATGGACAAAACAGACTTGACTAAGGAATGATTTAACATAAGGCTAATTTAATTGGATTTGGATAATGAGAAACAAAGACAATATTAAAACAACTCTGAACTCTACCAAAAAGATTATGATTCCATCTTATTACTCTTTCCCATTATGTGGGAAACCATAAGATGCCCCATCAAGAAATCCTAAGATGTCTCCTGAGCCTGTGCTTAGCCTCTACTTGTAGATCAGAGGTGCAGACACCTTCACCATGTTTGTGGCTTTTTGCTGGACTTGTTTATATTTTTTTAATATTTTTATATTTGAAGTTAAGCAAGATGAATCCACTTATTTGACTATTACAGGACAGCCTGTAATTTCAGAAAATCCGTAGAGCTGTTGCTAATAGTGTGTTCTTAAAATGTTTGGAAAAACATAATAAATGGAGCCACAATCCCTCATCTTTTTCTATCTTCCACTCACTCTCTGTGACCAGAAGGGAAAGAGGCGTCAGAAGGCACCAAACTGTTGTTTCTTCTATTTTGAGTACAGAGTTCAAGAGTCACCAAACTTTTTTCTTTTATTATCATGAGATGAAATTTCATACCAAAACTAACCTTAGTTATACACATTTTTGACAAAGACAACTGTCAGTAACAAAAGTGCTTTTTTCCTTTCTATCCGAATTCTATTAAAAAATTCTGCATCAGGCTTGCTTATGTCCTGAGACATAATTCTGGACTATGTGAGTCTCTGAATCAATAAGAGCATAAGACTGAAGTTAAAAAAGCTATAAGCTATTTATCTCCTGTATTCTTCTGAAAAGGCTCTGAAAGGGATACACTATTTTGACACATTGCTATTCACTCCAGAAGCTGAAGTATATTCATAAAAATTGTTATTAATTGTCATTAATTATTCATTTCATGACTGTGTTATGAAGTGAAAATAAGTACCATCCAGCTACAAGAAATCCATCTCCAAAATTCACAGTTATATTTCAAACATTAATCTCTGTCCCCTGGGCTGTAATTGTAGGACTTGGATAGCACTTTGATGGAAATCATCTGACTTTTTTTCCCTTCCTCAGCTGACCAACAGCTTGCTAGGGACACAGTCCATGAGGGTTTCTTAGTTTGCACATAATAGCAGAGAATCAGCTTTTTACAGATCTGTCTTCAGCTGAAAAATAACACTATTTAGTAGTTCAGAAACTCAAGTTCAGACCCTAAAAAACCCATAAAAATGTTTTAGGGATGAAAAGGAAATACTAATGAATAATGATTGCTTATTGTTTAAAACAAAGTGTAAATGTAGAAGGAAACTTGAGGTTTTCATTTCATTTGTTCCATCTTATTCACTACTGTCAATCAATAGCTAAGTATAGTAGAGCTAGTATTTCTATGTGCTCCAAGTATAACATGGTGCCTGAAAATTGCTATATATTACAGGTCTCTCTTTTCCCTACCAGTGAGCATCAAGTTCTAATTCAACAAAGTTTCGGTATTATCCAGCCCTATACACAATAGGAATTGATGATCTGCTCTTTCACCTGTTTCTGGTCTTTGTGACAAATTGATCTGATATACCAGAAAATTAAACTGTGTCTGGAGAAACCAGACTAAACTCCACCAAAAATAGAAGAAATGGGATATATACTTATTTGGATCAGGCAAGCGTTCTGATGAAACCTTAACTATAAATCATAGTGACTAATCAAACACGACAGTGCTCAGAATGACATACAACACACTTTTAAACAGAGATGGGAAAAGAAGTCAGCACAAATTCAACTAAAAAAAAAAATGCAGGAGGCATAAACTTGAAAAGAGTGTGATTATCTTTTTAATTGTTTAACCTACCGCGAAATCTTCCACTGAATTAATGAGGCCCATACTGTCATTTTCACCAAACAATGAATAAGGAAATAATAACAACCATAACAAAGCAGAAACTGGAAATCTTAGCAGTGACTTAGGTGTTGAATTTCACACCTGAAATAACAAACAGCAAAAAGTGTGATCAGTTTGAGAACATCATATGTACTCCAAATACTTTGCTTATAAATATCCTTAGGTATAGTAGCAAAAGAATGGATAAAATGTGTTAGAAGTTGCAAAACTTCAATACGGAATTATTTATGCATTGTCAAAGCACAGAATTTCCCGAACTAGACTAGGCGACTAATATCCCACAGAATTTATAATATTCCTGAAAAGAGTGGAAAATGCAGCACTTAACTGGTTTTTGAGGAGGAAAATATTTCCTCTTTCAAAAAAGTACTATTTTGTCTTGAAGAATCTTATCGAAAGAATGAAACAGAATCCTTTCTGTTTCATAAGGTAATGGAACTAAAGAAATTAGTGACTCCTTTTAAAATTACTTCATTCTACTGAATAACATGAAGTAAATGCTTCATTCCACAATATTCTTCACCAGGGGAACTCCATTGACCACAGAATCCAGCTCTGGATACAGGCAAGGAAGGTAACTTTTATTTTTCCGCCATGAGCGCTTCCAAAGGCTTGCCCAAATAAAAATGGCATCCATCTTTTATATCAGGCCACAGAACATGAAAATCAGAACCTCAGAGCTGAGCTTTGACTACATTACTTTCTACTCTGAACAAGCACTGTAATGAGTTTGCATAAAATTTGGACTTCATTAATTTAGGAAGAAAATTTAAAAGGTTTTCACCTCATTGAAGACCCGAGTTACACTACAGTCATTTAATTTTAAAACCATGTGTAGCAATAACTCTGTATCACAGATGTAGCACTGGAAGGTTGGCTCTGTTTTGATCCTCCTTACTGCTCATGTCTTTAACTCACAGACAGATATTATCCTCCTGGTATCAGAGACTTCAGAAACAAAACCAAGGATGAGCCTTTAAAGGGTTCTGAAGAAAAAGGAAATGTCTCCGTGATCATGTTATGTTGCTTTAGGCCTTTATCCAAAGCCCACTGAATGGAATGTATAGATTCTTAAATATTTCCAGAGGGTATAGGCCCTTATTTTCTGCCTGCTTCTGATGCTATAAAAACTGTGAGATAGGGTGAAATAGAGTGGGCAGAGCCTTCCTGTTCTTCTTTGAGCAGAATGCAAGAAACCATGATCTTCACAATTATGCAACATCAAATGTAATCAAAACAAACAAACGAACCAACCCCACAAACCACCACAAAACCAAAAAAACCCAAACCAAACAAAAACAAAAAAAAACACCAGAAAATGCAGTAATGCAGTTTTCATTGTCTTTAGCATAAGAAAAAGTTATAGGTGTAAATTCTCACTCAGAACATATAATCATCCTCAGAATTATCACAAATGAGGGTATTACATTTTTTTGAATCTTTCCGTCTGAGTAATAGAAAGGCACTGGAAAAAGCACAGAAATTCAGTAAAGAAATTTCCTGAACTGGCATGCTGAAAACAATCAGCTTCCCCATCTCATTCCCCTTCATCACCTCTCAAGAAAAGCAGAGATATATATGCATTTTGCAAAGACTTTTTCCACACTCTACTTATCTTTAAATCAAAATTCAAGGGGGAAAAACCCAAACTGTTGTTTTTCCCTTTGTTCACAGCAAGAGAAACATTTTTCTCTAATCACCCACTGGTTGAAGTTCTCAGAACGTACTTGTTCACAGTTTTTAAAAAACAAATAAAAAATGTATAGTCAATAGGAGTACTATAATTTGCTAGCATTATAATTTGGCAATGTATCTTTGTGTCAATCAGTCACCCTCTGCTACTTTACACAAACATGTTTTTTGAGAAAGGCTTCAATACATCCTGGCACCTGAAGCTGAGAGAACAATCCAAGTCACTCTACCACAGAGATGAAAGTGAACATTCTTCTGTAACATAACAAATAGAAATAGATGAGCACAAGAAACAAGACACACAACTAAGTTCTTTCCCATATCTAGTACACATAAACATTATATTCTGGTGGCATTATATGTAACAGAAAAAGAAGGGAGTCTTTGTATTAAAATAACTTTGCAGGTTCAGAACTAAGACAATACCTGGAGGAGGCAAGGTTCTATTTTTTTGTCAATAGAATGCAGAAAGGCAAAGAAGATAATACAGCATTCTCTTAATTTCTGTTCTGAAAATGTTGGTTTTATTTTTAAGCAAATATGGAAATATAGTTCATGGTAGTGCATTATAATATGCAGCACAGTCATTATTTATTGCAGTTGGTATTGCAAAGGCTATTCAAATGGAATGGCTGTATTGGTTTTTCTATACATATTATTATTGGTTTGGACGAGGTCAGGAGCAGTTGTGTGACTCACAAGATAGAAAAAGTCAGTAAAAATTGTCATTTCAACTGGAGTAAATGTGAATTTTTCTACTAAATGAAAAAGGTGGTTAGAGATCTTACAAGAACAATGAGTCTTCAGGTACTGTAGACAAAATATTACGGCTGCACCTTGTGCTTCCCTCACACAAGATGGGCTAAGTAAGGATGTGCCCTGAGACTCACAATGGTCCCATGTTAAAGCAATTTAAAACTACAATTCTGTTTTATATTCTGTGATGACAGACACTCCAGAGTAATTTACAAAACCACAAATCTTTACTTGGGTCTTCAAGCAAATATCAATGAGGCTCACAATAAACATAACCAGGCAGCAAGATTTCAAAATAGCCAGTGGCATCTCAGAAAAACAGGAATGACAGAATCTATGGAGTTTTATGCAATTTTGTGTCATTATGGAACAGAGAACATTAAGTCCTTGTAGATGATTATAAAGACAAGACTGACCAAAACATTATGCATCTCAATGAAAGTGCTAAGAAAAATACATATTCATGAAACGACCTGGAGACACTGCTCCCATTCCAACCTCATTGCAAACACCCTGATCCTTACACAGAAACAGTAACTGCCTTGTTCCAAGGCAGGAAACACTCACTTGTCAAATTAACCCGTTAAATCTTCAGTTATGATTTTTCTAAGGATGTTTCAGAACCAAGTTGGAGTGCCCAGCTGAAACAACAGAAAATAAGACCTACAAATACTAAATGTGCAAATACTCAGGATCCTTTTTGAAACTCAATGCTGTGAAAGTAGCTTGAATGAATTCCTACATACGCTGTAGGAAGTAAAATTCAACAGTATATGTTAAGCAAAAAGGAGATTTTTCATCCTACTTGACTAAAAAGCCATGGAGTCTTGGAATAGGTTTAATCAGAGTGAAGAGATAAATTTCTGGCTTAGTCAATAACTTTCTTGCACAATAAAATGGGAAAATAAACATCAGCGTCCACTGTAGAATTCTATTCTGAAAAAAAATGCAAAATAATGATCTCCAAATAGTGGTGGACAACTGGAGAGAAATAAGGCAAAGGTTTCATTTATTCTCAGTATTTCTTGATGAAGAGTCATGGATTGTTGAAGTGAGGTTCACTTTATTCGTAAGTTATCTAGGTTTATCAGTCTATTCTATAGGCTGTAATGAAAATGAATATCAAAAAAATGGAAATGTAAAACTAGAAATGCAAATACACAATGTAAAGTCTGTTGAAAACTGAAACCCTGAGACCTATTGAAAATGGAAAATCTATGATCTACAAGACAATGTTTTGAAGATTTCAGGATGGATTTGAAATTTTAATCAAAAATGCAGATACCAACATACTTTTAGGTTACTTGCATTAGTGCAATAAAATAAAACTAAATTTTAATCAGTCAAAAAAGGACACCTAACTGTATTTTTAGGTACATTCTCTCTCAACTGCATGATATTCTGAATTCTGTCCTCTTTAGAGACAAGAGATTATAGCCCTTTGAAATCATAAATCTATGCCTGATATGCACTATTTTGAATTAAGAAGCTGGAAGGCACATTTCTTTTCCAGCAACATGATTTTGAGGCAGAAGATTTTCCTAGTCCAGGAATTGAACAATCACTTAGTAGCCTTTATGAGAATTACTCCTTCATCCTGTGTCTGGTTGGTGTGATGCAGCAATTTAAGAGGTGGAATACCACACTTTATCCTGTGTAATGACATGCTTGCAGACAAAAACTCTTAGAAGAGTAGGTTGAAGTCTACAACCCATGTGACAGTCAATCTTCACATTCACTGAATGCTCTGATGAGGACTTTATCTAAAAGATCTAGGAATTATGGAACTGTTTAGCTAAATAAATACCTTTAAGATCATCAAGTCCAACAATTAACCCAGGAAAATCCCACCACTAAACCATGTTCCTAAACACGACATCTACATGCCTTATAAAAACCTCCAGGTATGAGGATTCAACTACTTCCCTGGGCAACCTGCTCCAAGGCTTGACAACCTTGGTGAAGAAATTTTTCCTAAGAGGCAATCTAAACCTCCCCTAGAGGAACTTGAGGTCATTTCCCCTCAATTTCTTGCTTCTTGGGAGAAAAGACTAGCATTCACCTTGTTACAGCCTTCTTTCAAGTAGTTGTAGAGAATGATGAGGTTCCTTCTGAGTCCTCTCTTCTCCAGACTGAACAACCCCCGTTCAGACACTCCTCAAAGACTCGTGCTCCAGACCATTCACAGCTTCTTTCTGTTCCATTAAAAGTACAAGGAGTCTGGGCCAAAAGCAGGTCTGAGGACAAGATTACAGAGTACATCTAAAGGCCCACCCTGGAGGCAGAGCTTAAGACAGATGGACCTCTACCATACCTGAACAGAAATCCAGGAATCAGTCAGGACCATGGGTGAGGCTGCTTAGGGCCATTATGGCTTGGCACAACAGCAGGGTAAAAAATCTGCATCTCATAAAATGTTTTAGGTATTTTACAAAGGAAAAATTAGAATTAACATGATATCTTAATTGCAATGGTCTTCAGGACTAAAATGCATTTGTCATGTTACACACAACTGGAAAAATATTTACTTGTTTAAATTTTTTTCAGTACAAACACAAATCTGTATTAATTTTCTTTTTAATTCTGAAATTCTCTTTCTCTGAATTACTTAAGGGGAGACAGAAAAACATGGAATCCAATGTATCAGATTTTTTTTTTTTTATCTGGCAGGTTTAATTACCTAACATAAATATTGTAGTTTATTAACACATTTAATAACGTGACCTTCAACTATTCATCAGGAAAAACCAAACATTGTAGACAAAGACATTTGTTCTAAAATTAACTATTGAAACATTTTCTGTTTAGGATGTACATACACTGTATTTCCAAAAGAAGCATATAATGTTTTAATTTGACAAAGTTATATGCACAACATGTTATTCTCGTACTATGACTAACAAAAAATCCTTTTGACATTTATTATCTTCTTGCATTGTGAAAGGGAGAAATAAGACAGCAGACTGAATTTCATATTCATACATGATGATAAACAACTGTGTACTAAGTACTTTGCACGTATTTTTCATTTTTAAGATGTCAAAACTCTTCATAAAAACTCCCAAACCTATATTCTTATTTTATAGATGGCATCCAAGGACATCTGAGGCAGACAGGGAGAATTGCACAAAGTCTCACAGATGTTGATGGGAAATGTTTTCAACCTTGTGAGACATGAGCAGAGAAGATTTCTTGTGTACATCTCCACCCTGTCCTATTCAGAATGCAAACTTTCAGAATGAAATCAATAGATATTTGCTAGGTTTTTCCAGTAGCAGGTGTTTCAAGTCCTCAGAGGTGTAGATATTAACTGTATCATAGATTCAAAGAATAGTATTGGATGTAGCATGGCAACCCAAAGTTCATGTTTTGTTTACTGAGGGAAATGTTGAAACAGGCAATTTTCACATTTTATTTTGAATGGTCAGTTAATGAGAAACATTAAATAAAACCAAGTTCAGATTAGTGTCTTGGATTCTAAGATTGCTATGCTACCAGAAATGTCAACAGACAGCACCACTGAGTAAGTTACAGTATTAAATAATTCATTTATTTCCAAGGTCAAACAGTGCCAGCAATTGAAACTAGTGTAGACACCAGATGAACCTGTTTAGAGATAAAATTATACATGATACATGCTTTGAGATGGTTACTCTTAAAATTGCACCCTCAAAAAGTCAAAATCTAACTAAAGGAGCTAAATTTATGAATATGTATGTTATATATACAAGGCTGGCCTATAACCAGAAAATTCATCCCAACCATGCCAATAAGTAAAACAGAGTAACTCCATAAAAAACATGATGGTGTTGAACCATACCGCTCAAAAGAGAGGACAGAGAGCTCAGGTTATTAGGCACTGTGTTCATTCTCCTTCCCCAGACTGTCTTTTAGTGCTTTGACTTTATATAAAAATTTAAAACTGAAATGTTATCTTTGGCTATTTTGATTTAATTAATCATAAGAAGTAGAAGCCTCATTTAATTGCAAAAGTGAGAGTGTTCCTCTAATGGAAATAGTGACTATACCTGGATAAAGGAGGTTGGATTCTCATTTGCAAAATCTGACAGATTTTTTTCAGATTTAGAGTGTTATATACAGTGGATATCATTTATTGTAGTTTTATTATTTTGACAGATAACTCCTTTTCCATTTGTTTCAAGAAACAATCAAGTTTTCTCTGACCTTTTTAAAGTGACTAGCATTGAGGTCCTTGTGTATTGTGTGCTATTCACAAAAATCTCATGCAAAGGCTAAAGAACACAGTTCAAACTTACTCTGTTCTTTTCACTTTGAATAAACATCCAGACGATTGCCTGGGGTTTATCCAGACCTGTCTGGACAAGAAATCAGTCAGAAAATCTTAAAAGAATATGTGTTCTCAGGTGATATCCAGTACATCCAATTTTCAATGCATTTAATTAAAAAATTTCAAAAGTTGCTGTGATGTAAGCCCACAGACATGAGATCTCAGAGCAACTCATTGACTTTAATTAATCCTATCATCCTTCTTCTGTGTCATGAAAATATTTTATTTCTATTTTGCAGAGAAAAAAAATAAACATTTCCACCATGTAAAAACAAGCATATAATGGAAAAGGTAAAAGTGTTTACACACTTCAGAGTTTTCATTATTAGCCAGAAAAGAGGCCTACAACAGTGTATTTGTCTGAAATTAGTCTTATATTTTTCTTTGATTAATTAATAGACTTGTTCTAACCTTTGGTTTGTTTTTCTAAATTGGAAAACAGTTATTAATTTTTTTTTCTCAAAAAGGGAAAATATTGTGGTTATTGTAAATACATCTTGGGTAACAAATGGTGGGGAAAATTGCTAAATGCAATAAACCTTTCTCTTAATGCTTTCCTGACAGAATTGACATGCCTATTTCTGCACAAGTCTATTAAAAATCACCTTTAACTCTGTGCTATGAGTAGTTGTGGGATTGCCAGGTTGATGTCCTGTAAATCATCATTCTGACCAACAGAGGTCAAAGAGGTTTTGTCACTATCTTTGGCACTGGAACTTCAGGCTTTGTCCTCGGAGCCAACGTGCTTTACTCACCTACAGCTGTGACAGTTTGGGACTTCCAGCTCTTGGCTTGTGAGGCTGCAGCTGGCATTGCAGGGTCAGCTCTCTACAAAGCCTGACCAGTGTTTTTGGTCTGAAATTCTGGATTTGAACTAACACGTGCTGATATTAAGGCAGAAATTCTCTTCTGCTGAGCCTTAAGGAGGGCAGAATGCTCAACAGAAATGTTTGTAACAGATGGTCAGGGTAAATCATTACTTAAACCAATTGAATTTCACTGTAAAATCATTAAGGTGTAGAAAAAGCACTTCTTATTGAGCAAAATTATTTACAGAAGTTAGACAAGCTTTCTTTGATATTCCAGTTTATTTCAGTCAGAGTTTTATATTATTTTTCTTTCTCCCACATTCATCCAAGTCTCACCAGGAATTTTAGCCTTTCCTAAATTTCATGAATAGAAAAAATAAATCAGGTAACACAAATTACTTCAAGAAAAAAATTTCCCTGAATTTATGAACTAAATTTTCTTCTCTTCTCTTTGCAAATTAAATCCAAATCTTTACAGAGATTCTTGTATTTTTGCCTTGCAAATATGACAGCAATTACATTAAACCCCATAATTTTTCATAAATTTTTCATATTCCATTGCTCTTGATCATTATCATAATAAAAAAGAAAGAAGAAAAAAAAGTCTAAGAATATTTCTTAAGATTTAACATTAGGCTTAGGTAAATTCGTATACATCTAGGTTCTAAGTCTTTGTTGATTATGCAGGCATCTGTAGATTTCTCCTGGCCCTTAAAATGTATTGTACACATCACATGTCTGGAGAATTTAAAGCCAGAATAATGTTTTAATAGATTTCTCTAAAAAATGGTCAAACTGTAACAAGATCTAAACCAAGTGGTCCTTTAGCTATACCTGTAGCTTTCTGGATAATCTCCTGTAGAGATCAGTGAAAGCAATCCTGTAAAAAAAAAAAAAAAAAAAAAAAAAAGGAAAGAAAATAAAACAAAAGCACAAAAAACTCACAAACAAACTAAACCAACCAAACAAAAAACCCCAAAACTTTTGAAGCAGAGATACAAATCTACAGAGCATTCACAGATATTCTCAGAGCCATAGGATCCTTACTGCTGATAAGCACGCCAGAGTTGATCAGCAATGTAAGTTGGATACCCTCACAGAACAACACTTTTGTTAGTTCTGACACTAAAGCAATTGTCAACCATCAGAAATCAAACCTGATATTATTTGTGATAGAAGTAGATATTGAGGTAAGTACTAGAAAGTTATGCAGCATACGTAATGAATTATTTTTGTGGGTTTGTTTCCTTTTCCATGTATATAATAAATATATATATTTTAAAAATAATGCTGTTTTGACACTAGAAAATCATACCAAACATAAACAAAGCAAAACAAAACAAAACAAAATAAACACACACACACAAAAAAAAAAAAAAAAAAAAAAAAAAAAAAAAAAAAAAAAAAAAGGTGGGTTTGAGACTCTTAATTTCTCAACTTATTTTCCAGACCTGGTGTAGTGGGTCTTTTGGGGATAGAGTAACTTTCCTTTGTTGCAGCCCTAACTATGCTGGTTTGGATTTTTTTTACTAAAGCAGTGTTTGTAACACCCTGGTGATTTGGCTATTGCTGAGCAGTAGTTGCACAATCATTTCTCTTTCCCACTCTGTCCCTGCAGTGAGTAAGCTGAGGGTGGGCAAGAATTTGAGAATGGACACAGTCTGGACAGCTGATGTGAATTGACCAAAGGAATATTCCATGCCATATGGAATCACACTTAAAAATAAAAACCTTGGGGAAGTTGTTTTTGTGAGGAGTACTAACTACTCATTGCTAAGAGACTGGACAGGCTTTGGTCTATTTGTGTGAGGTGGTAACTGACTTGCTTTGCATCATCTTTTCTATTTTTTCTCCCTTCCTTCCTCTTTCCTTTGTTTATTAAAGGATCTTTATCTCAAAGTTTTCCCTCCTTTGTTCCTCTTATTCTCTTCTTCACCCTGCTCAGGATGAGTGAGCAGGCAGCTGTGTGCTGGCCAGGGTCAATCCATCACAATTTACATTGGAAAGTTTTTAATTGTTTTTACATCAAAGAAGCCAGTTCTTACTACCCTAGTTCCTCCACATCCTGTGCATTGGTCTGTGCTCAGCATTCTTTCCTTTCTAGCTTTATCATCACTTTTATCCCTAGTGTATGCTGAAATTTGATATTAAATTCAACACATCCAGCAAATCTGAGTTCTGCAAAAACTGTCAGAAAGCAGAGATCATGAGGGTGAATCTAATCTTAGAATTCTATTGCCATAGTCTAGAAATATCTTGCAAACCTTGTCCATTTGCGATTTTCTGAGTGAAGTACCACTGCTGTAGAGTCAGTAACTTAATAGAAGAGACATCAACACTCAGGACAAAACACCTCAGAAAAAAAATGCTAGACTCAATTTATATGATAACTAACATAAAAGACAGTTTAGGGTTTCACTTTTAGATGAATTTTATCTTTCATTTAAAGAAGTACTAGAGAGCGCTGGATTGTCTCAAAACCTCCTGGTAAAAGACACTGGATTTCAAATGAGTGCAGGAAAACACATACACACACACAGATAGAGAATAACTCAGCGAAGGCTATAAGAGATTCAGCATAATGATAGGATGATAAAGATACAAATTCACTTTTCCCAAACAGCTAGATTTCCTGTAGGTAACTAAACCAAAAAATGGTCATAAAACACTTCGAGAAATGTATATTTTTAAAAAAAATGAGAATGACATAGAATTTAGAATTGCAAATATCAACATGTGATTCCCTGGAACCTTCCAATATATGGGAACTTCCAGATTAAACTCTGTGCATTCAGGCATTTTCATCCTGACCTCTCCACCTACCTGAGCCTGGCTGGATCCTTAGAATATGTGTTCATTTGCTTAAATCCTGGGGAAAGCTTAACTTGCTAGGCAAGCACCAAACATACACACCACACATCAGGCATGATCCATACACATTGGTCACACACATACATTCATTGCCATTCAGAACAGAGAAACAAAAAACAAAAGTAAAAAGAAGAAAAAAAGGAGAGAGATCATACTTCCATGCTCTATCATATTCACTCAACAACTCATGTCCTGGAAGATGGTCAGAGTTTATTCCTTTCCTTACATTTTCCTTCAATCAATAGAAAAGAGCTCAGTGTTGATCTCTTCTTCAAAAGGTGTTTGCTTTGTTTTGTTTTGTTGTTGGTGGTGGTTTTTTATTTGCTTGTTTGTTTGTTTTCTAATGACACATCTAGAAAATCCTAGAAGAACCCAGTATGGTTACGTGTCTCCTTTTCAGGGACAGTACTGAGTTATAGAAATGTCCTTCTTTTTTCGACAGTGATGAGCTGTGGTTTGCTTTTTAGAAAGCTACAAAGATGTGCTTTTAATACCTTTTAATGCCTTAACTTCACTAGCAACCTTGCAAAGAGAGCAGCCCTTTGGAAAATGGTATTTGGGAATACTGACTCTCTGCACCAAAGCAGCCATGGACATGACAAAAGAGATTGATCCATTAAGAATGTAAAGTTGCGGGATAATGAACAATGCAAGATAATTTCCCTACTATGTAAAAAAATCATTTTCTTTCATACTAGGCTTCCTAACAGAAGATGTAGCACACTTTGTGGATTTCCTGTTGATTCCCATAAGAAAATACAGAAATCCGTTTTTCTCAATAGCTGAAATCTGGGATAAAACAATTAATACCAATGCTAAATGTATGGTAAAGTAATTTAAGTTGAAAAAAATTTCTTGTGGTTATATCTTGCACACATTAATATTTTTCTACTTAAGTATTTTTAGTCACCTACAGCTAGAAACCCCTTCTTTTGCAAATGTTTTTGTTCAAGTAGTTTAACAAATCTTAAAAATGCTATTTTTTAAATACTTTCTTTCTACTGTTTAGAATTTTTTAAAAATTCCATTTTTTAATGGGCAGTTATAATATTTCTGCACAGTATTTTAGTTAAAGAAAACATCCAACGTGACATTAAGGGCTAGTTTTCAAGTAGAAAAAGCTATGCCATGCCTTCTACTTGAGACTCCCTGATTTGAACAATTTCCATTACTTTGCTCTAAACCATTATCTTAGTTAATTGGCATGACTTCTCATTACCAAAAGTTCTATTTAACAACTTCATTATAGACTCAATTATTTATATTTAAAACTATGGGGTTTGCATTCACAGTTGTCTCAGATACATGTTCTTAACACCCTTCATGCATCCCAAATACTTTTCCTGCAAGGTGATGAAATGCCAAATACAATACCTACACAGAAGCGGAGATTACAAAAAAGGTTCAATATCAAGTTATAAGAACAAAGTCTATTTGCCAGAAAAAAAAGTACTTCAATGTTTTGTCAGAAATTGCATGCTGCTGGTTCTCTCCTACCCTCTCTAAAAATTTAAAGAACCATAACAGTGTAATACAGCTTCTAGAAAACTTTAAAGTAAATTTCCACATCATGAAATTTGATTTTTTAAGGAATCTACTCTCCATGTACGTTTCCATGTTTCAAATGGCTAATGGGAATCTTCTATTATGGTCTACTTTATTACTCATACAGCATTATAAATGTACATGATGTTCAAAAGACTAACAAAACAGAGATAGAGCTTACAACTTAAGAGGAGAAACCTTTTGATTTTACATCTTGTCCTAGCAACATCACCTCAGTAGGTAGTCAAAGGGAGGACAGTTCTCCCAATTTCTGTGGAGAAAATTAATTTGTGCCATTCAACTACAAGTAAAGTGTCTTCCGCCATTGTTGTTGGATGAACTCTGCAGGCTGCCAATTTTTGAGTAGCACCAGTGTGCACAGCCCATTTATTCTCTTCATCCAACTGCAAAAAAAGGAAAGGGAAAGGGTAACTTTTGATGTCTTATTGTCATAATGAGGTATATATAACCTAAGATTTTAATGTCTTTTTATTTCTCCCCACCCACATTTTTCTAGGGGAAAAAAACCCTATAAATCTCGGTCTAATTTGCTTAATTGTTATCTGTTCAGAACTCCTTGAATTCTTAAAACAATGGAATGGTATTTTCATCTTCCCAATACAAGGCCCAAGAACAAAAATATCTTTTCAATCTCAGACAATAAATTATTAATGATTCCCCAGGCAGTGTGCTCCATATAATGAAATAAATAACTGCATTTGATAATGTCATTATCAAAGAAAGCAGTTTTCTTGATGTGAACAAAGCCTTAAAGGGACTTAACAGTGCTCTTTTCACTCTGATCCCTGTCCACAGTACCAAGAGGAGACCCATATCTGCAATCCTGTCTTGACAAAGTATTTCTAGGGGGAAATTTTCAAAGGGAGAAAGAAAGGGTTGAAGATTGGAGGATCTATCCTGATTCATGTTTCCTCCACAGGAAGTACCAAGACCGTTTCCATCAGGACTGAAAAAAAATGGATACTTTATGAGTGCTTAAAGCTTTCACAGTTTAGTGCACAGGAAGAGTTTATTTTGGTACAAATTTGATGAAACCAAGGCTGAAGGTGTGTATATGGGCACAAGATAGAATGCATAAATCAGGATGTAAGCACAAGACCCTCTAGCACTTAGCACTTTAGGCATGTGCAGCACAACCCTTGGGCCTGGCAGCAGGTTCACACTTGGCTGGACACAGAGATGAGATGTGGAGGAACTGTTCTAGAGAATAATATGGTGCAGCAGGTGAGAAACTGAACCTCAGCTCACTCTACCAGTCACAAATCAGTTAATCAACATTTCAGTTGTAATATTAGCATTAAGATGAAAGTTTGACTCCTTTTCATTTTCTTTTAAATTGAAATCAGAACCGTTCTCCTTTCATGAAGTTTTTTTTTTCTTTTTTGAAGTACAAAAGAAAGACTGGAGGGAAGGAGATACTTGGCTTTTTACCAATCAAAAGGAATGAAAATTAAAAAATAAGAAGGCATTTCTGAAGAATGGGGTATATTAATTACCTGATTAAATTCAGGTAATTTAGCATGTCTCTCTAGCCATAAATAAATGTACACTTCAGTTAAACAGGTATTTAGACACTTATATCTAGAAAAAAAAATACTGCTTTCCAAATAGGAATATATTTACAGATAAAACATAAAAACCTGGGTAGACAGAGTCACAACCTAGCTTAAAAATGTTAAATTAATTCAAATCTGTTTGTAATTTAAAAGAAGTGGGTTTACTTGACCCTTCATAGACACTTGGTGTGTCTATACATTCAGTCCAAGGATAAGAAACAGTAAAAAAAATACAACGTGATCATGGGTCATTTTTTCATTCTTTGTTTCTACAATCTCATGATACTACAGGATTTCCTTCCTGCATCCCGCTCAAAAAGACAGAAAACACTAGCAACAGACTGGATCTTTAAATGCATATTCCATTTACAGTTTGTCCATATAGAGTGCCTATAGGATGCATTCAATTATTATGCTGATATAATTTGTCCACACTAACAGTGTTAGTCTCAGCAGGTTCATCCCAACTCAAAACTTTTGAGTAACATCAAAAAAGCAACTAGCACAGATGTACAGCTGGGATATCTGTGCAAATTTTGTGCCTTTCCATAAATATATGATTGAGTATTAAAAAAAATTAAATTTCATTGCAGTTGATTTTATTCATTCTGAATATTTTCACAGTAACTTTAATGCCTTCAGTTTGGAAGTAAACTAACCTACAGCTCTAAGTACCAGAAACAGGGTCCCAGAGTACATGCAAACTCATTTGAGATCAACAGTGACTGCTAATATTGATGATATCACACAGGCAAAAGTATTCCCTTTAAGGTAGACAAAGTAATAGCCACAAGACTTAATCTCAAAGACTTTCATGATAAGGTGGAATTTGGAATTTAGATATTTAAATGAAAGTACTACAATCCTGACAAAAATCCTCCGACTTTGCTCTTGCCTGACTCAGAGGTACTGACTGTGCAATGACTTCCCTGTTATTCTGTAGTGTTAATGCATTTATCTAAAAACCACTAGATGTAAAATGCATACAAAGCTGCTTGAATAGAGTCCTGCACAAAGTACAGTTTCATTTAGGTGAATGCCTAAACCACTGAGATAGAGTGATGTTTCCCTTGTGTTCGCTTTTAATGCACTATTCTTCAGCTTTACACTGAGCATTCTCACAGCTTCAATGAGAAAGGTTAAGATGTGCCCTCGCCCAGAATAACTTGTTGGTTTAGTTAAAGGATACTGTGGAGTTAGTAATACCAAAGTGGGAAATTAAGCCAGTTCTGTTCTCTCTGGGTGAATAACTTGATTGAATAAAAGATGGGGAGCTGTTGTGCCTGGAATTTTTTTATGGATCTAATCAATGTCATTAAACTACTCTCTCTTTACATTTTTAATTGTGACTCAGTAACAATAAAGATTCAACAAACTCTGTGATTGCTTTTATTATCCTTACCTATTAACTAATTTTTGTTCAGAGAAGTATCCTCCCAAAATACAGGTATATTTATGAAAATAGTGCCTGGACAACTGAGGGGCGAAAAAGTCGTGAAGGCACTTGTTGCTGATAAGAAAACAGGTTGTAATGCAGCAAGTGCTTTGGCAAGCCATGAGGACCACATGGGGTGTGTCAAAATGTACCCAGCAGAAGAATTCTGTCTGCAAGCAGCCTGTACACAGGCAATTATATTACAGACATTGGCACCAAGGGACAAAATCAACCTCAGAGGAGTGAATCAAATAGAGCTCAAGACATGGTGTGAACTTGCCCCAAGGAATGGGCAAGCAGCCAATAAAGCATAAGGCAGCATGGTCAGAAATGAGGTGTGTCAGGGCTTAACATATGGGATGAAGAAAAATCAGAAGAAACTCCTTCCCTGTCTCAAAGTCTTACACAAAGGATAAAGTTACGTCCTATCCATATCTTCCTCTCAATGCTCAAGAATTTAGAATATACTTATCACAGAAATCATTCATCCCTCCTTGGAGTAACCCTGAGAACACAGAGCTCCGTAAAGTCAGTTAATGCTTGTAGTGAGACTGTAGCTGGTTTAGATATATCATCATGCAAAATGTACAGAAAAACTGACTGAGTGGTAATTATCCTCTATTTGTTTATAGTAGCTATTTAATTTTAGTAGAGGTGTTTTCTTGTTTTAGAACTTCAAGACATTAGATGCTGGTTAATTTTTCAACAAATTCTGTAGTTTCAAATAGACACTATAAAAAGAAAAGGTAAAAAATTAGGTACAAAACCTACAGAATTCTTCATAGATTGCATAAATACAGGCACTCTTTCTGGAACAGCTCTGTAATGAGAGAATATTATGAAGCCATAATTTCTCATCTGTTTGTTTTGTTGGGTTCTTTCCACCCCAGCCCCCCATCTATATTACCAAATTTCATTCTGGACAGATGAATGTTTTTATTTTATATCAAACATAACTTCAAATGTATGTTTTTTTATGGTTTCCCCTCCCAACTGCTTTACTGACTAATGGATGAAATATACTAGGCTTAGTAGGAATAATGATGTAACTGTTTAGTAAGGACAGAAAAGTTTGGGATGGAACAGCAAAAATAAACAACTTCTATTTTCTATGTGTAGAGGTTTTGCTTAAATAAAATGAAAGAAAAAACCCTCTGTTTGTTATCCAAGCTGCAATAAAAAGAGGGATGCTTTATAATTTCACCTATGAGCCAAATGGGCCAATGTTCGATTCAAAGTTCTCAGAAACAACTCTGATGCTACATGTTGCATACCTCTCTGAGTTTAAGGCTCCTTGTACTGATTGAACTGTTATTTTGTGATAAAGCAGGGTTAAGAACAACATACCAGAAAACTTGTTTGCTTTTGGAATAACATTGTCAGGCGGTGAAGTTAGGGGAGAGAAAACAACAGAAGGGAACAATCCCTTCATTATGGGAAAAGTGAAATATCCCTTAAAAATTTCAAGGCAAGCAATATCTAGAGCCAAAAGAGACAGTTTGTGCAAAGGCCAGATTTGCATGGATTCCCAGCAGAAACAGCTATATTTCCATCTAACTCTGTGTGTGCCCTAGAAAGAGAATCATTGCTCACAACAGTGGCTGTGTTCAGCATGCAAGCCATAACACTCCTTTGTACAAGGTCAGTTCCTCCTTCTACTTCTTATTATTCTCAAAACAGCAGTCCAGCTCATTGATACAGTGAAGGAGCAATGTCAGATGATTGGCAAGTGTCTCACCAGCAGGAAGTTAGCTGATAAGCTTCTTAGGCAGTGAGCTCTGGTAAGCAGGAAGCACTGGAGCCAGCTCAAGGAAGTTACCCTTAAAATTGCTTTGCTCAGACCTCAGCCTCAGCTGCCTAATTAGAAGTTGCTGAAAGGAAGAGTCTCTGGTGTGCATTTTCCTATAGACAAGACTCAGGAAACATGTTGCTTTGGTGGCAGTAAACAGGGAGATAAATGTTTAAAAGATACCATAAAAAGCATCAGTCGGTTCACGAGTACAAGAGTGGAAAAAACAGAGTAATATAAGTGTTCACTGAAAGGTTTGGAAGCAGCCTGGGACAGGTCCCAGTGGAAAAGCAGCAGGCAAACAGGCAAGCTATGCAAATGAGTATTGGCAATTTGAACATTTCCTATTTGTGGAACCCAATCAGGCCCGGTGAAAAGAATGCTGCATAATGAGGACTATCATATTTCTCAACATGATCTGCTGTATAGGAAGAACAGCAACAGACTTTTTTTAGAGTGATTTAATCATATAGACAGGGACTCTCATTCTATAAGGAAAAGACAAAGAATATTAAATTTGGAGTATTAGATGGAGCTAATGATAGGATGCCTGCGTGAACAGAGAAGGGCTTAGAGATGTAAATGCATGGGCTGCTAAGGTTATTAAAATGACATTTGCCTGAGTCTTCTCTCTTCCTACCCTGAAGTAGTGACTAGGGCTGCATTGTCATAAAATTTTGAGATCTCTAAGCTCAAATTATTTTAAAAGCTCTCTCTGTATGAGTAGTTATGTGTGTGTATAGATATAGATATAGATACAGATATAGATATAGATGATATATAGAGATATAAATATATATATGATAAAATATGATTATGAAATTATTTTCCATATGATTCAAAAGGGATTTTGTTACTTAGAATTTCTTCTCCTTCACATATACATCCTGCCACGATACACCCCTTTCCCCATCAAGAAATCTCAAAGAGCATTGCCTTGGGGAAACAAACATCACCTAGCTGGGGCTGGTTTTAAAGCTGCTTTCTAATTCTGACAGATACAGCTTTGTTGTTAACACTGATCAAAAATCACCAGAGGCTTAGTTAAACATCCAAAGCATACACCATGAAGTAGCCTACTCCATTGTGAAAGCAGACAGGTTCTAGCACTCACAGAACCTTTTCTGAGTCTCAATTGTGCATTTTTGTCTCAAACATAATTATCAGGGCAGTCACATAAGTTCATCATAGATGCTACTGGCAGCAGGTCTGTCATGTTATGGTCACTACCACCCATTTCACCTGCTGTTCAGTCCTCAGAAGAAACATGCAGCTGCCCCTCCCCAGCAGCTGTGATCTCAGCTTTTCATAAAAGCAAGGGAACTGCACAAGGGAGAACACAAATGCCTCCAGGACCAGCTCCATTAACTCCATGGCACTGATATCCATGATCTTTGGGAAAGGCTCAGCTTTCAGACCCTCCAGGATCCTTCCTGCAAAGATGGCCTAGGAAATAGAAACTTACCATATTTAGTGAGTGCTTGATGAGAATGCAGTTGCTTCCTGAGTGTTTGCGACCCATCAGTGGAGTTGGCAGCTTGCAGTTTCAGTATTAGTGCTCCCATATACACCTCCCCTTTTACCCTCCTGCTGATGGCACAGACACATTCTAAAGCCTTTCAAGGTTGCTTAACTTCAACACATGGGCACAGCAGGGGGAACTAAAGACTGGAAATCATCTCCGAACTCCTATCCTGTTGGGGTGGATATGTAGAAGCTATAGACATTTATATGTATCTAGAGACATGCAAATAAATAAATAAATAAATAAATAAATAATAAATGTAACAGAAAATATGGCTCAGAACTGGAGTTTCACAAGACAGCCCTATACTGTAATTTGTGGAGTATATGTCACAGGCACAATAGAAAGTTAAAGCTTAGAGGCATTATGGACTGTCATGTCAAATCATACTTAGAGAGCTTTAATATGTGGATTACAGATACATTAAGCCATACTCTCCCCTGACTATTATGTCAATGGGACTTTGCATATTTGAATAATACTACAGTGTATAATCCTAGTACTATGCCATGCATGCACAATAGGTCTGGATATACCTGATACGAGGTTCTTTGCCAAAACATTAGTTATTTTTAGTGTATAACCAGAGGGTCAGATATGATTGTTTTATATACTCTCTTTATAAAAAAATAGCAATCACAAATGTGCACTTATGATAAAAAAAACTGGTGTGTGTTTCAATGAAATTAAACAACACATTTTTCCCACCCCATTTTCTTTTACATGCATTACTTCGGTGCATTTGAGCTGAACGGAAGATCAGAAAACAACTGTGCTATCTTAACTACTTCTCTTTTCCTCTCTGCCCTCCAAATAGGTCCTTGCTGTCCCCAATTACTGAACTGTCCTTTCATCTTCTCAAGGGAGATTCAATCTTTCCAAATCTCTACTCACTGATGCTCCCTCTTTCAATCAGTTACTGAATTTCGTCACCTCTCTTCCACCACAAATTTGAGCTTCCCACAAATTTAGATAGCACTCATTTGTGCCTAACTTCCTTCACCTCAACTTACTGATTTGTTTCTTCTGATGTATAAAGAATAGGACATATATTGGGGTAGCGTACACAGCAAAACCAGAAAGGAGTTTTCATGAAAAACTTTATTTCTGTAAAACTGATTAAAGATGGTTATGGTTATGTTTGCATTAACAATTTCTTTTAGGCAATAGTAGCATATCTATTGAATGAAACAGCTGTTGATGAAAACTGATGTCCATAATATACACAGTTAGCTGGAGATTTACTTCAGATTATCTCCTGTCTTGCACCTTTTTCTGGCTTCCACATAGAAGTTGGAATTATTTTGGTTAATTTCACCCCAAAGTAATTCAGTTTATGTCCCCTTAAATAACTCCACATTGCAAACCAAAGTGGTTACAGTGGGAAAATTTGTGGCAAAGGTCTTCCTCACCTGAATTAAATGGTAATTTAAATGTAATTTATTACCAAAATCACTACAGCTAAGTTCAGGCACCAACTGAAACATCAGGAGACTGAGAGTGTAGTTTTCAGAAATCCTTTTCTTTTCCCAGATGAGAGAAACAGATTTCCAGAGGAGAAATCAGTACAGGGCCCAGTAGAGCATGCTAAATGTTGGTATTATTTGATGCAAAGAACTTAAAAATTTCAAAGTATTAGAGGTTTATAAGTATATCTGGAGCATATGTGTGGAATAAAGCAAGACAAGCTTTTATCTTGAAACAATGTCTAACTTTTGGGAGATAGATGAGACCTGTGTGGTAGAGATTATAGAAGGATTGGCTACTACAGGATTCTTGGATTTTTGTGTCAAAAATATATATCCAGTGCTGGAGATGGTTCTGGAATAAAGAAATCATGAATCTGATCTCATAGCAAAATTCTAATTCACATGTGTCATTTATTTCCTTTCACAGGTAGAAAATTATTCTCAGCCTGACTTTCAACCACAGCTATGCATCAAAACCTGTCTTCAGAAAAAAATAAAAACCAATTCTCTCACCCCTTTTGTTTCTTTCTGTCTCTATTCTGGTAGTTTGGCTTCATATCTTCTTTTGGCTTTTATATTCTTATGGTGTCCACAATTCTCTGTCTCCTTCTACAGCCCTGTATTTATATAAGCACCTGTTGAGGCCTCTATCTTTTCTGTCACTTATCTCTGCTAGTTTCCTTCCCCCCTCATTCTAGATTTTCTTTCTGCCTGTTCCTTATCTTGAGAGACACTGTCAATCTATGTCTAGTCTGTGGTTTATGCTACAACATTTTATAAAGAAGAGACACATGTCCAGAATGCTCACTTATTTTTGAAGCCATGAGGAAGCATCTACTCTTCTGTAGTTTTAGTGGTTTGCTTTTTTAAAGACACTTTTTTTTTCAGCTAATTTCTAAAAACACTCAACCCTTCTATCTAAACAGGTACAAGCACCCTGCCTGTGACAGCAGTGTTCGAGTTCCATGATTGTTTTTTAACAGCAAAACACAGGGAGGGGCTAGTTTCTATGTTGTGTTGGAGGGAATCACAAATTTGAATTCTTTTTTTCCTATCAAAAAACCTCATCATCTTGCCTGTGCTTTCCTGCCTGGAAAATCAGTTCACTCACTTCTGATGGAGGAAGTTATACAAAATGTTTGTAAATTGAATGAAGGCAGAGTTTAGGCTCAGGTTTTGAACATCATAGCAAAAAAGGACACTGAGTGTATTCAAAGAAACATCAGCATGCAAAAACAATCCACAAGACAGTGGAGAATGCACCTTCACCTGATGTAGAAGCCCTTAAGGAGTTGCTGCAGAGGCTGAAAATAGAAGGAGATTACAATGAGAAAACAAAATTATTTTTGATAGTGTATCGCCACTATATTCCCACTAAAACTGTTTGCCACATGAATGAGTATGTACAAATTGTCAGCAAATCCTGAAGGCTGTTGTGACTAATAATTGTTTTAAATATCAGCCCATGTCTAACTGATTTGTTAATAGGTACCTCAGGTGACTGAATATGCTTTGATGTACAGTATTATGCTTCACAATGTGCATTCTTGGCTCAGTAAACTATAACCTCTTGTGTCCTGTTGCTTTGTTTAATTAATTTTAAAGTTCTTTCTAATTATTAACTCGAATTCTTTATTACTTTCTCTTTGCAACGGATGATTTAACCCAGGTTTCATGCCCATCCCCACCCGCTCTGACTCATGTAGAAATATAGGAAAGCTGAAAGGAAAAGCTGAAAGCTTAAGCTTTGATGCCTGAAAACCTGTTTTATTTTCTGATACTAGATTAGTAGTTCTGTTATGTAAGGAACTTTGATAAGTATTTTCTCTCTAGTCTCTAACTAGGTAAATAAATTCAACATGTTTGTGTGGATTGTTTTTTTGGGGTTTTTTTCATATAGATAAAAATATGGGGGAGGAAAAGTATTGTAATAAATCAGATTTATTATTTTAAGATAGTTATGCTGTAAATTTCTTTTCCCCTCCTGTGGAGATAAAGACTGGAAGAGTTTAAAGTACCCTGTCCAAAACTTATTCCCTTGTGTGTGATTTGAGACCACTGAAAAGTACATGTGCTGAAGCTGGGTGGGCCTTTTTTTTAAGTTTGTTTTTGGTTTTGGCTATTTTCATAAATATTGTAATTTATTCTACCAAGACTTTATACCGCTTTAAATTACATTGCAGCAATGAAATGTTCAGACTTCAGGAGAAAATGGCTCCTGGGGAAAAAGTCAAACCTTCTGTACTGTTATGTGATACCAGAGTATAATGAGTATGTAAAGTATCAAATTAAAAAATGTTAGCAGTTTATTATAGCTAAGCAATCACTGAATGAGAAACAGGTTTCCCTTTCATTGAGCATTAAGGACATGACCTGAGGCTGATAAGCACACTGCTGCCTCAGATTCAACACTTGATTTAGGGCTGGAGTAGTTCCCAGCCAAAAATCAACCAAGGATTTGTTTGTTTGTTTAATCAATAATTTTCCAAGCTGCTTATAGTAAAGAAGTATTGTAATGAATTAAGAAATTAACTAGGTTTAAGTTATGCATTTACATTTATCATACTCAGTTTTTCTCCAAGCCACTGCGATACAAATCATCCTTCGAAGACAGCTGGGCCCTGCACAACAATTCCTTATGACTGTGTATATTTCACCACAGTTCTGCACACTTTTGGTGCCCATTTGTCTTCTTTGACACCTCCTCCTCCTCAGTGGCTGAAATGTTTGCTGCTGATGGAGAAATTACCACTGAATTAAGGGAAATGGATGCATTGCCCTTTGAATCTTATTGAGCTATCCAAGGCATCCTTGTGGCTTTTGCCAAGTTCTTTCCATGTGTCAGGTCACCCAGCTATTCCACTACTGTGATCACACAGGTTCAGCTCTCTGCAAACATGTTGTGTCCAGCACCAGGACATGCTCCTGTGTGAAGGTCTCTGCCTGGTCCCGTGCCTGCTGCGGGAGCAGGGCTGGCACAGCTGCCATCAGTGATCACGGAAGCTTCCACACAGCCAAGTGTGCAGGATGGAACTTGCACTGGTGAGGATGTCTGGGATGGCAGACACGGGCCCAGGTCCTGCCTGGTGGGAAGCTGAGGTGTGTCGAGGATGTACTCCTGTGTCCAACCCTCAGCAGCAGTCACAGCTCCCCGGCCTCAACAGGACTTTTGACATTAAACCCTGCACTGTTGTTGGGTAGAACCTGAGGCACTCAGCCACTGTGAGCAGCCCCTTCTGCTCGGCAACAGGTCAGGATGCTCTAGGGTCAGGGATGGATCAGGCCCAGTGAAGGGAACAAGGGCCAGACACAGCCCTTGGATGCCATGGGACCGGTCTGGACCTGCAGGGCAAGAGAAAGCAGGGCTGTGAGGAAGCTGGGCTGAAATGCAGCTGGGAACAGCTCCCAGGATGGGAGCGCAGGTTGCTGCTGTGTGCCTGGGACCTCAGGATCAATACTGGAAAGGGGCTGCACTCCAGTGTCCCTGTCTACAATAGCCAAGGCTCAAAACAGCAGATCCGTGGGACCCACAGCTGCTCCTGGGCAACACACGTCCCTCTCCATCCTGCCCCCACAGGATTTCTCTGCCATTCACATATTTTAGAGAAAGATTGTATGCCAAACATCAAAGGTAATGTTTTATACAGAAATTTTTGAGCTACAGAAAAATAACAAAGTATAAATAGACCTATAACAAAATCAAACAAGCAGGCAGATGTTTTCCTTCCACACAGGTAATTTAAAGATTTTGTGAAAATTCAATTTGAGTTTAGAATAACTAGGAAAAAGCATTCATAACACATTTTTCTTCCAATTAATTCATTCTTAATGCTAGGAATTGATGTTGTTTGTAATATAGTTTCTTTTTTCTTCTTCTTGTCTCTAATGGAAATGTACTACAGAATGAACTAGGAGAGAACTAATATGAGATGCATCATTTGGAAAGGTAAATTTCTGAGAGAGACATTAGCAAGCAGGAAATACAGATTCTGAATAAAATTATCATCTCAGCCTTAATTACATTTATTGACACAATAGTAATATTCTTCCCATTTCTTAGGTTTCATCCCTGACTGCTGTGATCACAATGAGCCCTCCGTACAGTTTGTTTGACCGCACTTTATTGCATTTTCCATGTAAGTAATCCCTGTTCTGTTGCAATGTCACTCCTAATGTACTCTAATAGAAAAGCAGAAATGCTAATACAGAGTAATGCAGCAGGTGGGGGTAGTTTGTTGACTTCCTTCTTGTGATTTTTGAACAGTTCAGCCTTGCCATTTCCACACTTTTTTTTTCTTTTTTTTTTTTCTATTCAAAAAATTCTGCTTTTTTGGTTTTATCTTACTTTTTCTCCTGCTCATTGCAGCTGTAGATGTATTGATTTATAATGCAGAACCATCCACAGACCAAGACAGAACATATATCCTAGTGGCTGGGGTTATAAAAACCCAAGAGAAAATGGTGTTTGCACTAAAAAAAAGTGCCTAACCTTTTTCTTGTTGTCTTCAAGAAAGAATATGCTTTTCCAAGAAGAAAATAAATTGTGTTTGAAAATGAAGACGTCTTAGTAGGTCCTCACTCTCCAATTTTTCAAAGGACTTTGTCCAAAATTAAAGCCTAAGTTAAGGGATTAAAATTCTTTTATTTACAATAAGCGTTCAGTGTCATAGGGGTTTTGGTTTTTTAAGTCAGAACCAAATGTGTTTTTTCGGAACACCAGCATTCTTCCTTCCCCCTCCCCAACCAAATTCCCTCCCAAGCTCCCTTTCCAGTTTGTTTGAACCTGGGCTTTCATTACCCTGTGTGTGGGATGTTGCAACCCATCTCTGTGGCACACATGGGATAAGAGTGATTTTTTGACTCATCCAAGTTCACACACTGTATCCTCAGACTGTGCTGAACCCTTTTGGTACTTTTATATAAATGTACTACTAGTAGACTGCAGACAAAAAGCACTGCTCTGGGCTCTCTTTTTCTTCTTTCCCATCTGTGCCAGCCACAGTCCAGCCCACTTGTTTCTCAGAAACTGCAGATAGTGTTTTGTTATGCTTGGGTTTCTTTCAGAACATCATTTTTCTTGCTCTGATGCTAGTCAGTAACTTTCTCATAATCAATGAATGTCATTCACAATTGGCAGGTTATTTTCATTCATCTTTACCAAGAATTCATTAGTCACTGGAGTTCTCCATAAAACATCCTGATTAATAGCCTCTCTGTTTTTTGGTTGAGTAGAAAAATTCTGTTGTATTCATCTGGTGAATTTCTCAGTCATTTAAGCACAGGATCTTGGAAATCAGAGTTGAAGGCCTCACCTAGTCCTACCTGCACTCAGACAAGATAAAAATTGTTGTTGTTCTATCTGACAGACTGCACAAATGCAATTATTTAAACCTTTCTTTTCCTTCATATTCACTTTTTCTAGATGCTTTATTAGTCTTACTACTGCAACTTATCACAATCTTCTCTTGTTGATTCTGTTCTGGTCAAGGATCACTAAAGTCAGGAAGAGCTAAAAAAATTTTAAAGTTCCTCCTATATCTTACATCCAACAGTCATCTTAATTCATTCAAGAATGAGATTTTCCTGTTTTGCAACAGGATCACACTAGTGGCTTCTATTCATTTTGAGATCCATGTTAAGCTTTTTATCTTTTTCATCCAACTGCACAGCTAATACATATTTCAAATATGTGTATCTTATTTCTCCTTTCTAAGTTCAATGCTTTGCACCTGTCTAAAATCACTCACATGAAATTCAAGGAATATCTCTTCTCAAATCCTCATTTTTGACCTCCAAAATATGTTTGTCACCCTTCCCAGACTGAATTCTGTTATAAAGTTTGTATATATTGTATGGATTATTCAAAGGCTTTTATACCAGAATAATGCACTGACTTTCAAGAAACTAATTTAATCAGATTTATATGATTTTCTGGGTCTCCAATATTTTTTGCCAAAAAACTGCTGCTGCTAGTTCAACTGTGTATTCACATAAGTTGTTTTCTCAATTGTCACTTCTACAGACTTCTGCCATGCAAAGCCAATCACTGCCTTGTTTGGGATTTTTTAGCAGATTGCTTTCCAATTCAGCATAGTGTATTATGTAAGCAGACCTCTCTGCCTGCTGTTCTATGTTCCCGATGAAATGGAATGGGATATACAATCTTACCAATGAGGGACACATTTATTGTTGCCCTTTCACCTCTTTCCAATCTCACTCCAGCAGCTGTTTCTCTCCAGACCCTCCTGCATTCCACCAATGATGTATTTGCTGATGTCTTCTGCAACCACCTTCCCAAGTGCTTTTCATATTTCAGTACATTAAACCACCTCTCTGGTTTCTTGGTTATCTCACCAATATCTTGGCTGCTACTTCCTGTGATGAATCAACCTTTGCACACATTATTGCTTTGCATCTGGCATTCATACCTTCAGTCTGCCAAAGCTTTGGATTTATTTGGTTCAATGCTAGTTTCTATCATACCAAGCATTTCTAATTGAATTTGGGATGCTTTCTGCAGATTAGTTTTCCTCTCTTCCACTTCCATCTTCGTATTTGGCATAGTCATACCAAACAGGAGGACTGACAGCATATAAAGGCCAATTACATACTTCTACAGCCCATTGCAGCTTTTCACTCTGCCCAGGATACAGAAAGTTAACTGCTGGAATTGCTTGAATAAGTCATTAATATATGTGCCAAAAAATAAGGAACTAAGGTAGTGCAGCAGGGAATAACTCCAGTTTACTACTTGACTTCCAGAAAGGGAAACAGAATGACTCCTGAAAAGAGATTGAATGAGTGAGCAAATTAGAAATTGGAAAGATGATAAGGGAAAGATTTAGAAAGTCTAACAATGCTTTGAAATCCTCTTAGTGCTGCTGTCACTGCCATAACCATCCTGTTGCTCCGCTACTTTGTTAAATCAGCCCTTCTAAATGCAGAATTTGTCAGTGACACTACTTGCAATTTGGTGCCAGTTCAATACTTAACAGAATAGGTAAGGACAGTGGAAAAGACATTTGTAGTAGGAAGTTTTCTTTTCAAAACAGCTGATGAAGTCCAAGGTTCTCCATGGTCTGTCATTACATTGGTTAATTGTCAATAAATTGAAGCTAATGGTATAGTTCTTTACAAAGATACTTTTTATCATGTTTAATATTCCCAGACTTCATATTCATCCTGTACCATGTAGCAGAGCTAAAATGAAGAGTCTCCCTAGTTATTTAATCTCTATTTTAGTTCCTATTTGCTTTGAGCTTTGTCATCCATTTCAATATATTTTGGCAAGGTACACCTGCTTTGATTTAATATAATAGACCAACATAAGTGAAAAAGATTGAGTTTTTCATAAAGCAAACAAACAGATTTTTGCATATTCCTGGTTTAAAGAGCAATATAGGAGTAACATATTTTTAATTTACGTTCTGCCTATACTAAGGCTTCGTGATGAGTTTATTGAGTAGAATCAGATTCTTAGTATTGGAGATCCACAGACCGGTAATGGCATTCATTTAAGGAAACATGTCCATAAATGTTTGATTATAAGCACATACCTATATTCTATTCAAGTCAATGTGACTTAAGTATATGCTTAAAATTTTAATAATTAACCAAAAACATTCTGAACTCAGTTGGGATCTAAGAGAACTCACTAATGAGAAAATAAATCCTTAGTCAAATTTTGTACTTTAAAACATATTTATACACAATATGACCATATATAATAAATTCCTGTAGAGTTACTGCATTACTTTATGATTTTCAACTTGGATAACGATTATCTACCATACTGAAATCTATACAGTGTTCAAATCCTCTTTATAATCATCTGGAAAGGGGGTTACATCTGTTTATGGATTTTTTTAAACAAAATCTTTTAAATATTTTTGTTCTATCTAGAAAAATACATTTTATATATGGGCCTGGGCAACTGATGTTGAAGAATATATCTGATCCAGGTAGCTTGGCTTGCAAACTGCAAATTGAGACGCAGATTGAGCTCTGGATGAGCCCAGGATTAGAGGCTGTAAACTGCCAGCTTTTGGTACAAAAAACAGGATAGTGGTGGGTGACATCAGTCAGGAGAATGGACCCTGAGAGACAGAAGCCAGGAATTGCCAACATTTTGCATAACAAAGATGAAGACCACTGACTGCCAGCAAGGTGGGTGGACATGGAGAGGAACAGAGAGACCTGGACTCTGAGGTTATAAAAACCCAGGGGTCCTCCTTGGGGGCACCAGCTCGGGCTGTTTCTGTGTTAATGTGCTGTGAATAAAAGGCTTTATGGAAGGAGACATCTGAGACTGCCATGGGAAACCCGGGGTTGAACCAGTGAGGAAACCTGTTCTGACTGTGTGGTGGGTGTGTGGGGAGCCAAGGGGGACACGTTGGTCATGGGAGCTGCCCACTGCAAAGGGGCTTTGACCCAGCAGTGGCAGGCTCTGGCCTTGGGATGTGATTGCCAGGGAGTCTCGTGAATGGTCACACTGGGAAGTTTCCTTAACACTGAATGATTTGAAAAGCACAGAAGGCCATTCAAGAGCTGCCGCCATGCTTGAAAGTAACACTGGATGTGACATCAAATGAATCTTACAAAAGTACATAAATAGTTTTGACCACCTTAGATTAAAAGTCAATTACAGTAGCAGCAGCTTCTGTCTCCCACAGATGATCCCAAAGTGTTTTATATATTATGCATAGAAACAAGAACAATCCACCCACTTCTGGAACACAATTATCTCTGTGGGAGAAATGTGGCATTCCATGATAGCAGCCACATGCTCTGCCAAGATAATTTGATGCAACTGCAACTTTAAGCACATCCAACAAGCATGAAAATATACTATTTAATGTATAAAAAAAAATCTCTATGGAAATAAATATATAGAGGAACATACATAAATATGTCTAGAAGGAGATGAGGGGAAAGGGTGTTTAAAAAATCTAGATCTACATTTAATTGGTTTTTTTTATTTTTTTTTTCATGGAAACAAAATAAAAAGTAGAAAGAAAATCCATCCAGGTTTTTGCATAACCAAAGATTAGCATGATTTCTAAAACTTTCATTTTCACTTCCTCTGCTCATTTTTGCGTTACTGTGATTTTATTCAATTGGTAAAAGAATGACAACAGCTGCCAATAATTAGCATGTGTTCTTTCTCTCTTTTTCTCCTCCCTTCATAGTGATACAGCAAAAGAGTTAGTAGCTAAGGAACCATATCTGGTTGTCTGAAATTATGGATTTTCTTGCAGTATTAAAAGCATCAATTCAAGTCCTGCATATTTATTAATGATATGGAAGTCAAAAAGAGTATTTTGAGTAGATCTCATTAAAATTGTCTTCATCCTGTTTATTGCAATAGCCTTTGTCCCCAAACGACTCTTATGATGTCAGTCTATGTGGCCACATGAAATAGATGGAGGAAAATTCTGATGTCTAGGCTGCAGAATTTGCATGTCATTCACACTTACTCTTTCTTTTTGACCAAATCTATAGTTTGGAGGTGAGAAAAATTTATTTGGTGGCAAGACATGATTCTTTTCAATATTGATATATCAGACCACCAGTTGCCAGAAAATCCCTAGGGAATCTGTTTCATCACTCTATGATTCAACGATATAATGCATTAGTTCCATTGATTTCAACCCCATTGTGATGTTCTGTTGGAAAGAACCCATTTATGGCTACACATATAACAAAGAAAATACAATTTAAAAGGCTTTTTCTTGAAATTTCCTTTTCTGAAGTCCATAATTTATATGCACAATTAAGTACTGCCTATACATATATTGTACATACCCACAAACAAATGTTGAAAGAACTTACAAGGCTGAGTGCTCAGTCGCTCAAAAATGTTGGAGTTGAGATCCTTATTGCAATGTTAATTTTATCCCTCATACATATGCATTATGTTATAATCTTTAATCACACCATTACACAACATATTTTCCACAAGACCTCAGCCTTTCTACAGGCCATGAACGTATGACACTCCTTTAGTGATCAATATGATGATCAATATTTTCTTTTACCCTCATTATTCAGTGTGTGACCCAAGGCTTTACTTACTTCATGCAATTCAAACCTTATTTCTGGATAGGAGCTATGATTACTCTCTTAGAGAATTCTCTAAGAAGTTCATGATGAGGGTATCCCAGTGCTTCAATAATGTGGAAATGCTTACTACAACTATTCTAGTGGGGTACATGGTGATATTACCCCCATTTTGAGGACAGGAAACTGAGCTGCAGAAGTCAAATCCATGCACTAGCTGGTGACAAAATTCAGAGTACAAAGCATTAGTGTCCTTCAGCCTTCAAAACTCAACTGCAGCGAAACATTTGAAGATTCCAATCCTTGGGCATGTGTGGTTAAATTGCCCAAAATTACAGGGATGGTGTCATAAGGGCAAAACTAGATATCAGCTGCTATAACAGTATTTAAGCATCAAAGTTCTAATATGATCATATTTTTCCTTCTTGGAAGTAATTCACTGTATATATTTCTTAGGGATTTTGACTTTTGTATTTGTGTAAGTGGACTTTTACAATTCCAAATATCTTTCAAGACGGGAAAACCACTTCTTTTTCACATTATGAATAAACCTTGAAATTACCTTAGCTGGATAGACAATGATGCTTGTAATGCCAAGGTTGTGGCTTTGATCCCTGTATGGGCCATTCACTTAAGAGCTGGAATTGATGATCGTTGTGGGTCCCTTCCAACTCAGAATATTCTGTGATTCTGTGGATCATTATACCTGAAAATTACTGCCATACATCAAACATTCCAGAAGAGATGCAAAGACTACCAAATACACTTAAAAGAAAGTGCTAGTTTAGGTTTGGGGTTCTTCTGTTGTTTTATTTTTTTCAATCTTCTAAACAATTCAGCTTGCAAAAGCAATCTAAAATAACAAGCACATCATGATTGCAAGGCCAGATGTATAAAAATATATTCTCTACACACTCCTTAAAAGCTTGCAAAATCTTGCAGCCTTATGTTCCAAGTTTATAGGTTAATTTCTTTAAGTTTTCAGAAGTACACTAGAAACCTAGTCTCTGCCTTTTTCTTAGATGTCTAATATGAATTGGATTTCGAATCATAAACGGGTAGTAGTCACATTTAGGTAGATTAAGGACCATTCTTTATACATTACACCAGTTTTCTTTCCAGTTTGTTGCACTGAGACACAGGCTTTTCTATGTATAGATCAATTTGAGTTTAATACAATCAGAAAAATTGCCAAATTACTTGTATTTTTAGTAAATAACAAGAATCAGTATGGAAGTGTAAAGCTTTGGTCCACATCTGTATGGTTACAAGAGGAATCCTTTGGAGAAAATCTGCATGGACAGGCTGTTACAGAGTTACTTCTGAGACAAGGAGAAGTTCTAAATAACATCAGGCACATAAATGCACATACATGAACTCATATAAAAGTATGATCACAGAAAATAGCATGGTTAAAAAGGTTAAATAAACATGCATTATTGATTTATAAAGGACCTAAAAATTTCTCAAGAGCACGGTTTTATCAGGTAAAAGAATCCTCATTGTATTTTGTGTTGACAACGAGTTGAAGGTCAGCTATTAATAGTTATCACAAAATAGATTGTTTTAATTAAATCTGTTGTACTGCAAGAGTCTGTTGTTTATTTGACACTTAGATTTATTTTCCTCTGTTATATAAGCAGAAATAACTCAATGACAGTAGTCACACAAGTTCTCTTAGTGTCAGCTTCAAATTGTTGAGAAAGTTGAAATTTATTCCTTAACAAAGTAAGGTTTAAAAAAACTCATGAAGAATTATTTGGGTAATTTACTGTGTAGAGGACTCCCTGTGGTGTGTGGCTCATTTCTGTGTATGCTGTGGCCGCTTTTATGGTTTTTGCCAACAGCCAAATAATAATAAAAAAACACAACCAAACCACCCTCCCCAAAAAAAAGAACAACAAAAACTACAAACAAACAAAAAAAAAAGCATTTCTCTATCAGAACACTATATCATGCAGAGGTGTGTGATGTTACTGGCAATACCATCCATCCATATCCAGTTTTGCCATTAACCCTCTACATATTCATTTCCCTGAAAGAAATATCATGACCACTAAACCTGTTTCCCAGAAGAGCAGCACATAAAGCAATAGTTTGGTACTCTTTATATTTATTTTGCATAACTTCTTCTTTCCACCCTGTATTTCAGTAACTTAAACATCACAGCTTCAGTGTGTTGCTGCAACAGAACAGCTTGATTGAGTTTCCAATTTTTGTGCTGCAACTAAGTGTAATTCTAATCCATATATTTGAACAGTGCTCCAGAATTTAGAGAGCATCAGCTAGAATTCACATTGTGATGTGCAACTCCTCACTTTGCAGATGAGGGAAAAGCAGGTTTTGAAGAATATTGCTTTTCCAATAACTGCACTAGTGTTTTCAAAATCTTGGATTTTGCATCAGGCTTTTAGCAAAGTCTCTATGTTAATAACATCAGTAGTTTGCAAATAAGCATATTTCTTCCATCAGCACTAGTTGTCATCTTAAAATTTGTTCATCAGAAACTACCCTTCAATGATGGAGCCAAAAGAAGTAATTTAAGACCGAGGTAAAAAAAAAAACAAAAAAACAAACAACAACAAAAAAAAAAAACAACCAAAAAAAAAAACAAAAACACCCAAACTAAAAACCAAACTAATATTCTTTTCCTTGGAGAAGGAGGTAAAGAAGATTCCCTAATGAATATTCAAGTGCCTGTGGATGCAGTTCAAAAAGTCCTGAGGAAGAATCTGTACCAAATAAATGGTTAAAGTCTGCTCTCAAAATTACTGTGATATGCCTGTGCTTAACAGTTTGAGATTATCTTAGAAATAAATTATGTATATAAAGGTGTAATGATCATTAAAAAAAATCTATTTTAATATTTTTTAGGTCAGAATAAATAAGGCTTAAAAATCTTATCCTTGCACAGTCTTTCCAGTTTCATTTTCCCATGCTTCCACAAGTTTTTTATTTGTGTTGATCAAGTGGCTTAGTCTAAGCACAAGATAGGTCTAGAGCATATAGACCTATCTACATTGATTTCAATGGAAGAGAGGTTCACTCTAGATTCTGGGCCTCCATCTCCTTATATTACAAAAAGGAATTGTAGCGCAGAAGGATCTGAACCACCTGTCAGCCAGTCACACAGACAGGAATGTGTCAGAAAGTGCTAGAAAGGGTTACCAGCATGTGTCTGAGAGTGGAGCAGCAATGGTGATATTGTGGGACCTGCCAGTCAACAGAAGCAACCTCAGAAACACCACTGTGCCAATACAGCTGTATCATTTTCCACCATTTTGGCTACTTCCAGGGTCTCCCCACTAGTTTCATCTTACAAGAGGGTTCAAAACCAGCACAGTTTAAAGCTTACATTTGTTAGTAGAAACAGATTCTATGACAGGACCCTGGAGGATTTGCCTTATTAAAAATAATGTTAACTGCTACTATCTAGTAAAATTTTCCTCTTCTCATAGACAGAGAAAAATAGATAAGAATAAAAAAACTTGAAGTTCAGAACTTCATGTTCATGCCAGAATCTGCTTGTAAAACTCTGTTGTAGCTGGAAATACTTTGACAATGCTATAAAAGCTGATTTTCTGGCACTGCATTAGTTTGTTCCTGGAAGAAGTGTCTTCCATGGTTCGGTACTTAATACATTTCAGAAGAAAGATTTTCAAAACCCTTGTTCCATGGGCACAACTTAATCACTCAAGCATTCAGTTATTTTAAACTAGAAACACATTTTTAAGAACTTGTGTATAATGTATAATTCAATACTATACATTCCTCTGTTAAAAAAAAAAAAAAAAAAAAAAAAAAGAAGAAAACTTTCAAGACTTTGGGTTTTTTCCCAGAGACAATTTCCTATTTGCAGTAACAATTCTAAGATAACTCAGCAATACATACATAATATCAGCATGTAACCTCTTTCAGATGAAAGATAAAGTACACTTCTTCTCTACTATAAACCCAAGTAGCACCATACACGTATTAAACATAAATAAATCAGCAAAAACCACTTCACTACACATATGATTCTTTCCTCTGGGAGAAGATGAGGGGAAGCATAGACCACATTTGAATTCATCATCACATTTCTTATTGGAAAAGCTCGAGATGAATGTGACATAAAAACCTGAATACATTACTGCAGTAACCGTAGCTCTATTCTGGTGGGAGCAGAATATTTAATTGCAATCAGGCACCAAGGAAGAGACAGATAAAGAAAATTCATTCTTGAACTGAGTTTTTAAATTAACCAAATGTTTGTGGTTTGTAGATCAGGCCATATCTAGGACCTACATAGTTAAAGTTTTAGATATTTTATGCCCATTTTTTCCCTGACTTAGGAGCATCTTCCACCAGCACCCACAATGGTTGAAACAGACATATGCTGCATCATCCTTTATCTGTACAATCTCTGTCTAATAGATGTACTCTAAGATAGCTTTCATAGGTAGTATTTGCAACATAGCTCATTTCAGCACATGGAAGAAACAGTGAGATTTCTGATTTTAATAACAATGGCCATAAAACATTCAACTATGAAGTACTAAAGCTAACTTTGCATTCTGAATATTTGTTTGCATGTGAATGGGTGAATAATACAAAAAGATGGTTATGAATAAAGTCACTTAAGCAGTAACAGAATTTCTGGTTTAAATCAAGCTGCTAGTACAATATTCAGCAGGTTGCATACTCTTTCAGACAGAAAGCTGATAATGAAAATTAGTATTAATCACATGGCCTTGCTTATTTCTGAGAAATCATTTTAGAATCTTGTTTTCTAATCACAGGATGGACCAATGAAAAGGAAACCTTTAAATAATTTAATTTTAATTTTCTGGATATTACAGCGAGAATTCTGTCAAGCAGCACTTGTCCCAAACACCACCTCCTGAAGTTTTGGAAATGCTTGAACTTATGCACACGATTGCATTCATGTTAATTCCTGATTGGCTAGGGTAGAGGTAATTTTCTTCACAGTGGCTGGTATGGGGCAGTGTTTTGGATTTGTGTCAGACACAGGGTTGATAATATCCACGTGTTTTTGTTATTGTTGAGCAAGGCTTACACAGAGCTGAGCCCTTCTCTGCTTTTCACATTGCCGTATTGGCAAGAACACTAAGGGTGTGCAGGAGCATGGGAAGAGACACAACCTGGATGGGTGACCCAACCTGACCAAAAGGATGTTCCAGACATGTGTCATCACGCTCAATATATAAAGTGGGGGTGGGGAGAAGGAAGAAAGGGGGACTTCTTTAGTCATTACATCTGTCTTTCCCAAGTAACTTTTACCTGTGATGGGACCCTGCTCTCTTGGAGATGGCTGAACACCTGCCTACCCATGGGAAGTGGTGAATGAATTCCTTGTCTTGGTTTGCTTTGCCTATTAAAGTGCCTATATCTCAGCCCACAAGTTTTTTAGATTTTATCTTTCCAGTTCTCTCCCTGATCCTGCTGGTGGGGAAGAGAACAAGTGTCTGTGTAGTGCTTTGTTGTCAGCTGGGGTTAAATCACAACAACACTCCTTCCTAAATAAATGCCCAGCACATCCTTCTAAAAATAGAGTTTTAAGTCTTGAAAAAATTCAGAAGTGCTTTTCTTTTGAGTGTTATCATACACAGGTCTTTTCTTTGGGGTCTCCTATTGTTTTTTTAAATAATGAGAAATTAGTGTTAATGTCTCTAGTTTCAGTAAATTTTTCCCAAAAGCAAACCATGGTCTACAAGGTATTCTAAAATGCCTAATCCCAGCAGTCAGCTGTTTCACTTTCATTCAAGTGAAGCTGTGCTTCAATACACCACACAATTTGTATGGACTTTACTGTCACTACTAAAATGTTCTGTTATGCATTGTGACTCCCTGATGTGTCTAATTGCGTTACATTGTCAGCTTTATGAATTCTACTGTAAAAAGCACTTTATTCTTCTGTCTTTTCTGTGATGTTGTGCATTTCTTTCTTGTATTAAGTGTTTGCTAGTTTTTTATTAGATGTTTTCTACTTTAATTAGATGTTTGAAAGTCTTCTGGCTTTAAGCTATATAGGCTATAACCAAGCTGCAATGCTTGATTATGATTTTTTCCTGAAAAGTATCAAGAATGTGCTTGAGTAATTTGGGGAGAGTGTGTATAACTAAACTGTAGAAATGCAATACAATAATAGCTTCCAAACTGGAAATGCTCAATGCTCAAATGGTCGTGAATTTAAAATGTTTTGTCTAGATTTTTCTCTTTTTTTGAAAATAATTATTCTCAAAATAAATCTAATGTGGATATATAACATTCTACTTTACAAACATTTATTTGATAATTATATTTATAAATATAAATTTCAAAAGCTTAGATGGGTTTGCATTTATGCTTTTCTTTTTTTTAATTTCTCCACGTACTTAAAAAACCTACTTACACCCTACATTCTAGGTTTAGTCATATTGTTTTTCTATTCTTTGAATGACTCAGTCCTCTGATAATACTAAGATTTTTTCAGACTTTCCAAGACATGTATTCTTTATATATCTATATTATTTTTTAACTGTAATATGAAGGTGTCATATAAACTGACTATTTTCTATTTTTTTTTCTTTAATAATAACGTTTGTTATTACCAGTGTGGACAAAATGTCACTTTAAATCAGAAAATATTCATCCATTTAAAAAATGTGAGAAGGTGGTACACAGCCTTAAAATCAGCATAAGACCATTACTACATTTGAAAAAGATCTTTTATTTTAAAGTTAATGTTTTGTAGAAACAATAAGCTCAGATACTTTGAAGATATATGGAAGAAATATGTATAAGAAAACAGGAAGGAAAATAAGACAGTGGTGTTTAAAATATGAAATGCACTTTGTTACCAGCACACAGATTAACTGTGACAGGGACATCTAAATGCATCATGAAAAGCTGCAAGTAAAGAGCTGTACAGAGAGAATCGCTAACAATGCATGAGGACATCTTCTGTTGATCCAACAAAACCTATGTAGAATCCTTTAATATATAAAATTATATATTCTTCTGTAATGTCTCAGGATTGTCAACTCATGGTATTTTTCTAACTCTCATAATAGTATATGTTGTTGTTTTTTAAGTTTAAAGACTTTTTGTCAGACAATAGTTTATAAAGGAATCTCAAATGTCTTGAAAAGATTTTCGTGTTTGGGTTTGTAAAGAAAAGACAGTAGGTGTATAGATTCTGAGTTTAAAATCAAAACAGCAAACAAGGATCATCTTCAAATTTATACTGTTTTGAATTCATTATAAAATCCTGGGTCTTTTGGTTTTGCATCATATCTTTGAATGTCCAGACATGCTAACATTTAATCTATTGTTTTAAAAATTTACTAATTTACGTTTTGACATGCTCAATCTTTTGAAGCATTTTCTCACAAAACACAGTATCTATGGAAATCTGAGTCACTTCTAAGAATAAACAACCTTCTCATATTATAGAAAGTAATTTAGATTACACTGGAACTCTTTTAAAATCAGAAAAGGGTTTCAACCTAAAATTGCCAGTTTAGATCCACAGTCAAATCCAGATGAAGAAAGGCAGCTACATATTGCCTCTGGTGTGACTTCTCTTTCAGAATGAAAGCATTAATTTAAAAGGATTTGAAACGGCCTTTCAGTGGGATATTCTACATTTTTAAAATTTTCTGTAATGTCCTGGAAGTGCAAACACAAAGAATTTAGTTTCTTCTACCCCTCTGCTCAACTGACTGCCTCTTTATACCCTGTAGGTTTGTTTTCCATGGGTTGTTTTTGAAAGTTCCTTTGAGAGGCAAGAAGAGTTTCTGCAGCATTTGCAAGAAGAATAGGAGAAGTCTTTGTGATTTCCTACAAAAGATCACGGGGGAGCTGCTGTACACACAGATTTAAATCATCTAGAAGAAAGGGCAAATAGGCACACAGAATCTGTAACCAGTTAACATAAACCATCCATCTCTTAGTTCTCATTCCAAGAAAAGGAGCAGAGGGGTGGGACCACCCCTCTGACTTCTGGGCAGTGACACAATGTGGGCAGTATGCCTTCCTTCCTCCTGGAGTTCTCCACTGCAGGCAGGAAGTCAGGAGAACATGCCCTAGCAACAGATTTGCAACAGGATTATAACTCCAGGCAACCTACAAAAGAGATGTAGGGTATCTGAAAGGGTTGTCTTTTGCACATTCGTGGCTTTTGATCCGAGACACTCTGCCTGTGTTTGAATTTGAGTTGAGGAGATTATTACAACCCTAAATACAGTAGCACAAGAATGTTGTTAATGACCGGTTGATCTAAAATATCACTGAAATGCATTTAGCAGTCTATCAAGCAGGAATCTTCCCTTTCTCAAACAACACTCTTGCTAAATTCTAGAATAATCTGTCAGAATCATCTCACAAAGACCTTTTTCTTGTATAAATCCTCTAAGATTTTGGGGCAGATGGATGCAGTTTGACAAAGTATCAGATTATCTTTAAAAAATATTTGAAAACAACTATATGCATCAACATTTTTCACAAAATATCATTAGATGTATCATTTAAATGTTTGCAGAGATACTACAGAGACAAACCAATTTTATGGAAAGGCTAATTCTATCTCTGACAATTTTATTTGAATCTAAATATTTTTTATTGCCTGCCATACTCATTGTGCCAGTGATTCCTAAATGCTTTGCCATATGTGATTTAAAATTATGCCCGCCATTGATTTTCCCTTTACTTCTTTTGTAGAAAAATAAAAATCAACAAAAATTAATGACATTTTTCAATCTTTGTAGAGAAATAAGAAAGAGAGGAATCTACAGATGTTACTGACAGTTACCATGGTTATAAAATGTGTTTTCTTTCATCAAGCTCATTGTAGATTTTCTAGTGTAAGACAACAAGAGATAATTTTACTATACTACAGTGTCCAAAGCTTGATAAAATAAGAAAGACAGTACATAATTAATAGTTTAGGTTACACTCAGGACAGTAAAAAATCTGTTATATTCAAAAGATTTCATGACATAGTCCAAATATTTAATATTCAGTATGATCATCCATCAAAAGATTTATGTCAGATTGAAATAAAATGTCAGTATAGATAGCAGATGAAGCTCTAAAGATTAAGCATATGAAGAGAGGAGAGGAAAACAAAACAGAGGAAAAGCAATGCAGGAAGCAACAATCATACAAATCATCTCCAGCCAATAAACTGTCAGCATCTTTATCAAACTCAGTCTGAGAAGATGGGAATTAGCTTTAGGAATAGCTTTGTGTCATCATCATTTACCAGATAAATATCTTTGTTTGAATAACTGTTGAATAAATAAACTGCGAAATAACCAAATGAAATTCAAAAAAATTAGAAATAAGAAATACATATGTAACTCATACTATATTAAGAAAAACAAAACTCCATTAAAAAATTACTTTGGGCCAGTTCCAGTAAGAATGTAACCAACTTAAACTCAGGAAAGTTCTGTGCAGATATCTGTTGCCCTTTAGTCTTATATTCTGAGGCTGGTGTCAGAAATATTTTTGTATCTAAATATTTTTATTCAGCTCTCAGTAGCAGATTAAAGAGTATGTCAAAAGAAAGTCACAAGATATTTGTATAGTATTGCCTGTAATCAATCTAATCCCTTCATATGGACTTCAGATTCTTGCTGAAGTCCCAAGTGTCTGCTTTCAGCATTGTTCACCACAATCTTTGTTCTTCACTAAAGTGTCATTAAGTCACATTACAGACTCATCATTTCCATCTCTCTCTGCTGAGCATCCATCAGTATCCACATTTCACTCTTTCTCCAATGCCTCTGTTTGCCTTTCAACTCTCATTATCCTCATTAGAAACACATCTATATTTTTGCTTTCATCTTTTCCTTTAAGGAGCTGAAGGATGACAAAATAGTTTTCAAAGGCAGCTGGGTCAGAAGAATAAGACATTTCTGATGAGATTTTTCTACCATGCAAAACACAGCAGAAAAGAAAACAAACTAGGCCTATGTAAAATCAAGTTTTCTTTTCTTTCATAAAGTTTTCTAAAAAAAAACCAAAAGTTTTTATGAACCCTAGTGAAGAGTTTGGGAAATATTTTGAAAATATGTTTTTTCCAATAACTCCATGCTTCCAGTGATAATTACATGGATTAAAAAACTTCTGGTACAGAGAGTGTATATTCCTATATAACTCATTTAGCCCATTGGATAGTATTTAATTTAACAAAGGGATACCAAAAAGATCTCACTGAAACCGAGTAGTTTCTACTTCCTATCAACAAGGTAAACAATTTTGTTCCTTTGTCAAAATGCATTTGTAAAACTTGTCAATTCCTCTCTTGCTATAGTGACAATGAAAGAGGAAAAGAAATCCTGTGAAGACTGAGTACATGGTGAAAAAGTCTTTTTTCATGAGTTTTATATAAACATGTTTTGTCAACTGTTTTGCCAATTACAGTAGAGCTGTAAATCTACCAGCATGTGCTAGCTTTGAGAATCTCTTCATTTTGCTCACAGCACCCAAGTGTGGAGCCAGAGATAATTCTTTCTTTCCATCACTTCTTATATCAAATAATATCTTTACTATTTACAAAGTTAAAGAAATAATCTCCTTTTCTTCATAGAAAGTAAAAAATCTGCATCGTATACATTAAAAGTAATATTTTTATATATTTAAAATGTAAAATCAATTAATTAAATCAAGAGCCTATAGAAAATGTTTCCAAAGTCAAACCCACATAAAGAGCTGAGGTATGTGAAAGTTTGTAAATAGGGTCTCTCGAATCAGACATGCTAACTAAAAGCTACCTTAACTGTCCTAGAGCAGTTAAGGCATCTGTAGTTCTAGGCCAAAGGGTGAGAAGCAGGTTTATGGACTTCAAATGTGGACTTTTGCATTTATGCACACTCCATTTTAGACAGCTGCTTTTTTTTTTTTTTTTTTTGTTACTGCCCCCAAATAGAAAATAGCTCAACACTCCATCAGCTGCAGCACAAGTTCTTCTTGATTTTGAAACACTGATGAGTATTTGAAGATATAAATGCTTAGTCAAAATACTTTGAGTGTTATACTATAGGAACTTCAGACACTTGCCAGTTCAAAGAGATTTTATTCAGTATTCAATATATGAGGAATAAATATCTATACAGGATGTAATAACACACATAGGTTACATGTCTTACATGCAAAGGTAATTGTATCAAAGACAATGAATCCAATTCTTCACGTCTCTAAACAACATTTGAATTTTAATCGTAGTATAGATAGTTATGGTACTTCCCCTGATTCTCCACCTACTGCAGGATTTGGTTCTTGATTATTGACACAAAAATTTCTATACATTTGTGTCCTCAGTCATTTTTATGATAGCTGTCATCAAATATAGCCCAGCTATTAGAAGACACACAGAAAAAAAAATATATATCACGAGAACAGATTTTCTAGTTAGATTGAAAGGAGAAAAAAGTAATAGTAACTATATATAAATGGACTGCATAAGAATGAAAGAACAGTCTTCTTGAGGTCATGACAACAGTCTGTCTAATCTGTCCTGTGGGCAGGAAAGATGCCTATAGGAAAGTATAAGAAAATGGGGCAAGGATAAGGCAATACTTTTCTCATAAATTGTCAAAGATGTCAACAGCCTGACGTTTAGAAAATTCCTAAGTAAATGTTTGCATCTGCTTTGAGGATCTAATTCATCCTGCAGAATTTGTCCACAGCTTTTTTTTTTTTTTACTTGCTCATATTCTGGAAAGGCAAATATCCTAAGAAAATGAAATCTATAGTGTGAATTTAAGTTGTATGAAAACCTTTGACTTAGGATTTTCCTGAACTCGTGTGTCTGTATCATTCCTAACTTCAGTCAACTATTTTGTACTCTGAACACCTAAGACCATGTTTTGCTGCCATTTTTTGACATCTTTTCTAGGAAGAAGAAATCAAGACTGTGGAAGCATTCAAAAGAGAGGTGTACTGTTGAATTAATCAGTGTCATAATTTGATTTTCTATTTCACTATTTACCTTCTTTTTTGCAATTTCCAGTTTTATTTTTGTTCTGCATTCGACAATCAGATACATACATAAAATAATCTGCTTGAAAAGCTTCATTTCTGGAACTTTATACCTGATTTAATATCTACTCTTATTTCTAAACTCAGAGTTGACTTTTCCCTTCATGTGCACCATTTGGTATTTCTGAATCTTGAATTTCATCTACCTTCTTATTGGGTACGCTGTACCGTGAAATCTTACTGCAGATTCAGTCAATTTCAGTCTTGTTCAAGCTGAAGAGCTACACAAGAGCACGAAATTTTAGGATCTTAGGACCACCCCCAATCCTGAGTTATATAAGAACATTTAAGCAACTTCAAAAACCAAAATTTGTGGGATATTTACATTACCTCTCCTTTTTTAGCAAGTAACCACTCAAGTCTACCTTTTCCTTTCCATCCTTTTATCCCTTATTTGTCATGAAATTGCATCTTTCTCATTGATAATTTTGCTTATTTATGAGCCAGTGGTGAAGGACCTAGTTGATAGCTTCTTGAAAATACATGTAGGGGGTTTCAAGATAACACGTTCCTGTTCCTGTTAACATTTAAAGAGAAATCATCCATCTACTCCATTTGTGAATCACAAATGTCCTATGTTTAGTCATAGACTAATCCTTTAGAGTAAGTATATTATGTGTCTATGGATGATATTATTTAACATATTTCCTTCAAAATTTGCCTGAAATAGCAGTCAGACATAAAAAAAATATTTAATTTCCCAGATGCTTTCAGTGTCCTTTTGAAAATAGTCATTACATTATTTCATTCGTCTGATACTAAAGCAAATTTAAGCAGTAGGCTATCAATTACAAACAAGATCAGCAATCTCATATTTGATTTTCTTTAAAGCTCTAGGGCTAAAGTAATTTCATCCTGACAATACATAGCTATTAATTCGTTATAAATCATTTTTGGGACAGTTCCTTAGACATGACACCCATAAGAAAAAAAATTTCTTTAATGACCATCACTGTTAATACCAGTGCAAAGAATTTTTTTATCTTTTAGGCAGAACCTTATCATCTTCTGACATTCTTTTTAAAAATCAGTCTTATGTTGGTTATACAAATTTTGTTGGCACAATTTCTGCTTCTGATAAATTAAAAAATAAAATATATTATTCATTTTTATGCTGCTACCAAATTGCTCCACAAGATCTTTCTTGGCCTGCTTTATTGTGTACATAAGCTTATGTTGCCAAAGTCTAGACTGCCTTCTTTCATCTTTCAGACACAGTTTCTGCTTTTCAATTTTAATGACTTCTTCAGCCTCCTTGAAACAAAACCACTGGCAGTCAGGAATGCAAGAGTCGTAGGACGAGGAACCAGACAGACAAGAGGGGCCTGAACCTAGCTGAGCAGAAAGGGTAGAGAGTGAGCTTCTGATCTCTTATTTGAGAAGTGCCTTGCTTTTCTCTTATGATGATCTAATATAGAATGGCTATACTCTGACAGAAGTAGGATCTAGGAGCTCAGTCTGTCCTCATCCAGGGGAGGACAGGGTTGGCTTCCTAGCCTTCTATTTTCTACATGTCCAAATGACTTAGTGAGGTGACTATCACCTCTGTATTTCACAAATGTCTGGGAGGATTATCACTGATTTAGGGCAGAGAGACTTAACTGAGACAGAGACTGAGACTTCACTCAAAACTCACACTTCTGAGTGCACTGTTTTTCCAGGATAGTAGTCTACATAGAGGTTTGTATCCTGCTGTGTTTTGGATTTGAGACTAAAACAGTGTTGATAACACAGGAATGTTTCAGCTGTGGTTGAGCAGGGCTTACACAGCCTCAAGGATTTTTCTGCTTCTCACTGCACCCCACTATCAAGGAGGCTGGAGGTGCACAAAGGAGCTGAGAGGGGACACAGCTGGAACAGCTGATCCCTAAAATCAAAGTGGATATTTAATACTACATGACATTATGTTCATCAATATAAGCTGGGGCAAGAATGAGAAAAAGGGTGTGTCCGGAGTGATGGCATTTGTCTTCTCAAGTCACTGTTAGGCTCCCTGCTTGGTACGGAGCCCTGCATTCCGGGAGATGTCTGAACATCTGCCTGCCTTGGGAAGCATTGAATTAACTCTTCATTTTGCTTTTCTTCTGTGGGCAGCTTTTGCTTTACCTGATAAACTGTCTTTCCCTCAACACACAAGTTTTACCATTGTTGCCTTTTCAAATCTCTCCCCATCCCACCATGGACAGGAGGCAGATCAAGCAGCATTAAACCCCAACGTGCAACAAAATTCTGTAAGTGCAGGACAGGCACCAATTTTAACCCAAATGTAAAATTAGAGACAGGGACATCTCTAGAACAAAAGGCTGAAGTTTGCTTTCCCATAACAAGCAGTGTCAATGTAGTGAAATGGCCTCAGTTTGCCTTCCATTCGCCACTCTGATTTTTAGCTTTCCATCCTTCTGACACATATCTTTTTTCCCACCAATTTTAAATGCAAACTATGCAAAAGTCTTTCCTGGCTTATAAATCTGCCACTCTCCAGAAAGCTAAATGCTAGAATTAATATATAGTCAACCCTGCAGTAAATATTCATGTTCCTATATCGGTGCTTCAGTTTGAATCAAACGTAATTTTTAAGCAAATCTCCCCCTTGTTCTCACTAACCACACTTTGTATCACAGCATGCAGCAGTCTCAGCACACACAAACCAAGTTTCTTTTAGACTGAAAATAAACTGAACCTTTCAATGGACTCCAGGTACAAATGAGGCTTCAAATATTCATGCATTAGGCTAGGCTGAGTTAAAAACATTTTAAAATGTGCATTGAATAACCATCAGGTCTTCAGACTAACTGTTTTGCCTTTTGGTACAGACTTTTTATTCATGTAGATGGAAGATATTAAGGAATTGGTACTAACATGCCCCTTAGTAGCAAACTTCCCTTTCTGAAAAATCAAGTCAAAGAGTTTAACCATGATAGACTCAGAAACATTGAAAAGATTAAATAAAGTTTCATTACATAATATTTCTTTTTAAAGTACATATAAAAAATAAAGCTGTTGTGATATAATACAATGATAAGTCTATACAGGCACAACGTGATAAGATGAACATTTTTGTCTATGGGCTGCTTATGGCTCAACGTTTTATAATCCTTCATCCCCCTGGGCATCCAAGTAAAAAAAAGAAAAATATAAAATCCCTAAATTCAAAATAACATGATTGTATAATGTCATGATATATGTACTGTTATACCAAAGAAAGCAGTTTGTTTTCAATTACATTTTAAAAATATAAAAACAATTGACAGTAATATATAATATGTTCCAAGGCTTGAAACATCAACCAAAAATGTATCTCAGTATTTAAATCTATAAGAAGCATGCAAATAATCTGGTCTTCTTTTTATTATGGTTTTCAGTTATCTTTTACTATTTGTAATTCTCTGACTTTTTAATAAACAGAATTTTATTGCTGCTTGCCACCAAAGTAGCTGAGATTTTGTAAGCTTTCCTTATCAGAATCATGCAAGTTATGTAACCAATAAAGTACATTTATCTATGATGAAAATACCAGACTAAAGGTTTTCACATTTTATAAGGAATTGTTATTTCACAATACAAGCTACTTGTCCAAAATTTTTTCAGAACATAAATAGTTCTAATATTTATCTTTCGAACCATGCAGTTTTCTAAACAGTTTTGTTCTTCTCCAATTACTAAACATTCTGTCAAAAAATCTGTGCTGTTTGTTAGCCTGGTACAACATCTGCACAGTTATTCAGAACTCAGAAACACACAGAATTCCCAAATATCCTTTTATGACGTAAAATAGTACTTCCTGAAAATATTTCACACAATCTACCAAACAATGCAACTTACTTTTAGAAAGTGTCCTTCATGGGAAAATCCTAAGCACAATACAAATAAAACCAAGTGCAGTAAATATATAAAAGGATAAATAAAACACAGTATTAAATCTTCCTTTTACTTTCTGATTATCACTTTCTGATGGTGATTTTCATAGAATCACTTATCATTTTCTGATAGCGATTTTCATAGAATCAAAAACTATGGAATCATAGAATGGCTTGGGGGTGGAGGAGCCCTAAACATCATCTGGTTGCAACTCTCTTGCCAGGGGCATGAACACCTTTCAGTACACCATCTAATCTGGCCTCCAGGCATTGGACATCCGTAACTTTTCTGGACAACCTGTTGCAGTGCTTCATCACTCTTACAATAAAGAATTTCTTCTTAATGCCTAATCTAATCTATCCTTTTTTCAATCTGAAGCCATTCGCCATTGTCCTTTCACTACATGCTGTTGTAGGTAATCTCTCTCCATCTTTCTTGTAGACTCCTTTCAAGTACTAGAAGAGCACAATTAGATCACCCTGAAACCTTCTCCTTTCCAAGTTGAGCAATCCCAGTCCAATCATCTTGTTGTCCATCATCCAGACTCACTCCAACAGGTCCATGTCCTTCCTGTCCTGCAGAGCCCAGAGCTGGATGCAGTGTTCCAGGTGGGCCTCACCAGAGGGGACCAGAGAGGCAGAATCCCTCTCTTGCTCTGCTGCCCACACCGCTTTTGCTCCAGGACACGTTTGGCTCTCTGAGCTGAGTGCCCATGGCTGGGTCATGTCCAGCCCCTCATCCAGCAGCACTCCCAAGCCCTTCTTGGCAGGGCTGCTCTTGTTCTACTCATCCCCCAGCCCTTATTCACACCCAACCCAGGTGCAGCACTTTGCACTTGGTCTTGTCACTCTTCATGAAATTCTCATGCACCCAATTCTTGAGCTGGTCCCGGTCCCTCTGGATAGCATCCTGCCCTTCAGGTGTGTCAAGAGCACGACTCCTATTGTGTGATCAACAAATTTGCTGAGCGTGCACTCAATCTCATTATCTATGTCATTAATGAAGATGTTTAATAACACTGGTCCCAGTATAGACCCCTGAGGTACACCAGTCACTGATGTCTGCTGGGACTCTAAGCCATTGACCTTCTGGATGGAACTAGATGAGATACATTTGAGAGTCCTGGGGAAATTGGTTGATGTAGTTACCAAGTAACTCCCCATGATATTTGAAAAGTCATGCAGACAGGATACATTCCTGTTGACTTTTAAAAAGAAAACATTATACCATCTTCAAAAGAGGTAGAAATGAGGACCACGGGAACTTTTAACCTGTCAGCTTTACCTCTGTGCCTGGGAAGATCATAGAACAGATCCTCCTAGAAGCTTTGCTAAAGCACATGAAGGAGTAGGAGATGATTCAAAGTAGCCAGCACAGCTCCACCAAGGGCGAGTCCTGCCTGACCAACCCAGTGACCTTCTACTATGGTGTGACTGCCTGGGTGGACAAGGGAATGGCTACAATTGTCATTTATCTGAGCTTCTGTAAAGCCTTTGACAGGATCCCTCATTAAATCCTTTTCTCTAAATTGGGTGGGTGGACTGCTAGACAGGTGCACTTAGGTAGTATTCATATCAAACAGGAAAGGAACACGGGAGCAATTTATCAGATTATAATTTAAAATTTCCAATTTCTTGCTTTAGACCTGATCAGAAAAACAAAACCAGCCTTAATTTAATCCTGATTTTTTAAATAGCTGAGACAGTAAAAACATGCTCTAAAATTGTACAATCAAGACTTCTAATAGACGTTCAATATCACCAAGGTCATAGTCGTTATCTGAGGAAATTAAAAGAGCTGCCACTTGCTGATATGAGCATGGATTATACCTGAGATATCTGCATTGAAGAACCAATCAATAGCAACTCAGTTTTATCTTTCATAAATTCAAGAAATTTTGTTGACATGCGTGCTTGAATAGCACAGAAAATTAAACAAGTCATCAAGCAGCCTCCCAGGACTGCAAAGACTGGAATAAATGTTCCAGTGAGCTATCAGCACACATCTGACACACCAGGCCATGACAGTGAATGGAAATAGAACAAGTAAATACGAAGCAAAAGAGAATCCTGAGGAGATGGTGAGAGTCAGGGAAGAAGAACAGGAACGCCACAAACAAAAAAAATTAGTGGAGATTAGTTGAAACAGTAATTCTTTAAAGGAACAAACTGACTTTTCCAGAAGGAAAATCTAAACCAAGTCAAGTTAAGGAAATAAAATTAAAACATTGTGGTCAGTAGTATGATAAACAAAAAGAAACTTTTTTTTTTTTTTTTTT